>CM021104.1:301459303-301958493 GCA_007115665.2 Sequoiadendron giganteum | reverse complement strand
CTCTATTTTCTTCACACCTATTTTGCACACTCCTTACAACATATTGCACCAATCAACAATTACTATTCATGCAATTCAACACCTACTCCCCCTGACTACAATAACCAACAATGCTACTACCTACTCCCCCTAAGAGGTAGCAACCAACATCAATCCAAAATAAGAAATAAATCTTGAAATTCATTGGAATGATGCATATCCCTATGCATATAGTTGAAAGAAGGAGGGGAAGTAAGCCCCAAATTCTCCTGGATATACTCAAAAGTATTCTTATGAAGAGCCTTTGTGAAGATATCTGTAAATTGATCCTTAGTAGGCACATACTCCAACTTTACCTCATTCTTTGCAACCTTCTCCCTCAAAAAGTGATATTGGATTGAGATATGTTTTTATTTTATTTTATTAGACTGCAAGAATTGGGTAGCACGACCCCCTATAAACTATAGTGCGCCTGGTAAACTTTTTAACATGATAGGTGGAATTGACACAACATGCCCTCTAGTACCATGGGGGTGGGGAGAATAGACCTCATGACCAGCCTCCTACAATAGGAAAGGTTTAGCCAACCGAGCTAGGGCCCCAACCCCAGATTGAGATATGTTTTGTTCTTGAATGCATTATCGAATTCTTTGAAATTGTGATATCACTTGTATTATCACAAAAGATAGAAATAGGTTCATCATACACCACTTTGATATCCTTCAAAGTTTACTTCATTCACAAAACCTATATGCAACATGATGTTGCAACAATGTATTTTGCCTCTGTAGTAGATAATGACACTGGATCCTAATTCTTTCTTATCCAAGATACCAACCTATTTCCAAGAAAGAATGCACCACCACTTGTACTTTTTTTTTTCATTCATACAACCTGCCTAATATGTGTCTATATAAGCACTTAGAGAGAAATCAATATCCTTTAAATACCACAAGCAATGTTCTAGAGTGCCCCTCAAGTATCTAGATATTCTCTTCACTGCTGCAATATGTGACTCTTTGGGATCTTCTTGAAATCTAGCCACACTTGAAAAACTGCATGCATGATATCAAGTCTAGTATCAGTTAGATATAACATTCCTCCAATCATTGATTTGTACTTTATTTGATCAACCTTACGAGATTCATCATTCTTACTCAACTTGCAACTAGTAACCATAGGAGTACGTATTGGTTTAGATTTCTTCCATTCTAAAATTCTTCAACATTTCCTTGACATACTTTGATTGTGAAATGAATATACCCTTATTTGTCTAATTGATTTGCAATCCAAGGAAGAAATCAATCTCACCAAACATAAACATCTCAAACTCTTTTTGCATCTCTTCTATAAATCTCTTGCACATAACTTTATTTCCTCCAAAAATTATTTCATCAATATACACAACCACAATCAAGATTTGATATTTTTCAACCTTAAAGTAAAGATTACTATCTGTGGTACCTTTATTGAATCCTTTCTGCAACAAGTTCCTATCCAATCTTACATACCAAGCTCTAGGAGCTTGCTTGAGTCCATATAATGCCTTATTCAATCTATAAACCATTTTAGGATCATCTAATTACTGAAAGCCTTCTGGTTGTTCAATGTAAACTTCTTCCAATTGACCATTCAAGAATGCAAAATTCACATCCATCTAATAAAATTTGAAATCTTTGTATGTTGCAAAAGCCAAAAACATCTAGATAGCTTCCATCCTTGCCACCAGAGAAAATGTCTCCTCAAAGTCTATTTCTTCCACTGAGTAACCTTTACACAAGTATTGCCTTATTCCTAACAACTTCTCCACTCTCATTCAGTTTATTTTGGAATACCCACTTATTTCCAATCACATTCTTGTTTGTTGGTCTTGGGACAAGTCCCCAAATCTGATTCTTAATCTACATAAATTATTCCTCCATAGATTTGATCCAATATTCATCTTTGCATGCTTCAATCACTGTCTTAGGTTCAACTTTAGAATGTAAACATAAGTTTACTTATTCTTCTATCATAGCAGCCTTTCTTCTTGTCAATACATATTTTCTTTTGTCACCAATCATCTAATCTTTTGAATGATTCATTTGTACATCCTTAGGGGTCTTAGGGATCTTTTTCAAAGCTTCTTCCTCTTCAATATATACTTCATTTTCCTTACCTTTATCATTTTATTCTTCTCTACAAGGAGACTCATTTGATTCATATCCATCTACCATCATTGAAATTTTATGTAGATCTTCATCCACCTTGACACTTGCACTTTCAACAATCCTTCTCAGCCTCTTGTTATAACACTGACAAGCTTTGCTTTTTATAGAATATCCAAGGAAGATTCCTTCATTAGATATTGCATCAAACTTTCCTAAGTTTTCTTCATCTCTTATGATATAGCATTTGATTCCAAACTTTGAAATATTTCACAGTAGGGGTTCTTCCATTCCACATCTCATAGGAAGTCTTTGAACTATTTGCTCTTGCTTGTATAATATGAATTGCTTCTCTCCATTAGACTTGCAGTAGGTTTTTTTCTTTCATCATAGTTCTTTTTGCTTCTTGAATAGTCCTATTCTTTCTTTCAACCACTCCATTCTTCTGAGGAGTCCTAGGGGCTGAAAAATGCCTCTTTATTCCTTTAACTTCATAGAAAATGTTAAACTCATTCAAGGTGAAATTTCCACCTGTATTAGATCTCAATTTTTTTATTTTCATATCTATTTCATTCTCAACCATAGATTTGAATGCCTTAAACTTATCTAAAGCTTCTGATTTTTTTTTGAGAAAAGTAACCCAGGTC
Source organism: Sequoiadendron giganteum (assembly GCA_007115665.2). Lineage (NCBI taxonomy): Eukaryota > Viridiplantae > Streptophyta > Pinopsida > Cupressales > Cupressaceae > Sequoiadendron > Sequoiadendron giganteum. The sequence goes on along the minus strand of CM021104.1, from coordinate 301,955,720 downwards.
ATTCTAGAATAAACATCAATCAACAACATGAAATTCTTGTCACCTTGAAAACTTCTTGTTCTTGCAGGTCCACAAAGATCTATATGCACCATCTCTAAAGGACCTATTGTAGATTGTTATTTGAATTTGAAACTCTTTCTAGCCTGCTTACCAACCTAAAATTCCTTGCAAATAACATTAATAGGCTCTGTAATCTTTGGAAGATATCTTACAACCTGATTTGAACTAATCCTCACTAGGCTATCAAAATTGATCTGACACATTCTTCTATGCCATATCTAACTTTCATTAATTTTAGTTATAAAGCATTGACCATTTACACCCTTAAGTTGATAAAAATTTTCATTTGTCCTTTTTCCTACTACAACCACAATTTTGGATCCTTTTTTGATCAAACAACCATTGTCCCGAAACACAAGATTATATCCTTTGCTACATATTTGTCCTACGCTCAAAAGGTTATGCTACAAACCCTTAGCATAAAGAACATCAACTATATTATACTTGCCATCAAAACCGATTGAACCTTTTCCACATATCTTAGTAGATGTATCATCACCAAACTTAACTAAACCACCTTGAAACTTCTCAAGCTTAACAAAATTACTCTTATCACTTGTCATGTGATTTGATCAACCACTATCAATGATCTAGTTATTCTTTTATTCTCTACCATGAAAAGTAGTCACCATTGCTCCTCCAATGTTATGACCTACTTCTGGAGCACTTTCCTTCATACATCTCTCAGAGTTATTAGAATTAGTTCCAACATTTAGAACCATGAACAAGCATTCATCATTTTCATCATCAAGGTAATCAGATTCATCATCAGATATACTGACATCTTCTCTAGCATAATAAATTTTCTTAATTGATTTACCTTTATTCTCATTTGGTCTATCTCTTGAAGCTTTGACAAGACATATTGAAGCATAATGACCAATCTTTCCACAATTAAAGCATTTGAAAGGTAACTTATCCATGTATTTTCCAGTGCTCTTTTTCAATTTCCTCACAAAGTTTACATTCTAGCTCATCAAATTCATTCAGATCAGATTCCTCATTCTTCTTTGCTTTTCCAAATTTAAAAGTAGTCTCTTTATTTAAATCACTTGAACCAAACTCTCTTAATTCAAAATTAGTTAAAGTACCAAGCAACTGATCTCTAGAATACTAATCTAGATTTTGAAATTCTTCAATAGCATAAACTTTATGACTATAGGATTTAGGCAGATTTCTTAGTACCTTCTTTACCACATCATCTTCTTCAAATTTTCCACCAAGTACTCTAATGGAATTAACAAATTCATCCATTTTCTACATATATCTTGTAATATCTTCATCTTTTGACATCTGTAGGGTTTCAAACTTGATCTTTAGGTTCTGCATCATAGCTTGCTTGACTTTTTCATCTCCTTCATAAACACTTTCCAAATTCTTCCAGATCTCATTAGTAGATTTAAGATTCATAAATTTCATATGTTTGGTATCAGAAAGACCACTCAAAAGAGCATACCTTGCTTTCCCATTTTTATCATATGCCTTGATCCCATGATTAGTACTCAGACCATTTACATGCATTGTATATCTAGTTTGAATAGACTTCCAAACTCCAAATCTTAGAGAAATTAAAAAACCTTCCATCTCGGTCTTCTAGAATGCATAATTAGATCCATCAAATAGAGGAGCCTCCTTCTTGTGTGCCATCTCAAATCTACCTCAAGTGGTTAAACCTTCTTCCAAGGAACCTCACTCTGATACCAATTGTTGAATGCACAAGACAATTGAGAGGGGGTGAATCAGTTGTATATTAAAGCATCAAAAACCTCATTAACATTCAGATCTACATCAGTCCTTAAATCCTTAACAACCATTAAATTCTTTTCATGCATTAGTAAAATGTAAATATGAGAAACAATAATAACAACACATTCAAAAACATGGGAACACCAGATTTATATAGAAAACCCAAGAAGGGAAAAACCATAGTGAGGATTAGCTCACATTATAAAGTAATTACAAAACTGAATACAATAGGCTCATTATTGGAAGGCTCACTACCTAGAAGAAAAGAAGGGCTCACTACCAAGGGCTCAATGCCAGATTACAAAAAAGAAGAAAGAAGAGTGTTACAATGAGAAATCCATCTCAAAGAAACATAAAGATCCACCACAACATCACTAGTATATTTGTAGCCTCTCTAAATAATGTAGACACCTTCTACTCACTACTTCTAGTAGTCTAACACATTAAAGATCACACTACATTTCACACTTTTTCACTTCACAACTCTACACTTCACATCGTACACTTCAGAACCTAATTCTCTATCAATTCAACACTTATTTATACCATACTCAACCTTGAAAATAATTGACAAGGTTGGCTAAGCACCTCAACTATGTAAATCCAAGTTATGCTAGCACTAATCATTACCACAATGGAAAGGAATGAAAGTGGACCACAAAACACCTTACCTAGACCTAAATCCACTCATACATTCCATGCCATGGTTACACAAACATCAGAGCATATTTGTACTTAGTGTAAACACCCAAGATTGGCTAAACCTATGTTAACACCATTAAACAATTAAGTACACACTTCCTTTTATCTAAAGATGACTCACAAACCACACATAACACTTAAAAATAATGTATAATATTCCATAAACACTCTGAAATCCAACAAATTCCTTTGCAATAATTTTCACCTGAAGAACATACTCATCCTATGCACCTAGTTAACTTTTCTAATACTGTAACACATGAATCCAACCTTGCGGAGCACCAAACTTTGAACAACTCAGACTGAAGATAGATATGAGAAATGTGAGCATGCCCTTAGATTTGCAAGACCATAAACCATACTATGAATAAATGCGGAGCAAGACCATTTCTCCCAGACACCACTACAATACACAGTTCAAACATTGGTTAACATAAATTTCTCTGCACAATGTCCAAAACCTAAAAATCTAGATATAACACCTCTGAACACCTTCAATAAACATATTCAAACCACATAAGCATATCTTCAACATAGAAGAAATGTGGAGCAAAGCACTGAACACCACTAAACACTCTTCACCACACTGTTTTCTCTTTTATTCATTTTTTTTCAAAATCACTTGGAAACCAAGCACCACAAACACATTCTCATCATCTTCAACACTTCTTCATCACCACCAAAATACTATAGAAACTCTTGACCATACATAGGAGGTTGAACATCCACCAATAAAAGCTTATCAAAGAAACACTAGAGGTTGACATAAGTGATACTACTAATGATGACATAATGCAACTAATCAAAGCATCATTACAAAATTCAAACAATCTCCCCATAGAAATGTTGACATCAATGCAACAACCTAGAACTGTTGACATCAATGACAACACACAAGTTGCTCATACTTCCAACAATATATTTGCATCAATTATTGAAAAATCTATTCTTTTACTCTCTCTCTTGTCAAAGGATACTTTGGTTTGCAGGTGATCCTAGGAGCTTGAGTCCTTGAGTGACTCTAACATAACCCCACATGAGTCAAGGATCACCTAGAAATAAAAAAATATTCTAGAGAAGATAGAAGCAACAAAAATTCTATTAAGTGAAAGAATTTCTTGGATGCAAAGAAGAAACTTATATAATATACGAGTAAACTAGACAAAGATGAAACCTTAGCACAAATAAAGATCATGATGAGTGTCTTAATATTGTGATATGAGACATAAACATTAAATGAATTGATTATCTTAAGTATGAAAGTGTGAATATGACCAATATGAAACTAGCTAGGTCATTTACCATCTTCACATCAACATGTTTAAGAAATTATGAATTTATCTTAGTTGTAAAAAAATATGCATGATGGTAGAATATAACTCGTTAAAAATACCATAAAGTATAAAAAATAAGTTATTAATAAATATTTAAAAGAGAAACTATTATCTTTTAAACATATATATTTATAATATACACATAAAATCTCAAAATACTAGTTTGTACCATCTTAAATTCTTATAGGTTGCTTTCTATAAGCGACAAAAAGGTGAATTTAGTTTAAAATATTGATTGAATATCCCACTTTGGAAAAAGTGTAACACACTATTGTGTTCTCACCCAACTCTTGAATGAAAATAAATATGATCTAATGAGAGAATTCATCACATGATTCAATTGTTTCTAATAAAATCAATATTATATTGAAGCCTTCTTTGAAGACCCTTATCATTTATTTTGTTAATTTAATTCTATCAAATATTACCTTCATGATTAAATTATGAACTAAAATAATCTCAAGAACAAGTGATTGTATTATATGTAAACATAATTAACACTAGCTAAATCAGAAAAAAACTATCAAGCCTATGATTAAAATTTCAACAGATGTCCTCTTGTAAAGGGTGGTGAATGATGTCACAAATATGAAGAGAAAATTTCAAAAGAAATGTTCCAACTCAATAATAATGGACATCCACATAAAAAAATTGGTCCTTCCAACAAAAATGGTAGGATGCCTTTTACACTTGCAAGGCTTGCATTAGAGGTACCTCCTAAGAATAATATAAATATTTTTATTTTTTTTAATGAGATAATTAACCATTATGTTGTATATTGTTTGGATATGCATCCAATTAACTCATGAATTTTCTTAACTCAAAACATAAAGTATTTCAAATAAGCTAGACATCTTTGAGATGAGCCATATGGTGACTCAATGAAAAAATATTTTCAATATGAACCTAGATGTGCTTAAAATGTGAAAAAAATGCATATACAAGTGTTCAACGACAATATGGTCTCATGGAATCTATTGGTTATTTTAGTTCTATGTCCCAAATCCCCCAGGTTTGATAGTATCCCAAGTGTTAGGGGTATACAAACTAGGAATAATATCACAAAACCTACAATTAGGTTGGGAATTGAGAATTAATTGTTGAGGTGAGTAGGACCTCCTTCACTTATAGCTCTATTGAACCAAGGGGGAATTATCTAAGTGGTTGCAATAGATACTCACACAAAAGATAACTTTACCCTAACAAAAACCATACCCACTAGATAGTGTACCCCTATTTCGGTTATCACTTTGTGCCTAATTGCCAGTTTGAAAAAATCAAGGTTAAGCATCATTTTAAAGTAGATTGTCCAAGAATGTGTTTTATAATAGTCCCAATGATTTTTTTTCAAGTCTCACACTTTAATTAATTAATTATCATATTGACCAATTTGGTGTACAAGGCTATCTATAGAAGGATTTCAAATTTCCTAATTCATGCTAGATTTTGTCAAAATAGGGAATGCTTATGTTGAATTGTAATTATAACTAGAAATCACTCAAAAGGTTTTAATCTATGAAGCATATAATCTATGAAAAATTATAGAATGTAATTAAAAAAAAATTAGTTGAAATTCTATTGTAACAAAATGAAATATTCTTAATTACTAATTGGTTGAAATAAAATCTAACTATTTGATTATTTTATTAATTTTCTACATAATGTAAAGTTAAAAAATGATTTATTCTCGATTAACATTGAATTAACATGAGGTGCAAAACATAAAAACAATTTTTAGCTATGAAATACTCCTCTTTTTCACTAATACAGTCTTGTATAAGAATATAAAAAATAACATATATAACACAAATAACAACAATTATGGAGATAAACATAATAATAGAAGTAACAAAGATAACATCAAATTCACTAAACCTACAAGTTATGACAAATGTGATCACAAATATGCAAATATAAACTTAATGAAAATATAAACTATTTATCTCTATCATGTGCTCTGATCCCTCGATTGAGTGGCCAATTTAATAAAGGTTTGAATTCATCTACCCACAACATCATTAACATGCAATAGTGATTCTCAAAGTAGGTATACAATATTTTTTTCTAAAAAGTATTTATATCACTTCATGCATCAAAGATGTAAAAATCAAATGTCAATTCAAGTTTTTTTGTTGAATAATAAAAAGATATATATATTGCATCTTACTTCCTAGATTATGGCATCATAATGACATGTAATGATGCCACTATAAGTTTGTTACATAAATTTATAAATAAAAGTTTGAGTTGCATTAAATAAAAGTAGTCTAACTGCTTGAGAGAACTATTATAAAATATGGTTCCCTTATCATTCTTAATTTTAAGAGAACTAGTAGTTTGTTGGAATTTCATAGATTCAGGAAAAATTCAGAGATATCTACCTCCAAAATTCCTCTCATGAAGAACTATTCTACAATAGTTCTAAAGCTCTATGGAGGTGCACTCCAAAAATCCTCTTTTTCTTGAACATTACTTCTTGTTGCAAAAACACATCTTTTGAATCATGACCATTAAAATTAAAATTTTCATTAACATAGAAAGAGAAACCAGTATGCACACACTAATATTAACTAAGATTGTAACCCATTTATTGCACAATTTGATTAATTTAAGCATGATAAAGGTATATGGAGGGTGGTGGATGGTTAAAAAGGAATAACTTAGTTCCAATAATAGGATGAATGTTTGTAACTCATCACTCCCACATACTTGTGGTTAAGTAGGTCCTCTTGCTTCTACCTTTTTCTACCACTGCAGTTAGCTTGCCTCTACCTTGTTATATTGGTCCTCAAATAATTTGTTGATATTATAAACTAAATGTGTTGAACGATATATCTTTTATGGGTTAATTATATAACCCCTTGAACTTTATATATTTTATTTCAATTTGTCAAATCCTTGATCAAATTGTGTACCTTTAACATCAAATGGGGTGGCTTGATGGAGAATGAGAGGAGGTTGATATTTCATTCCTATCCAATTTACACTATGTTTATTTATCATTTCTCCAATTTATTTGACTCTCCTAAAAGACCAGATAAGATTCTTAGGAGATATTCGTTCTCCTTTGGAGTTGCACATTAAGGGTTTTATATCTTTCCCATAGGATGTAAAAACTATTTTTGGTAAGTTAGGAATAACATCAGTTAATAACATAAATTTAGAATTTGGGTATACTTTTTAGCCATAGCAAGATATTTTAATATCCATTGAAATTTATCTCCAAGGCTTACGGTTTTCTAAATTGATTTCTCATTAGAAATTTATTGGTATCTTTTTCCTTCTAATACTCCCCCATCCTTTATTGCCATGCCTCTCAGTTCCTCATTGTAGAAATGAAGGTCCTTATCTATAATTCTCCTAAAAAGAGGTTGAAAAAGAAGTCTATTTATTTCAATGAGAATATTGTGTGTGAAAAATTCACATAAGATATTTTCTATCTTGGTGCTTGTTACCCAAATTTTGTCATTGTGCTCAAAATCTAAAAATTGCCATGATTTGAATCAAACCCATTTTCCTTCGTGCACAAGTACTTGTTCCAAAATTCCCTTGAATCTAAGTCTTTTCCCCCTCATTTAGATAATTTATCTACATATGAAACTTTTCGGTATATTATAGAGTTTTCATACCCATCAATTCAACCAAAAAAGACTTGGCATTCTTATCACTTCTCTTTTGGTGAATTTTTTTCTTCACAAAGTTGTTTTATTCTCTCATTTTATCTTTTCCAATAATTATCTTAGCTTTAAAAATATTTATTTTATTGAAATCCCTTCTCTTAAAAGTTTCATCGATACAATTATTATTTTAAAAACTTAGTATCTTTCTGAAAGAGGAAAGTCCAAGTTTAATTTGCTAATGAGAAATAAACAGGTTCAATATCAATTGTTGAGAAATAAAATATCTCTCCAAATATGACTTCAATGGATGATATACAAGGCTTAGAATACATCAACATGAAAAAATGAAACTTATATGCAAATTTGAAAAATTGAGTTTCCTTCATATAGAAATACTATGATTAAATCCATCCTCTTTATGATGCTAAAAATCGACCAACATAACATGCTTATAAATACTACCTTATGTGAACTTATAATAATATATAAATAATAAAACCACAACAAGATAGTAGTAATGAGGCACAAATCAACAAATCTAGAGCATCACATGACATAGGATTTAAATGGAGAAACTCTTGCAGGAAAAAACTCCACCAAGAAGAGATGCTAAGTATGCATTATCATCAAATAAATGAGAAGACAATACAATCACTTCCATTTTCCCCTTTGCCTCCACCATGGAAACACCTGTGCACTTATGAAAAAACTCCTTATGCCTCAACCTATCCTTGTACTTGCAATGAAACTCTACATCCAAATGTGTCTCCCCTTTTCTATATCCAAGACGTTGAATTTATAGATGTGTGAAGACATTTTAAGACCCAAACAAGGATCCAAAGACGGACCTTCATCCCAAACATCCCAAACCCTTGGAATAACTCCTTGGAATGTGAAAAGACACCAATTTTGTCTCCAATAATTTCCCTCCAACTTGAGAGATAAACATTACATTGAATGTAATAAATGATGAAATACCAAGAGACACCTATTGCCTCATTCCAAGCTCCCACTTGGAGAATACCAAAAGTCACTCATTTTTCCTTTTCCTTATATTTTATTATCTCATTTTAGGCATCCACATGTGGGGAAAAATAATATTAAGTATTTATGTCCACACATCACCTTTACCATTTCTAGTGGACCCATCACCCCTTATTGGTATATTACAAACATTGGTGAGAATTAATATTATAAAATATTTTCCTAATACACCATAAGTTCCTAGAGACACTTTCCAAGGATGTTGGAACCATGAAATATGATTTAAAAGGTGGATGATACCCTAATCTTAAAATTCTCCCACTTGACACCAACATTTTAAATACAACCATAGGAATCACAAACAATGGAAAAACATCCCTTAGCCAAACATGTACCATTTGAATCTTCACCATGCTCTCATGATCCAACAATATACCTAAAAAAACAACCATGATAACCACAATCAAGAAAAAATATCCTTACATCCTCCAACATGCCACCTATGGAAGAAAAAGGAACATGCCAAGGTGAAACATATCATTTTCCACTAAAACATGCACTAATATTTACATGAACACAAGAAGAAAATTCAAATAACAAAGAATTTGAGTAGTTTCCATACTCATACCACTTGAAATAGTAACCACAACAAATTGCAACTCATCCAAGCTAACCATACCTCAAAATAGGGTATACAAATCATAGGTAGAACTTCATGCCATCAACATACCAACCCAAAATATGGAATAAGTATCTATATATCTATCCTCATATCTCAATGCAACATACCAATTAAAAAATGACCATAGACAAGGCCAACTAACAAAGTATACATGAACATTGAAATAATATTGTGGATATAAACAGTCCACATCCGAGTCATCCCATTGCAACTAATAGGTTGTACACACATGTAAATTACATAACTCATAGATCCCAATCCAATGAAGCATGCAAACTCACCCTCACATTAGTAATGAAAAAAATAAGATATCATAGAGGATAACCAAACACATATCCAAAAACTTCCACTGCATGAGTAATGCCAAATCTTAAAATAGATCAAAGTATATCAAGTCTACCTATATGAATTCACATACAGGATGTGGCTAATTCCTCTATTACATAGTGTTAAGGAAACATACAATGATATGCAAATCCTACAAACAAATATGTTGCAATACCTCTTTCACCATTTTTCTCCACATCTCTCCCAAGTTCTTCACACTCAACCATGGGAATACAAACATCCAAGAAGAATACCATGGCCAAAGAGAGAACCTACAAATCAAACCATATCCTTGTTCCACACTAACATGTACCAAGCTATGTAATGTAAGATATTCTTCACCATTCCCAAATTGAAAGGACATCAACATCTAACATTTAAATCAAATGAAAAAATGGCAACAATAGATATAAACCTCCCATACCAAAAGTATATCAAACTAAGAAATCATTCGCATAAAAAAAGGAATATTCCCAAAGCCATAAACCATTTACTGTATCTCTCTAAATAAGTCGTCAAAACCAAATCCATAGCTCAAGATCAAAACAAGGATAACAATTTAATTTCATAAACCATTCATCTTCTTATTAACAAGTCTTTAGAATGTATATATTCAAGACTAAATCATATGAGAGAACAAGATATAAGATAAAGAATGAATCTAATAATTAGGTGGACAATACCTCTCAGATCATTCACCTATTGAGTAGAACAAGAGTGGGATAAAATATTGTCTTGTGCATACAACACCAAGAAATGACAATCTTCTCTTTAGGTACATAATGGATTCACATCCATAACTAGGTGTAGGATCCTTAGTCTTTCTGCTGAAATCACCATCAAAGAGTAACCAAATCAACATATGATCTCATAAATAAGAGATCTCTTAGCCTCACCCAATTCTCTCTAGTCTCCATGAGCATCCACCAATCAATCCATGCAAACTTCAAATGCAACCATACAAAATCACAAAGCTCCAAGAAAATGATTAATAATCAAAACCAAAGAGAACCAAACAAGACCATTGTCAAAATTACAACTATATAATTAGGAACATATCATGACATCATGATATAACATCCCCTCCTATGAGATCACATAAAATAACCATCTATCATCAAAATGATGAATCAACATCACTACCAAACCTCTCACTAAATTGTGTGACCAGGATCTCCAGGCATCATGATAACCATCTCATAATTGAAGATCTTCCATGGCCCCCAACACAATCAAAGAACTCAACACCATGAGCTCCCAAAAGGTTAAGTATAACCACAATCTTCAAACCAATAATATATGAATTCCTCACATCTGTTTTCAATAGAACCAAAGTGTCATCAAACTTATACTACAATATAAGGAAGAATCCAAGATCTCCTTATGACACAAACAACCATTGTAAGAGACCATCCATATTCTAGTTAAAGATTATCCATGGCTCACTACACACTATAACAACAACTTAGAACCAAAATATTGAAACAAAGAAGATAGAACACATTATGTAATTGTATAAAGCTCCCACAAAAAGTAATACCGAGTTATACATGGCATCATGACCAATATCATTGCCATAGATTCAAATGAAAAACTATATTAGGTACTCCTAACAACCATTTCTCATTGTAATAAGCATACCAATGTAATAATGGTGAACAAGAATATGGTCTACCGAATAGAATCCACATTAACTAGTTTTACAAGATTTTCACATATGCAACATCTCGAAGGAGAAATACACAATTAGTGTTCTAATCTCAAATAACTAAAAATATATTCAATCCCACATTAATAACATGAAAAATAAAGTTAATTAGGTATAACATGTGGTTGTCAAGACTCAAACACCATAATCAACACTAGATCTGATTTTACAAAAGAACCCACATAGGAGTAATCATAGATCAATAAGAACCCTCCAAGAAACCATGCAACCTTGTAACTGTCCTCATCCAAAACACCCTGTATACAGTATCATCACAAATCTACATACCACATATTTTAGTTAACATGTAAAATATGAAAAAACATCTCTATAAATCTAAAATCTATATAACCATCCAAACATTCACATCAAACATGTCATTTGAATAATGGAATAAGCACAGATCCACAAACCCACAACTAAAAACAAGAGTAAAATACAACCCAATAGGTTAAACCAAGTTGTATATGAGCTTATAAAATATGAAACATATCAAATCAACAACTCACAAAGAGGTTAGTGGTTTATCTTCCAGTGCTTTCATGTAACCAAGGGCTAAAACCATGAAGCCTACATTACCACTCCATTTTGTTGTCCAAATCGAGAGTGTTTCTCCATGTGACCATGATGTCTCTACCCATCCAACATGAACACCTTCTTTCTACACATGACCACAAGGTAAAGGAACAAAACCACCAAACAAGAGGATATACACATATTGTCAAATAAGTGCTCCAAGTTACCAAAAAATAACCAACTCCATGAACATCCATAATCATGAGCTTCTAATACCCAACATAGATCACATTAACAATTTATATGGCTTCCAATCTCATAAATATGCAAAACAAAGAAAACTCATAAAATAATCATTTTTTGTCCCATAAGCCTTCCAACAACCTTAAATTCCTTCTGATAGATTCCCCCAAGCTTTTCAAGCTAAGAAATCATAAATAAGGAATACCTAGAACCTAGTTAATCTTCAACTCTTATACCAAATGATGAGAAATAAATAGGTTCAATACTGATTGTTGAGAAATTCAATATCTATCTAGACATGACTTTAATGGATGATATACAAGGCTTGGAAAACAACAACATGAAAAATTGAAACCTATATACAAATCTAAAAATTAAGTTTCCTTAATATGGAAATATCATGATTAAATCCATCTTCTATATGATGCTAAAAATCAACTAACATGCTTATAAAAACTACCTTATGTGAACTTATAACAATAAAATAGGTGTGCTGAGTGGGAAGAGCCATTTGGTGAAACTTTTGAATTTCTCCATTGGCACTGGTGGAGAGGGTGATGAAGAGGACATAGAAAAAGATGGTGGCTATCTATCTATTTGTCTGAAAATTGCTGCACATGGTGATTGCATGGCTGGTGGTGTTGACTTAGTTGTGAATGACTCTCTCTGGATTGTTGTTTCTCTGGAGCTTCTCTCGTGTGAGAATTTACCTAATGTTGGTGGATCTCCCTCTCTGGTGCAGTTGGGGCTATGGCTTGGCTATGCATTCTGGGTTGTGCGTTGTTGGGTGGTGTTTGTGGCTCGTTGGCCTGCTGGGTTAGTTTCCTTATAGTGCTTTGTTTCATTTATTGCCGATGATGGCAATGTTTCTTCTTCTATGTTGGGGGTTGTTGCTTTACGAAAGTGGGTTTGGCCCATTCTCTACTCTAGGAATCTAGCCTTTTGTGAGGGAAATATGGTTTTGGGTGTGGAGACGGGGGAGGATAATCTCATCATTGTGTGTTGGAGGTCTGGGGGAGCTTCCTATCTCCTCTTGTATTCTATTCTTCTCCTTCCTTGTTGGCAGTCTGTTGAGGATTCTGCAGTGAAGATGGTGTTGTTTGGGATTTATCTTCTCTGCTAGAGATTGGGTTATGGCGCCATCCTTTCTAACTTTTGGCTGGTGTTTCATGTTTGTTTCTAGTGTGCCATGGTTTTGGGTTTTCTTGCCATTTTGGCGCTCCCTTGTATTGTTGGCTTAGCTCTTGGATCTGGGTCCTCTTATGCAACGTTGGTGTTGTTGTGGGTTGTGTCAGTGCTCGGTGAAGATGAAAGTGGTGCTCTAGATCTCTTGTTTGCTATCTTGTGCAAGTGCCTTGCTGGTGGTAAGGTTTAGATTGCGGGCCTTTTGCTTGTTGAGAGGTGTGGTTGGGGTAGGGTACGTCTATTTGTGTGCTCTGCCTGGTGTGTGGGAGCTTTTGGGATCATGATGTTGACCTATGGCTCTTCCCCTTTCATGGGGTTTGGTGGGGACTTGTGGTCTCCTAAGATTGTGCTCTAGTTAATGTTAGTTGGTTTCACTTTGATGGTTGCCTTGGGCCTTATCTGGCTGGCCCAGATGGGTGGTGTCTTTATGCTATTGGATGGGGCGCCTTTGTGGCTGCCTATGTTGCCATAAGGTGCGAAGCCATTCCTTTATTTTGTCACCGTTCTTTTCCATGTTCTTCAACTAGATCCTTTTGAGGTGGAGTTTTCTTCTATTGAGGGGGAGCCCTCTCCTTTTGAGGTGGAGATGTTTGCTATTGAGATGGTGGAGAGTTCTTTCCCCTCTTATGTGTTCCTATTGAGGTGGAACCTATTTGTGTGGGTGAGTGGTGGCTCTAGTCTAGATGGGTTTTCTTTCCGCTCCTATAGAGGGGAGCCCTCTCCTCATGAGGTGGAGATTGGGTTGGTTCTCCAGGTGGGTTGGTACTGCAAGTTGGCTATCGATTCTCGTGTTTTAGCTTTAGTTAAATTCTTTTGGTGGACCGCCTGTCATAACATGATTCTTACCCAGGACAACTTGAGAAAAAGGGGATTCCAAATCCCCAACAAATGTTTCTTATGTAAATGCAATGAAGAATCTGTTGACCACTTGCTGTTACATTGCCCATTTGCTGTTGATGTTTGGGGAATAGCTATTGAAAGATTGGGCATACAATGGACCATGTGTAAGGATATTAAATCCTTTATACTGAGCTGGATTGGACCACACATTCACCCCTTACCTGGGGAAATTTGGAACTAGGTTCCTCCCATTATATGTTGGTGCTTATGAAAAGAGAGAAACAACAAGATCTTTAGGAATATTGAGAGGTGTCCGTTGGAGGTCTTTGGTATAGGGTCTTAGCTCATTGAGGAAAGCCTTTCTCTCTTCAAAGGGAGAACTTCAAATAAGGGACCAACTGAGAAAAAAAATTTAATGGCCAAGGCTTGGCATCAGAACTTGGATGAAAGTTCCTATGACAACTCCATATCCCTGGCTAGGAGTAACACTATTTGGAAGCCTCCGGATAAGGGTTGTTTTAAACTCAATTTTGATGGGGCGGCCAAAGGCAACCCGGGTAGAACTAGTATAGGAGGTGTTATTAGAGATTCCACAAGAAATTTTGTGGCTGGTTATGTTGGGGGAATAGTTTTCCAATCTTATTAGATTGTGGAAGCTTGTGCATTTCTCAAGGGCTTAAAAATTGCTATTTCTATGGGGATTGAGAACCTTCACATCGAAGGTGACTCTAGGTCCATTATTGATGCTGTTAACTTTGGTAGATTCTTGGGGTGGAGCACTAAGGATATCCTACTAGACATAAGGTTTTTTATGTCTAAGTTAAATTTTAAGAACATTACCCACATTTATCGAGAGGGAAATCAAGTGGTTGATGCCTTAGCCAACTTTGGTACTCTTTGGAGTTGTTCTAAGTGCTGGTGCAATTTGGGGAACTTACCACCAAGAATTCAAGGTCTGGTCTTGAAAGAACAAAACCCTTACTTAATATGATGATAACTAAACATGAGATTTTTGGGGTTTTATGGGGGGTCCACATGCTTGTATTTTGGGCCATGGGGATGGGTGTTAATGCTAAGGTGGCCTACAAGTGGTAGAATTTGAAAAATGAGGTTAATTCCTTTTTTGAAAAAAAGAGCATCATGAGGAAGTTTGGTAGGTACTTTGTGATCAAGGCCTGGTAGGGTCGTACCTTACATTATCTCCTTTTAGGGATTGCGCTAAGCTATCACATTTTCATTAAGTCCTTTGATTTAAATAATGATGTGACTACTCATTATGAGGAAAATATCCTTTTCAGCTCTATCCTTTTTGCTATTTTATCTCCCCTTCAAAAAATTGAGCTCCTTGTTATTACCAAATTTGGCCCCACAACCATCCTACCTAGCTTTTTGTGTAAGGACAACGTGGTTGGAAAACCTTGATTTAACATCATGTCCTACTTACCTAGCTGCAATTGCTTGAAGATTCCCATTAATAATTCTGCCAAGATTGCGTTAAAATATTTACCTTCTCATACGTGTGTCCTGCACATTTCTTTGAATAACCAACGTTGCTTTGTTCGACTAAAAATCCTTTGTATGCGTGTGACCCTTCTCCTAACGATTTTATCTAACCTTTTACTCTCATAGGGTCTTTCGTTTTTTCTTGTGCAGAGAGGCATTATGGGTGGTGATCATGTGCGAATGGAGCTCGACAATTGTGGTGAATTCCACAAAAATCTGCTGGTGTGGCATATATGTGTTGAAGGAGGTTTGGCTTCCCTGATGGAGAGTCTGGTAGGTCATGACCCTAATTTATCTACGCAATTTTCCAACTCTTGGAAGGACCGAAGAGTGACTCTAGGTGGGATTTATTTTGAAGTAAATGAAGATGTGATTGCGTAGGCGATAGGGCTATAGAGCAATGGTAAGAAGTATCCAAAGCATACCAAGACCTAGGATAATGATAACATGAATGCATTCTTTGTGGGGAATGAGAAGCCAGTATGTAACCAGTTGAGATTTGAGAGATCGGCCCTTCCACAACCATGGGAGCAAGTCTACCTGGCCCTAATGAAGTACGTGACTCTTGAAGGTAGATACAAAACCTTCTTCTTCTACTATTTCCCTCTTTTAAATCACCTTAGGCATAAAGTTCTATTAAGATTTCCTTTATTCTTTCTTAAGGATTTAGAGAGCTCTGTGGAAAAATGAATTGAATCCATTGGCCTTAACCTCGATGATACCGCTCCCCTACTGCTACACCAAGGTCTCATTATGAGACTCTACCATTTCCATCTTGCATTATTCCCACCCAAACCAAAATATGCTGTCTGTGTTGAGGAAATCGAACCTCTTGATGTGACAAATATTTCCTCGTTTGAGTCCAAAGGTCCCATTCAAAAATCCCATTTGGTTGCTACTAATAATCACAAGCCTAAGATTGCTACTAAAAAGCTCAAGGAGAATGTGGAAAATGCCTAAACTAGTGCTGCAGCTAGTCTTTATGATCTCAAGTCGACCCCTGCCAAGACTGCTAGAAAACCCACCTCGAATAAGAAAGGAAAAGATGATGTGAAGGGTTTGATGGAGTCTTCGATGAAGGACAACAAAGATAAAAATGTGATGGGTAAGGATTTTAAGGGTGACACGATGGTTGAGGTGATGGTTGTGATTAGTGGAGAGACCATCATCAGAAGGTCTGGTAGATTGGCTAAGAACAAAAAAAAAGGTAGGTGAATTTGGACTTGGAGGAGGAGCAGTCTAATAACAAACATTATAAGGGTGAAGAGGTGTTTGGGGATGAGGAGGAGGAGTATGCTGGAGGGCCCCAAACCATTCCTAATAATAGTAAAGCGCAGAAAGAGAACTTGTCCTCCTAGTCCTCGCACCCACTGGACATGGATCATGCTAATACTATGAAGGTTGTTGATGATGGGGAGGAGCGCCATGTGCTGTAGGATAGCATGGACAAGTTGGACTATAGATTTCATGGCTTGAACTGTTTTACTATTAAGTTGGGTCACTTTTTTACCAACACTCTATCTGTGGTTATAAAAGATGAATTAGGCAGGGAAGAATGCTGATGATTGTTGGAAAAAGTGCCTCAATGCTTATTGAGATTGAACTCCTGAAAGAGAAATATCGATGAGACCTTTGGAATGTCTTGTCGATGAGCAGTTCATCAAATCACTGTGACCTTGAATTTGTCTTGGCGATGAGAACCATCAGGGTGACATGATCTATTGGAGCGAGTTTCCAAACTCACTTCGACAACAAAAGTCTTGGCGACATCGACGTGACCTGGTGGTTGTCTTGGCAATATCAACGTGACCAAAACAGTCAGGGTGACATCTCAAAGTCACTTTGATGATAGATGTCTGGGTGACGAAGATCATTGGGGAGAGTCTTGGCGATGAACGCATTGGGGAGACTTGTGCCATCGGCGTGACCTCCTGATCTCCTGCCGATGGTGTTTCTCTCATTGATGGATCTGCTCCTGGTGAACGATTGATGCGACTCTTGCTGATATGCACAGTCTTAGTGTTCATTGGGTCATCGGGGAGGCATGAATGTTCAGTGTGAGTTCCTAGTGTGTTGGTGATAACAATTGTCTTACCAATGGTCTTGAGATTGAGGAGACTTCACCAAAATTCTGAGCGATAGGAGCCGGTGCCATGTGTGATAGCTTGTGGACAGTCTGACATTAGTTCGACACATTCTATTGTCTCACTGATGAGTGATAGAGTTGAAATCAATTGACCAAGCATTTATCCTACGTGTTCTGTCTTGGACCAGTGAGCGATGCAGAATGCGAACCGATTGGGCGGTTGAATGCTTGTGACCGTTTTCTTGTGGGAAATGAATTGACAACTTGAGCGACGTATGAATACTTTGGTCATGGGTCTGGTCTGGGTTTGTTAGTCAAATGATCAGTGAGTGAATTCCATTGTATGTTGAATGAATGCATTGTAACAGTGTAATTTGATACAAGGTTGATCAGGGAAATGTTGCTAATATAAAATTATTAGCTAAAAAGAAGAGACTCTAACTTGTATGTAATTTGATTACTATAATAAAAGTGATATTTCTTTGGTGTGGTGGGTTTTTCTCTCATAAGGGTTTTCCCATGTAAATATGGTGTCAAGTATGTTATGTGTTTATTTCTTAGTTTTGTTTTTTTCTTTCATGTGTGTCTTAATTAACTCTAATTGTAAATATTAAAAGGCATATCTCTCTTCTCCTCTGAGACTTGGCATTAGGAAAATTTGTCCCACTATTGATTTTTTCCTCACAAGTGGTATCAGAGCCTGGCCAGTTGTGTTATCCTTGTGGGTAGATTTGTTTTTTGTGTCAATTTCTGTTCAGTGGGAGTTTTGTAGAAGTCTTGAATTTGTCTAATTACTGATTAAGATGGTAATGACAAGTACGCCTAGAAGGATTGAAATTGAGAAATTCAATGAAAACAATTTTGAGTTGTGGAAACTTAAAATGGAAGACCTATTGGTAGATCGTGATCTTTGGATTGCTATGTCTAGAATGAAACCTAAAGCCATGAAGGAAGAATATTGGGATCTTGCAGATCGAAAATTAAAAGGGTTGATAAGACTCTGTTTGGTAGACTCTGTTCTCCTTAATATTCATGAAGAGAAGACTGCCTCTACGTTGTGGAAAAGAATGGGAGGTATTTATCAGGGCAAGTCCTTGGTAAATAAGGTGTTCTTGAGGAAGAAGTTGTACTCTTTGAAGATGGAGGGAGGAATGTCTGTGCTGATCAGTTAAATACCTTTAACATGCTGATTGCTCAATTAACATCTGTAGGTGTGAAAATTGAAGAAGAAGATCGTTGTATGCTCTTGTTATGTTCTTTTCCAGATTCTTGGGATCACTTGGTGATGGTGATTAGGAGCACAACGACCACTTTCAAAATGTAGGATGTGGTTGCTTCTTTGTTATCAGAAGAGATGAGAAGGGAATCTTATAAGATGGTGAAGGAGGCTCTTATTGTTCGAGGCAAATCAAAGGAAAAAGGCAACAAAAATGATAAGAAGTCCAAATCAAAATCAGAAGGGAGATCAAAGTCTCCTAGTAAGAAGTCCAAGGTGAAGTGCTGGAACTGTGGGCAGCCTGGTCATATTTGAAAGGATTGCAAAGAGGAGAAAAATAAATGAAAGAAGAATTCTTTTGACAATGATTCTTCTCAGAGCGATGTAGATGCATTTATTGCAGCCTTGGCAACTCAGGCATCAGATGATGTCTGGCTAATTGATTCTAGAGAATCATTTCACATGACATATCATAGAGACTGGTTTACTAAGTATGAAGAATGTGATGGTGGAAAGGTGTATTTGGCAAGCGATTCATCTTTGGAGATAGTTGGCCATGGAAGAGTCAGAATTCAATTTCCTGATGGTAGAATTAATGGAATTGATGGCATAATGCATATACTAGGTTTGGCTCGAAATTTAATTTCTGTAAGCAAGCTGAATGATGTTGGAGTGCAAGTCTCTTTCTCTAGCAATGGTTGTAAAATAACTAGAGGCTCGATGGTGCTAGCTAGGGGTGTCCGAATTGGTACTCTGTTCAAGTTGGATGCACTGGCTGTTCAATGCAATAATGTCTTTGCAAAGTCACAGAAGGTTGTTCGTAAAGAGAAGAATGAAAATGTTCCTATTGGAGCAAATTCCTTGGAAGTGAAACTTCCAATAGAAAAGACTATGCTCTGGCATTAGAGGCTAGGTCACATTGGTGAAAAAGGTTTGAAAGCCTTGAAGAATAAAAACCTGGTTGAGGGACTTGATGATTGTAATCTTGATTTTGAATTCTGTGAACATTGTATATATGGCAAACAACATCATGTTTCATTATACTCTAGTCCTCATAAATATTCTAGTGTTTTGGATTATATTCATTCTGACGTGTGTGGTCTAGTGGATGTTCCTTCGTTATCAAATTATAAATATTATGTTTCTTTTATTGATGATTATTTGAGAAGGGCATTTGTCTATTTTTCAAAAAGTAAATTAGAAGTGTTCAATCATTTTAAGGAATTTAAAAACCTTGTGAAAAATCAGACTAGAAGAAAAATAAAGTGCCTAAGGACTGAAAATGGCGATAAGTTTGAAATGTATTGCAAAGACCATGGGATTAAGAGGCATAAAACAATACCTTACACTCCACAACAAAATGGAGTTGCTGAAAGGTTGAACATGATGTTGATGCAGAAGGAAAGAAGTATGTTGAGCAATGCTAGTCTAGAGCAGATGTTCTGGGCTGAGGCTATGGCTACAACATGTTACTTATTGAATCGATCACCTTCTTCAACACTTGTTGATATAACACCTATGAAAGCTTGGTCTGGTAAGAATCCCTCTCTCAGAAATATTTGTGTCTTTGGATACGAAGCATATATTTATGTGCCGAATGTGAAAATATCTAAATTGGACAACAAAGCTGAAAAAATGTATCTTTATTAGGTATGATCTTGGTGTGAAAGGATACAAGCTTTGGAATCCTATGACTAAGAAGGTATTGTACAACATAAGTGTAATATTCTAGGAACTGAAACCTTCTTCAGTGGATCTACAGTCAGGGATGAAAGAAGAGGATAAGAAGACTGATGTTGTTGAGATACCTCTAACTCTAGAAAAAGAGGAACAACACATTGAAACTGTACCTGAAATTGAGGAGAGTTCGAGTAGCTCTGAGAGTTTTGAACAAGAAGAAGAACCACAACCTTAGCCTCAGACTATGAGAAGGTCTACACGTGAGAAGAAACAACCAGATAGGTATGGATTCTCTATGTTAGATTCTAGTTGTGCCTATGATTTGATTACTAACACAGATGAGCCTAGGACTGTAAAAGAGGCAACTGAAATATCTGATTCAGATTCTTGGTTGGAAGCCATGAATGAAGAAATAACATCATTAAGGAAAAATGATACTTGGGATCTGGTCCCATTGCCTAAAGGTAGAAATCCTATGGGTTGCAAGTGGGTGTTTAAAAAAAAATTTGGTCTGGATGGCTGTGTTGAAAAGTATAAAGCGAGATTGGTTGCAAAGGGTTATTCCCAGGTAGAGGGAATTGATTATGGGGAAATTTTTTCTCCTGTAGCAAAGTTGACATCTATCAGATTTCTTTTATCACTTGCTGCAACATATGATTTGGAGATTGAGTAGATGGATGTGAAGAAAACATTTTTTCATGGTGATCTTGAAGAAGGAATCTATATGTCCCATCCTGAGCACTTTGTGAGAAAAGGTAAAGAAAATTTGGTTTTCAAGTTGAAAAAATCTCTGTATGGTTTGAAGCAATCACCTAGGATGTGGTACTAGAAATTTGACACATTTGTTTTGTCTTTGGGATTTGTAAGATCAAAATCAGATCACTGTGTGTACGACAAGACTGATAATGATTAGATTCTTATTATTGCTCTTTATGTTGATGATATGTTGTTCATAGGAAATAGTAAGTTAATGATTTTTGATCTAAAATCTCATTTATTTGTAAAGTTCGAAATGAAAGATCTTGGTGCAACTAGGTATATTTTGGGAATGGAAATAACCAGGGACAAAAAGGGCAAAAAGCTTTGGCTTAGCTAGAGAAAGTATATTAATACTATTCTAGAGAGATTTGGTATGAATGATTGTAAGAAGCCAGTTGTTCCAGTTTTGCAGGGAACAAAGCTATTTGTTGAAGATTGTCCAAAATATCCTAATGAGATGGAGGACATGGCTAGAGTGCCTTATGCTAGTGTAGTTGGCAGTTTAATGTATGTAATGGTCTGTACAAGGCAAAATATTTCCCAAGTAGTGGGAGTTCTTAGTCGATTTATGGTGAATCCAGGAAGGACACATTGGGGTTTTGTGAAAAGAGTGCTTAGATATCTAAGGGGCACTTCAAACTATGCTCTTTGTTACCATGGACATTTGGTTGGATCACAAAGGACTCTCAAAATTTGTGGATATGTGGATTCTGATTGGGCAGGGGAAATTGATAGTAGAAGGTCCACCGGTGGATATAATTTCATGTTGAATGGTGGTGCAATTAGTTGGATGAGCAAGCGACAAGCTGTAGTCACTTTGTCCACTACAGAGGCTGAGTACATGGCAGAAAATCATGCATGTAAAAAAGAAATTTGGTTAAAATGTTTGTGTTCTAACATTGGGTTTGATGCAGGTCAAATTATAATTCACTGTGACAGTCAGAGTGCTATTTGTCTAGCAAAGAATCCTACTTTCCATGCCAGGATGAAACATATTGATGTGTAGTATCACTTTGTACAAGATATGGTGGAGGATGGAAAGGTCTCTTTAGAAAAGGTGGATACTCTGGAAAATGTTGCAGATGCATTGACGAAAGCAGTGAGCACAAACAAGAACAGGTGGTGTACTAGTTTGATGGGCCTTGGTGCCGATAAAACTCAGTAGTTTTGTTGTGCTCTGGAGGTATCAGTAAGATCTTCATCAAGTGGGAGATTGTTGGAAAAAGTGACTCAATTCTTACTGACATTGAACTCTTGAAAGAGCAATATCAATGAGACCTTTGGAATGTCTTTCCGATGAGAAGCTGATCAGATTGTTGTGACCTTGGATCTGTCTTGGCGATGAGAACCATCGGGGTGACATGATCTATCATAGTGAGTTTTGAAACTCACTCGGATAGCAGAAGTCTTGGCGACATCAACGTGACCTGGTGGTTGTGTCGGCGACATTGGCGTGACTAGAACGGTCGAGGTGACATCTCCAGTTCACTCTGATGGCAGATGTCTGGGTGACAAATATCATCAGAGAGAGTCTTGGCGATGAATGCATCGAGGAGACTTGTGTTGTGAGTGTGACCTCGTGATCTCCTGCTAATGGTGTTTCTCTCGTCGATGGATCTACTCCTAGTGAATGATCGACATGACTCTTGCTGATATGCATGGTCTTAGTGTTCATTGGGTCATCGAGGAGACATGAATGTTTGGTGTGACTTCCTAGTGTGTTAGCGATAGCAATTATCTTATCGATGGTCTTGAGATCGGGGAGACTTCACCAAAAGTCTGAGTGATAGGAGCCGGTGCCATGTGCGATAGCTTGTGGATAGTCTGACATTGGTTCAAAACATTTTGTTGTCTCACCGATGAGCGATAGAGTTGAAATCGGTTGACCAAGCGTTTGTCCTACATGTTCTGTCTTGGACCAATGAGCGATGCAGAATGTGAACCGATTGGGAAGATGAACTATTGTGACCATTTTCTTGTGGGAAATGAACAAACAACTTGAGCAATGTATGAACAGTTGGGTCATGGGTCTGGTTTGGGTTGGTTAGTCGTATGATTAGTGAGTGAATTCCATTATATGCTGAATGAATGCATTGCAATAGTGTAATTCGATACAAGGTTGATTAGGGAAATATTGCTGATATAGAATTATCATCTGAAAAGAAGAGACTGTAACTTGTATGTAATTTGATTACTGTAATACAAGTGATCTTTCTTTGGCGTGGTGGGTTGTTCTCTTGTAAGGGTTTTCCCACGTAAATCTGGTGTCAATTGTGTTGTGTTTATTTCTCAATTTTCTTTTTTCTTTCATGTATTAAATCTGGTGTCAATTGTGTTGTGTTTATTTCTCAATTTTGTTTTTTCTTTCATGTATGTCTTAATGAATTGTAATTGTAAACATTAAAAGGAATATCTCTCTTCTCCTCTAAGACTTGGCATTAGGAAAGTTTGTTCCACTATTGAATTTTTCCTAAAAATGATGACCAAGAATGGGTTGGAGATGATGATGTTGATCTCCTATCAAAGAACTAGGATAATGCCAATTAGTTGTTGTTTTGTCTATGTTTTAACTATCTGTTGTTGATCCACAGTCTGTGTTTTTTGGCTTAGTTTCTATGATTTTTGGATTTGAACTTCTTGGCCCTTGTGGCTCTATGTGTTAAGGGTACAACACCATGTAAATGCTACTTACCTTATGAAAAACAACAATATATAAAAATAACATCACAATAAGATAACAACAATGAGACATAATCATTGTGTTGAGGTTGAAGCAGCTTACATCAACATCAAAGTAGCGTTTGAGAGGTGTTTCTGAAAGATCTGGATAGAGGGTGACTCACTCAATATAGTGAGATGTTTGCAAGGTAATCAAAATATGATTTGGACTATTGAATCTCTTATTAATGATTCCATCACGATGATAAGGTCATTTGAGGATGTACGTCTCTCACATACCTTTAGGGAAGGAAATTCCTTGATAGATTTTTTCACCAATGAGGCTATTAACCTAATGAGTTTCAATATTTGGGATGAGTACTCCTCTCTTCTTGAGAGGGATAAGTTATTATTAAGAAATGATAGCTAGCATTCATTATTTTGTAGGGGATGATCTGGTGTTAATTATATCCCTCCTTGCCACATGTTTTATGGGTATTCTTTTGCCTATTATTGAGGCCTTCTACATATTCAATTTTTTTTGTAAACTCTGGTTTGTGGTGATTGTTCTAGTTAGTGCAAATATGGGAGGGGATAGGATCAGGATTGAGCCCATTTCCTATGACAAATGGAGGAATAAGCCAAAGGTTTGGAGGATTCTAGAGAAAGGGAATTTCATGCCATTTATGGAAAGTATTCATGGTTTTGACCATGAAGCATCTGATCAATTTGTTCGAAGTTGGAATAATAGGCGTCTGAAGGTGAATGGGGCTGAATTCCCCATTAATAAAGACCTCATAGCCCACACAATGGGGTTTTCAACTAAGGGGCATACATTTCATAAGGAAAGGAAGGGCAATGTGGATACAATGGACCATTTTTTTAAGGCAAATGAAAAAGATGACCTAGTTAAACATCCATCTTGGGGTACGACAGGCTCTCCATCAAGTGCACATGGGTAGAAGTGGGTGAAGTTATTATGAGGTATGACACCATTGAAAAACATTTCTCTACAATTTTAGGGTATCACTTTACCCTCCTCAATCATCTTAGGCATAACCTACAAGTTTCCTTTCTATTTTTGCTCCTAACTTCTATGGAGGTTTTTGTTTATGCTCACCTTAAAAATCATCACACTTCAGCTCTTCACGAGGGGCTCATATTGCTCATCATTGAGAATGTTAAGGCTAATAACCTAGCCAAGGCTATCATGGGTCAAGATAAGGTCTCTTTATATGATTCTCTAACTTTTGGTTTGGATACAAAGGGCACTAGGGATGAGGAATGGAAAATGGAAGTTGAGAACAAGGATGTGATTGCAATTTCATCCTCTCCTTTGGAATCTCTCAGTAAGAAAAGAAAGAAATGGGATTAAAAAAGAAGATTCCCACCAAAAAGATAAAGAATTAGGGGTCGAATATTGGTGGGTCTGATTCTGGTGAGGAAGACAATGAGTAGTTGAAAGGTGGGAAATGATGAAGGTGGGTTAACAACAAGAAGTCCAAGTTGTAGATATTGGAGTCTGGTGGTTCTGAGAAGGGAGGGGTGGGGGATACCTATTCAAAATAGGTGAAGGGCGACCATGCTGGTAGAAATTATTCCTTGGATGTAGATGACTCCCCTACCCAACAACTTTCTCATCAGGATGTTCTAGTTGGTGAAGATAATGGAAAAGCTATGGACATGATGACAAAGGAAACAAAATATGGAAAGACTAAGTGCATGGCCAACATCCATCCTCTTTCTGATGACTTTTCCTACTTGGATGAGGATAATACCTTGATGTTGGAGCTTCTTGACATGGCTAGAAATGGGGCTACATTCAATTTTAAACTTGCTAAATGGGTGATGAAAGAATTCAACAAGGTGAATATAAAGATCAAGAGTCTTAAGGAGAATTTCGCTAATCAACCCAAAGGTGTAGCCTCAAACTTGGTCATGGAGAGACTAGTTGATCAAGAAAGTTCATTTTTTGATTTCAAATCAGAATGCGAGATTCATATTCAAGACATGTATGACCTAAAATTAAGGAAATACATACGGACACCAATAAGATTATACAAATTAGTCATATGTCTATCAAAAATAGTGTAGATTCCCTCAAGGTTTTGATGGATAAAATCAGTCAACTCAGGGATGATCAAATTTACTTTGTTGGATTACATGAGAAGGACCTTTCTACCAAGGACAAGGGTAAGAAGACTACCAAGGACGAGGTTAAGGGTCCAAGCATAAGGACTAAGGCCAGTTTGAGGAAATTTTTTGAAGAAGAGAAAAAAGAATTACTATCAATGGTCAATCTGCACCATAACCAAGAGCTCAAGGTGGCCAAAACTTTGTAAAACTTGAGATAGTTCCTTTGTATTTGACTGTATTTCTACTTCTTTATGTTTCTTTACTATTTTTGGTCGTTGGTTGGCTATTGTTTTAATTGTCTCATGTTTCATATCAACAATATTTTGATGTGATTCAATGTAAAGGGTTTCATGTCCCTTCAAAACCTATTTTCCCTATTAATCAAAACAATGTGACATAAACCAACAACACAAGAGCATCACATAACACATGATTTATGTGGAGAAACCCTTGCGGGTAAAAACTCCACCAAGAGGAGAGGCCAAGTATGCATTATCATAAAATTAATGAAATTACAATAAAATCACTCCTATTCTCCTCTTTTCTTGCACCATGGTAGCACTTGTGCACCTATGAATAACCTCCTCATGCCTCAACCTATCCTTGTACCTATAATGAAACTCTACATCAAAATGTGGCTGTCCTTTTCTACATCCAAGAGGTTGAATTTATAGATGTGTGAAGACATCTTAAGCCTCAAACAAGGCTCCAAAGATGACCCTTCTTTCCAAAAATCCTTAACCCTTTGAATACCTCCTTAGAATGTGAAAGGAAACCAATTTTAGCTCCAATACTTTCCCTCCAAATTGGGCACCCAAACTTGAGAGAAAAATTACATTAAATGCAATAAATGATGGAATACTAAGAGACACTTGTTGCTTCATTCCAAGCTCCCACTTGGAGAATCCCAATAGTCACTCATTTTTCCTTTCCTTTATCTCTTATTATCTCATTTTAGGTGTCCACATGTGCGGAAAAATAATATCAAAAATTAATGTCCACAAGTCACCTTTACCACTGCTAGTGGACCCATCACCCCTTAATAGTATTGATGGGTTTCTTTATTAGCCTATTTTTTGATACTTTTATGCATATTTTTAGACACTTTTAGATATACCTTTTAGACAATACTCCTATATTATGCTATCTTTTCATACTTATTATATAGACTTGGACCTAAATCATAATGATGGAAATATGGTTATGACATAATAATATTACATGGTTTATATGTAAGTTGCATGAAATGTGGATGTAATTATATGTTTTAATTATGGTAGTTAGTCTTTTACACATGCTTTGTGAACTAATATTTTATATCCAAGGAGGAATTGTAGCATGTAGCAATTGGAAGTTGTAACCCATAGCAAAAGGAAGACTGGGACAATAAAATAGGGGAGTTCCAAATTAAGCTAAATGTAATAACTACTAATTGAGAACACCAATGGAGATTGAACATGCATCATTATAACAAGTTAATAAAGCAATTGAAGATGAACTCTTTTGCTAATAGGATTATGATAAATGTTTGTGTGTTTTACATATAATTCTGTTTCACAATTTTTTAGTTCTGTTAGGATTATTTTTTTCTTTTAGTTATAGTTTGAACAATTCAATATTAATTATATGCTTTGATATTTAGGAGTAAAAGTTAATAATTATAGTTAGTTTTTGCTTAGAATAATATTCCCTCATGCTTGTATATGCCGATGGTTGAGTCCTTAGATAAGTTAGTTTTTTCTTTTCGTATTTTGTTATCAGTTATTTTCTAATTTCAAGACATGATGGTTATTCAAAATAATTTTCATTGAATACAATCTATGTATGAGATTTTATGTAATCTTTCATGATATGCAATGAATGAAGTCAATTCCACATGAATGCATAGAATTTTCTAGTTAGATTTGGTTTCAGCTAAGTGAGAACAACTACTTGAGCAAGCCACTCAAGGTAACTATTCTTCACTTCATTTTCTAGTTGTTTATTTTTGTTTAATATTTGTTTCTTGTTTATTATTACTTCACGAACTACATGCAAGTTAATATATAATATCATACTTTACTTATTGGTAATGAATGTTCATGAATATATGCATGTAATGGTTGACCAGTAGTACTCTATAGGTTAAATCAGATGAATTGTTAGTTTTGATTAGTTTTGAGTTGATACAATATGTTTTATTAGTAGCAGTTCAGTTGTAGGTTAAGCTATAGGCACCTATAGCCATTAGCGCTAGTTTATTTCTTTTACTGCTTTACAATTCTATGATTTTTCAACAAGTAGAACATCTTGAATAGGATAAGTTAAGAAAACTTGAGTCTCAGAAGGCATATACAATACTAAACCATCATAAGTTTATATACCTTGGGTTAAAATTTTAATGTTATCTTTGTAATGTTGAGTGGATTGTTTAGTCAGATAAACCTATGAATTGTGTAGGTTCTACCAAGTTTACAATATATTAAATAAACTCTACATTTCTGGTATCTTTGTCGAGGATGCTGCTATCTTCATAGAATTGTTTTCTGAGCTTCATAGCTTACATTTTATTTTCAGCATTAGGACTGTTAGACTTAATTTTTCTCACAACATTAGAAGATACACTAACATTGTGTAGGACTACTACTATATAAAGACATATTTCATGTATGCAGAAGCAGAGAGATACTTTGGGTAGATTCCTTCCCTCTACATGCTAAGAAGCCATAACAAAAATTGGTGAACCTAGTAGTCAAAACGAGGGTAATACTAAAGAATAAATTTCCCTATCACTAACATCTACCACACTTACAGAGGGAACATACTGCACCATGGGTGATGTAGTGAATGGTGATCCCGAACGTGCAACGTTTGACTTCTCGATCACTAACTAGGAAAGGGATACAGTGCTGAAGAACATCCCTCCTTTAGCCTTACCAATATTTTATGGGTTAATGACTGATGACCCAAATACATTTTTGTTTGAATTTGATGTCTTGTGTAGAAGTTATGACTATACTTATGATTCTCATAGGCTCAAACTCTTCCTTGCCACTCTAAAAGATGCAACCCTAAGATGGTTTATGGGATTAGGCATGGATATTGTTATAGATTGGGAAACCGTGAAGACATTCTTCTTGGAGAAGTACCAAGAATATTGCAAGGGACTTGATAGGAGGAAAGATGAAATTTTCAAAATGTCAAAAAAGGAGGATGAATCACTCGAAGATTATGTGGAGAGATTTCTATTTTCCTTGAAGGAAAACCCACAGAACAAGTTGTCTAAGGAGTCCCTCAAGTTTGTATTTTTGAGGGGAGTCAATAATGACTCTATGGATTCGCTCAACCTCATTGGACAAGTATATATCTCCTAGATACCATTTCAAGAAATCTATAAGGTCTATTGGAATTATTCCAGGACATTCACTAAAAGACCAAGAGGAGATAGGACATCCATTATTGGCAAATCATCTATAGGGGTTTCAAAGATAGAATTAAGGAACCTATTGTCCAACATGAAGGAGGACATTATAAGCCACTTGAAAACTCAGTTAGATACTCTCCACATCAAAAAGAAGCAAGAGGAAGCTGAGGTAATGCTCACTAAATACTACCTAAGTTGTAGGCAAAGGAAAGCAAATTGTAAGTGCAAAAGGGTGGCTAGTATCCAAAAAGATAAAGTCAAGAAAATTAATTTCCAGCCACTTGAAGGGGAATATGGACAACTCTTTTATATAGCTCAAAGAAGACCATGGTAGAAAATAAAAGGTATGCCACAAGATCCTCTTAGATTTAACTCATCCTTTCCCATTGGAAAACATAACTTTTCTTCTTGGAATTCTTAGCCCTGGACAAAAACCCAAAATTCATGGCAAAACCCTCAACAATGGCCACAGACCCAATAAAATTGGAACCAATAGTAGCAAAATCCTTGGCCACAATTTTTTTCAAAGGTTCTAATTATAATCCCTAATGGCCAACACAATGAAACTAGTGGCAACCTCAATGGAAAAAATGTCAACAACAACATGAACAAAACATGAACTATCAATAGCCTATGCTTCCACCTCAACCACTACAACAATCTATCATGCCTCCATCAAATCCTACATCCAAGCCACCCAAGCCACCACAAATACCTACCCAACTTGCACCTAACCCTAACAACAAGCTTGTTCAACAAGCTTATACTACCGAAGCTATGCAATACCCCACTTATGGGGTAGAGGTGAGTGATGTCCACCTCAAATCAGGAAAACAACTTGTTGGACCTTCACCCCCCAAATTATTGAGATAGAGGATGAAGAACCTATAGCTGAAGCTTCAGACAAAACACCTTTGGAACCTAAGTCAAATCAGGTACACCAAACAACCTCAAGTCCAAAGCCTCCTTTTCTTGAATGTTTAGCCATTTAGAAGCATCACACACAGGCTGAGACAAATCTCCTAGGTTAATTAAAATATGTGAGCATCAAGATTCCACTCATCCAAGCTATCAAAGACATCCCTATTTGTACTAAAACTGTCAAGGACCTATGTCTTAAGAAACTAGGAAGGAAAAAGAAGGATCCTTAGACAGTCTATGTCTTAGGAAACCTTGCAGATATCATGTTAGGGAACATAACTATCCCTATGTACATAGACCATGGTAGTCTAGTAGTGTACTTTAAGATCAATGGGATCCTAATTAAGAACACCTTGATAGACTTGGGGGTAAAAATCAATGTTATGACCAAAGAACAATGCAGTTACATCAATTAGCCAACCTTAGACCTACACAATTTTTTTTATAATTAGCTGATAGGTCAATAGTCAAGCCTGAAGGGATCATTGAAGATTTAGTTATTGCATTGGATTCTTGGGAATATCTTGCTGAATTCATAGGTTTACAACCAAAGGTTAATCTTGTAGGGTACCCACTCATCCTAGGAAGACCATGGTTAGCTACAAATGATACATTCATAGGATATAGGTCTAGTAATATGATAATATCTAATGAGACAGTGACCAATAAATTGGTCCTCTATCCTCTAGCCCAACCTTATGCTCAACTTGAGAAAACTATTTGGCCCACTTTGGATGAGGAAGTTAACTATTCTCTATAGACATTGATGAATATAGAATGAAACCCTTTATCAAATGATCAAGATGAAGATGATCTCATTAATCACCTAATCCAAAATGACTATGGAAAGAGCCTACAACAACATGATTATCTCGCATGCCTACAAGACTCCTTGCAAAGTATTATACCCACCAATTCCTCATAAGAAATATCTAAAAAAATTCACTCCTTACTACCATAATAGTGTGTACCAATCATTCCAAGCCTTGAACTCTCATATGTGCAAGAACCATCGAAGGAATTAGAAGTCATGCCAGAAAAAATGTTGAACATAAACAATGCCTTAACTGAAGAACAAACAAATTCCCTACAAGCAGTGCTATAGACACACTCAACAACATATGTATGGGATTACTATGATATAAAAGGCATAGATCCTAACTTATGTATGCATAGTATTTATATCAATGATGGATATAAACCCATTAGACAACCTCTGAGGCATATGAACATTGCTTTAAGAGACATAGTCAAAGCTAAACTTCAAAAACTTTTTGATGCAAGCTTTATCTATCATATATCTGACACTAAATGGGTCTCACCTTTGTTAATTGTTTGTAAGAAAGGTGGAAAATAGAGAGTTTGTGTAGACTACAGGGAACTGAATACAACCACTAGGAAATACCACTTTCCATTGCCTTTCATAGATCAAGTGCTTGAATATTTAGTTGGAAAGAAGTATTTCTCATTCCTAGATGGTTTTAGTGGCTACAATTAGATAAAAATTGCTCCAAAAGATTAGGACAAGACTACATTCACTCATCCTTGGGGTACTTATGTCTACTCAATTCTTCCCTTTGGTTTATGCAATGCACCAACTACTTTTTAGAGGTAAGTGCTCAACATCTTTTTTGATTATGCTCATTGACTATATGGAGAGATATATGGATGATTTCACCGCATATGGGGAGACTTATGAGGAAGCTCTTAGTAATCTAAAAAAGGTATTGAAAATATGTAAAGAACACAACCTGTCACTCAGAAATGAAAAGTGCTTTATGATGATGACACATGGTAGTGTTTTTAGGGAACTTCATATCCAGTGCAGGGATTCAGGTTGATCCACATAAAATAAAAATTATCTCTACATTACCTATTCGATAGAAGCAAAGATATATCAGAAGTTTCCTTGGCCATGCAAGCGACTACAGTAGGTTTAGACTTCAATAAGATTTCTGCACCATTTTTTGTTTTGGTGAGTAAAGAAATTGAATTTGAGTGGACATCAAAGTGCCAACACTCCTTTAAAGAGCTGAAGAAGGCCTTGACTCAAGAACCTATTTTGAGGGGACCTAATTGGACTCTACCCTTTCACATACATACATATGCTTTATATTTTTCCATTGGAGCAATTTTGGGTTAGAAAGAAGGTAATAAAGAATATGCAATATACTACATTAGCAAGAATCTTCAAAGAGTAGAGATGAATTATACTATTATAGAGAAGGAGATGCTAGTAGTAGTGTATTCCATCAATAAATTTAGGCATTTCATTACTGGTTATTCAAATTTTGTCCATATAGACCACACTACTATCAAATTTCTTATAAATAAACCTGTAGTGAGAGGCATCTTAGTCAGATGGCTGCTCCTCCAAGCATTTGACATTACCATAGTTGGAAAACCTGGTAAAGCTAATGTAGTGGAAGATTTTCTATCAACATTTCCAACACAATTAGCTAAAGGAGTAGTGGATGATTCATTTCTAGATGAACACTTATTTTCTCTCAATATACATATTCTCTGGTATGCTGACATTTCTAATTTTATAGTAATAGGGTAGATTCCAACACACTTTTCTCCAAGGGAAAAGAGATAGTTGGTCCATAAATGTTTCCATACTCTTGGATATCAGGTTATTTGTTTTACACTGGCCCTGACAACATCATGAGAAGGTGCATAAGAGAAGATGACGTATTTTATATTATGAAGTCTTTCCATGATGAGCCATGTGGAGGATATTTTATAGCAAAAATAACATTTAAAATCCTCACAACTGGTTATTATTGGCCAACCTTGCATAATGATTCTATCAAATACACAAGGAGCTGTGATCGGCGCTAAAGAATGGGTAAAACAATAAGAAGTGATGTAATACCATTGCAACCTCAAGGAATACTAGATCCTCTTGAAAAATGGGGTCTAGATTTTATTGGACCAATCTCACCTACTTCTAATAACAAGGAATACATTCTTTCTTGCACTGATTACTTGACTAAGTGGGTAGAATTAAAGGCCTTATATTTTTCCAGAGATGGAAATGTGGCTAAATTTTTGTATAAGGGTATATTCACTAGGTATGGAATACCTAGAGAAATAGTCACTAATCATGGTCCATAATCTACTTTAGACCTCATCACTAAACTAGTTGAATAATACCAAATCAGGCACAAGAAATCAACACCATACCACCCTTAGGCTAATGATAAGGTAGAGTCACTAATAGATATATTGAAAGTATTCTCACCAAGACAGTGCAGTTACATAGGAAAGATTAGGTTGCAAGGCTACTGAAAGAAGTATGGGCATATAGAACAACCTAGAAAACAACTAGTTTTACACCCTATGAGCTAGTGTATGGTAAAATAATTGTCCTAATTCCCATTGAGTTTGAATATAATAAATTAAGGAAAATAGTGGAATTGGAAATGGACCTAACAACTTCTCAAAAGGAGAGGTTGTATAATTTAAATCGATTGGATGAAATGAGAATGGAAGCAATCCATCACATTGAGGTAATACATCAAAACAAATGGGTTTCATGTAGGGGACTAGGCATTGTTATATGATTGCAGGTATAAAGACTTCAAAGGGAAACTCCAATCTAGGTGGTTGGGACCCTATGAAATCAGTGAAGTCTATCCTAATGGAGCAATGAAGTTGCACACCATTGATGCAGTCAAATTTTCTCATTTGGTTAATTGCCATAGATTGAAGCTATATAAGAAGCAATTATAGAAATACGATTTTATTTTCTCTTTATTTCAATAGTATGGTGCTCACAATAATCTAGATATAGGTTCAGACACATAAAGTGATACTTCAAAAGCACATGATATACCAAGTACTTCAAGTGACCCAGTGATTGAGCTACACAACTCAATCTCTGAGATCATTCAAGATTAATTTCTTACTTTTTCTCACAAGCACACACAACACGGTTATAATGATGTTTATATTTTCTCCAGAGAGACCCATTTGTACTACACATTTAGAAAGGTTCCTAGTGTCACAGGGACCTATAGCCTAATAGTTGTCAACATTTAGACTGGGTCTTGTTGTTGAAGGTACCTGTAGTGTTGTCTGGCAGAAGAAAAGAAAAATTCAAACAATTTGGTGCCACATTAACTCTAGTTCATGCACATTAACCTCAAAGTACTCACATGCAATATCCATCTCTTCACAATAAGTACTCACAACATGATTCTATAATTACCAGCTACCAATTCAAATTTCAAATGTTTGAGCTGTCACATCACCAACTACTATCTATCTAATCCATTCCATAAATTTGCATTTTCCACCTTACAGTACATTCACCTACAATTATTTCTAGTCACATCACAACAAAATCTAGACACATTCTTTTCAGTTTACATGCGGGCTGATCAATTATCTCTTCAAGCTGGTACATAAGGTACGCTATCATAATTACTATAGATTTCTTAAAAATTTCATTATGTCTTTCATATTAATTCATGCATGCAAAATATTCATACCATTAATGTCCATTATTTCTAATATTACCACTTCCCAATCACAACATGGAGTGAGGTCACTTCAACCATTAAGTTGGGGGGAGGGTACAACTTAACCCATTTTTTCAAAATTCACCATCGAAATCAAATGTAATAGATAGATGTGACATGCAAAACCATCCTAAAACTATACCTAATTTTTGCTGATATCCCCAAATTACAAATTTATGGACCTAAGAATTTGAGCTAAGTCCAAACCAAAGTCAAACCTAAAACCTATATGTGAGCTCAAATTGAGTTGATATTAAGAAGGGGAGTTGCAGTATGGTATGACAATAAAAGTATATGAGGAAGTAATAGGAAGGAGAAGGGTTTTGAAGATGGTGGAGTGAATTGAGTTGAATTTTCAAGATTGAATTAAAATACATTGAGCAAAGAAAAGAAAATTCATAATGGGAGGCAATGTTATTAGAAGATAGTTGTCAGCTCATAAGAAAATTCTGGAAGATGCAACGGTTCTACCCAGTTTTACTAGAGTTGGTTGGCTGGATTATTTTCTGAAATTGACAGAATTTAATGATGATATGATAAGAAGGTTTTCAAATATGCTTGAGTATGATGAAGCAATGGCAAAGGGAATATTAGTAGATGCATCTGAGGTTTCCATAGAACAAGTTACTGGGTTATCTAGAATCGGGGTAGAATTTACACCATGAGCAAATGGAGTTGCAACCATAGAGGAATTCTATGAATGAGGTGAGAATTTGGAGTCATCTTCACAAGGTACAAAGAGACACTTTCTTCCTTGGTTATGGGCTAATTGCATTTCCTATATTGTTAGATATCTTACCTGTGATGCTAGGTAAAACCTCTTGTATACAATACATTTTAAGTTGCTTAGTCACCTTCGACACAATAAACTAGTAAATGTGCCAAATTTATTTATAATATTTTGAAAATAATGGCATCAAAATATTCCCTATCACACCACTGTTTGATTGCTTTATTGGTAAAAATAAGTTTGAGAATTTAGTACCCACAAGTAAATTGGGAGGATTTTAAGGAATGTACAAATATTAATAGTTTACTAGATGCACCTATGGTACCTGAGAATATAGAACTACAAGATGAAATTGTAAGAGAAATCACTCATGTCTCACCCATGGCTTCACCTACTTGTAGCCAAGGTGAGCATGAGGGATATAATGAGCTAGAGTCTAGGTCACTTGTAATTGAGGAAATTCCATCTTCTTCAAAATCACAAAAATACAAGAGCAGAAGAGGCAGTGCATCCACATTATCCACACCTTCTCAAATAAAAAAGAAGAAGAAGGGTGTTAAAAAGGAGAAGAAGAATGTTAAAAAGGAAAAACCTACACCTAGACGTTCAGGTAGATTAAAAATACAAGGTGTCATGAGGGGAAGTGTAGAGAAACTTGAAGAAGAGTGAGACTCTAAAGGAAAGGGAGATATCATTTGAAATGTGAATATAACTATGAAAAAAAAGAGATATGTTTCTACTACTTTTGATTCAGAATCAGAAGATGTGTTTACTGCTAAGAAAACACAAAAGGAAACCCTAGACAATTTTATTTATGACTATGAAGGGGGAGGTAATGAGAAGTTCATGGACACAAAGGAAATGTATATAGAGGAAAGAGATATTAGGAAGGAACTCCAAGAAGCCCTGAATAGAATCAAAAACTTAGAGGAGTTAGTACAAAGCTATGAACAAAAGGACAAGGAGAGGGAAACAAAAAATACAGGAAATGGAGGAAAAATTGCAAACATATGGCTATAGTACTAAGCTTGATTTACTGGCATAGATGGCCATAAATAGGACTGGGGATGGAGAATTGGTAGTACCAAACCAAAAACTTCCTTCCATCAGAACTCCAACTCACCATACTACCTTGTCACTTGGTCATCAACTGTGGAGAGTGATTGATGATTTTGCACAGGAAAAGGAAAAGTGGAAGAAAGAAAAAGAGATTTTGATTGAAGAACATGATAATGAGACTGAGAAGAAAGACACAAAGTTAAGAAGATCAATAATTAGGTTGGAGGAAGTTGCAAGCAAAGCTATATAGATCCTAATATGCAGACCTCTAGCAAGGAAATATCCATTATTTCTATAGGAAAGATTTCTATGTTTTCAGTTTAGTAGGCTTATTAGTAAACAATCAGTTGGTATGAGTAGAGTTTTTTGAGTTTCTTAATAATTTTGCTGATTCTACTCCTGAGGAGCAAGATCAGTTGTGTGAATATTATTTACACAATTATGTGGTGCCAGATGAAACCGAGTGGAATCCTCTAATGTTTTTAGGGGATCATCAGGTAAGGGAACTTGCATGTCCTATTACAAAAATTAACAACTCAGAGGGGAAATAATGCTAGAATATTAGGAGAGAGAAAAATCAATTGCTCTCCCCATAAAGAAAGAGTCTAAAAACCCTTATGTAGTTATTGATGAATGGTTGAAACTCATTGATCATAAGGGTGTAGGAAAGAAAATTATGAAACTAAGGACAAAAAATTACAAAAGAATGTAAACATTAGTTGTGGGTTTTGGTAAACAATGCTATAGTCATATGTAGAGTAGATGGAATAGTTTGACCCCAAAATTATAGAGGAAGGAACCTCATTCCATGTATAATTTCACCACCATGATTGAAATGGTACAAAGGTACATGAAAATTGGTGTTGACATAGGGATTTACTGGGTACCACTCACATTCCACCCACCTATGTTGCTCTATCCAGTTCCATATTGGATTGGGGAGAAAGGTGAGGAATGTGAGAGAGTTGGGAATACCAAAATGAGGCAACTTGTATCTTACAAAGGTTTTTACTTAAAATAGACCCAAGGAGTTGATGTTCTATTGGACCTAAGGCATATCACCTTGCAATATAACCTGTACCCCTAATGTTTTGTTTAAGGAAAAGCAAAAGTGTAGTTGGGGGGAATGATGGGTTTCTTTATTAGCCTATTTTATGATACTTTTACACATACTTTCAAACACTTTAGATATACCTTTTAGATAATAATCCTATATTATGCTATCTTTTCATACTTATTATATAGACTTGGATCTAAATCATAATGATGGAAATATGGTTATGACTTAATAGTATTGCATGGTTTATATGTAAGTTTGCATGAAATGTGTATGACATTCTATGTTTTAATTATGGTAGTTAGTCTTGTGCACATGTTTTGTGAATTAATATTTTTGCAGCCAAGGAGGAACTGTAGCACATAGCAACTGAACATTGTAACAATAGCAAAAGGAAGATTGGGACAACAAAATAGGGGAGTTCCAAATTAAGCTGAATGCAATAACTACTAATTGAGGATATTGATGGAGATTGAATGTACATCATTATAACAAGTTAATGAAGTGACTGAAGAAGAACTCTTTTTCTGATAGGATTTTGATAAATGTTTATGTTTTATATATAATTCTATTTCACAGAGTTTTAGCTATGTTAGGATTCTTCTTTCTTTTAATTATAGTTTGAATAATTCAATCTTAACTACATGCTCTGATATTTAGGAGTAAAAGTTAATAATTCTAGTTAGTTGTTGCTTAGAATAAGATTCCCTCATGCTTGTATATAGCCGATGGTTGATTCCTTAGATAAGTTAGTTGGTCTTTTAGTATTTTGTTATAAATTATTTTCCAGTTTCAAGACATGATGGTTATTCAGAATGATTTTCATTGAATACAATTCTTGAAGGAGATTTTATGTAATATTTCATGATATGCAATGAATGAAGTCAATTCCACATGAATGCGCATTATCTTCTAGTTAGATTTGGTTCCATTTAAGTGAGAATAACCACTTGAGAAAGCCACTCAAGATAACTATTCTTCACTTCATTTTTTAGTTATTTATTTTTGTTTAATAGTTGTTTCTTGTTTATTATTACTTCATAAACTACATGCAAGTTAAATGAGAATCTCATACTTTTCTTATTGGTAATGAATGTTAATGAATATGCACATAATGATTAACTAGTAGTAATCTGAAGGTCAAATCAGCTGATTTGTTAGTTTAGATTAGTTTTGAGTTGATACAATATGTTTTATTAGTGGCAGTTCAATTACAGGTTAAGCTGTAGGCACTCGTAGCCATTAGCACTAGTTTATTTCTTTCATTGCTTTACAATTCTGTGAGTTTTCAGCAAGTAGAACATCTTGAATAGGATAAGTTAAGAAACCTTGAGTCTCTGAAGGAATATACAATGTTGCACCATCACAAGTTTACAGACCTTGGGTTGACATTTTAATGTAGTCTTTGTAGTGTTTATTGGACTATTCAGTTAGATAAACCTATGAATTGTGTAGGATCTACCAAGTTTACAATACATTAGACCAACTCTACAAGTATATTACAAACAATGTTGAGAGTTAATATTAAAAAATATTTTCCCAATACACCCTAAGTTCCTAGAGACATTTTACAAGGATGTTGGAACCATGACATAGAATTTACAAGGTGGATGACACCTTAATCCTAACATTTGCGTTGACAAATTTCTAAGTTGCAAAATCTATAGGTTTGCTGAAAGATAAACTCATCAAAGAATACTATTCTACTCTAATGATTTCAAGACTTAAATTGAAAAGTCTTCCAATTCATAAACCAATTATTTCATCAAAGATCTTGTTCATGAAACTTAATATTCCTTGAAGAATGAAATAATGAGAAAGTTGGAGGATTTTCATGTTCATGAAAAGAAAAGTTTTCCAAAAAGGGGGGTCATTGGATGCATATTTCACCATTAATTTGAAAGTAAGTTCCTCTCATTAATAATTGAATTGACTCATGATAAGGTTGATACATGTTCCCTAGTACCTATATATAAATCAAGGGTTTCAAGTCTATTTTGTGACTTTGTCTTCAACACAATATTATTGACTTGTAACAGAGTTTTCATTATGATAGTTGCAATCGACTCCCCATCAAATAAAGTTCACTCTCTCATAAGATACAATAGTTAAAAGGCTATTTATACATGCTCTTATTTGTCTTGAAAGTTGTTGTGTTGAAGTTATTCCATTTATCCATTAAATCTTCGTGAATTATATTCTACCTATATATGGAACACTTCTAAAAAATGCATCCTTTTTGATAATACACCATTTCCCATTGAGAACTGATGATCATTCAATTTAGTCGTTGTTATTAGTTGCTAAAATAAAAAATAAATACTTTTGGTTTAATTTGGCATCAATTATTCAAAATGATAGGGCATGGATAAAGGATAGAGAGTTAGGGCATATTGGCTTATAAGATTTTTGGAAGAGAATGAATACAAATCCTAGATCTCCTATGGCTAAGAGAACCTTTTCAAGTGGGGCTGATCATGTATGAGGTTTCCCACCAATAGTTCAATGCCTTGATTTGGTCCTTGTATGTGTAGAAAATTATCATGTCAAATCTAAGGAAATGAGAAAATTAGATGGTGTTGTGTAGTGGAAAAATTGGATGTTGAGTCAATTGGAATTAAATTTAGGCTCCCTATGTGAGATGAATTCATAGATATGTTTATGGAAGTAAGATGGAACTATTACTTAGACAAGAAATATTTGTGTCTTTCAAGCATTGCTAAGTATTTGTTGATAAAAGAAAAGAAGGGGAAATCTTAAATCCCTAAAATATTTCAAGGGTTTCATTTTAAAGAGGATATATTAGACATGATTACATTGCTTCATAGAGTATTTGGGCATGAAGACTCGAACACTTTTTAGAAATAGATGCGCTAATTCATTTTGATTATTTATAATGAGTCACAATATGTAGATTGGATAAAATTGATCAATGATCATATGCATGATCAAATTGTAGATTTCTCTGGGAGGTAATAGTCTCATATCTGTTGGGTCTAGAAAGGGAGGGTGTGGTGAATAAGTTTAGATTGGCCAAATGGTTCTTCCTTGAGATTATTAAATCAATGTTAAAGTTCATGGGTTACAATAAAAATTCTCTAATGATGGGCATGCCCATTTTGGGGTTCTAAATAGAGTGATTCATAATACGATGGAGGAGGTGGAAGATTCCATCAATGCTTTAAAAAGGATTATGAAATCCATATGTTGGAGATGTAAAAGAAAATATAGAAGAGAAATACCAACTTGGAAAATATCCTTAAAATTAGTCATTATTTAATCAAGAATAGTGTGCAGGGGATTAGAATCCTCATGGAAAATATAAATAACTAAGGTAAGAATAGACTATTGAAGGATCATTCAACAAAATTCGGAAAAAAAAGAAGGTTTCTAAAGAAAAAGGGAAAAAAATGTATCGAATGACATGAAGGGACCAAGCTCTAGAACTCAAGGAAGGAAAAAAAATACCTTTGAGGAGGAGAAAAAATGGATACTAGATTTAGTCAACCTACATCAAAATTTCTATAATCAAGAATTAGAGGTGGCTGACACCTTAGAGAATATGAAGTAATTTTTTTGTTGTTAGTTTTTCCTTTTGTTGGCTATTATTCAGTTGTTGTGTGGTTGTCATTGTATTTTTGTAATGTTTCTCTTGTAATGAGTTTCGAGCCCCTTCAAAACATGCTTTTATCACTAATAAAAATAATCCCATATGTTCTCATACTTATTCTATGCAATATCAAGCAATCAGGTAGTGTGTCTAAGATTGAAAACTTCTAGAACACTCACAAATAATACC
The DNA here is from genome assembly GCA_007115665.2 of Sequoiadendron giganteum. Classification (NCBI taxonomy): domain Eukaryota; kingdom Viridiplantae; phylum Streptophyta; class Pinopsida; order Cupressales; family Cupressaceae; genus Sequoiadendron; species Sequoiadendron giganteum. Next base: position 301,914,237 of record CM021104.1, on the reverse strand, counting down.
TAGATATATGATTATTACCCTCAACTACAATAATAATATGGTAATATGGATTATAGGCGTATAAATGATGCAATTTGTATAATTAATGTTAGGAGGATAAGAGATAATTCCAAGGTGAGAATTCATTAGGATGAAGTGCAACTCATCATGTAATTTGATAGTTTCTTCATCTAATTTGATAAATTTACATATATTGGAATTGGGGGTTTCAAAAGTACTCTATATAGACTATTGTGGTATGTTAGTGATTACATTACAATCTTGGAGGTATGCAAACAAATGTCTCATGTGAGAAATAATTTTTATGATCAAAAGAAGGTAGGATATACTTTTCCTCTACACTTAACCCATTATACTTGAAAAATCATGAGGACGACAAAAATATTGACAAAATCATCTCCAAATTCAATTTTCAAAATTTTATTGCAAGATCATTCTTTGATAGTAAAAACTTAATAAATAATAACTTATACATTGGCATGTGGTATGAACATCAATCCCATCTAGAAAACTATTTAAAATATTTCCATGATGAACATGAAGTCAAAAGGAGAGAATGGATACAACTAACAATGGATCAAATGAGAGCCTTCAATTTGGATCTAGATATACTTGACATGATCAATGATAAATTTTTTTAGAAACACATGAAAACTAAGAGGGGGGATTAAATTAGTTGTACATCAAAAGCTTAACCCTCATTAACCATCAAGCCCTTATTATCATCAGCAAAATGTAAACAAATGAAACATAAACATAGTCAACACCATACACAAGAGAACACTAGATTTACATGGAAAACCCTAATTAGGGAAAAACCATGGTGAGAATTAACTCACATATATATGAATAGAAACACCAAATACAATAAGATCACTACCCAAAATAGAAGAATGGATCACTTCCCAAAGGACTCACTATCTAGAAGAAAGAAGAATAGAAGATTGTTATAGATATATTCACTATCTTAGAGCAATAGGAAACATCCACCACTGCAACTCTGCACCATCCACAACCTTTGGATCACTATCTCAAGCAACTTTAGACACATTTAAATTGTAGACACCTTTTTCTCACTGCAGTTGGTAGTCTTAGGTATTTAAGCTCACACTTAGATAACCACACTTGATCACATTCACATTATTTCACACTATACCGCACATCATTAACAATTAAACTGCTTATATATCCTCCACGACCTCAAATAATCTTGTTTAGGTCAAACTTAATGGAATGTATGCACCTCAAACGTTCAACCACTAAATAGGTTGGCACCAAACACTTTTGCGGTGGAAAGAAGTGAAGGAATAAAATACCAAGGGTTAACTAGGACCCAAATCTACATCGAAAACCTTCACCACACTTCCAAAAATAGCAAACAACCAACACACCAGGTCGGAAAAACCTGAAATAACACTAACAAGTGACCACATACACACCTCTCTAGGTCTGAAAATACCACACATACCACATAGAAACATTCCACAACATCCAAGAATATTCAACTTCATCAGACTATCCAACACCAGTAATGCAACCACCTGCAATTGAAGAGAACATTCATTCTATGCAGCTAGACATATTACCACATAACAACACTTATGAATCCAAGCTTGTAGAGTAGCTTCATAATACATACTCTAGGGAAAGGTAGGAATAGACAATATTAGCACATTCCCAAGTCTACGAGACAAGAAACTTCAACATGAAGAAATATAGAGCAATCTAATTTCTCCCAGACAATCTTCTTCACAATTAGCACACTGTCAAACACAACTTAAACTATTGCATGATCTAAAACTTGAAGCTCTAGATATAGCACCTTTGAACACATATAATCATCACATCCAAACCACACAAGCATATCTTAAACCATGAAGAAATATAGAGCACAACACCGAATACACCTCTGTCACACTACACACTCTTTTATTCATTTTTTTATTAAAAGAACTTGGAAACCAAGTGAACTAGCTACATCAACAACACTACAAACACCTTCTCAACATATCTACAACATATGAAACACCTACTCAATACCACAAACACTTCTCAATATGACCACACTAGAGGTTGAAATAAAATCACAACACTAATTCCAACATAGTGCAACAATATCCCTTACAATGCTAGAGGTTTACATCAATGACTTGAAACTAATGACAACACCAACATCTCCAACAATATCCCCATTTTTAATTGATGGCAACACCAACTCTAAAAAAACATCAACAAAAAAAGAATCTCTATAACACCAACACTCAGATAGCTCTCCTCTTACTTCAGTTTCTCCCCCTAATTGGGACATTCCTTACACTTCTACCATTTTATCAGAGTTCACTCTCTCTTTCCTTTTCCTTCATTTTTTCCCCCTTCTTGAGGAATTTTTCACACTTCAATCTCTCTCCCCCTTTAAAATCAATGGTAAAGGGCAATAATCTCTCCCTTCAACATCACCTGAAAGCTTCACTTTATGCAACACCAACATAATAATTTCTCTCTGCTACTCTATTTCTCCACTTAATCCTCCTTAGGGGTACATGATATGCTCCCCTTGACTGTACAACTAAAACACACCACTACCTACTCCCCCTAAGAAGTAGCCTTCATTAGTCCAAGGAAAATAATGTATCTTGAAATTATTTTTAGACAAATGCACACCCTTATGATTCTAGTTGAAAGGAGGGATAATAACCCCTAACTTCTACCAAAGATACTCAAATGTATCTTTTAGAAGAGCCTTTATGAAAATATCTATAACTTTATCCTTTGTAGGCACATACTATAGCTTCACCTCATTCTCTGCAACTTTCTCTCTTAGAAAGTGATATCGGATAGAGATATGCTTTGTCCTTGAATGCATTATTAGGTTTTTTGAAATAATAATAGCACTTGTATTATCACACAAGATAGAAATAGGTTCATCATATGACACCCTTATATCCTTCAATGTTTTCTTCATCCACAACACCCAGATGTGTAGCGTGATGCTACTACAATATATTCTACCTCTACAATAGATAATGACACCAAATCTTACTTCTTACTCAACCAAGAAACCAACCTGATTCCAAGAAAGAAAGCACCTCCACTTGTACTTCTTTTGTCATCTGCACAACCTTCCCAATTTACATCTATATAAGCACTCAAAGAGATATCAATATCCTTGGGATACCATAGACCAAAATTCAGAGTGCCCTTCAAGTATCTGAATATCCTTTTGACTTCCACCACATGTGATTCTCTAGGATCTTCTTGAAATATTTCCACAAGACAAATTGCATGCATAATATTTAGTCTAGTAGTAGTAATATATAATAGTCCGCCAATCATTAATCTATACTTGCTCTGATCTATCTTAAGAGATTCATCATTTTTTCTCAACTTGCAACCAGTAACCATGGGAGTATACACTAGTTTAGAATCCTCCATTCCAAACTTCTTCAACATTTCCTTGACATACTTTGACTGTGAAATGAAAATTCCTTTTTCCGATTGACACATTTGTAACCCAAGAAAGAAATTCATCTGCCCAAATATTGACATCTCAAACTCTTTTTGCATATGCTCTTAAAATATCTTACGATTATTTCATCAATGTACAAAACCACAATTAGGATTTGATCTCCCTCAACCTTGAAGTAAAGATTTCTATTTGTAGCACTCTTTTTGAATCTCTGCTGCAACAAGCATCTATCAAATATTTCATACCAAGCTCTAGGAGCTTGTTTGAGTCCATAAAGTGCCTTCTTTAATTTGCAGACCATATCAACATCCTTTGACAATTAAAAACCTTCCAATTGTTCAATGTAAACCTCTTCTTGTAGCTCACCATTCAAGAAGGAAGACTTGACATCCATCTAATACACCTTGAAGTCTTTATGTGTTGCAAAAGACAAAAACATTCTAATGAATTCCATTCTTTCCACCAAAGTAAATTTTTTATGTAAAATCTATTCCTTTCACTTGTGAGTAGCCCTTATACACAAGTCTAGCCTTATTTCTAGCAATCTTTCCATCCTCGTTTAGTTTGTTTCTAAAAAAACATTTAGTTCCTATCACATTCTTGTTTGTTGGTGTTAGGACCAGTTCCTAAGTCTGGTTCTTCTCAATCTGTCTCAACTCTGCTTCCACAGCTTTGATCAAGTTCTCATCCTTGCATGCTTCAATTACTATTTTAGGTTCTACTTCTGAAAGTAAACAAAAGTTTACCTATTTCTTTGTCATATATTAATCTTTTCTCCTTATCAACACACCTTTTCTCTTATCTCCAATGATTTGATCTTCATAATTATTCTTCTGCATGTACTTAGGAGTCTTAGGGATCCTTTCTAGAGCTTCTTCCTCTTCCTCTTCCACTGTCATCTCTTTTTCTTTATCTTCTCCACTACAAGGGGGTTCATCAGATTCATATCCTTCTATCAACACAAAACTTTGATGTGGTTCTTCATCCACTTTGGCACTTTCACTTTCAACAATCTTCTTCAACCTTTTGTTATAAAATTTGTATGCCTTGCTTCTTGTAGACTATCCAAGGAAGATTCCTTCATAAAATCTTGAATCAAACTTTCCCAACTTTTCTTCATCTCTCTTGATATAGCATTTTCTTCCAAACGCTTTGAAATGTTTCACAATAGGAGGTTTTCCATAACATAACTCATAAGGAGTCTTTGAACTATTCACTCTTTCTTGTCCTTTGTTAAGAATGTATTACTACAGTATGAATTGCTTCTCTCCAATAGACATATGGTAGATTTTCTTCCTTCATCATTGTCCTTGTTGCTTCCTGAACTAACCTGTTCTTCCTTTCCACAACTCCATTCTACCGAGGAGTCCTAGGAGCTAATAACTATCTCTTTATTCCATGATCTTCACAAAAAATATTAAACTCATTAGAGGTGAACTCACCACCTTTGTCAAATCTCAAGCACTTGATTTTCAAATCCATTTCATTCTCAACCATAGATTTAAAGGATTTAAAATTATCTAGATATTCTATTTTTTCTTTGACAAATGTCACCCAAGTCATTTTAGAATAGTCATATATTAATAAAATGAAATACCTGTCACCTTGAGAGCTTCTTGTTCTGGTAGGTCCACATAGGTCTATATGCACCAACTCCAAAGGTCTTGCGATAGAAAATTATTTAGTTCTAAACCTCTTCTTTATTTTTTTTCCCAAACTAACATTCTTTGTAGATTGCATCGATAGGATTTGTAATCCTTGTCATATCTCTCATAGCATCAATAGAACTAATCTTCACTAGGATATCAGAGTTAATGTGGCCCATTATTCTATGCCATAGCCAACTTTCACTAATTTTTGACATAAAGCACTTAACACCACCACCTTTGAGATGATAAACATTTCCTTTCGTCCTTATTCCTACAACAATAAAAGTTCTAGAGCTTCCTTTTCTAATTTCACAACCATCATCTTGAAACACCAAATTGTATCATCTGCTACACATTTTTCCTACACTTAGAAGATTATGCTGGAGACCCTTGACATAAGAACATCATCTATTTTATGCTTTCCATCAAAACTAATTGAACTTTTTCCATAGATATTAACAGATGTATCATCACCAAACTTAACAATACCAATATCATACTTTTGAATTTTAAAAACTTACTCTTGTCACCTATCATATGATTTGAACATCCATTATCAATTATCCAGTAGTTTCTCTCCTCTCTTGCAAGAAAAGAAGTCAACATAGTTCCTTCAATATTGTGACCTATTTATAGAGGAATTTCTTTAACACATATTTCAAGATTAGTAGAATTAGTTCCCACATTTAGAGCCATGAACAAGAATTGATCACTATCCTCATCAGGATAGTCTGATTCCTCATGATCAAATACACCATTATCTTTTTCAACATAATAACTCTTCTCGATAGATTTACCTTTATGATCCTTATGTTTTTCATATGCAACTTTTATTGGACATTTAGAAGCATAATGACCTATCTTTTCACAATTGAAATACTTATTGGGTAACTTACCTCTATATTTTCCTATGCCCATTTTTCAATCTCTATAAAATTTTCTTCCACCTCATCAAGATGTAACTCATCATCCTTCTCCGCCTCACCAAATTTAAAGGAAATTTATTTATTTATAGAATATTGACCAAACTCTCGTAATAAAAATAAATTAAAGCACCAAACATTTGATCTCTAAAATATTGATCCAAATTTTGAGCTTCCTCAATTGCAGGAACTTTAGAACTATAAGATTTAGGAAGAGTTCTCAATGCCTTTTTTACAACTTTGCTTTCTTCCAGCTTACCACTAAGACCATTGATGGTATTAACAACTTCATCCACTTTAAGCATGTAGGCTTAAATTTATTCATCTTCTAACATCCTTAGGTTTTCAAATTTGGCTTTGAAATTTTGCATCTTTGCTTGCTTGAACTTATCACCTCTTCATAAATGCTCTTCAACTTCACCCAAACCTCTTAAGCAGTTTTGAGACTTATCACCTTTCCAAGTTCATAATCAGAAAGACCACTCAAGATAGTATTTATTTCTTTGTTGTTATTCTCATAATCCTTGACCTCATCATCACTTGTTAGACTATTAGTAGGTATAGTATATCCATTTTTAATTAAATTCCATACTCCAAACCCTAGGGAGACAAGAAAGGCTTCTATTTTGGCTTTCTAGTAAGCATAATTCATTCCATCAAACATAGGAGCTTTGACCCCCTTATTATGCACCATATGGATCTACCTCAACCAGTTAAGCTTCTTCCAAGGAACCACAACTCTGATACTAATTGTTAGATACAAAAGACAACTAAGAGGGGGGTGAATCATTTGTACATTAAAACCTTAAACCCTCATTAACCATCAAACCCTTATTATCATCAACAAAATGTAAATAAATGAAACATAAGAACATTCAACACTGTACACAAGAGAACATTGGAATTATGTGGAAAACCTAAATAAGGGAAAAACCACAGTGAGGATTAGCTCACATATATATGAATAAAACATCGAATACAATAGGCTCACTGCTAGAAGGGTTCATTTCCCAAAAGAGGAGAATGGTTCACTGCCAAAAGGACTCATTGTTTGGAAAAAAAGAAAAAAAGAAGAAGATTGTTTCAAAGAGATTCACAATTTTAGAGCAACAAGAAAAATCCACCACTGCAACTCTACAACATTCACAACCTTTAGCTCACTCCCTCTAGCAACTTAAAACACATTAAAATTGTAGACACCTTTTGCTCATCGCATTCAATAACCTTAGGTATTTAAACTCGCATTGAAATCACCACACTTGATCACATTCACATAAATTCACACCAAACTAGACATCACCAACAATTAACCTGCTTATATATCCTTCATGACCTTAAACAATATTTTTTAGGTTGGGACTAGTGAAACATATGCACCGCAAATGTGTAACCACTAAATAGGTCGACACCAAACACTTCCATGGTAGAAAGAAGTGAAGGAAAACCATACAAAGGGTTAAATAGGACCCAAATATCCATTGACATGATTCACCACACTTCCAAAAATAACAAACAACCTCCACAATTAGCACTAGAATGCTAGGTCAGCAAAACCTACACTAATACTAACAAGAGACCACATACACACCTCTCTAGGTCCAAAAATACCACATAGAACATATAACAACATTCCAAAAAATCCAAGAATACTCAAATTCATCAGAATATCCAACACCACTGATGCAACCACCTAAAACTAAAGAACACATTCATTTTGTGCAACTAGACATACTTCCACATAACACATGAATCTAAGCTTGCAGAGAAGCTGAACACTACATACTCCAAGGAAAGGTAGGAATGGACAATATTAGCATGTTCCCAAGTTTGCAAGACAAGAAACCACAACACATATAAATGTGGAGCAATCTCTTTTCTCCCATAAAATCTTCTTTATAGGCAACACACTATCAAATTCCATTGTCACATGATCTAACTTAAAACTCTAGATATAACACCTCTTAACACCTCTAATCATCACATACACACCACACAAGCATATATTCAATCATGAATAAATGAAGAGCACAACAATGAACACACCTTTGTCACACTACACACTCTTTTATTCAAATTTTATCAAAAGAACTTGGAAACCAAGTGTACCAGTTGCATCAAAAACAACACAAACACCTACTCAACATATATATAGCATCTACAACACCTCAATACCACAAACACTTCTCAACATGACCACACTAGAGGTTGACATCAAATCAAAACACTAATGCCAACATAGTGCAACAATCTCCTTGACCATACGAGAGGTTGACATCAATGACAATACTAATGACAACACCAAAAATCTCCAAGAACTTTGATATGTTTGATGAAGCGTATTATATCATAAGATAAAAACTTATACCTAAAATTACATTATAATAAATGAAAATTATTAACATATTTACAAGATATTATTTTATACTCAATAAAATTAAGAGGTGGTTAAAAGTTAAAATCACTAGCCATACTATAACCAAGCCTCCAAATAGATAGCATAATTTCAAAGAGAGAAAATAAAGAATAAGTCCTAGCCCACAGGTATCATCTACCAATTTATATACTACTAGGTGTAGGACCTATTTCAAGAAAGGAGATGATGGAGATGCACCTAAGAGAAATGAAATTAAAAGGTTAATTCAAAGGGAACAATGGGAAGATAGGAAGAAGTTAGAAGAAAAAAGGGTACCTAAGGGTGATTCCATAGAGATTCATGGAATTGAACTAGAGAACAAACAAGCAATTAAAATGCTTCTTATCCTCCCTTGCCTCAAGGTAATATGTCTCCTCCACATTAACCAATAAATAAGGGTGTTGATTCACCTCATCAACAACAATCACCCTAAAATGTTACTTTAGATTCTATGCTAGATAGCTCCATGCCATCTATGATGATTCACAATCAATTTGTATCACCACCACCAACTTGGTTAAGAGAATTTGTTGGAAAGAATATGTATACTCAAATAGTTAATCCTAGTTTTGATGCGATAGCTAAGTTACTTCAAATTGACCATCATCCTAGAAAGGATAAAATAAGGTCTAGAATAATGATATACTCAAGCTTTGGACATCAATTTGTAGAGATTTCAGAACCCTCGAATGACAAAAATGAGGAGGATGTCACAAAAGAAGACTTTAACATTAGTAAGATTGATTTGGGTCCTCCTATAATAGAGGGAAATATTCACAATGCAAAGATGTCTATTGATATTTTTTCCAAGAGATTGGAGGAAAAAGAAAAAGAGAGAGGGCTATTGGAAGAATAAATGGAAGTTCTAATTTTGTATATAACATTAATTGTTGACATTGAATCCCAACCTCTTAATAAATCACTTGAAAATCCTATGAAAGATTCTCTCAAGGGAATTAGTTTAGATGTTATGGAGTAGATAAGAAGATACATAGTTGTGGGAAGAGTAGTGGAAACCTAGGTAGAGAAATTGATTAATTAAGGTTTTCTTTATTTTAATAAAGCATTGCATTATATGAAAATATCTCGATGAAACAAAAAGAAGAAAATTATGATCTTCAGGTTACAAAGAAAGAAGATACCTTACTCATGGTTATAATAAGAGATTTGGAGGAGATTATTAAAGTTGACACTAATATCTTGATATATGAAAATATCATAAGCAAATAATAGGAGAGTGAAGTAGCCAATTGGCTAGGTGATACTGAATGAAATAACTTGATCAATAAGAGGTAACTAATTGAGCTAAGAAAAACATTAGAAATTTATAGCTCAATACTATTAGATATCAAATCCAATTATCTAATTTTTGATGTCAACATTCTTAATGAAAATATGAATTTGAATGATGTTGAAGATGTGAAAAAGAATATTGGGAAAAAATTACTGAAAAATTGATCAACAAAGACACTATCCATGGAAGCATGATGGAGAGAATATGCAATCTATTATCCTATCTCATGACCTTCAAGAAGGAGATAACTAATTTTTTTAAGAAATATGAAGAAACAAAAAGTTCCACTATCATTTGGAAATCCCGCTTAAGTAAGATTATAATTTCGAATGGGAAATAAATATCATCAATGATAACAAAATTAAGGAGTTTCAAGAAAATACAAACTTCTCCAAGAAAAGGTTCCAAAAAAAAGGCAAAATGATAAGAATTGAGAAAGATGGGAAAAATAATGATGAGGAGGATGTTTTGGTTTAAAACATTTTCCCCCCAAAATAGTGTATAGTTCATAAATTTTTTTATTTTGTTTTGTTATGATGCAATTTTTTTTATTACTCCATTCAAGAAATGCTTACAAAATGAGTTTCATTTGATACCCTATATATAGGCTAGCATGTGTCAAAGAAAGGATCTTTTGGAAAAATATTTTGGTGATTAATCTTTTAGATTTTTTTAAAATTTTTTTTGGGGTTCTCTCATATTCTCATACAAACTGCATGTATCTATGATATTGAAGAGATTTTGATCTTTGTTATTGGAAATTGAAAACAATAACTGGTGGAATATATGCCATCTTTTCTTAAATTGTGCATTATATTTATGTTGAATACACACTGGTTTTATTTCTAATATAAATTAGCATTAATTTTGTATGAGATATTGGTAACTTCCATTTGTATGTTGGATCATCACCAAAATATTCATTTCTTATGTTAGAGAAATTTGGTGATGATTTGGGATTTTTGGTTATAACCTTTTTGTTTAGTAAGCAGTTGCTAGGGAGACTTTGTGCTCATTTTAATCATGTATATTTCTATAATACAACCTTCCTGCATTTAGGTTAAAAGCATACCCATTTTTACTCTAAGTTTATTTTAAAGGGAGCTTCTCCTTTCAAATACAAAGGATGACTATTTGTAGTCTATCCAACTATTAGTAAATTTTGTCACTGTTACTAGGAGAGTCATATTTATACATTGGTGGAAAAATTATTCAATAGAAATTTTTTGGTGACTTTGATAGGGAGGGAGCAAAATAGACATCATTTCAGTTTCCCTATTTAAAGAATTGACTTCATGGTACTTTAGAGATGATTTGGTCCAATTTTATAACCAAACATTAATTGGTTAGAAATAGAATAGGAAGATATAATAAATAATTTACATACTTTGGCCTAGAGATACCAAGGAGAAACCAAAAATTATATCAAGTTAACCAAGTCCTAGACAAAGAGGAAGACCTTGGTAACAAAATTAGATAAGAAGCTCAAATATTTGCTGAAGCACACATAGTTTTGTTATTGAAGCAATTATTTTTGTTCTTAGAAGGAGAAATATTCCTAATCCAACACCTGCATCCAAAAACAATCCTTAGAATAACCCTCAAGACAATCAAAAATAAACTTTATATTTCTTTAATAATTGGTGACTATTAAATTTTGGATTCTGAGTTATTGGAAAACTAGCTACAAGAAGATACACCTAATAAGACCGTGAGAAAGGTACCATTGATCCAAATTTTAAATTTTTATAGTTAATGATTTTTTCTACTTTTCCTACAAGATGAAAGGTCAAATCCTCTAGTAGATCATCCTTGTTGGGAATAGGATTCCATTTAATTGCAATCCTAAACATATTTCATGTATCTCCTAAGTCCTTGGAAAGTGTTTTTCCAACACTAGGATTAGAAAGAGATTAAATTTGAATGAAATGAACATGCAAATTGACATTTGTAATTATTCCTAAATAATAGGAACATGTGAGGGTGTCCAATATGAGTCCTAAATAATAGGAGCACATGGGGCGCCCACATGGAAGGTGGAACCCACCTTGTTTCAGTTAACTATTTGGAGGATTGATAACACTTCAGAAATGCATGTCTAAGTTCCTACAAAATAGGGATTGATATTTACAAGAGTGGAGTGGCACTATCAATTCAGTGTCAGTTCAGTTCGGTTCAATTTAGTTTAGTTTAGTGTCAGTTCAGTTCAATTCAGTTCAATTCAGTGTTAGTTCAGTTCAATTCAGTTCAGTTCAATTATCTTTAGTTGCATGTGGCTATTTTGAGTTGTATACTAGTTGACTTGACTAATGACTTCAATTGCATGACATATAATAGGTGGATAATTTCAATTAAGTGGGGATGATCAATCATGCATAAAGTTTGCATGAATTGATGGAGAGATATGTTTTAGTTAACAAAGATTGACTTGGACCCACCTTGGATGCCCAAGTTGGCATCTTTCAGTTAACACCTTTTGCATGAGAATATTTTTACAAGGCTTTGTTAAGTGGGGCCCATTCTTGGGCGCCAACTTTGAGGTGGAGTTTCAAGATATCTTCATGACCAGAGTTCAGTTAAGTGTTCAATTTGGGGCACCTAAATTGAGGAATACTTTGGTTTGAATTCTATTTACATGTGGAACTCTTATTGCCAAATCTAGGCATAGGTTTTTGAGAGGAGCTTTATGCTCTTGTAATTTTCAACTCTTAGGAGTTTACAATGCTCATTATTGTCTTATTTTTGCAGCAAGTGCATAAGAGTTTCATGAGAGTTTATTGCAGGTTGTGAAGAAGCATTGTTGAAGAAAAATGAAGCATATCAATCAAGGATTGATACAATGTTATTGTACTATTATTCTAAGGTTAAATAATACAAGCAATATCAGTTCTGGTGGAGTTTTTCCCTGAAAGGGTTTCTCCACATATGTGCTATGTCACTTCTATCTTCTGTCTACATTCTTCTACAATCTTTTGTCTATTTCTACAAAAGATAAAATTGATTTAAATAGAATAAATCATATAAAAAAAATGATCTAAACAAATTAATCATGCACAAATAATTGTGACAAAGAATACTTAATTAGATCTACAGTCAAATAGTTTTACAAGTTTTAAGCTACAAATTTACCTTCATTTTCAACAATCCTCTCTACTTAGGTAATCATCATCTCTTGTTTGGAAAGTGTTGGTTTTACATGATACTTTTCTTGTGGTTATTAACTTCCAACATAATCTAATATAAAATATGGAATAAAAACTACAAGTGCCTTGAGGTGCTACCATTGACCCCTTGGCTTTGGTAAACTAACTTCATGATTTACCTCATGGCTTAATTTTTTTCCCAAGTTTCTTCGAATGAACACATCAATGCTTTATTTGTCACTTATTTAGTTTTGGGAGTTCAACATGAAGATGTATTTGTGAGAATATTTGCAGAATCATTAACTGATGATGTTGTAGAATGGTTTTACCATTTAACATCTTGTTCTTTAAATAACTAGGCAACTATGAGATCTAAATTTGAAAATAGATTTAAGAGTACAAAAATGATCATACATTATTGGCCTAGTTGACCTCTATTAATAAAAGGATGCAAGAACCTATGAGGGAATTTGTGGAAAATTTCAATAGAATTGTTAATAAAATTTATCATGACATGAGAACCTACTGTAAAAAATTTGAAATGCTTTTTGATTAATGCTTTACCTCCTGATGTTAGATTCCATCTAAAAAGAGAGGGGGTAGTAGACCTAGGAGTGATATAAGAGATAAACATGTTAATCAAATATGATATTCTAATAATTGGAAAATAGAAAAAATAAATATAAACAAAAAGAATTTGGTAAGTACTTATATTGGTCCTATGATTTAAAGGCTAGAAAATGATTTAAATTTATTTAAATAGATAGACGCGTAAAGGTTAGAAACAACCCTTTTACGAAGATGTATACAAGAAAGGTTATGTACAAAATAATAATAATGATAATCCTTATGCATTGACTAACCCAAGACTAGCAATTGAAGGCCCTTCTAGTAGTGGAAAAGGTAAAAATATGTCATGTAATTTTCAATTAACTACAAGTGATGATAAAGATTCTTTCCTAAAAATGAGTAGGTTAATGTAGACGTTGGACATGAATAAAAATGTTGAAGAACCTATTATTGAAGAAGAAATATCTAAATAATTTGGTGATGCAAGTGTTAATTTCTTTGAATATGAATCTGAACTAGATAGAGGAGAAAATATGTATACTGATCTTAGTAGTCAGACCTATTGTGCCTTCAAACTTACGCCCCCTTATTATTTTGGAAAAATGGGGATCCCCTGTAGATTCTAAACTAGTGTCTCATAAACTTGGTAGAAAATACATAATTCAGATGAATGACTAAATGAACAATCCACTCAACATTGTAAAGACTTCATTAAATTGTCAACCAGGGCTTGTAAACTTGTTATGGTGCTAGCACTATATGTGATTTCAAAGAACTGAGGCTATCTATATTATCCTATTAAAGGTATTCTACTTGATGAAAATTATAGAAACATATAACAATGAAAGAAGTAAACTAACACTAATGGCTATGGTTGCCTACAACATAATCTGTAGGTGACTGCTATTAACAAATAATTACTGAAGCTAACTCAAAATTGCTCAAACTGGTAACTGAGCTTAATCTATCCTCTAGAGTACTACAAGTCAATTGAATGCATTCATGCACATGAACAATCAATATTGATAATCATGATATGAGAATCTATTCTTACATGAAATTTGTAAAGTAATGATAGCAGAAATAACTGCTAAACAAAAATAAAAAAACTATAAATGTAGTGAAGAATAATTACCTTGAGTGGCTTGCTCAAGTGGTTGTCTTCACTTAACCAAAACCAAGTCTAAATCTTTAGATTCTATGCAACCATATCAACTTGAAATTAATTCATTATGCATTCCAAAAGATGTCATAAAATCTTGCTCAAATATTATATTCAAGAAAACCATTTCTGAACAATCAACATGTCTATAGATTACAACTAAAAACTAAGAAGTAATTGATAATAAAATCCACTAGTATGAGGTTAACCAACTAACTATCTAAAGAATCAACCACCAGCTATACATAGGCACGAGGGAGTTTATTCTAAAGACAACTCTTAATTGAAATCATTAACTACAACTCCCTAGATATCAGAGTATGTAATTAAGATTGAATTATTCAAACTACAACTAAAAAGAAACAAGAGTTCAAATGGATTAAAACTACAAAAAAAATTATACGTGGAACACATAATCAGTTATCCAAAATCCTATCAATGAAAGAATTCTCCTTCTTCAACACCTTATTAACTATCATAATGATGCATGACTAACTCCAAGTATCTTCACATAGTAGTTATTACACTCAGCTTGTTATGGCAATTCCCCTGTTTCATTGTCCAAGACCTCCTTTGGCTATGGGCTAGAAATTTTAGTTGTTATGGGCTACAGTGTCTTCTTGGGTTGCAAGAGGTTAATCCACAAAACATATATATAAAGCTAACTACCATGATTAAACAAAAAATTATAATCACATTCCATACATATCTACATACAAATAAAGAAATGCTATTATGCCATTTCCATTACTCTAATTCAGGTCCAAGGTGGTATAATAAGCATAAAAAGATAGCTAAGAATAGGAATATATCTAAAAGGATTGTCTGATAATGTCTGAAAGCATGCATAAAAAAATCAAGAAATGGACTATTAAATAGACTCATCAATCACCTCTTTTGTTTTTGCTTGTCTTCATTCCCCTTGTGTTTTTCTTTTCTTTCTTTTTTCTCTTTCCCCTTTTATTGTTCTTTGTTTTTGTTGTCTTCGGGGTTTATATGTTGGGCTTCCAAGGAAGGGTATACCTTCCTTTTCGGGCTTGACCTCCGACCTCTCCCTCTCATTTGTAGTTTTTTTTGCCTTGATGTCGTTTGTGACGTCATCATCGGGCTTGCATCTTCCCATGCCTCAACCTGCGACGTATGGTGATGAAACCTTGTTTGGAATGCATGCCACTTCATGTTAAATCTTATCATGCAATTTCCTAGCTATTTTGAATTCAACACCATATAATTTTGAATTTAATGCATGCACACTATACTTAATACTATGCCACTCAAAGTGAATTCCATTCCCCTATATTTAATGATCCATCGACATGGTGACATATGGGTGTTAAGTAGGATTTTATCATTTCACAAGTACCTATTTGATAAAATTGCATTCAGTCGAGCTCTGCAACTCTCTTGAATTTGGGAAATTGTCATTGAAGTCTCTGATGAATTCATTCTTTGGCATCAAGGTACGGAGTTTCATGGTGTCACTCACTTGCCAATGTCTTCCTATGTTCATTCACCTGGTTTGTCATGCGCTTGAGTTTTCTTTTTCACTAGTGTGTGTGTTCTTCCCCTCATCTCATGCATTCTCAAGTCGGTGAATCTTTACTCTGGTTCTCTTCAGGTTCTTTAATTAATTTACATTCCTAGTGCAGAATGACTTTTGGGAGGTGTTTTTTTGTTGTTTTCCTCTTTGTTTTTGCATTTTTTGCCTTGGTGGTGGTTTTGTTTTGTTGTCTCAGTCTAGTTTGGGAATTTTGGTGTTGTTCTTCACTTGTGTTTTTTTTTCTTTGTTCTTTCCATTTTTGGCTTATGTTGTCCCTCCAAATCAAGTTTCTTGTTGGCATGCTAATCAATGTCATTTATGACATCATCAGTAAGCATTGGACCTCGGGGTTCCTCAAGGTCCATTTTCATACTTTTGAACTTGGTGGTTTCTAGGTGTAGGGTGTTGAAAATCTTCTTTGCGCAATGCATGTATAAAAACTATTCAAACGATTAAAATAAACTTCGATCTACGATCCTTGATAATACCTTAGGAGTTCAAAAAAACAATACATTCGGGCTTTGGATTTTGGGGATGTCTCTTTCTCATTTCTTATAGAGGTGATATAGGTAAGGGAGACTCTTGATCTCTGATTCCCAATAAAATGTTGAACATTGGGTTAGGGTTTGATGCGCCTTCTCAAATTTCCTTTCAAATGATTGGCCCTTTGGTTTTCTATGGTTTTAGTTTGAATTCATTCCTTAGTGATTTAGAGATTCAAAACACATTTCGGGCTTTGAGTGTAAGAGGTTTTCCTTACTTCATATGTGAAGACATATGCAAAAGATACGAAGAAATCCCAATACCTGACATCTCTCAACATCAACTTTCAACTTAATGAGCTTAATGAAGTCTTTTCAGACTTCGGGCATTATAGATACTTCTTACTTGTTTATTATAGAGGTGAAAGGGGTGAGATAAATCTCCAATTCATGATCCTCGATAATACAAATAAACACTTAGTTAAAATTTTTATCTCTAAATGACGTTTTTGGATTTTGGATGTCGGGAATTCTATTTACATGTTTTCTTATATAGGTAGAAGATATAATGGATCCTCGACTCTCGACGTTCATGAAAAAAAGTGTTTTCTTTTGTTTGCTATGCGATAAATGCATATTCTATTTTCAAAGCTAAGGTTCAAAATAGAAAAATGAGATTGTTAAAAGTCACAATTTGGTGGCAAGGATTAAAGTTAAATACCAAACTTTGATTCCTGAAGTCCTTCCCGACTTCACAAGTCAGAGATACCATTTAATCAATACCAATATGAATAATGTAAAGGGTAAAGGGGATCCTCGACACCCGATCTAACAATGAAACATGTTCTCCAAGGGATTTTATTGATAAGCAAAGGGTAAAGGATATCTCAGATGTCTAATGCCCGATAAGCTTGAAACTTAACAAAGGAAACTCATTCTAAGAGTAACAGGTATGGGGGATTCCTGATCCCTGATACCTGAAGGTGATAATAATAAAATAATCCAATTTTTAAGTGTAGATGTTAGCGGTAAAGAGTAAGGGGTAAGCCCAAAGGCCGATCCCCGAAACTTTATATATAACTCCTTGAAAAGTTATAAACCTAAAATAAAAGTTGATATGGTCTAACATGAATTGTTTTTCAGGTTTTATCTTCTTAGTGTATAAAAATGTTAATACACGATATTGGTATTTGTAGGAAATATGCCTCCAAAAGATTTAGAGGAAATTAAATATCAATTCAAGGGTTACCATCCACCTTCCAAGATGTCTTCTCCATACAATATTATTGGTGACACAGACCTGGAACATGTCAACATGGATGAGTTCAAAAGAAGGATCAATGATACTGGTGCTAGGACCTAAATGACAAGGGCTCTTTCTAATTCTGGATTAGTGGAGGCTGTTTCTTTCTTGGTTACAATGCAATCTCCATAACTAGTATTGACATGTGTTCAACACTACAATCATAAGACCTAGAAAATAAAAGGGTCCAATGGTGAGATTGTTCTAGACTTGAATTTGGAGATGATTGAGAAAGTTTTCAAAATCCATATTCACCTTAAATATGAAGTAGTGGATATGCAAAATTCCATCAAGTACTTTGATGATGCTCCAGTTGAAAATTTGGGTTACATAAATGATAACTTAGTAGAGAAAACAAGAAAGGTGGCATCTAAACTAGCGAGGATATAACACCGAAGTGAGTACAAGTAGGATGTCAAGGACCTGATTATGTTATTGAGCCAAGTGTTTGGGATTTCTAATGTAAAGGAATTCTATCCCTAGATGCTGAGATTCATTAGGATTATCAATTCTTCTCACAAGAAGAAAATCAATTGGACACGCCTTATCATTGACATCATCCATGAACAAATGTCTAATGTCCTTTCATCCACTAGGTTCTTTATGACTTCATACCTTGTGTATCTATTGGTTTCATAGGCCTCATTCCAAAGTCTCACCAAGGTGGGCTCTTATGAGTTGGGTAAAGTCCCCATCTATCAACATTACCCCGAGTTGGAGTTGGAGGCAAGTTTCCTCCATTTTAGTGTTGTGAATGGAAATTTTATTGACATGATAATTAGAGGTTTGGAAGGAGAATTTCCAAGAGGATCCCCCTTGAGGCTGTGAAAATGATTGGAGATATTGGGTACTAGTTCATCCAGTACAAAAAAATTACTTACATTAGAGTGGCAAGCTTCCACAAGATGCCACATAAAATTCCAAGGTATCCTTCAGACAAGGCAAGCTTCCACAAGATGCCATATAAAATTCCAACGTATCCTTCAGACAAGCTGCTTCTGTTGGAAGTATGCAGGTAGATCATTGAAGTAAAACAACTCATTTTACAGAAACATAAGCATGTATATGGTTTCCTAATTGAAATAGGAGTGTATTCTTGTGCGAATACTCAAAATTCCAAGAATAAAAACATTGAAATGTCCAGGTATAGATTTGATTTGTATAATGATGCTCAGGGAAGATTTGACCCCATTGGAAATATTAGCAAAGTGATGGGAGCATAATTTATCCATGAGACCAAATTGGAAGATCATTGGGAAAATTGTGAAGAAGAGTTTGAAGTGAGACTGAGAGATTATTGTCAATTGACAATATTTATTATGAGACCTTGTTTAAAGGCTAGGATCCCTAAAGAACAAGTAGAATATGGAAGGGTTTTGGATCCAACCTATGCTTCCTAGAGGATCTTTGATCCTATTTTCAATGTAGATTGTTCAGTAAAGAAAAAATATAACATAAAGGATAGGTCTCAATAGGTGGTGGTGTGCTCTAAATGCTAGTTGACTACACCTTTTACCATTGCCAAACCTCTCAAGAAGGAATAATTTTTTGAGGAAAAGGAAGGAGGAACTTTAGCCAAGGTAAATGTGAAGAAAGAGCATGATAAACCTTCCTCTAGCACCCTTACAACCAAGAAGAAAGAAAAGGGCGACCCTACTAAGGAAGCAAGAAAGAAACAAGGCCTATCAACATTACTTCTGAGGAAGAGGATGAACCAAAAGGACATAAGCTATATAGAAGAAGGAGAATGAGGGTAGCAACTGGAGAAAGAGTAGCCCAACAAGAAATTGAAGAGGCTTACTCCTCTACCCCTCCTCATGAGTCTCCATTGCCTAGTACACCTCCATTGCCAAAATATCGAGTACCTATGCCACCATCTCAACCTCCATTTCCAACTCTTCCCCTTGCCACAAGTGGATTGCCCCTTTGAGGAGTCCCTTCTAAAACCATTGTTGAGGAGGATGAGGTTGAAAAGGAGTCTCTTAGAGAAGAGGAAGTGCTTAAGGATGTTAGTGATGTTTTTGAGGATGTCCAACTTGATATTAATGTAGAATAAGTGTTATAAGAAGTGAATAAAGAAATACCTCACATGGATGCACATGTTTCTCAAGAGGAGGTGTTGAGACAACAAGAGGTTGAAAAGGAAGTCAACCAAGAAGAGAAAGATACTGAGGAGAGACCTTAGAGTGAAGAAATGCACCAAGAAAGGGCTCAAGAAGAAGAAAATAAAAACTCAAGAAGAGTTAAAGGTAAATGTTAGTGCTTCTTAGGATGCAAGAATAGTTTCTACTCCTCCCAGAGAAACCTCTCTTGCAATACTAGTGTGGTTAAACCAAACTATCAAGAAAAGGCAAAGGATGTATGTAGAGACTCTAGAGCCAATCTTAACAATGCTATCAAAGGCCTTCTAGTCTCCTAGAAGAAGGAATAAGGATGAAGGATTTCTACCATCTCAATGGATGAACAAGGAAATAGAATAGTGAGATAGTAGTCCCTCTGGTAGACAAACTGGAACCCAAGATGACACCTTTTGATTACCAAATCTGTCAAGCAGATTTGGGGGTGCAAACAAAGGAGGGTGAAAAAAAGGCTTGTAGATGCCAGTATCTACTATTTTGAGAAGGATAAAAAAGGATGAGAACACTAAAGACAAGCTCAAAGCTCAAGTTAAGCAGTTAACTTCTTGCATCAATAATATTATTGGGCTTGTAGATGATAAAGATCTAGAGTCTATGCTTCAATCTACCTTGAAAGGTGAAATTAGGCACTTTAACCCTAACAAATGGATTCCTATTGTACATAAATAGAAGTAAAACTTCTTAGAGTTGGAAAAAATCATGTTAAAATAGCTTGTCAAATCATACCATGCTATTAGTGATGAGAATAGCAATGCACAATAGCTCACTCTAAGTATTGATGAAGAATTGTTAGTATGGGAGGACTCCATTCCAATCCTCCACCAAATTAATGGAACCAAAGAAGAGGAATTGCTCAAGGCCGTAGTAATTGAGGAAGAATAGGTGTTGATTCTTGTTTGGATAAGAGCAGCTGAATTCTAGGTGGGAATTTTTAATGGATGTAAAGATAAGTTAAAAAATGTTAAGAGTCAGGCTTAGAAGGTGATGATTGATGTACAAAAAGCCATAAAATATTTAGGATACATGTTTTGGGAAAACCCTTCATTGGTAAGAGAACTTGAGAAAATGATAGAAGATTTACAGAACTTGATGTAGGGACAGGTTACCCAAGAATGCATAGACAACATGGTTAGCAAGAAAGTGAAACTCCAATCTCTTCAAGAGGATTTGTAAGCTTTTTATGAAATACAACAACAAATCAAAATGACACTTTTGATCAAAAGATTAAAATCTAGTTTCATAAGGGGCCATCCATAGAAAGAATGAATGAGATAATACCAACATGGTCTGATAAATTTGCTAAATAAATTGGAGACAAAATAAGTGTCGCTGCTATAGCTGGACCAATGTTTTGCAAAGTATTGATGATGCTAAAGATGGTGTTCCTTTTTAGATCTCTAGGATAGCTGACATTAATATGGGCATAAATCTTGGCAGTAAATATTGAAGTAAAGTCACATGTCATAATACATGGAGGAGATGTGCATTGGATTTCAAAGACTCCTAGTTAGCCTCAATTTGACTTGGGTCCTGATCACAATTGTTTCTTTTAAGTTTCTTTAGTTATTAATTGATAATTGAACTATAATGGGTGATGTCTAGCTTTGTGTTTTTTGCATTTTGAATTCCTTCACGATTTCCTTAAAATTAGCAAAAAGAATCAAATGCTGGAGTTAATTCCATTTTCTTTTTATTTTAGATCCACAATCATGGGAACTTGAATTTCTATATATGTTTAAATCTGGATCATTCTAAGGGTCCAAATTCTTATGTAATGTTTGCAACTACAAACAAATACAATCTTGATGTGGAGTTTTTCTTGTTGACTTTGGTGTAAAGTTAATTCATTTATCTAAGGATTATGTTTGTATTGCATGCATTTGGATTCAACACCATGGTAATGGTATGATCATTTTGTTTTAATTGTAATTGCTAAATTGATGAGATCTGAGTTTAATCTGTGGAATTAAGTAGGATTTTATTCTAGATCTACGTGTGATTGACAGTGTTCTGGTTGAATGAAATTCAAAAACCTTGTGTTTTTTTTTTCCTTTGAAGATTGTACTCCATTAATTGTGAATATATGAATGTTATTTTTGTTAATGGTTGCTTCAAAAGAGCTTGTTTAAATATGCATACATGATTAATTGAATGCTTGATGTCATTGTCTTATTAGAATATATTTATATTATTCATTATTTTTTATTATAGGTAAAATAGGTTTTGAAGGGACCCCAAAACCCTTTACAAAAAAAATGTTTCTTTAGCATATAATAAAAAATAGAGTAAGCAACCAAAAAGAAGCCAAAAACCAACAAAATAATAGCTATAAGTAGGCACAAAAAAAACATGCGACTAGAGATTCTTCAGGATTTCCATCACTTCCAAGTCACTATCAATAATCCTTTGATGAACATTCATAGCTTCCACCACCTCTTCAACATGAATTCTAGCATTAGCATTCAACTTGGTTTTGTTACGAGTTCTAGCTAAAGGACCCATCTCACTTGCCACTTTCTGCTAGGCTCCAAAACTAGCCATAACATCTTTCATACCAAAGTCATCTCCCAACCACTTCATGGATTTCTTGTTCAAAAAACAAAAAACTTCAGCTCCATTACACATTGCATGATTTTTCACCTCAAAAACCTTCTCCAAATTTTGATTGAAACGATCCAAATTTTCTTCGAGAACAACAATTCTAGGCTCATAGGAATTTTTCATTTTAACCATCTCATCAACAATCATTTTAAGAGTTTCAAGAAGTTGATTAACCCCAATCTAGATCTTACTAACTTGAGCCTAAAGATTAGGGACTTTACAGGAAGAAGGCTCATCAAAGTTGTTCATCATAGCTCTAACCCTGACATTGGTAAAATTCATTTCATGGAAGACTCATTTAAAAAGTTTGAACAGGGTTAGGGAAACCTCTTTCACCATGCCAAGAAAATCAGGCATATCTTCTCTCATGATGTTGAAACCATTCCTGTCAACCACACTATCCTCCTAGGAGTAATTGCTGGTAGTGTCTTTATCCAGGGCCTCCTTCCCTTTCTAACCAGAAACAACATCACCTTTAGCCAAATCCTGCTCCATCATCTAATCCTCAGAACCCTAAAAATTACCATCATTCTCTTGTACCTCTTTCCTCTTAATATTCTTAGGAAGATTCCTCATCTTTAGCCCCTCTTTTTTCATCAAATTAGATCCAGAGAAAACCCCCATTTGGACCTTGCAACTAGTATCCTCCTTGCTCATTTTTCCAAGAAAAACACCCTTTAGATTATTACCTCTCATCACCTTCATAGATTTAGACTTTAGATTGTAGCAATAATAGTCCACCTCCTCCTCACCACCCGCGTCATACTCATCAACCCTAGAGGTATTGGGAGGGTTGCTCTTTTTTATTCTCTTGCCCTCAGAAGTGGCTAGAGATTCAGAATCAACATCCATGGATGCCTCTAATCTCGGGGCATAATCTTCATCATCAAAATCCTCCTCTGACCCCATAACATACTCAAGATATTTTTTCTTCTTCCCAACATTATAAATTTTGGGTTGATCGTGGATAATAAAAGACTTAACATACTCAAAAATCAATAGAATTAAACCTTAATGAAGAACTAGGTTCTTGGGGTTGCGTTTGTGATCTCTTATACCATTTTCCAAAGACACCAATAAATAAAAAAGGAAAAGAAACATTATTTTTGTGTCTAAATTGGTTTAACAAAACAAAGTGATACCCTAAGAGAACAAAGAAGTGATTGTTGAGGATGAAATACCTCATAATTTCCTACACAACATCTCCCCATATAACCTTGATTGAGGAACGATAATAACCTCCACATTTAGACCCCTCCAACTTCCCCCTCTCATCATATTTGAGGAAGATATCCAGGGCTGCACTGGACTCATTTTTGTCTCTATAGAATTTTCCACCATCAATCAACAAGCCAGTGATTTTTGCAATGAGATCCTCCATAATGTTGAACTCCTTTCCCCCAATTTGCAAAAAATGATTCTGACATCCTTTAAGAAACCCCCGTGATGTCTTGAAATAATGACCATGCAACTTCTCCATGTGGGGAATTACTCTCCCTGCCTCCAATAATATCCAAATATTCTCATTGCTTTTTATAGTGTCATAGGATATAGATTCTATTTAATTTCAATCACCCCCATAATTGCAATAGGTAAACACCCCAACAAAAAGAAAAAAATTGTAGAGGATATGAAGAAACCTTAAGAACTTGCAGAGAATACAAGGAAACCTCGAGAAAACTTTAGCTTTCCAATTACCCACAATCTATGTGGAAATGACAAGATGATAGAGAGAAATTATGAACTTTGAATGCCTAGTCATTTGAGCCTCAGGCCCATCAGTAAACCACATGGTTGTACGTCTAAAGAAATTAAACCTCAGAAGGAAATTCCATGTCAAGAACACGTGAAAAATCCCTATCACTATAGGAACCCCATCTCATCCCCTTTGGGAATCATGATGAATTATTGAATGTGCTTCAAAGGGGAGGGGATCATGTTCTCCCCATTCAATATAATCATTCACCCCATAGTTAGCAAAAAAATCAGCTAAACTATTTCCCTCTCTATATACATGGGAAATGAAACATTGGTCAAAAGAACCCAATATATCTAAGGCATCAAGGATTACAAATTCCACCATCCATGATGGGGAAGAAATCTTCTTAAGGTTTCTGATCTAATATTGAGCTGATCACAAAAATTGGTCGAAAGAACCCAATATATATAAGGCATCAAGGATTACAGATTCCACTATCCATGAGGGGGAATAAATCTTCTTAAGGTTATTGATCTAATATTGATGGAATCACCCTCAACCCAGACCTTGTCATAACCTTTAAACTATGCCAAATTCAAACCATGATAGGTTGTAGAAGCTTCCACAAAGTGGTTTGTCTAGGTTCCCAAAGGGAGCACCACTGTAGAAACAAACCCACCATTAGAATCTCTCAAAACTCCCCCACAACCAGAAGGACCCAGATTACCTTTAGCAGCTCCATCAAAATTAACTTTCACCCACCCAGTAGGAGGAGCCTTCCACAAAACATAATTCCTAGAAGCCTTTCCTTTGGTTAGAGGCAAAATAATATCATAGGACAGCTTTGAATTCTGAACAACATCACCATCCTCCCGAGAAACCACAAGCTTAGTACCATCTTGAAATGAAATCTCTATCGAGAAATTCTCTTTAATCACAACACAAATATTATGAGCCAAACTAAGAGAAGGGAGAGGAGATTCCTTAAAAATCTTGTTGTTTCTTTCAAGCCAAATTCCCCATGCAAGATGAGGCAAAATTAGAGACCAAATAAAAACCAAAGTAGGATTGGAAGAAGGATGTTTCCATTGAGTCCATAAGTCACTAATTGAAGACAAGAAAACCTAGCTCAAATCCAAAAGTGAAAGCATACAATCCCAAACATCACACACAAACTTGCAACCAATTAAAAGATGACCATGATCCTTCACCCCCTCTTCACATAAAAAAATTGTTAGGAAACATAAAGCCTCTTTGCAAAAGATTGTCAAATATTAGCACCTTACATTGATAGAACAACCAAAAGAAAATATTTACTTTTTTAATAATCTTTGGGCTCCAAAGAGAGGCCCAAAAGGGGGCAAGGTTGATGAAAGAATCTTGCAAGGCAAAGGCCAAAGAGACATAAAATTTACCATTAGAAGAAAACCTCCACACAATCCTATCCAATGGGGCAAA
This sequence comes from Sequoiadendron giganteum, assembly GCA_007115665.2. Taxonomy (NCBI): domain Eukaryota; kingdom Viridiplantae; phylum Streptophyta; class Pinopsida; order Cupressales; family Cupressaceae; genus Sequoiadendron; species Sequoiadendron giganteum. The sequence continues at coordinate 301,888,396 of CM021104.1, read as the reverse complement.
ATAAGGAATATGAACAAGGGACAAGGCTTTTGAAAGAATCTCCATACTAGGGTTGAGATCATGCAACCTTTTCCAAATACCATTGGTTATATAATCAACCAAAAATTGACCAAAATGTCAAACACAAATATCCATCCAAGGGAGAGCCCAGGGCTTGTCTTTTAGCAGACCATTCCCAAACCACCAATTATCCCAAAATAGAATCCTTCTCCCATTCCCCAATTGCCACCTCAAACCTTTAGAAACAATATGTTTTGACTTCACCATAGAGTTCCAGAGGACTGGTCCTGGAGGAGGAGAAAAGCGAGAGGCGAGGAGATCCCTGATATGATCCACTCCCCTGAGATATTTACTTGAAAACATACGGTCCCATTCACTATTACCTGAAATGAGATTCCATAGCTGCTTAGCAAGTAAAGCCATATTAAATTATCTGATTTTATGAATGCCAAGACCACCAACCTTCTTAGGTCTACACACATAATCCCATGAAACAAGATGCAACCTTTTTCTCTCTTACACCCCTGACCAAAGAAAATTCTTTCAAATACTTTCAATTTTTTCCACAAATCTCCTAAGCATTTGGAAAAGACTGAGGGCATAGACATGGAGATTTTGAAAGGTAGAATTGATCAATTGAATCTTCCTAGCTTGGCTCAACAAAGAAACCTTCCAACCAACTAATTTGGAGTCAAACATATCAGCTAACCCCCACCAAAAAGAATTAGGAACATAGTCATAGCATAAGGGGAGGCCTAAATATGAGGAAGGTAATTCCCTAATCTTACACTGAAGAATCCGAGCTATTCTTTGCTGCCTATCAAAATTGGTGTTGAGGAAAAAAATAGTTCTCTTAGTAAGTCTAACCTTTTTCCTAGAGGCCAATTCATACATTTGTAGAATGAGTTTGAAAGTTAGCTTCTTTAATGGAGGATTCCTCAAGCATGAGAGTATCATCCACAAACTACTGATGAGAAAAAAACAAATTTTGAGACGGAGAAAGCCCCACCATTTGACCATAATTAACAAACCTCTGAATAAGTCTTCCAAAAGACTCCACCAAAATAATAAAAAGGAAGGGAGAGATGGTATCTCCCTGTCTCAAACCCCTTGAGCAACCAAAGAGAAGAGAAGGAGAACCATTGATGAGAACAAAAATTTTAGGGGTAAAAATCAGCTGAGAAACCGGTAGCACCAACTTTTCCCCAAAGCCAAAATCCTTCAAAATCTTAAGTGAGAAACCCCAATCAACACGATCATAAGGTTCAAGAAGATCCAAATTCAAAATAAAACTAACCTTTTTATTCATAGATAAGGAGTGGATATTATCATTCATAGTAAGAATCAAATCAAGAATCTTCCTTCTAGGAATGAAACAATTTTGTTGAATCAAAATGATTTGAAGAAGAAACTTTTGCAATATAACCACCAAGACTTTAGAAAATATCTTGGAATAAGAAAAATAAAAGAAGCATTAAGTTCCTTTAGGAGGTTACAACTACCAAAAAATTCTTTAGTCACATCCATAACATCCTTAGCCACAATATCCCAGAAGGATTTTAAGAAAAACATAGGGAAACCATCAGGGCCAGATGCTTTGTTACCTTCAAATGAAAAAAACCACATTCTTGATCTCTTCCTTTGTGGGAATACACACTAATTATCGATTGAGATCATCTGAGATGATACTGGGAATATCCTATAGGAGATCATCTTGAAAAGAAGAATCAAGGCCACCATCAACTGTCAAGAGCTCAGAGAAAAAAGAAGAATACTCTTGCAAAATATCCTCATCCTTTTCCAGCAACTGATTGTTAAACCTAATAGAGTTGATGTGATTAGAAGCCTGATGTTTCAAAGTAAAGAGATGAAAAAACCTAGTGTTCCTATCCCCACTCTTTAACCACATTATTCAAGATCTTTTCTTCCAAAATTCCTCCACCTTGGCCACAACATTGTGCAACCTCAACATGAGAACATTCTCCCACTGAATAAGATCAACAACATTGCTAGACAGTTGAATAGAATATTGCACCAAATGAAGCTCCTCCTTAATAACATCCTTCTCAAAAAAAACATGAACAAAAGATGACTTGTTCCATCTTCTATCATTGTTTTTAACATTAGCTAATTTCTTGGCCACCTTTTACATCGTAGTCCCATCCACCTGAATATCCCATCAAGAGTGAATTGTATCTTTAAGATCAGGATGAAAAGTTCACATCTTCTCAAATTTGAAAGGAAAAAATTTTCCTTCTCCCTAAGAGGTCCATAGATAGAGAGGGGAAATGGTCAGATCCTAGCCTAGTAAGGGCCGATAGAGAACACGAGTAGTAAAGAATCCAGTTAGGAGATATAAGGGCCTGATCTAACTTCACCTCAATCAAAGCTTCACTCGCATGATGGTTGGACCACATATAGGAGGCCCCTTTAAGATCCAAATCAAGAATAGTATTATTATTTAACAAGTTCATGAGGTCAAATATACTCTCATCCACCACTCGTGAATCACCCATTTTATTAGAATCATGTAGCAGGGTGTTAAAATTCCCCATAACCAACCAATTAGAAGTAGGGTGGAGAGATTTGAAAGAACTGAGATATCTCAAAATTGCTTTATGGCCTTCTTGCAATTAGGAGCATATATATTATAGAGAATCCAAGAAAACTTATCATTGAAATTAGTGAAAGAGGTCACCACATGGTTGTAATTAGTAAATAGAGCCACACCATAAATAGCCTTTGGGTTCCAAAAGGTGAAAATACCACCAGAAGCCGCAACCACCTCAGAACAATGCATCCCATAGTCTTTAAAAAGATTATTCTTAATTTTTCTTAGTTTATCAGACCCCATTTTAGTTTCTTGAATTAGAACAATATCAAGTTTATGATCCCTTAAAAGATTTGATAAGAGATCATGTTTGTGAATGTGGTTTAACACCCTCATATTCCATTAAATTATCTTCATGAGAATTTAGGGGAAGTTCCCTTAGAGCACATCTCCAACAAGATCCTTTGGGTACCATCAAAATATCTAGTCTACTTTCCTTATCCCGAGAGGACTATGAAGAAGGGTGACCTCTTCCTCTCGGATCTAAACCACAATCAGGCCTCTGATGATTCCTTGTAGAGACTCCTAGTGGAGGATATTATTTATTTCTATTCATTCCTTTTACAAGAATATAAGGAGGCTCTTTCAAAGCATCATCATTCTCCTTATGATCATTATTCCCAACCTCCTCCCCACCCTCATTCAAAGGAATAGAATCATTAACACCTTGAGGATACTTCATCCCCCTGAGTCCTGCACTACCACAAAAGATTGTAGCTTATCTTCCAATAGGGGGTTCAAAAAATCATCCTCCTTAGCCTAGGAAGGAAGAATAGACTTACTCATCAGATCCACAACCTCCTCAGAATGAAGGAGGGACACCTCATCCAGAGATTAAGAATCCCTTATCAATTCTTTCCCAACAATCTTAGCCTCCCCTTTGTTATCATGGTTTCCCCGGGGACCAAAGGATCTGAGGATTGCATAGACTTTGGCACAAAATTAGCAGCCTCACTAACAATCTCATTGGGAGCATCCTCAGGAACTTGCCCCCACTCCTTTTATTTCCATTACTTCACCACAAGATTTTGAACCTTCATAGGACATTTTTTCTCCTAGTGTCCAAATTTTTTACAATGAAAACAAGTGAAAGGAATGGACTCAAATTCCACCGCTTGCTCCCACACCCTGAGTTTGGAGTTAATCTTAACAATGGAAGGGAGGTCCACAGATTGTTCAAAATTGACTAAAAAATGAGCATAGAACAAGCGCTTCTTAGAGATAGTTATTTGGTCGATGGATAATAAATAACCAAAGGTTCTTGCTATTTCTTTGAAAACTTCTTCATCCCAGAATTCCAAAGGAAGTCTAGGAAGTCTCATCCAAATAGGGGCAGCCAAAAAAGAACACAAGTTTGGGTTAAACCTCGTCTCCCACCTCTTAAGAAACAAGGATGACTTTCCAATAAACAAAGGACCCTCCATTAGAGCCAGAATGAAATCATCCTCACATTTGAAAGAGAATGAGAAGACACCTTTTTCCATAGCTACAACATCCACTTGACCCTTGGGGTGCCAACGATTCATATAGAACTTACAAACTAGCTCAATGTAGTGCCTCTCTACTTGGGTCTTTGGGTTGATTGGGTAAGATTTTATTTGTGTAGGTGTTTATTCATTTTGGTTTGATTAATCAATTTTGATAGTATTATTATTAAAGGTTTTGAATATGGCTATGTTGATGTCGTTAAATAATTGCTTTAATTAAATGTTATTCTTCGATGTGGATAGTTAAGTAATCAAATTACATTGTTAGTAAATGACATTAATACTCTTAGAAAATAAATGTGCTAGTTTGTGCTAGTTATTTTATACATTAATGGTTTTATTAATAATGCATAGTTTAAATTGTCTTGAGAATACCATTTAATTTAAATAAATATAAATTAATAAATTATTTTATTGAATATTTAAATTAAGTCATTTAGTTTTATTATTATGATGAATAATTCTAACATTAAGTAGTTAATTTAAAATTAAATTTTAATTTAAATATTGCTTGAGTTATAATGTTTATTTATTTATTTTAATAATATTTATTTGTCTTAAAAGGGTAATTACATTTTAACAAGGAAATTATAATGCTTAAATTTTGGAAGAAATAGTTAGTTTAGGAAATTTGGAAGAAATGCCTATTCGAAAATTAGCGAAAATTGAAATTGAAGGCAAGTAGCTATTTTCCATGTGCAGTGAAATTCAGAAATTTTTAGTAACGTTCTGATTTTTTCCTTCTTGGGATTTAATATCCAATCTGGTGTTTTTTGAAAAAAAGAAGGAAGAGAAGAAACACAATTTTTGTTTTGCAATTCATAATTTTGGAGTTTTGTCTGGAAATTGTAATTTCTGCAATTTTTCTTTCGAAAATAGTTAAAAGAATTTAGAATCAGAGTTGCTCTAGATATTCTATCTTCGAAATTGCTTTTGTAAGTTACGAATTTCAGAATTTTGGTGAAGAACGAAGCTCATTGGAAATGCACGTTGTAGCATTTCATCTCCGAATTAAATTCAAGCGAAGGACTCCAGATAGCACTATAAACTTGAATATCTTTGTAATTTCTTGTTGAAAAGAAAGATTGAAATTTCGAAATGTTATTAGGCTTGCTTGTCAAAAATTCTATATATATAAAAAAAATGAATTCTTGTGAATTTTTGAATTGCTATTATATTGAAGTTGTTGCTGTGTAAATGTCATCTCCAGCCTTTGGATTTTGCTTTCCCCTCCGTTTCCTGTCCAGTATCGTTATTTAATATTTTAGATGTGTGAGTATGGCTAGAAAAGCATCTAGAGACTTATTTATTCTTGAATAAATTATCTCCACTTTGATCCGTCCATTGATATTTTTCATCCAATTACACTGTAATTTTCATTTGCTAGAGATCTTCCTTTTCATTTTGCGTTTTGGCTTTTGCATTTCACCATTCTTGTGCTTATGCGCCTCCTCTGTTATGTGACTCTGTAGTTGCAATGATTATTTTATTGGAGATATGTTAAATAGAATATATATATATATATATATATATATATATATATATATATATATATATATATATATATATATAGCCTTATGCATTTTGTAATTATGATGCGAAGATTTTCTTGACTGTTGATAATGGCTTGGGGCTTTGACGCCATTGGCATCCCCACTCCCCTTATTCCCTTTGACCTTGGCACTGGTCATCCTCCTTAGGATGACTGCACAACAGCCTATGGCTGCTGTGCACAACCATCCTAAGGAGGGCCGCGCCCTTACTATTGTTCTACCGTGGCTTTTATTTCATATTATATATATAATATATATACAAGGGTCTGCATTCTTTTTATATTCTCCATTCTTGAATATGAACACAGTGATGTATGCTTTGGATTATTAAATTCAATTTTATTATAATATGTATATATATGTATATACGTCAATTTAGTGTGAGATAGATATTTAGTTAAATTTGTTCTTTGGATATGTTATAGTTGCATCAGTAGCAATTTTAATTTAATATTTCTTTGTATGACAAGTATATATACATATATACATATGTATATGTATATATATGTGTATATATATATTTGGATATAAATATGTTGTGGTAGTGCAAAAGTAATTTCAATGCTGGAATTTTAGAACAAAAATTATCTTTTTGTAAAAACTCAGCTTTATTAAATTCTCATTTAGAAACAATTATGGAAACTTAGATTTTCTAATTTGATAAAATAAATTTGATGAGATAGTTAATGCTATATAAATTAAATTCTAAAATTAGATATAAAATATGAATGGTTATTTCCATAGATTAAGTTGGAATATTTAATTCCATAAATGAATTTTATGAGTTGGAATGGAAATTTTTATTTGATATGCCATATGTTTAATTTAAGTTAAATTTTATATAGTTTGGAAATGTGATTTAATTGGAATAATGTATCATTTAAATGAGTTTTGTTGTTGGATTATAAAAATGAATTGTTGATTTATTTGTGAAGAGCTATTTATTGTACGTCTAGGATCTTTGATTTAATTTGTTTCGTGATTTCGGGGAGCATGTGTTATTTTGGTTCCTGGGTAGATGTTTACTTACCTCCAGAGGCTAGGGGAAATGGTGCATTTGTGCATTTGTTGCTGTACCTTTTTATTTATCTTTTTACCTTGAGAATATGTGTATGGGTGGTGCCTCCTTGTTTCATGGTTTTGATACTTTATGTAGTCACGAGATGGTCATGCCTCGTGTGTTATGTTTTAAAAATAATGTCCTTTATGTTTGTGTATTGAGGTACACCCTTTACTTGTCTTTGGTTTTGGGGTAACCATAGGGGAGAGTGGCTCTTCATGGGGGCTATTGTATAAGTGGCCGTCCATGGAAGATTTCCCTTAAATAAGTGATAACCTAATTAATGTATCTAGTGGGTTGGGTTAATTAAACACATAACAAGACTAAAAAATGAACCTCACCCCTGTCGTTAGTGCTCTCAAAGGCTAAGGACGGGTGGGAAGACCTGGTTGGTAAGGTCACTGCCTTGTCTCCATGAAAGGTAAGTGGCTCCACATGAGTCACCCTATGGGGCAGTGCCTTGAGATAGGTTGCCAGGTTAACCATAGATGGAGGTGGTTCCTAGTGTTAGGTAGCCTGGTTAATCCACATAGATGGAGGCGATTCCTAATGTTAGGTAGCCTGGTGAATCCATGTAAGGCCATGTAATGACACTCTCCCATTGTTCCCATTGTCCTCCCTCGTTCTTGTTGCCTCTGGAGTATTATTGTCATTGTTGTTATTTATTTTCTCTGAGTTTCGTGTTGGGTGTTGTTAGTCTTCCATATTTTGACCTTGTTGGATGAGGGTCCTCTTGTCATCTCCTTGCACGGGGGGTGTTCCTTTAGGTTCACATGGTCGGGTGGAATGTGCTACACACCCATTGGGTTCCTCAATAATGGTCGTGATGTTGCATAGATGTACCTGTTGCAGTGATCTCAGAGCTTCACTCAAAGAAAGAGTGTACCTTATTATGTATTCAATTATTCATTATTATATTCTTTGGATTATGTTGTACACTTCGCATTATTATAAGGGAAGCAACTTTGTAATGTAATATTGGTTCATAATGTGTTGTATCTGTGGAAATATGTTCCATGAATGTAATTATTATCTTGGAAATTGTAATGTAATAATATGTTATTCATGCTTTTATTAATCTATCTTATTCATGTTTGGATGAATGTTATATTTATACTATTTATTATTCACACTTCTATCATTTATTTAGTTTGGCATCATTTAATGTTGTAGTTGGTTTGGGTTCGTTTCAAGTAGCACACCATGTTACCCCATGGGACTAGGTTGATGTTATATGATAGATTTATGTTGTTTAATTATTTAGTTATGTAAGATGTAATTGTTGTTATAAAAAAAAAAAAATTGTTCTTTTATTGTTAGTAGTTGTGTCCTATGGGGTTTGCATGGCGGGGCGTTACACTCAATGTGGGGACAAGACCCCATAAAAATTTTCAATAGAGTCATTTCCATATATGAAACACTTTTCTCGATAATATAGTTAGGGACAGAGATAGAAAATTCACCCATCACCACATTAGAGACACATGCCATAGGGGAAGAAGTGCTTTTACCTTTTGGATTTTTATTGAAGAGATTTGAACACTTAAGGTATGAATCCAGGAAGGACCCAACATTTCGTGTCTTTTTAGCAAGGACCAAACCAAAGGATTTGGAACCGACACCCACAAATGCGCCAAACTGACTAAAACCAGAATTTTTCAGTACTGAGATTCCCCAGCTTAGAGAAGGACAAAGGGGAATGAGAAGGAGAAGGAACCGTTGATGCTCCTTTCCCACCAAGAGTCTCATTTTCAAGAAAAGGGGACCCACACCACTTCCCATCAGCACCAAACCCAATTGACATCACCTAACCATCAGTAAGCAGAGTGCCATTCCCACCAGCTTCAGAACCAACGTTTCCCACCTTCACCAAATTTGAAATCGCTCAACCACCATCACCACCACTAGAAGAGAGATCCATCTTACAACATAGGCTTTAGAATTTATATTATTCCTTGTTACCCTACTTATTTTTTAATTTTATTTTATAAATGGTTCATACGCTGTATTGAAAGAGAAATAAATTGATTCTTAATATGCTATGTTTTGAAATGAAATTTGTTGTTTTGAGTTATCAAGATAATATTTTTGTGATTCTATATAATTTTCTAGTTATCTAGATTCCAGATCCCCTTGTGAAACTACATTGATCTTACTACTATGTTATCCACATAGTCACGACCTAACAAAAAGGAACATTGGATTAGTTCTCACTACTTTTCAAGAGAGGCAATAAACCCTTATTTCCTAGCATATTGTGTGTGACTAAAATCACCCTCAACAAGACCTATGCAGTTTCCACTAGGGGAAACAAGCTTCCGAAAAAGATGATACTCAAAGAACAAAATTTAGAGATACATCTATTTATCCAAAATATCTACTCACTAAAGATACTTCTTTTGCTACAAGGAAGCTTGATTCAATTATTCCTAAGGTAAATTTTGATAAAGTCTCACCACCTTTGTCAAATGAAGATAAAATTCTCAATCCCTTTGATATTGTTGAGTATTGTAAAAGTACAAAGGTTCAAATCTCTCAAGTTGAGTATCTTAGGGTGAATTGTATCAAATTAGATAGGCTTATAAGGTATGTCAAACATGATCCTTCTTGTAGTGCCTACCTATTACTAGCATGTGATGTTAGTGGGAAAATTGTATTGCATATGGGTTGAGATGTTAGATGATCAATTTTTGGTACTATTTCTCTATGTTATGATTCCTTTCTCTATGGTTGTTTTATTGTTATGATCGATGCAAATGACATTGAAGTACACATGTGCTATGTTTCCAAGTATCTGGAAAGGGGATGCATGTATTTCATTATGGAGGTGTTCTTGGGATGTATGCATGATGCGGGCTTGCTCGAGTGATTATTATTATGTTTTGGTTCATGAATATATGCGCTAATATAGATGTGGTAATTAAATGATATCATGAATTGTATCATTTAAATGTAATGAAATTATGGATAAGATGTTGTACACCATTGGGTATTTATGCATTTCTTTGGCTATTTATATATATATGGAGTAGGTATTCTTGATGTGTGAATTGAATGGTTATAGGTACTAGGTATTTCTCCACCTATCTCCACAAGTTTGAGTATACCTCGATGGTGGTTACATGGGAGATGTCACATTGACCAAAATTGTTAGCCTTACCCACTATACTTGATCTAAGTGTGAGTCCCTACTTATTTTACTTGTGTTGAACTAGATATCGCTATTGATATGATTCTGAAAACCATACCCCTTTTGTGGATGTCTCGTGAATGTGTGGTTGATGTCTTGTCAAATTCCATATTTTCACAATTTAATTCAATGAAATGCTTATATGGATTTGATAGTGAAATTATATATTGAATGATAATTGGGGAATTAATTTAATCAATTATTAGGATTTGGGGTTATTTGTGGGAGTTTCAAATTGAAAAATGGAAATATAATTTATATTAATTTTAATTTAGTTTAAATTTTGATTTTCACAAGTAATGTGAAAATCTACTTATATAGACTTAAATTATAAATTAAGGGTGGAATAGAAAATTGGATTAGATTTAAATGTTTTATCTTGGCTTGGGTAAAATTAGGGATTAAATGTGAGTAATTGGAAAATAAAACATATATATTTTTATTTTATTTTGAAAAGAAAAATGGTTGAAATAGGCAAAAAGAGGTTTTCTTTTGTATATTTTGTTTTTTGGAAGAAAAATGGTGAAGGCAAAAACCCTCTTCTTGGGAAATTCTTGTTTTGTGGATTATGGGAGAAATTGTAGGGAAAATTAGATGGGGTGTGAAGTATTCAGATATGAATTGGTAGGAGAACATGCTCATGTGTGGATTCATGAATTAGTGAGGTGTTTCTTGAGTTATTCTCATTTCAATGTTTGGCTAAAAATAAGATAAGTTTCTAAATTCTTTTCCTTTGATTGTTGGTTTTTAATTTTAAAGGTTGAAAATGGATTGGTAGAGTGTTAAAATCTCCCAATGTCTTTTATTTCATAGAATTATATGGTGTATTAATTATTATGTATTTTTTTTGAGATTTTTCCCCAAATAATTATAATGCCCAATTTTTTCAAAATTAGACAAAATGAATGTTTATAGCTTAGAAGGGGTGTTAGAAACTTTTACTACCAAAGGGTATCTTTAGATTTTTTATTTTTGAAAGTTCAATTTTTTTATAAAATTTCAATGGTGAAATTGGGGATTTTTTGGGTTTTGACATTGAAGGAAGGTTAAAAAATATGAATTTTAATGTGAGCTTGAATGAATTGGAATGGAGGATTTGAAGTATCCTTTGTGAAATCTTGTTTTAAGTCATTTAAGATTATGTTCAAAAATTTCATTGAGCTAGATTATTGCATTGGTTTTTATACCATGTTAGAGTTTGGTGAATGTGTTCATCCTAGTACTTAGTCCTTTAGCCTTGTGACGCTTGATGATTTCCTCCATTAGTGATTTTTCCTAATTTTAGTGCTTGGTTATGTCATTGTGTTCATGTCAATGAGTTATGTGATTTGGACCATCACGTGATGTTGATTGTTCTTTATTTTCATGTGTGATATGTGTATGCATCATGTATGCCATGTGTGTAAGCCTTCTCCCAAGTGTATTGTGTGAATTCTATTAGGCCATGTGACCATATCTTAACATGGTGGGAGTGGAAATTTTTGGTTTCATGCAATAGGGTGGCATGGAAACCACCATTGCGGTTTGGAGGTTCAAGGAAAAAAGGTGGCATTCAATATCCTTCTCTATTATTCATTTTCTTTGTAGTTAGTTGAATTCAATGTAAATTTATGCTAAAAGGAAATTTGAGTCCTTTCACTAAGTAATTGTAGCGTAATTTGTAAAAGAACCTATCTTCTTAAGGTAGAATGTAACTAATTGTAATTATTAGTGTTTTAGCCCTAATTACATGTCTCGATGTTGGTGCTGGGCATAATTGAATTTATGATGTTGTATTTATGCCTTGGGAAAAATGAACTTAGGGATATTTATTTTTGGTTTAAAATGAACATTAGCATCTTCTAGCAAGTTTGGGTGGCCTGGTTTGCTAAGGAGTCTCCAAAATCACCTAGAATGTTTCTAACTTAGTTTGGTTAGCCTTTTTAGCAGTGGAACAACCTTGTCAATAATAGAGCAGCCTTGTCAGCAGTGGGCAACCTGGTTGATAGTGGAAGGGCTTGGTTTTGAGGGATGACAAACTCAAAATTTTCTCTTTATATGGGTGGCCTCATTCCCATACAAAAAAATGGTTAACCCTCTTAACCATGGTTAGCCAGTGGTTTTCTAAGCCTAATGCTACTTTTGGATGATTTTTATGTCTTGTAACTTTCCCGTGGCGATCATTTTTATTGACTAGACGTTTAAAAGACCTAGTTAAAATATCTCTCTTAGGACTTGATCATTTCTCTAGGTTTAGGTACCTCCTATGGGTAAACCATGTAAACATAAGTTTTTCATCATGGTTCCAGGGGTCTAGTGGTGTTGACATCTTGTCCTTAGGTTTCTTCATTGAGGACTTGTGGTTTCTCTTACATCATTTTGCATGAAATTTATTGAAGTTTCCTAGCTGGCAAACATAGGGTTAGGGGGATTGTGCACCTTGTCTTGTGAAGTCTTGAGAAGGTTTTCAACCATAATGGTTGATCTTATTAGTGTTATCATTATCCCTCATCAGTCTTAAGGTGTTGTAGTATCATTCCACTTGTGTGATGTCACATTTCAATGAGATATCTTGGGAAGCATGTGGTAGTTTGGAAGTGACCCGTTGTAATTCCAATGAGAAGAGAGTTTGTATCTCCTAGTTAGGAATATTTTAGTGAAGTTTTTCCCTTGTTTAGAGTTGTTAAGTGAGTCAAGATGTGGATTGGAGGTTGATGATTCCCTCATCCTATCCTGGAGTTATATTGCAAGAGAACGATTGTAGGTTGTAACCGATCATTGTGTAGGTATTTTTTCCTCTCCCTCTCTCTCTATTGTATGTTCTTCATGGTGGATTTGTCTTGCATGCGGTTAGTCTCCTATTGTTTTCACCTAGCTTATGTAATGGTGAGGTCATCTTGTTATTTTGTAACCTAGGAGGATATCCTCTCAAATTCTAGCACAACCATTGTTAGCTACAACAAATGCTTTCATAGGCTGTAGGTCAAGGAGCATGATCATCTGTAATGTGAACGTGACTAAGAAACTTATCTTGTATCCTCCAAAACAACCATTCCTTGAAATAGAACAACCAATTTAGCTTGATTTGGGGTATAATGACTTGAATTCACTCCAAAAATTAATGATGATCAAGAAAATTCTAATGATTAAATTACAGAATGAGAATACTTTCATTTCAAACATTTTCTAATTTTTTTTGGAAGGGATCAGTAGTAGAGCTCTTTTCTAGTGTGCTTATCTTACCCACTACACAACATTATCCATACAAAAAACTCAACCATGTATATTTTTTTTTCATGTATATTCCATGATATACTAGCACATAACTACATCCTTAACATATCATGTTTAAATTTTGTTTCTATGATAGTAATGACTAAATGAATTAAAATTTCACCAAGCTAACCACTTGATATAAATAATCAATTGACCATGTAGACACATATCAATTTAATCTTTGTGTTGTGAGAATATAAAACATTTTCTTTGAAATACAATGTTATTAAAGGAATTGATCCCAACTTGTGTATGCACCAAATTTTTATCAATGAGGAATGTAGACCCATTAGGCAACCTCATTGATGAATTAATCTTGATATTTGAGAGATTGTGAAAACTAAATTACAAAAAATCCTAAACATTGGGTTCATCTATCTTATATCAAATATTTTGTGGTTCTCACCCTTAGTGATAGTACCTAAGAAAGAAGGAAAGTGGAATGTCCATGTGGAATATAGAGAACTTAATGCAACCACTAGAAAATATCACTTCCCTTTTCCCTTCATTGATCAAGTCTTGGACTCTCTAATACAGAAGAAATACTTTTCCTTTTTAGATGGGTTAAATGGCTATAACTAGATCAAAATAGAACTAGAGGACCAAGATAAAATGGATTCTACTTGTTCTTGGGGCACTTATGCTTACTTGATACTTCCATTTGGGCTATGTAATTCCCCCACCATATTCCAATAGGCTATATTAGACATTTTTTATGATCTAGCACATGAATGTAAGGAGGTGTATATGGATGAATTTACCACATATGGAAACACATGATGAGGCATTGAAAAATATTGAGAAGGTACTACAAAGGTGTCAAGACCATAATTTATTGTTTATTAATGAGAAGTGTTACATGATGATGGAAAAAGGGGCAGTCTTAGGACATGTATCATAGTAAGGAATTCAAGTGGAACCCAATAAATTTAAAGTGATAATAATCCTACCAACCCTCAAAAGAAAAAAAATATGTAAGAATTTTTCTTGTCCATGTAGGATACTAAGGAGGTTTATTAATAATTTAAATAAAATTGCACCTCCTTTATTCATCCTACTCACCAAGGATTTGAATTTGAGTGGAAAAATGCTTGTTAGGATTTTTTTTAGACCTTAAAGGATCCTTAACTAAGGACCCTATGGTGAGAGGACCTAATTGGACCATACCTTTCTAAATTCACACAGATGATTTTGAATTTGATATAGGAGATGTTCTGGGTCAAAAGTAAAGCATGATAGAATATACAATCTATTATATTAGTAAGAATGTTTAGGTAGCTAAACTGAACTATACTATCACTAAAAAAAGATGCTCATCATGATCTATACTATAAACAAATTTCTCCATTACATCATAGGCTATCTTATTTTTGTACATACTAATCATGCATCCATTAAGTGTCTAATGAATAAACTAGTTAGTGGTTGGCTAGTTCAATGGCTATTGTTGTTATACAAATTTGATATCACCGTAGTGGACAAGTGTGGTAAATCCAATATAGTTGTTGAATTTATCTCTAGTTTGAATACTCCTATAGGTGTTTCCATTATTATTGAATCCTTTCTAGTTGAGAACTTGTTTGTTTTAATCGTGAAAACTCTCCAGTATGCCAATGTTTCCAATTATCTAGTTACAAATAAAAATCCTCTCCACTTATCACTAAGAGAAAAATGTCATTTGGTGGGAATGAGTCTTCCATTTTTATGGATAGTTGTATACATTTTTTGTTAAATTCAATTGAAAATTGAGAGGTGGGTTAATCAATTTTACATTAAAACATTCAATCCCTCATTAAGTTTCAAAACCTTATCCAACTTTAAAGCCTTATCATGCATTAGAAGAATGTAAACATATGAAACAATACTGAAAACACATCCAAACACATAAGAACACCATATTTACATGGAAAACCCAACGTAAAAACCATGGTGAGAATTAGTCACATATATATGAATAACAACACCAAATATAATTAGGCTCACTACCAAGGGCTAACTACCCAAAAAAAGAAATGAAAACTGTTGGGTGGCTCATTGCTAAGAAGAAAGAATAATAGGAGAAATTGTTACAAAGAGATTCAATATCTCAAAGCAACAAGAAGAATCCACCGCTACAAATTTTTAGCATCCACAACCTTCAACTCACTACCTCTAGCAACTTCAAGTACACTCAAAATGTAGACACCTTATGCTCACTACATCCAATTATAGGTATTAAAGATCACACTTAGATCACCACACTTGATAAAATTCACATCTCAAGCTTGCAAAATAGATCCAAACACATCTCCAATAATTCACCTTGCATTTATACCATCCTCAACCTAAAGAATCTCAATTAGATTGGCCTTAATGAAAATTATGCACCTCAAACATGCATCATCAAAATAGGTCAGCACCAAACACTTCTACAATGGAAAGAAGAGAAGGAAGACCATGAAACAGGCTAACTAGGACCAAAACATATATCACCATGCTACTCAACACATCCACAATACAAAAATTTCCTCCGCAAATTGCGCTAGCACACTAGGTTGGCCAAACCGAAACTAACACAACAAGCGGACACACACACACTTCTCCAAGTGCGAAAAAAACATGTGGACCACACAAAATAAATTCAAAACATCCATACAACATCCCATAATATTATAGCATCGTCATAATATTCTACAACTCTGTCACAACTACCTAAAATTGAGAACACCATCATTCTATGCAACTAGAAATACTACCACATAACACAACTTATGAATCCAGACTTGTGAAATAACTCAACACCAAAAAAATCAAGGGAATGTAGATACAAAAATTATAAGAATGTTCCCAGATCTACAAGATAAGAGACCTAACTATGGAGAAATACATAGTAATCTCATTTCTCCCAAACAACCTTCTACACAAACATGGAAACTGTCAAAAACAACTTCCACTACAAAATGATCCAGAAACTGAAACTCTGGATATAGAACTTTTGAACACCTTTGATCATCATAGCTAAACCACAAAAGCATATCTTCAACCATGAAGAAATGTGGAGCACAACACTGAACACATCTTTGTCACACTTCACACTCTTTTATTCAAATTTTCTCAAAAGCACTTGGAAACCAAGTGAACCAGCTACATCAACAACACCAACACAACACTACAACACATTCTCAACATGAATACAATATCTACAATACCAACAATATCCATATCTACAATATTTACTCAACACCACACTAGAGGTTGACATCAATGACAATACTAAAGACAAAAAATTGCAAGCCTACAACAATCTTCCTGATCATATTGGAGGTTGACATCAATGACAACACCAACAACATACTTGCAAAATTTTCTACACTAGACCAAACAATGTTATGTGCATATGCATTAGAGAGGATGAAGTGTTTACATTCCTACCACAATGAGCCATATGGTGGAGATTTTTCTACTAAGAGGACAACTGTAAATATATTGAGTATTGGTTACTACTAGCCCACACTGCACAAAGATGAAGTTAAATACACAATAATGTGTGATAGATTCTAGAGAATGGGTCACCACAATGAGATGCCCCTATAACCATAGTTGGTTATCTCACATTTTGACAAATGGATCATTGACATTATAGGCCCAATTGACCCTCCTTCTAATAAGAAGGAATATATATTGGTTTGTATCGATTACCTAACAAAGTGGGTGGAAGTTTGAGCTATGAAACATACAACGGACAAAAAATTGGTCATGTTCCTAAATGAGGAAATATTTACTCAGTATGGAGTATCCAAAGATATTGTCACATATCAAGGGCCCTAGTTCACATCAAATTTGATTGAAGCACTAGTTAATGACTACAACATCAGGCATAATAATTCCACCCCATAACATCCACAATCTAATGAATAGCTCAAAGTTACCAATAGATAAATTAATGCAATATTGACTAAGATAGTTGCATTACATCATAAGGATTGGGTGGTTCACCTTCCGAAAGTAGTTTGGGCATACAAAATAACTTGGAAAACCACTATGGGTTTTACACCATATGAGATGGTTTATGACATGAAAGTTGTACTTCCAATTGAGTTTGAATATAACTTTACAAACAACACTTCAATTGGGTATGAAACTATCTATCACACAAAAAGAAATGATCATGTAGCTTAGCACCCTTGAAAAAAATCTAAAGAGAGATCATTCACCATACTAAATAATTAAAAAGTAGAGAACAAAGTGGTTATCAAATCTAAAATATTTCATAAAGGTAATTGGGCCCTCCTATATGACTCAAGGTATAAGGATCACAAATGGACATCACAAAATAGATGCTTGGGACCTTATGAGATTAAAGAGGCATATCTAAATGGTGCATTCAAATTAAAAATGTCAATGGACACCATTTAAAGTTATTGTTATCATAGGGTTTTGCACCCGCATGCAAAGTTGAAAAAGCTCTACCATCCTGTGTAGCATTGGAGTACTTTCAAGTTGTGGGTATCCTATTCGAAAGTAAACCTCCAAATTCTAAGCTGGATTCCTATATGGTTTTTTGATTATGGACTTAAAAAATTGCTCAAAAAAGGGAAAATACTCAAACTGATATGAAATTGGAAACTAAAATGTTGTGATTCACTAAAAATAAAATGACTTGTAGACCTAAACACAACTAGGCTTCTCAAAAACTGTTCACACAACCTAATCTGCATATTTCACTCACATAATTAATTCATTAAAAGGCTCTACTAAATCTCTCTCTCACAAAGGAAAACAAGCTTTTCAAAATCCAAAAGAAAAGATATACTTTACGAGCACAATTAATAACCTGTAACAAACTGCCTTTTATGCACATGCAAAGGTAAGTGAGATAGAAATTTAAAGGTTTCTAAACAAAACACAATAAACTTGAATCAAATCACTATAACACACAAGGCATTAGAAACTAAGAAGGGAAACATTCATTTTGACAAAACACTTAAAAGGAAATTCTGCAATAAACAATGTCTGATAACCTATAGAACCTACTGAATATATTAATCTGAAATTGAAAATGAGTTACAAGAAATCCTCTTTGCAAAAGTTGCAAAGGCAAATGAAATCAAGAACTAGTGAAAAAATGACTAAGTCATTCACTATATACAAAAAGCCTCTCAAAGGCATGTAGGTGAAACTGAAAGTTAACTCTGAGTGCCAAGTCGATAACTCCAAAGTGAAATCTGAGAAGAAGAAAAAACCCTGAAAAGAAGAACTCAAACTCATGCAAAAATGAATGAACTCAGGCTCAAAGTCAAGGTCAAATCATAGTTGACTCATGGGGCACCTGAACTGGACTAAAAACTCCTAACATGTGGGCAGAACATGCAAAAAAATACCTTGTTTATATCAACTCACCCATGCACATCATAACTCTATCTCAACGTCTAAATCAATCATGCATGATTGGAGGGGTAACTTGATGTTAATGTTTTCATCTTAAAATAGTTAAAATTAATTAAATGATTTATATTACATCATTTAATTTATTAACCTCACATAGTTTTAATGCAACACATTACATTGGAGATTACCTCAATACTTAAATTCCAATCATGCATGCAGTCCATTCCACATAGGATGAGGAATTAGCAAATTTTCAAAGAAAACATATATTAAGTTATACTCGTGATCTTTGAAAAAAAAAAGTGACAAAATGTCCCATTGTCTTAACGACAAACTTTAGGGTTTTAAACCCTAAGCAAATGTATCAAAATCTTATTTTCCATTTCATGTCTCGAAGCTTTGTGAGGAAGCTAGCCGCCGACCTAGGGTTTGGATATTGCTTCAATGGTGGATTTGAGGGCTTAGACAAGGTTATCCACTTGTTTTCCAAGCATCCTCTGGCTTAATAGCCATGACGTATCATTATTTTCTAATGTATGTCTCTTTATGCTTCCTTTGATAATGTTTTTCCTCTATTTGATCTCGCCATGGATGCGCTGGATTCAAGCTCATGGAAGAACCTACACGCGGTTTTCTGGAAAATATTTCTTGCACAACATATGTAAGTATCATCATTTAAGCATTACATTGTTGATTTTGTAAAATAGAATGCGAAAATGAGTGAACTCTCCTCTGCTTGCTTTTTATTCTATCCAGTATCTTTGATTTCTTTATTCTCCAAGTGGTAGTATTGACTCATGTTCTAGAAGGAGGCAATAGATGAACTACATATGTCACCATAGAATTGCTAACATTTCCTCAGGAACCCTACCCTTTCATGCACACAGGTTTTGATTGTATTCCATGGTCATGACTTCTCCTTTTTTTGGGTTTTGATTATATGAAGAAAATAAAAAGAAACCCTCCTTTTTCTTTTCAGAGGTATTCTTTTGTATGCACTCTCACTGTTTGTTTCTCCAAGCTCTATATGAAAGCTTGAAAAAATGGCATATGGCTATCATTGTTGAACATACCCTTCATTGTTGCACATAATCTTTACATGTATTGACGACATGTTGGCATGCTCTATTTCTGTAGTGATCATGCTCTGTTATATATGGTTTTCTTGTGTATAATTTGAAGGCAAAGTATTCCCTCCAGGAACCATTTTTTTTTGGTTTCCAATGATATCATCTTTGTAGAAATTCTCCGTAGATAATAGTGTTGGTCCACAGTAGCAATGTAAATCTTCTCTTCAAACCATAGGTTTCTAGCCCTTGTGATTATCACATCCTTATGTGAATGTCCCATACATAAAGGCTACTCATTGATATTTGTATATTATGAAGCCTTCAAAACACAGTTACAAAGGTCTTTTCAAAATAGAGTCAGTATGATTTCTCAATATCATTTCCATAAGAATTACCGTTCTTTAATGGCTAACTACCTCACTAATTTGGTGACTATTATCCCTTTTCTCCTATATGACTTCCATAAAGGACCTCATGGATTTTTTTACTTTAAAGTCCTTTAACTCATGCTTGTGACTATGCCTATTGCATATTTTCTGCCATCTTTTGTCATTCTTTGCATGAGCTATACTTGTATTTTTTCATGAATAGTGGCTTGTTTAATGTTGAAGATATGAACCAATGACACATCAATCTTCTCTTTTTCTTTAAGATCATTCTCTTGATGTTAATGGAAACACTATGATGATGATATATATAGCTGTAATTATCACTTTGAAACTCACAAGATCTATGTATTTTTGCATTATACTTCCTTGATTATTCATTGCATAATACAATTTTGAAAAATAAGGAAGATGCACTTGATTGAATATTCCTCATATCCTTCTCTTGAATCCAAGAAGGAAACATTTTGGGCTCAAACCTTGTGGGAGCCCATTTTCCTCCACATGTTGAAATTCTGAACATAATGAATCAACAATTAAACATGTACATGTACCTACATAGTGAACAAACTTGTTAGAAAAATAATTGAAGCTGAAAGCTTCCATTGATCTTTGTGCTCTTTGAACATCTAGTTATTTGATAACTTAATCATCTGATGTCTGCTTTGAACAAATGTGGATTATATTTTTGTTGGTAATGTAGGTATGAGGAAAGATCTAATTTGGAATTGCTCTAACATCATTCTTCAACAGTCTTCCAAGGAACAAAGAAGTTTGGAGTGGATCTTCCTGGTGATATGAAAACAAGAAGACAACAATATTTCAACTATTCGTGATTATAGGCAATGATGAATCACTCTCTTTCTTATGCTTATATTATCTTTAGTTGTATGGTTTTCAATTCCTTATTGTATATATCTTTTGATTAGAGAAATCAAAATAAGCTACTTCGACGACTTGTGTGGGACTTTGATTTTTACAATATGAATAAAAAAATATTTTTATGCAATTGCATAAGTTCCTCTATTACAATTATTGCATAATAATACTGAATTCAAAAGTAATCAGTTTTTTCATGATCAATGAATACTTAGTAGAAAACTTGAGATTTTTTGTGTACCTTACAATGATGAATGCAATTCAGCTCTATCTATTTTGAGTTGTAGCTAAAAATAGGTAACAATTTGACGACCTTTGTGGAGTGTTTGCCTGCTAAACACCATAGACTAGATGCATTGTATGTCCTTTCGGCATGGAGTCCATTTTTTCCCGCTCTGACTTAGAAAAACTTGTAACTTAGTTGCAAACCACACAAACTGAAAGAAACTACTGAAACTCTGTTTAAGACAGAGTTAGAAAACCCCATGTAGCAGCTGCACTTTATTAAAATCAAAACAATACTAAAATGAAATGTTCCATGGGGCACTTATTGAAAGAAAAACTAAAACTGAAACTACACTACTACGTACAATTTGCAAACTTTGATGCTTAATAGCACTGTTTGAGGTTAATCCTGTTGACGGGGATTAGAAACACCTCTTCGTCTAGTATTGAGAGTTGGAATGCGTTATGTTCTTTCTTTTCTATGATAATGTAGGGGCCATCCCACATGGCATCAAAATTGGTATGTTTTTTGGGTTTTCTCTTTAACTCATCCCATTTGAAGACTAAGTCACCCTCATTGAAGACTCTTGCTATTGCTTTCCTGTCAAAATTTTTCGTCATCTGAGAATGATGGATTTGGAGCTTCCTGAAAGCTTCTTTTCAGATTTCTTCCAACTTTGTCAATTGAGCAAGCCTAACTTACATTGGTTGCTCCTCAAGTAATTCTAGTTCTTTTATGTAGCTCAAAGTTGGTAACTCTATTGAAATAGGCATTTTGGCCTCTTTGTCGTAAACCAAACATATGGTAAAAATCCTTTTGATCATTTTGGTGTAACTCTATCAGCCCAAAGGGCTAATTTAATTTTATCATGCCATGACCTCTAATTATCCTCAATAGTCTTTTTTATGATCTTAATCAGATTCTTCTTCGTTGATTCAACCTATCCATTACCCAGGGGGTAATAATTGGATGAAGTATTCAGATAAATGTTTTTGAAATGTTAAACAACATTTACAGGGTGCTGTACCCTACACAACGAGCCACAAGGGCCAAAAAAGGACAAGTCTTAAACAGCTAACATAAACAGGGAAAAAACTAGAGTCAGCCCCAAAGGCAGCACAACAACAACAGAGAAACAATAGACAGACCAGCAACAGGAGCAACTAACTGGCTTCATCCCAGTTCTTGATCAGGAGGTCCACCGCCTCATCTCCCACCCACTCTTTATTTTCCTCGCTATTGTTCCCCTCTAGTTCCTCTTTTATGGCATTTGATAGAGTACTCGTAACAAAGTGACCCAATTTCATGGTGAAGCGGGTCATCCCCCAAAATCTTTTGTCCAGAGTGTCCAATCGCTTTGCCACCTTATCCGAATCCACCCCAACATCCATAGCACCCTAAACCTCACCAGGCTCATCCACTAGTGGCTGCGAAGAGTGCGAGCCAGAGCCATCAGAAGGGAGCTTGCTGTCCACCGGAGTAAGCTGGGGCCTCTCCACTAAATCTTCTTCCACCTTTTTAGACTCTTCTTCCTTGTAACCTTTGTTGTCCGATTGCTCCTCATTCGAATCCTCAATGATTAATCTCTTCTTGCTATTCTTAGCTAGCCTCCCAGATCTCCTCCTAACACTTTCCCCTCCAGTCATCTCCGTGTTCCCCACAACCGTGTCCCCTCTAGAATCTTTCCTAACTACATTCTTACCCTTGCCATCTTTGACAGTCGCAGCCTGCATGCATTTCTCCTTACCTTTTTTTGACATAGTGCTAGTAACAGTTGTGTCAGGCTGAGTGGCTTGTAGCTCACAGAGCCATTTTGCCGCACTGGCATGGACCTTGCCTAACCCACCCTTAAGATTTTTGGAGGTAAATTTGGTCTTGGCATTCCCCAAATTATCAATATTAGACTTCCGAGGAGGACTCTTGGACTTAGCCGGGGAGATATGCACCATGGAGAGGGGTTCAATGTTCTCAACATGGACACCGATGATGGCTTTGGGCGGGTAGAGGGCAAGATGAAAGTGATACAGGCAGAGAATTAGCCCCTGATGGAGCGGGAGCGGCGAAAGATCACAGGGATTTCGGCTAGCCGATGCTTTACACTTGTCCACATAACTTTCCAGGTCCATTAGAAGGAAAAATGGAAAACTAAGAAGCATTTTGTGCCTAAGGTGGTTTAATAGGCGGAAATGATAAAAGAAGCAAGTTTTGAATCTACCTTCCAGCGTAACGTATTTCATCAGTGCCATGCAAACCTGGTCCCACGGCTTAGGAAGCTCTTCCCTTTCAAACCTCGCCTGGTTCCTAACAGGGGTCTCCTCTCCTTTGAAAAATGCCTTTAGGCTCTCATGGTCCAGCTTTTTGGTGTGCTTAGGATATTTTTTCCCTTCACACAACAAACCCGTAGCCTGCACAATAACATCCTCGCTGATTTCGAACGAAATCCCCCCAATGGAGACCCTCTTGTCCTTCCATGAACTAGAAAACTGACTCAATAAAATGGGATCATGGCCGACTAAGCTTTCCATGAGTGGAGCAATTCCTCCCTCCAAACAAATATGCTAGACAAGCGGGTTGTTTCAGAATTCATCACAACTGTCCGGTTCCATCCGAACGCGATCACCACCCATACTGCCAGACTTCTCAGGAAGCTCATAGAAATGCAAGAAATGCCAAAATTAGCAGTCATGAACAATAATCTCTACCAGATAGTTAAGGCAGGGATTACAGCGAAGAAAATCTAAACTCGCATACCAATCACACGCGTGGAGAGGAAATATGCCATAGTGAGAAAAGACACAAAATTTAATGAATTTATGATTATAGTATAGAGGGCGGAAGTTGGCGGATATGTAGGAAAAGCACGAAACCCCATGTAGACGGACTAAAAAACTAATTTTAGTAATTCTCCAAAATAAGCCAAAAGAACCCCTAGCTAAACTAGCCAGCTCGAAGTCTCTAGAAAGTGACCAAATCGTATCATAGAAAATCACATCATTATTAATACACTCACTCCTCCAAAAGTAATGAGGAGATAAAATAAGAAATCCAATTCCCAAAAGAGTAGCATGCACAGTACGACCCCTCACCTGATAATAAGTCATGTCCTTCCAATTAATCCGCATCAAGCCACCAAAACTAGACTTGAACTCCTTAATTAAATCCCCACCCCACCATCTCATCATAATCTTATAAACTAAGCCCATCCACCAAGTCCAAAGGACATACACGTGGATGCTCCTTCCCCTGCCCCACACTCGCTTAGATCTACCAGGATAATTCCACCTGTACTCCATACCAATATTGACATTCATCCACTAGCACATCCAAATTAACCCGTGGGCCCCCCAATCAGCTCTCGTCATCCAAAAGTTGAACATCATTAGAAACCATGGTAGCCTTTTCCCACTCTATCAATGCTTGAATATTTGGCAGTAGTCTTTCCTTATTCCTCCAATATCTAGCCAAATCCCAACCCGAGCCAAGATTAGCCAAGGCATCTGCCACACGGTTGCCTTCTCTAAAAATATGAGTCACCTTTTTGTCCCTTAATTTGGACATAAGGAAGCTAGCATCCATCAAAATGTCCTTGGTATTCCAACCTATAAATCTATCTTTTTCCACATCATCCGTCACTACTTTGGAATCTCCTTCAATATGGAGATTAACAATCCCTAGAGAAACAACGATTTTGAGGCCCATAAACAGCGCACGAGCCTCAGCCACCAGAGCCGACTGAACCCCAATGCCACCAAAAAACCCCACCACCATATTCCCCATAGAGTCTCTGATAATCCCACCTATACTTGCCCTTCCTGGGTTGCCTTTAGCAGCCCCATCAAAGTTTATTTTGAACCATCCACAATCCGAAGGCTCCCATTTGGTATTTTTCCTAGCTAGTTGTTTCAAATTATCAAAGGCATTAGCCTTTAGATCGTGGTGCCATTCCTTGGCCAATTTTATTTCATTGTCCATCGGCCCCAACTCAGGAAATTTCCCACCAAAGAGGGAGATATTCTCCTTTATGAGCCGAACACCAATGCCAAACACCTCCTTGGGGCTCCGCTCAATATTCTTGAAAACCCTATTATTCCTCTCTTTCCATAAACACCATCCTAAGATTGGGGGGGTCTGCTTCCAAATTTCATCAGTCAGAGGATGGAAAAAAGGCCCATTCCAGCCCAAAATAAATGACAAAAGGTCTTTTCTCATAACCCAATGGACATCAAGTTTCTCAAAAGCCAACCCCCAAACTTCAGCAGCATACGGGCAATGTAACAAAAGGTGGCTGGCAGTTTCCTCCCCCTCCTTGCAAAGGAAACATCTATTGGGAAAGTATAACCCCTGAGTTCTCAAGTTGTCTTGGGTTAAGATCCTATTATGATAGGCCATCCACTAGAAAAAATTTATTTTAGGAATCATGTGGCGATTCCAAACCCTCCTCCAGTGTTTCTCAACAAGAATTTCCTTAGTCAATAGTCTGTAAGCAGAATGAACTGAAAGATCCCCCTACTTATCTAAAGCCCAAAAAAACTCATCCTCCCTGTCATAGGAAGGAAACCTGATACTGGAGAGAAAACCCTGAAGAGATCTAGCTAGGTGATAAAGGTCAAGAGAGTGGGGGTAGCAAAGGGAGAGATCTCTCTAAATCGTAGCTCCAGGAGGGCCAACCACATAGTCTCTAATATATAACCCAAAGAATCTTTGAGCTTCATCCATCACCACTCCAAAATCAGAGCTAGCCAAGGGGGAGTCCAGAAGCCAATCATCATCCCAGAATCTGATTTTGACCCCATTTCCCATTTTCCATTTGATCCCTTTTTTTAGCAGGCCTTGTGTGCTATAGATACTCCTCCAGATTACAGAACCAAGGTGATGGGATTCCGAAAGACAATCAATCAAAGGCCTATTCTGGAGGTACTTAGCATTCAGAATTTTGCACCAGTCCTTGGTGTTCCTTAACTGGTCCCACCCAACCTTGCCCATCAACGCCCTATTAGAGATAACAATCTTCCTTATTCCAAGCCCACCACAATCTTTAGCCTAACAAATCCTTTCCCATTTTACCAAAGCAATCTTCTTTTTTTCCTCAGTACCTGACCAAAGGAAATTTCTTTGAATTCTTTCAAACTTCTTTGCAATATACCTGAGCATCTTAAAAATAGCTAGGAAGTAGGTGGGGATACCTTGTATAGCCGTAGTAAGAAGTTGGAGTTTCCTAGAATGACTAAGTAAAGAGCCTTTCCAACCAGCCAACTTCCTTTGGATCCTCTCCAAGATAGAATACCAAAAATCCAGTTGAATCTCTTTAACCTTTAGTGGGAGCCCAAGGTACACTGACGAGAGAGAATCCCCAACACATCCCAGGATCGCAGTCACCCTGTTTTGCAAATTTGGCAAGCAATTAAAGAAGTAAATCTTGCTCTTATTGTAGTTGATGCACTGACCACAGTAGGAGTCATAGCTGTTAAGGAAAGCTTTCCATTTCCTAGCTTCCACAATAGAGGCCTTCCCAAACAGGAATATGTCATCCACGAATTGCTGTACAACAATCGGATAGAGAGAGGTAGCCGCTCTAACACCAGATATGGAGCCCTCTGACAGCAAACTCGTAAAGTTCCTACTAAGCACATCAACAATCATAATAAAAAGATAGGGGGAGAGAGGGTCTCCCTGTTTGAGCCCTCTTCCAGCAAAGAAGAATCCACAAGGGGATCCATTCACCAAAACCGAGAACTTAACAGTACAAACACATTCCATAATGAGCTTAATGACCGAGCTATTAAAGCCAAACTTAGCCAGGACCTTAGGCATGAATTCCCATAGAACCTTATCATAAGCTTTGGAAATATCAAGCTTAAGTGCCATCCTCGCATTATTGCATCTATCCATAGAATGGAGCAGTTCATGAGTAGTCAAGGAAGCATCAAGAATGTGGCACCTTGGGACAAACCCCATTTGAGTGTGACTTATAATTTTATCTAGTAGAGGTTTGATCTGATTAACAAGGATCTTAGGTATGATCTTATAGAAGGTGATAAAAAGACTGATAGGTTGAAAATCAGACATAGGATAGAGCCTCACTAATCTTGGGAATAAGGGCAATGAAAGTGTTATTCTTTACTGACCAATCTAAAAATCTCAAACCAACAAAGGCTAATGCATTATCATAAATAATTGAATCAAGTGTACCAAACTTGGAAACTAAGTCCTGATAAAATTTCAAGACTAATGTCTCATTTGCCTCCTTCAGTGCAACCGCTTTAGTCCACTTTGTAAAGTAATTTGTTGTTGTAGGAATCCATTTGTGACCTACACTTGACGGTGGGTTAATTGGACTGATGAAGTCGAGTCCTCACTTCCCAAATGGTTGTTCAACCTAAATTGGATTTAGGGGTAGGGCTGCAAGCTTTTGTTTTCCTGCAAACAATGAACACTTACTACAATTTCTCACATAAGCATGAGCATATTTGAAAAGATCTGGCCAATAATATCTGACTCTCATTATTTTTAGAGCTGTAGTATGTGGTGCAAAGTGACCTCCAACAGGTCCATCATGAAATTCCTCGAGAATTATTTCAATCTGATCTGGGTAAACACATATGAGGAATACTCCATTGAAGTCCTTTTTATAAAGAACGCCATCTACTTATACATATGGAATTTCTTGTAATCTATAATATCTTCATTTAGATTTGTTCATACCTTCTAGACAATCTCCAATATGCAAGTAATGAATCATTTGATGGATCCAATCAGTTGAAGTAGCTATATCAATAGGTTCTTCTTCAAAATTTAGAGCTATAGCGACTTCTTCACTGTTGTTCTCTTTATTTACTGCAAATTGCTTGCACTGAACCTTACCTCTAACAAGCTTGGTAACCTTTATGTTGATGTCGTATTCCATGACTTTGGTTATCCAGCCTACTCTCTTGTCGTTAATATCCTTATTAAGTAGAAATTATTTGACTGTTGGGTGAGCTACTAGTAGATGTATTTTATTATTAGACAATATATGTCTGAATTTCTTGAGACTCCTTCCTACAGTGAGCACATGTTTCTCAACAAATAAATAAATTTTTTTATAATCATGCAAGAATTGACTAAAAAATGCAATGGGTTGTTCAATTCCTTGATCATTCTACTGAAATAACATGGCAAAAATTGTATCAACACTACCAAACACATACAATATTAAATCTTTATAAAAGTTTGGATTAATGAGTGTTGGGGCTGCTACAAGTACCCCTTTGATTTTTTCAAAGTTGTTCTTACCCTCCTTTGTCCAGCTGAACTACATGTTCTTCTTTAGCATGGTTGTGAGAGGTTGCAAAAACGCTACAATGTTAGGAATAAATCTCCTAATGAAGTTTATCTTGCCTAAAAAAATCTGCAAACCTTTTTTGTGAGCAGGAAGTGGCAATGCCAAAATGGCTGCAATACGTTCTGGGTCAATAGAAATACCATCTTTAAAAATAATGTAACCCAAAATTTTACCTTCGTGAACAAAAAAAATGCTTTTCTTTGGATTCAAAGTAACTCCATACTCTCTACATCTTTCAAAAATCTATCTAAGATGACCAAAATGTTCATTAGCATTTTGTGAGAAAATAATCATGCCATCTAAGTAGACAAGAACAAACTTTTTTATCAAACCTTGGAGATCCATATTCATCACTCTCTAAAAGGTTGCTCCCACATTTGACAATCCAAATGACATCTTTCTATAAGCCATAGTACCCCACTTGGTGGTAAAGGCTATCTTATACTGGTCTTCCTCTTTAACCAATATTTGGTTATAACCTGAATATCCATCCAACAATGAGAACCTTTTTGATCCTGAAACAACCTACAATATTTGCTCCATTGAAGGCAACATTTAGTGATAATTGAGTGAAGCTTTGTTTAGATCACAAAAATCAATGCACAACCTTATCTCTCCATTCTTCTATCTGATGGGCACCAGGTTTGAAACCCAAGAAGTGTGCTTGATTGGAAAAATGATACTACCTTCAACTAGCTTGTTCAATTTTGTATTAATCAAGTATTCTAACTTCGGATTCAGGGGCCTCTTCTTTTGTCTTACTGGTTTCGCATTGGGTTCCAACTCAATGGTATGTTGAGCTAACTTAAGGTTGAAACCCTTTAGATCTCCATATTACCAAGCAAAAATGTCACTAAATTCTTGGTAAAGCAAGACAAATGCCTGTTGTTCTTCCTTTGTACAGATTTTTCCAAGCTTAAAGAGCTTGTCCTTGAATATCTCAATTGGCTCGTAGTGCTCCTGCTTCACTGTGATAATGGATTTATCTCTTCTAACCTGATCATCAGTGTTGAAGATGGATTCAAGGGTAACCAACCCCTTAGGAAGCTTGTTAGACTTTAGTTGCATGATCTGATCT
Organism: Sequoiadendron giganteum; assembly: GCA_007115665.2. Lineage (NCBI taxonomy): Eukaryota > Viridiplantae > Streptophyta > Pinopsida > Cupressales > Cupressaceae > Sequoiadendron > Sequoiadendron giganteum. The sequence goes on along the minus strand of CM021104.1, from coordinate 301,858,913 downwards.
CCATATTGCTGATCAAACTTTCGTTGGTTTCTAGCAAAAAAATCTGATTTTTCCATCAGAAAGTGAATTATTTGCTCATCACTGTCAAAAATCTGCCAACTCACTTTATTATCAAGTAATGACGGTCTAACAACTACTTTCACATATTGTTGCACCTCCAAATTGTGGATTTTAGTTGGAATGTCAAACTGTGATCCTAAGGAAACAAGTTTACCAACTTACTTATTATGATTTCTTGGTACTGATAGCAGATTAAAAGCATCAAATTCCTCAATTAAGTTCCAAACCCGATGTTTATATAATTTTAGTAAATCATTCTTTGTTAAATTCAGATTTCTAACCTGATTTTCTATCAATTCAGAATCACCAAACACCTCTAAGCACTTAATTTTTCTTTTCCTGGCCCATTCTAAACCATGCATCAATGCTTCATACTCAGCAACATTGTTAGAACAACTGAAAAAAATCTAAAAGCTGAGTAGTACATGTCTCCTTTAGGTGAAATGAGCACCGCTCCTCCACCAACACCTATCTTACTCCTCGAACCGACAAAAAATAGCTTCCAAAGCTGGTTATCTTGTTGTTTTGACCATTTTTTACTTTTAACCAGATTTGGAATAGCTACATCAGGCTCTTGAATCATGTAAATGCCCAAACCTACTTCATCCATGAGACTAAATGGATCAATCTTGTGATTCTCGACAACCCACTCGTCTAAATTTATGTCTAGTATGCCCTCCATAGGTATAGTGGGGTCGGGGGTCATGGTTTGATCCTCTTGACCATGGAAAACTAAGTTTGCATTTATTGGATTTGCAACATAAGGCTCAATATGGTCTTTAGCATGTGGTTCTGATTTAATTGTGACTCTAGTACCATATCTGGTTCTGACGAACATGTGTGACCAATATGATGATAGATAACCACCTAATTTTGCAGTGGAATCTCTAGAAAGGAAAATGGAAAAATAAGGTGGGAGATCAATAATATAGAAGTCTTGTGGAATTGAAAAGTTCAGACAAGAATGGAGAGTGAGAGGTAGACTCTTAATAACTCCTACAGACTTAATTGTTGTTCCATCCAATTGAACTATCCCTTTTGACAATGGTTCATATTTAAGTCCTAACTTATCTACCAATTGTTTAGGAATAATTGAGCTACTTGCTTCTGAATCTATCATGCAATTATGCACTATGCTATCACCGATAATTAGAATGACATAAAAGGGTGGTGGTTTTACCTCTTGAGTTGGCGGCTCCTTCTTGTGGTCTGAACTGTTTGCAAGAAATCTTGGATGGTTTTTAATAGAATCATCAGAAATGGATATCTTATCTAGAGCCTCTTGCAGGCTTTCTTTCTATCCAGGAAGATGCAAAGCATCTAGCATGGTCATGGTGATAGTGGCCTTCTTCATATGATCAACGATATTGAAAGCTTAGGAACTAACCTTGTGCTGTACTTTCAGAAAAGTAGCTTCCTTCTGCACTTGAACTAGTTGAGCTCTCAGTTGTACCTTAGCAATCTCAGCTTGTTTTTGCTACTCTTTAGCAAGTTCAGGTTGTCCTCTTGGTAGAATTTGAACATCGTGTGGAGAAGAGGGTTGTGGCTGCTCTTTTTGAGTTGCAGAAGTCTAATTTTTATGTGGAACAACTTGTTCATCTTTACCTGCCTGTTGTTTTTCCTTATTATCTTGTTGTCTTAGGTCAATTTCTCTTTACTTGGACCTCGTATTTTCTGAATAGAAATGGCTGATTGATTTTTTCCTTGTACCTGATTTACTCTGCAAAACTTATTCCCTTTCTAGTTCATCATGGCAGCATCTTCATTATTCTGGTGCATTTGATCACCCTGCTGATCATTATTTTCTTTGGCTATATTTTTCGCAGCAGCATAATTGCTTTGTACCATCAGGGCCTAATTAATTACTCCATTCGTGCACGTGGATTGATTATGAGGATGATTGCATGGATAGCACCATACGCAATCCTATGCCAAATTATTTTGCACAAGTACAAGTTCTTTTGAAGATCTGGCAACATTTTGAGTGTATGGTGGCCTGGGATTGAAATTCCTTCATTGTCCCTGGTTATCTGTCTGGCAAGGTGGTCTGTTAGGCTAGAATGGTGCTTGATAAGGCCTAAAATTCTGACCTTGTTGCCTCTTAAGACTCACTAAGTCATTACTAACTGACTGCAATAACTTTGTCATTTCCTATTGAGTACGCCTAAGCTCTTGAAAATATGATTGTGTTGGAAAAGAATTATTCTAAAAAATTGATTGATAGCCAAAGGCTAGTTTAACTAGAAGTGGGGCAATAGGAGGTATATGAATGGGCATCAAAGGATGAATATCTAGAAAAATCGGCATAGGAGGCCTTGGTGCAATTTTACTAGCTTGTATAAGGCTAATTTTTGTTCTAATAGCAATTCCATATGTTGTTGGTAATGTTAATCCACCCATTGATTGTATCATTAAAGCAATATCACTATTTAAGACTTTGAGATAATAAAGAAAAACATGATCAGGTGTCGGCCTTATCATTGCTAGAATTCTATTCTAGGTCTTTTGAAATCTGAAATTAAAGTTAGACATCTACTCTTGCGAGGCTCTTTTGATAGTCGTCATTTGATCCACCAAGGAGAGATTATCTGATTTTTTATGAAAATTGCTTGCTTAACTTATCTCCCATATCATCCCATGTTGCAACTGAATTTACTAGTAAGCCACAAAAACACTGAAGTTCTTTTCCTTTGAGTGAAGCTGCTAATAGCCTCAACACCACATTATCTTGAGTCACATGATGAACTCCACAAAGTGAAGCTACATCTATGATATGTTTGATTGGCGTAGTCTACTCTTCACCATTAAAAAAGGGGAGGCTTTTGAGTGCAACAACTGGTATATCATCATGCTGAGCCAAATTCAATGGGTTGCCCCCATTAAATGGTACAAATGCATGTGCTCTGACAATTTGAGTTGTTGGTATTCTGATATTCACAACTTGCAAAATTGGTATAGGACGTATCAAAAACACTGGAACTCAACATGTAACAAAAATTGGTGAACCTCTTGAAGGTGAAACTGATATTCTAAAACTTGGTAAGTTGAATGTGAACTTGGTTACCTTGTTGATGGTCTGCCTCTCCTTCTTGGTGAAAATACTGATGATTATGTTCTAAAAATAGGAGACGTTAATTTGTTTCTTGAAGGCCTACTAAGTTTTCTCTTGGTTATCCTTCCTCTTCTCTTTGGTGAAGATAACTGTAAATATTCAAACAGAGAATAACTTCTTCTTGTCTGAACATTTTCATAAGCTACTTGCACTTGATCTGCTCAGATATTGAGAACAGAGTCACCAGGTATATCAAGCCTTAACCTCTGAAAGGTTGAAGTACTCCTGTATATACCAGAACAACAACTTGAAACTATTGAATTTTTACTCTGAACTGATTCAGGGTCTCATTGAGCGTGCCAAAAACTATTATCATAGGGATTTACACCCACATGCAAAGTTGAAAAATCTATGCAATCCTGTGTAACATTGGAGTACTTTTAGGTTGTGGGTATCTTATTCGAAAGTAAACCTCCAGATTCTAGGCCGGATTCCTAGATGGTTTTCTGATTATGTACTTAAAAATTGCTTGGAAAAGGGAAAAGACTAAAACTGATATGAAACTGGAAACTAAAATGTTGTGATTCACTAAAAATAAAATGACTTGCAAACCTAAACACAACTAGGCTTCTCAAAAACTGTTAACACAACCTAATTTGGGCATTTCACTCACATAATTAATTCATTAAAAGGCTACGTTGAATCTCTCTCTCACAAAGGAAAAGAAGGTTTTCACAATCCAAAAGAAAGGATATACTTTACAAGCACAATTAGTAACCTATAAAAAATTGCATTTTATGCACATGGAAAGGTAAGTGAGACAAAAATTTAAAGGTTTCTAGAAAAACACAATAAACTTGCATCAAATCACTGTAACACACAAGGCATCAAAAACTAAGAAGGGAAACATTCATTTTGACATAACACTTAGAAGGAAATTATGCAATAAACAATGTCCGATAACCTATAGAACCTGTTGAATATATTAATCTGAAACTGAAAATGAGTTACAAGAAATCCTCTTTGCAAAAGTTGCAAAGGCAAATGAAATCAAGAAATAGTGAAAAAATGACTAAGTCATTCACTATATACAAAAAGCCTCTCAAAGGAATGTAGGTGAAACTAAAAGTTAACTCTGAGTGCCAAATCGATAACTCCAAAGTGAAATCTGAGCAGAAGCAAAAACCCTGAAAAGAAGAGCTCAAACTCATGCGAAAGGAATGAACTCAGGCTCAAAGTCAAGGTCAAATCATAGTTGACTCATGGGGCACCTGAACTGGACTGAAAACTCCTAACATGTGGGAAAAACATGGAAAAAATTGCCTTGTTTATATCAACCCACCCATTCACATTAGAACTCTATCTTCACATCTAAATCAATCATGCATGATTGGAGGGGTAACTTGATGTTAATGTTTGCATCTTAAAATAGTTAAAATTAATTAAATGATTTATAGTGCATCATTTATTTAATTAACCTCACATAGTTTTAATGCAACACATTAAATTGGAGATTACCTTAATACCTAAATTCCAATCATACATGCACTCCATTCCACATAGGATGAGGACTTAGCAAATTTTCAAAGCAAACATATATTAAGTTATACCCATGGCCTTTGAAAAAAAATGTGACAAAATGTCCCATTGTCTTAACGACAAACTTTAGGGTTTTAAACCCTACGCAAAGGTATCAACATCTTATTTCCCATTTCATGTCTTGAAGCTTCGTGAGGAAGTTGGCCGCCAACCTAGGGTTTGGATACTACTTCAATGGCGGATTTGAGGGCTTTGACAGGGTTCTCCACTTATTTTCAAGAATCCTTTGGCTTAATAGCCACAACCTATCATTATTTTCTAATGTATGTCTCTTTATGCTTCCTCTGATAATGTTTCTCCTCCATTTGATCTTGCCATGGATGCCCTGGATTCAAGCTCATGGAAGAACTTGCATGCGGTTTTCTGGAAAATATTTCTTGCACAACAACCTATGTAAGTATAATCATTCGAGAATTACGTTGTTGAGTTTGTAAAATAGATTGCGAAAATGAGTGAACTCTCCTATGCTTGCTTCTTATTCTGTTCAGTATTTTTTATTTCTTTATTCTCCAAGTGGTAGTATTCACTCATGTTCTAGGAGGCAATAGATGAACTACATATGTCACCATAGAATTGCTAATGTTTCCTCAGGAACCTTGCCCTTTCATGCATGCAAGTTTTGACTATATTCCATGGTCATGGCTTCTCCTTTTTCTGGGTTTTGATTATATGAAGAAAATAAAAAGAAACCCTCCTTTTTCTTTTCAGAGGTATTCTTTGCTATGCACTCTCATTGTTTGTTTCTCCAAGCTCTGTATGAAAGCTTATAAAAATGGCATATGGCTATCATTGTTGAACATACCCTTCGTTGTTGAACATACCCATATTTACATGTACTAATGACATGTTGGCATGCTCTATTGTTGTAGTGATCATGCTCTATCATATATGGTTTTCCTATGTATAATTTGAAGGCAAAGTATTCCCTCCAAGAACCTTTTTGTTTTGGTTTCCAATGATATCATCTTTGTAGAAATTCTACGTAGATAATATTGTTGGTCCACAGTAGCAGTGCAAATCTTCTCTTCAAACCACAGGTTTCTAGCCCTTGTGATTATCACATCCTTATGTGAATGTCCCATACATAAAGGATGCTCATTGATATTTGTATATTGTGAAGCCTTCAAAATACAGTTACAAAGGTCTTTTCAAAATCTAGTCATTATGATTGCTCAAGATCATTGCCATAAGAATGACTATTCTTTAATGGCTAACTGCATCACTACTTTGGTGACTGTTATTGCTTTTCTCCTATATGACTTCCATAAAGGACCTCATGAAAAGTTTTAATTTAAAGTCCTTTAACTCATGCTTATGACTATGCCTATTGCATATTTTCTGCCATCTTTTGTCATTCTTTGTATGAGCTATACTTGTATTTTTTCATGAATAGTGCCTTGTTTAATGTTGAAGATATGAACCAATGACACATCAATCTGCGCTTTTTCTTTAAGACCATTCTCTTGATGTTAATGGTATCACTATGATGATGATATATATAGCTGTAATTATCACTTTGAAACTCACAAGATCTAAGTATTTTGACATTATACTTCCTTGATTATCCATTGCATAATAACATTTTGACAAATGAGGAAGATGCACTTGACTTAATATTCCTCATATCCTTCTCTTAAATCAAAGAAGGCAACATGTTGGGCTCAACCCTTGTGGGATCCCATTTTCCTCCACATGCTGAAATCTTGAACATAATTAATCAATAATTAAACATGTACTTGTACTTGCATAGCGAACAAATTTGTTAGCAAAATAATTGAAGCTGAAAGCTTCCATTGATCTTTGTGCTCTTTGAACATCTGATTCTTTGATAATTTAATCATCTAATGTATGCTTTGAACGAATGTGGATTATATTTTTGCTGGTAATGTAGGTATGAGGAAAGATTTGATTTGTCATTGCTCTAACATAATTCTTCAACAGTCTTGCAGGGAACAAAGAAGTTTGGAGCGGATCTTCCTGGCGATATGGCAATTAGAAGACAACAATATTTCAATGATTCATCATTATAGGCATTGACGAATCACTCTCTTTCTTATGCTTATATTATCTTCACTTGTATAGTTTTCACTTCCTTATTGTATATATCTTTTGATTATCTAAATCAAAATAAGCTACTCCCACGGCTTGTGTGGGACTTTGATTTTTACTTTCAATTACATAAGTTCCTCTGTTACAATTATTGCATAATAATACTGAATTCAAAAGTAATCAATTTTTTCATGATCAATGCATACTTAGCGGAAAACTTGAGATTATTTGTGTACCTTTCAACGATGAATGCAATTCAGCTCTACCTATTTTGAGTTGTAGCTAAAAATAGGTAGCAATTATATCAGAAGACATTCAATGAAGAGACTTTCTTGCACCAATTTCAATCTTTGGCTACATCCAATCCTATAACATCTACAATGCAACTACATGCAACATTTGGGGATGATTTTCTTTCCTTTGATCCCAATGTCCTTCAAATACAATTTCTTCCCTTCTATAAAAACCTTTGGGAACTCTAGGCTCTATGATTTGAATAAAATTCCAAATTCTATGGTACTTGTAGCCACTACCCAAGGGACCTGTAGTAGAAATACATGCAACCAATTCCTAAGGGACATTTCATGGTAGGTCATGCAACTACCTACACCTATAACAATAATTCATGGAACTTATTACCTCACTAAAAGTTGCAACTATGATCATTCCTTTATGTTGGCTACCTATGTAGCCAATTTGCACGTGACCACTACCGACTCTAGACATAAGAATTATTTCACATGAAACATTCACTACCAATTTTCATGATCAAAATTGAGTTGTCAGATCAATAACACTATGATGCAACATCTCTATCATCACACACTACCCATTGGCATCACATTCTGTCAAGTTGTCTTTTCAATTTCCATGACCACCTCAATAGTCTTTTCTTCATGCAATGACTTGTACTTTTCTTTATGATTTCATAGTTTTTTGTAATATTTCTCACTTTAATTAATAAATTCATTGCATTACATTTACTTATCATAAATATCATAATTATTTATAGTGATTTATTTTATATGGCATTTCATAACCCTTACATGTACTTCTGCAACCAATTTCCATTTTAGGACAAATGTACCTTTTTAGCCAACTGGAGTGAATGGAAATGTGTTTCTATTTAATATTTATGGTAATCCACCATGTTACATTTATGATAATTTTACTTTGGAGTACTCTTATAGTAATTATCAATTGTCATCAACTATTTCATTCTTTTGAATCATAGCAACAACCATCTCCTATGTCATAACATGATCAGATGCAAGTAGCCAATAAAGATAAAACAGGATAGAGTGCATAAGGTGAATGCAACTAAGGAAACACATGAGATGGAAATATTCATACAAAAAGTTACAAAACTCACAAGTAAAATTGTATTAAGAATCTCTTGAATTAACAAGATGGGGGTGACCCTATTCTCCAAGAACCATTTATTCACATGAACATATCATGTGATCAAAATTGTCTTTTGATATTTCAACAAGTAGGTCAATTAGATTACTTTCAGTAGTTAATAAGCTACAATAAGGGAGTGGCCCAAAAATTTGCAAAAACCTTGATAGAAAATGTAGCCACTATAAATGGAATACATGTATATGTTGTTAGACATACAAATAATGAGAGGGGGGTGAATTAGTATTTAATAATTTTCTACTTTAAACCACCACATTCATAATATTATGAAAACATAATAAAAAAATGTAGGTAATGAACACAACCATATAAGAGAACACCAAATTTACATGGAAAACCTGAATGGAAAAATGACAACGAGAAAATATGCTTAGAACCATTGCCCAAATTCAACCTTACAAAAAAATATGGAAATTAAAATAATTTTGTAGGTAGCAATCCATAAGAATTACAACCTTAAACAGAGACACAATCCCTTGAGTTTGACTTGTAGACACCAACCTACAAGAGACACCAATCTATAGGAGACACCAATCCCCAAAGAAAGCTTCAAAACAATCATTGAGCATCAACTTATATTAAGAGGCTTCAACCTCATATTACATAAAGAAATATAGTTTTTCTTTCATTCAACCTATTCTGTATCAGCAGACGAACACATCCTCTAATGATATCTCAATTTCGCTCACCATATCAATTCGCTCCACACTCAAATCATTTCCACCTTTTCATCACCCACTTCTATTCTTTAAGTAACATTGAGTTTTCATAAAATAATTCATAATATATATCCATTCCAACATGTTAATAAAATATATATTTTGGCTTAGAACCCTTTAACACCATATGCTATTAGCCATGTCATCCAAGGATAAACCTTAATTAAAAATGATATGAAGAATATAGTCGAATCGACCCTAAATCCAATGCTTTACCACAAGTGTAAGATGGCATCATGTGTTTCCAAGTCCATTATCTTAACTAGTCCCTATTTACCTTCACATTCTTCCTCTAGCCGACACATGCTCCCCTTCTCTAGTACAAGCACACAAACATTATTCATAGTCAACCAACAAATAAATAGTTTAATTTGTCAATCCTAACTTATTGTAATGTGATCCAATTCCACTGAAACTGTAGAATAGAATATATAATGTACAATTAATACTAGTAGAATGTGGTACCAAAAATAATGATAGTTCAAAATAGTGTATATTATGATTTTGAACAAAAAACCTCAAAAGACCACCACAAACATTTCCAGACTTCCACAATGGTGGTAGACAAATAGGAACCACCAATCCTATATGTACCCTAAATTCCCATGTTGTCCTTTTTCAATAATGATAACATTAAAATTTTGCAACAACTACAACAGATATAATTGGTATACTACTTTCAATCACACCACTTTGACATCACCAACAACATTATATTCAACATATATTTTAGAAGTAACCATTGTAGAAATTTCAGCTACACCCATAATAGGAGAGTGGACTAGATTAGTTAGCTAAAATAGTAGCAATAGAAGTAGGGGTAAATTAGACCTATCTAGAAAATATGTCTATGGCCAACCTCCCCTAAATTTTCTTAGCCAACCATTGCATTACAACTATGGAAGCAAGTTGACCAAGAAAAATTAAAATAGAAAAATTGATTGAGGAAAAAGAACAAATAAAATATAATTTTGAAACAACTAAAGAAAAAGACATGGAAATTGAAAGGTTAAAGAGAAAGGTGGAAGTATTGGCCACCATTGATTCTTAAATGGTTAACTATAGGCCACCCACAAGGGTCTATGCACTATTTTTGAGAGAACAATTTTTAATTTTTCAGTTCATACATACATATTGTGATCTACTGTTTTCTATGTCTATTCCCAAATAATTTGTTGATCTTTCAAAAATCGACACTAGAAGTGCAAAATCAATTACCTGAATTCTATATGCATAAATATTCTCTATTAGATCAAACAATGTGAAATCCACTATTATGTGTGGGGGATATTCAATTAAAAGCATTAGAATCATTCATACAAATGAAAAAAATAGGGGGAAGTAGATGCAACAACATATAGAGAGAATGATTCCTCTTTACAATAACCATCACTAGTAGAATATGGAGGTCTTGCATGCATGACAAGTTTTGTTTGAATTTCTGGATTGGTTCACATGTTTGGTTCCCTTTGGTTGTTGTATCAAGAATTTCAATGGAGGTCTTTATCCTACCTCACATGCCTTGATCCTTTGTTCATATTTGAATGGCTCATTTTTTGTTTGGATTTGGTTCATGTGCTTTGTCTTCCTCTTTTTGAGTTCCTCTTAGATTCCTTTTGGTGGGTTTTGATCAATGGACCCTTTGGTGGGGAGCCCTAGTGAGGTCCCCTAAATTCCCCCTAAACTTGGTCCTAGCCCTATTAGGGGTGTTTCAACCTCCTTTTTTGATGGGGAAGACATTTCTTCTTTTGTGGAAAAATTGAGCGGTTCAAGTTCTCCTCTTCATAGCTCGTGCTCTGACCCCCAAGTGTGCTTCGACCCTGAGGTCTCTAGATTATATGAGGGTCTTGTTGTTGACATGCCAAATGAACTTCTTAATGAGATGCTAGTTGAGATGGACAACTGCTTATTTGGTAAGTTCCTTTCCTTTAGGCCTACCATTAACCAAGTTAGGAAATGGAATCTGATGTTTTAGAAACTTACAAGTGGTGTTACCATAAGTGCTATGGTTGATGACATGTTCTTGTTTAAATTTGTGAACAAGGAAGATCTAGTGAAAGTTTTGATTGGGGGCCCTTGGGTCTTGGACAATTTTTTTAGAAACTATATCTCTTTATGTAAATGGAAACTAGGTTTCAAACCGACAAAGGATTTGGGATTTGTTGCCCCTACTTGGTTCCATTTTTGAGATGACCTTTGGAATTCTAGAAATACAAAATCTTTCAAAGAATTACGAATTCCTTTGGTCACTTGCTGGTATTTGATAAGGTTACCCTCCAAAAATCCAAGATGCTTTTCGCTAGAGTGTGCCTCAATGTTACAATGAACATAGCCTTCCTCACTAAGATTACCCTAAAATCAAGAGTTGGTAGTTGGGTGCAACCTATTGTCTATGAGAATGCATAATTTTTTTCAGAAGTGTAATCATTTTGGAAACTTGAGTAATAAATGTAAAATACATGATAATAAAAAAATTCAGGCCACTTCTAATCCCTCAATTGTTATGGTTGTGGAACATGCTAAGGAAATTCTTGAAGGTGATCTCTAGATTAGGTTTGTTCCCCTTCACCACTCCTCTAGACTATTGGGTGATTTGGGATATTTTGATATCCTTTCGTCTCATCTTTGTATCCTTATCCTAAAAAAAACAAGTGAAACAAATATACATACATACATACACACACACACACACATATCTCTGCTCTTGTGAAGGTCTTGGAACAAAACACCCTAGATGCTTCTCTATATGTTCCCCTTGAAGAAACGAACTGTGAAGAAAGTGTTATTTCTCTAATGGAAGAAATTGAAGTGGAGGAAGAGGAAGTGGTGGAGGAAATAGAGAATAAGAAGATAAAAAAGGAATATACACATAAAGTTCTCTAAGAATATCCTTAGCCTTTCTTTAGAAGATGTAGATACTCAAATGAATGGAAGTGATAGTAGCAAGATTTTGTAGAAGTTCAAAGTTAAGGGATCCAATAGGAGTATTGAGAACTCTATTTCTCTCCCAAGCTTTGGTGCTTCTCCTTTGTATTCCCCGTCTGATAAAACCCTCAATTTATCCCCAAAGGAGTAATGGACCCTAATTAATGGAAAGCTAAAAAGGAAGAAAAAACATGATGTGGGGGGGGATTATAAACAAGGCAAGCCTTTCCATAGAGAAAAAATATTTAGAGATATGGTCAAAGAAGTAGCTTTGGGAAATAAAGGACCTTGGAAATTATTTCAGGGTAGAAAACTCAAGAAATGAGTGTGAAGTCCTTCAATGGGGATGTTCCCCTTCAACCACCATCATTAGAGTGCTTAACTGAGGTTTAATCCTTTTCATACATATTGGAATAAGATCGTATCTTGGAATATTAGGGGGCATAACAACTCATACAAACATCATTTGATCAAAAGTTGTATTGTAGAGTATAAAGTTAATATTATGTTCATTCAAGAAATAAAAATGTCTCAACTTTCCTTCTTTCAAATTGTTAAGAATATTTGTCCCTCTATTGATTTTTGTGTTAGTCCTATTGAAGGGGATTTAGGGGGCATCACCACTTTGTGGAACCCAATAAGATTGAAGGGAAGGAAATTAGATCAATATAAGAACAACCTTATTATTTTGTTTTTTGACATCTCCACATAAATGCAATGGAATTTATTAAATATCTATGCTCCAAAATCAGAGCTTGTTAGAAAATAGTTGTGGGACTCTCTTTCCTCTGCTATCAAAGACATTTCAGTTGACTTTTGGATGTTGGGATGGGACATCAATACTACTTTATTCCCTTTTGAGAAATTAGGTGGTCTAGAAGACTATTCAGATAACATGGCTGACTTAGTTGACTTCCTACCTAATACAAATATTATGGATGTTGAGATTTGTTGTACCCCAAACTAAAATTCTTGCTACACTTAGGCATTTTGAAGAAATGGTCAAAATTCTTGTTAAAATTATCAAAAAGGTCAAAATTGGGGATTTGCATGTCTTGTATGAGGGTTAGAAACTCAAAATTTTCAAATTTTGATGATCCGGGTCTACTCATAGCGACCACTTCTACAAAACGTAGATCTCAGTTTTTCAACCCTAAATTTTATGAAAATTTCTAATTTTAGAAACTTTCTGAAAATAGAACTTTTTTTTTCGATTTTTCTAGGTTTCTTTTTAAATGGATGCTAGAATTTTTTCTAAAAGTAGAAAATTTCTAAAAATGGAAAGTTTGGCTTCTTGGGTTCAAACTGATTTTGATTAGTCAAAAATACTTCCTCATCGGGTTGGTCCAGTCATAATTATCAAAAGATCAGTTTTTCCCTAGTGGGTCTATTTTTCTTTTTAGAGCTCTGAGGTCATCAATGGAGGTCACTCAACTGCTAGGTGTCTGATTCAGAGTCACATACACTGCTCAGATCAATAAAATGCAACTGATGATCAAGAGATGAAGAATGGAGAATGAAAGTTGAAGAATCTTAAAAAATGAAAAACTTTAGCTAACTTTGGAAAGTCCAGGTGCCCCTACCTAGTAAAGGCACCTAGGATTTCGTGCCTTAGAAAAAAATTCATCTCCAACAGCTAAAGCAATGGCAAGCATGTGAAACAAAAGGAAAGGTTAAAAATTTGCAAAATAAAACTAACACTGCCAAGCATGGGTGCCCCAGGAGGAGATAGGTGCCCAGTCTTTCAGGAGGTCAAATGATGAAATTAGGGTTTTCTCATCCTAGAAAATGTTGCTCAGAATATTCTCATCTTCATAGTGGATCCATCAACACAGTCATCAAATCAATCAATCATCCAGAATTGAAGATCGAACAAAGAGGTCTCAACAGAGAAGCAAAATGCAAATCATGAAATCATTAGAGAATATTCCAAGTCTAGGATTTTGGGCGCCCTAAGATGAGATAGGTGTCGAAGGTTTTGGAAGCTCAAAACTAGCAATTAGGGTTTTCCAGATCAATCAATCTCTTCAGAATCCTTCCAACTTCACAATGGATATCTCAATAGATTCATCAGACTTGTCAGCTACTGGTAAATTTAGATCAAACGAAGGACATAACATGAGATCTTGGGCACCCCAGAAGGAGATAGGCGCCCAAGCTTTTGGGGCATCGTATGGAAGAATTTTCAGTTGTAACCTCTAGCATGTCTTCTTTAGTTTTGACCAAGCTCTCCAATGTAATCAATGACGAGACCGTAAAAGTTATCAATCATCATATGTTGCAATCTGAACAAAGGGAAAAATTGTGTAAGATGTCAAAATTCAAAAGCAAAGGTTAAAATCACAAAAAATAAACTAACTCTGGAGGAGTTGGGCGCCCTAGCTAGCCAGGGGCACCCAAGATTTAGCTTTCAGGAGATACAACCCCTAGAAGACCCTCCTCAAAATTTGTCAAGCTATCCAACAAATCTGATAATCAGTCGATCGGGTTAGTATAGCTCCCAAAATCATGAATTCATCAAAAGATCGGAAAATAAGAAAGAAATTGAAGAATGTGAAAATGGCTCACTAATATTGCTAGGCACCCCAGGGGGAGATATGCGCCCATGATTTTGAGGGGTAAGATGATGTTTTTCTCATAATCAATGTCCAAGACAACTCCGTCAGATTCACTCAAACTCCTCGATGGATCACTCAACTAGATCACAAGATTCTCCGGGCATCCAAAAATCGAAGTCAAATAGAGGTCAAAATCAAGCTAAATTTAGAAAAGTTCAGAAAAATGGTTAAGTTCTCTAAGGGTGGCATCCAATCTCTCATGCCTTAGACAAATTTTCAAATTTTCAAAATTTCAAGAGAAGGGAAAATGTGCCTAAGTTCGATGCACCTAAATTAGGGTTTACAGGTCTAAATTTAGGAATGAAATCAATTCTCAAACCTTAAAACTTATTTAAGGAATCCTTGTGCATTCATTCTTCATAATTTTTTGTAGGTGATCAAGGCAAGAGAGAAGAAACCAAGAATTTTTCTAATTTTCAAAATTTGAAGGCTAGAACTTGCTGATTTTCCAAAGTGTTTCATAATTTTAAGATCAACTCACAAAGAGGCTCCTCTTTTCATGATTTTTCATCTAGGGCATCTATTTTTAGAAAGAGGAGGCTAATATTTTCAAATTTCAACAATCTGGGTCAGCTCAGTTCTTGATTTTGAACAATTTTTTTTTTTCAAGAACCTGATTTTTGCATGCATGTCCAAGAAAACTTAAAAAATTTCAACATTTAATCATCTGGATTCCTCTCAAATGTGATTCTGTACAAAACCAAGCTCAACATTTTTTGTCAAAATTTTTAGAAATTAGGGTTTGATGCTTTTTCAACCAGCCATCAAATTTTTTGAAAAAGATCGATCTGGGTCTTCTTGCAATAAAATTTTCTACAAAACCCATATCTCAGATTTTTTTTTGAAAAATCTACCCATTTGAAGAAGAAAAATCAACAACCTTAATTTAGGGTTTGTGCAAAACTTGTCCAAACATAGTCAAGTTTATAGTCAATCTTCAATATTTTCATTATGGAGTACACTCCCATCAAATTCAAGGCCAAGACAATGCTATATCATGATTTTATCAAAACTGTTGAGACTAACTTGCATCATATCAAACCAATGTTCAATTTGAGTACTTTGGAAGATGCAGGCAATGTTGTAACCAGGCACCTTGGTCATTCTGGATTACTTGCAGCAACATGAATTCTTGTCTCAGTGTAAAGTTTAGAGTTTGTACTTGCTTGTATCAAGCATTACAATCCAACCACACAAGAGATTCAAACAATAGATGGAAGAGTGATTTGCAGCCTCAAACCAGACACGATTGAAAAATGTTTTTCAATACCACCTTGGGCTGAAAGTTCAACCATCTCATTTGAAGAATGTGAAAAGGTTTGGGCCATGCAAAAGGAGAAATATCACAAGAAATTTGCACAAAAATGGATAAAAGAAAAACATAAAACTTTTCCAAGGAATGTTGGGCATGGAAAATCCAAGGATGAGATTGCAATAATGATCACTCTGCTCTATCTAATCACTGATCAAGTAGATGCTACAAAATTTCAGCCTTGGATGTTCTATGTCATATCTCATATCATGAAGAAAACATAATTCTATGATTGGACAACATTGATCAATGATAGTATTCATCACTAGATAATTGAATACTTCAAAATCCACGAGTTCCACATGATTTCATATCTAGTCTATCTAGTGGCATTTCAAGGAAAATTCAGAGGATTGAACACAATGGGAACCTTGGATGTGCAACATTTCTATAATAATTACCCTCACATGGAGTTCTCAGAGTCAACACATCACTACAAAAAGGTAAATGAGGCTTTCTTGATGCATACAGTGAGAGACCTAAACAATGAGTTGCACATACAAATCTCATCAACTTCTAAGGCAGCGGTAGCAGAGTGGGCATATTGGTTCATCCAGTTTCCTACCTTCACTTGCATCAGAGTGTATGGCTTCTCAAGTGCTCCACTTATGTTTCCAAGGTATCCTTCAGATGAAGTGGTTTTCATGGAGTTCCCGAGGCAAGTATATGAAGTTCACACTTTCTTGCAGAATCAAAAGAAGATCACATCTAGTTTTCCATTTGAGTTGGGAATCTATACATGTAGATCATTGACAGATGCTAAGTTAATGGGTGATGTGTTGTCTAAATTTGGTCCCAATCCATTCAACGAGAGACAATCATATGACCATCATGGTGTTTTCGCATCTTGACTTGGTCATGATTATGCTCATGTGCCCACACTTGAGGATATTTGGGTTAATTGTAAAGATGAGTTCAAGGTACAAAGGCATGGTAATAGCAGGCTTACACTCCATTAGATGAAATATTGCTTGTCCAAAGATATTTAGGGATTATTCGATGATAGAGATGTATTTCTTCCAACATAAACCCAAAATAAAATTGAGCAGCAACCTCTTCCACAAGTCAATTGGTCCAACAAAGAATGCCTTTTAGTTGAAGAAAGAACAAGCCAAGTCATTAAGAACAACAAGATTTTCATAGGACTCAAGAGGAAGAAAGCTATTCCAATAGAAGAGCCACCGAGAATACAGTCATTTCTTCCTTCTTCTTCCAGACCACAACCGAAGATAAAGGTTATAAGTCATCCTCAAGAAGGTGTGAAGGGTAGTAGAACAACAAAGAATGTGAAGAGAAGGTTAGACTTTTCAAATATAGTTCTACAGGAGCAGCCAACAGTTGTAGCAAAAGTTCCTCCAGAAGAGCCCATGCCACAAGCAAACAAAATAGTTCCTTTGACACATGATTCTCCACCATCTCTGAGGCCTTCTCCAATTCATATCGATTTAGAAGATGAAGAAGTTGATGGAGTTGCAACCGAACCTCCCAAGGAAGTTAGTAGAGACACCATGTATTGGCTTGAGAGATCCTTGGGGAGGAATAGAAGGAGGCCTTCATATAAGCTAAAATTTGATGAACTTGATAACATTCATCAAGATGCACCTGTGAAGAAAGCAAAGAAATAAGTTCACTTTGAAAAGAATCTAGACGGTGAGATTATTTTGGAGACTTCTATGCCTCAAGAAGATAAAATATTGATGAAGTGGAGGTGGATGATTTCACAATGGTTAAGGCCAACCTCAAGTAAAGCACTAGGCATGCAGATATAAGTTTGTTCAAAGCTGCAGCAAAAAATCTTCAGGATAGAGTGCTCAAAGATGGAGAGGATAAAGCAGCCCTCAAGGCTGAAATTCAACAAATCAGACAATATATTTCTAATCTTGATCATGACACTTCACAAGCTACTCAGTTGCTGCCCCATATTCTAGAGACACCAATTGATCAACAACATTTGAGGTAGTTGGTTATATATGGGAAGCATATGCAAGATTGGATTGAAGAGCTCATCACCATAGGTAGAGATGTTCTTGTACAACTATATCAGCTAATGTATAATGGACATGATTTACACGAAGGGATCTAGGGATTTGTGCAATTGATATTAGAGGTGAAGCTTATGCACAAGATCATCATTGTATATTTGAGTACAACATACGGCGTAGTGGTTTCAATAGAACACAAGAGACAAATCCTTGCATAGAAAGAACATCACCTCTTCAAGGTGAGATCTTATGAAAGAATATTAGAAGAATTGGTTGTATACAGATAGAGGGTGGTGGATGTTCTCTAGTTCATAAGTGAATTTATTTCAAAGATCCCATGTCGGTACAGTCATGAGGATGGTTCCTACATTGAACTTAATGAAGTACAATCCGAGTTTCAAAATATTGTTCATGACAGTGTTAGTGTTGATCTTGTTGCTGGAAAGATGAGACAGATCACCATGATGTTAGCAAAGTTTGATAAAGCAACCAATGAGGTCAAATATTTTTTGGGATCAATTGTAGAAGGTGAAGAGATCCTAGAAAAGAGGAATTTTTTTATTGATAGTATTGATGCTCCTGATAGAGACAATTTCTAGCTTTTTGGCGGATGTGGTGGAGATTTAAAGCAAAAACTTTCTCCCAACTTTGTTCTTTCTTTTCTTCTATTCTTTTTTCAATTCTTATCCATTCTTTGAGAAGGGAAAATATCAAGTTGTAATAGTTGACACTTTCCTTGTTTTTAGGTTTTCATAGGTTGTTAGATGCTTATCTTGTTCTAGATTTAGAAATAAAGCTTACATGTTGGCAAGTCTTGTTGTAAAAGCAAGGAGATTTTAGGGTTCCCTACTCCTCTACTTGTGTATAAATAAGGGAATACCATCCCATTTCTATTTAATGATGCTTGTGATAAAAAAATGTTGAGCCTACTAGTGCCTCCTAATTGTTATTAAGTGTTGCTCAAAAAAAATATTATGATAGAAAATTGTTGAACCTATTTTGCCTGCAAGTTGTTATTGTTCAATTTCATGTTCACTTATTGTAAGAGCAAGCTTGTATGCCTCTTTAGCTGCAAGTTATTGTTTAGTTCATGTGTTACTTGTGTCAATGTGTTCTGGTTGATCACAAAATTGTAAGCCTATTTTGCTACAATCCTGCTGTCCCAGAAGTGTAATCTTGTTATTTGAGATTTGAGAAAATAAAGTCTTGTGCATGCTTTGCTGCCCTGATATAATGTCTTGGATTTCCATTTTATATGTTATGCTTACATGATCTTTATTTCAGCTTACATTGAAAGTGTAGTAGATGTGTGTTGGAAGAGAGTTTATTTGAGTATTTATGTCAGAGAATCATTCTTTGTTCATTTATAATTCTCAAGCTCTATGTTTACTTGAGTAGTTAGAAACATCATTAGAATAGGCTTAGTCATTATTGAAATTTTGAAAGAGAAAATATCAGCTATGACACTTGAGTTTTATAACCTTGTGCTCTTAGCTAAACAAAAAGATTGGAAAATTATTTTAGTTTACTTCATTTAAGAAACATGAGAAAAGAGGGAGCTTCCCCTCCTAATTCAAAGATAAGTTTATCTGTGCATAGATGTTTGTTTCTAATTCAGATACGAGAGGTGCGAATTGAAACACCAACAATTTTCTGGCACCCACTATGGGGTACGAGGCATAAAACTCCAAAGAAATCTCACACTTTATTTCACGGATATGACTCTTTGGTATCCTACTACTCCAGTTCAACAACCTGATCTTACACCTATAGTTATCCAGCCAAATTTTGACATAATGGAAGGAGAGCAAGCAGACATCATTAGCAACCTAAAGAGTTTCATCTTTGGAAAAAAGGAAACCCCTACTCAGTGGAGAAATGTCACTATCATTCTAGACCAAGAAGAAGAGAAAGATGACATTGCAGCCAAAAGACCTGTATTGCCACCTCCTATGTGCGTTTAGATAATCTTAGCTTACATAGTCTATACAAGGAGGAAGAATCCTCTCTCTTAAGAAGACATCAAAGTTGGTACAAATCCTTTCCTTGCACAAAATCCTATAGAAGTTGGAGAGCCATCCAACGTAGTTCCTGAATTCAACACAGTACTTGAAATCAAGGAAGAAGAACCCAAAGTTAAGCAAAAAGAAACTGCAGTTCAACTAGAAGTGATGGGTGATAACAACAACAATAACAATAATCGCAATCAGAGATGAGAAATCTTGCTACCTTGGGGTAATCAAATTGGACCTTTGGCCTTGGTAGCAAATCATGAACTACCTAAGGGGTAAAGAAAGAACTTTCTGCAGTTTCATGGTGATGGAACTCAACATCCTGATGATCATATTTCAACCTTCTCAATAGCTTGTGTTATCTTGCACATAGCACATGAAGACATTGCAGTATGTTTCTTTGTTGAGACCCTTGGGGGAACTGCTACTGAATGGTTCAATCATCTAGAACCGGGTTGCATTACAAATTGGGATACTATGAGTGAAAAGTTATTTGCAAGATTCAAGCCCACAGAAGATAGTCACCGATTGTTCACCCAACTTTACAATTCAAAGATAGAGGTCCATGAACCAATGAGAGAATTTGCGGCAAGGTTTAATTGTTTGGTCACACATCTTTCACATACACTCAATCTATCACCTGAAATTTTGAAGAGCAATTTCATTAATGCTCTCCCATCTAAGATAGCCTTCTTCCTGAAATTGGCTAATGAAACAAAATTAGAGAATGCACAATAGTGTTCCATAGATATTGAGGACAACATGATTACTACTGGTAAAATGAAAGCATATTCCATCAAGCCTTTGGTTTAGAGCTCTGCAAACCCACTACAACAAAAGGTGGCTAACAAAATGACTATTCTCAAGTGGCAGTTGCCCACTCAGCTTGCACTGCCTACTCCACCTACACCTCTTGTGTTTCCTGCACTACAACCATATCAACCTCAGTAGTCATACTAGCCAAGGAAGAATAACTTTCATCCTTACAACAATTATAGGCCATGGTAGCCAGCTCCACCGAAACAAACAATTGATCCTGCTCAAAACATGGTATTTTTCTCCTTCCATGATACTGATGCACATACCGACTCTACATGTCCTAAAAACTTAAGAATGAATCAAGTAAAGGGATACATTGGAACTGCGCCAAGTTCAAGCTTTGTACCAACACCTAGTTTGAATGTTGTCTTACCATAATCGAACAACTTCGATGGTGAATCTACAATGAGATACTTTGAAAGTGAACTCGACATTGAATAAGAAGAAGAAGAAGATCCCCGTCAGTACTCTCTTTCCATGAAAAAATTTCACAACACCTATGTTTACACGAGCTCAACATCTGAAAGCAAAAAAAGAAGAAGAAGAAGAGAGACTGAGAGTACATCAAGAAAAAAGGAAAAGAAGTGGCTTCCACTTCCAATCCCAAACCCTCTCAAAAGAACATAAAAGCAATTGCTCAGGACTCATCCTCAACAAATTTTGATATTGTGGACTCTTTGATGAAGAATAAGGTGCAAATTTCTCAACTAGAATATCTCAAAGATCATCCAGATCAACTGGATAGACTTCTTAAGGTGGTCAAGAAGAATTTGGTCACACAACCTACTTTTCTCGAATCATCTATGTTAGTAGAAGATAATCCTAAACCCTTTAATATTTCTTTGTATATAGGGGGTTTCAAACTGAGCAGTTATATCATTGATTCAGGAGCCTCAAACAACGTCATGCCTCTATAAGTGATGAATGCACTAGGAATTTCATACACCAATACAAAAGGTAAATTTTATTCACTAGAGTCCAAGTCGGTGTCGTTAGTCGGATAGTTGAAAGATTCCCAAGTGAGGTTGGCAGCTTGCCCAGAGAAAAAGATTATGATGACCATCCTGGTAACTGACATTCCAACTAGCTAAGGGACGCGATTGAGCAGAATATTTTATAAGGACGTCGGTGGAGAGATACAAAGGGATTGGTTTTCTATAACTATTCCACTAAATAATGGTACTTTCAAGCTAGAATCAGAGCCCAAGTCTCGATTTGCGGTGGTAAAGTCTCAAGATCCTCAAGCCCAAATCTAAATCAAGAAATGAGTCTTGGCACTTATGATATGTTGTCAGAGATGCCTAAAGAAATTCAAGAGGTGGCATATTCCAAGATAAATCAGAAGATGATTTGAAGATTTGAACTATGCAGTTTGATGGGAGTTGCTCTACTGTTGGTTTAGGAGCAGGAGTTGTAATAATTTCTCTAGAAGGACGGTTGTATCCATTAGCATATCACCTATATTTTGAATGAACAAATAATATGACAAAATATGAGGTGCTCTTGTTGGCTCTCAAGAATGCAAAGGATATGGGTATCAAAAAATTAAGAGTTGAAGGTGATGTAGAGCTAGTTGTAAAGCAAGTAAGAGATCAATTTCAGGTAAGAGCAAATCATCTTCGACATTACAAAAATAGGGTGTGGAATGAAATCGACTGGTTCAAGGCATTCAATATCAAATTTATTCCACGTCTAGAAAATAGTAGAGAAAATGCCCTGGTGGTATCGACTTCACTTTTCATGCCACATTCTGACTTTCATTAGAATGCATTTACCATTGAATGGATATATAGGCCACCTGTACCTGACAACTATGATAATTGGCAAGTCTTCAATGACGATGACCACTTTAAGGAGTTCCTCATTATGGGAGATAATTTCAAAGAGTTTTTCTTTGAGGTAAGCTCATCTTCTTTCAGAGAATTAGTAATAGAGGTTTCTCATGCGCTAGAAGATGCAAAAAATGCAAAAAATTCAAAAAATCGAGATACTAGTATTATCCAGTTGAAAGGAAATAAGATTCCCAAGGGCCTGGTATCCTTGGATAATATTTTTGATAGGAATGATCGGTACATTCATGATCAAAGGAAATCAAGAGATAAGACTTCTACAAAGCATCATCAAGTAAATATTTGAATTGAAGACAAGCATCGGCTTGTTAATTTGGGAAAATGTTGCACTGCAGAGGAGAGTGAAAAGTTCATATCTCTATTCAAACAATATCGAGATGTTTTTGCCTAGTCCTACGAAGACTTGAAAGTTTGTACACCAAGAGAATTGTCTCATACAATTCCTCTCAGACCTAAAGCAAAGCCCTTTAGGAAAAAAAAAAAGACACTACAATCCGTGAATACAAAATACCATTTATGCAAAAATTCAAAAAATGGTGGATGCCAAAATCATTTTTCTAATTCATCACTCCACCTGGGTATTGAATATAGTTCTTGTACAAAAGAAAAATGGAGAAATCAGAATTTGTGTAGATTTCATGAACTTGAATCAATCGTCTCTCAAGGATAATTATCCTTTTCCAATCATGGAGCACACCTTATAGACGATTACTGGTTCAAAGATGCTATCTTTACTAGATGGTTTTTTTGGTTACAATCAGATTTCAATAGCCGAAGAAGACCAATTCAAAATGACGTTCACTACCCCATGGGGTATATTTTCATATGAAAGGATGCCCTTTGGCCTCATCAATGCCAGTGCTACATTTCAGAGGGCCATGGATTTAGCTTTTGGAGACTTGAGGAATAAAGTAATCATTGTCTATCTAAACAACCTCATTTTTTCTCGAAGATGCAAGGAGATCATTTTTCACACCTGGGTAAGGTCTTCAAGAGATACATATATTATAGAATTTCACTAAATCCTAAGAAGTCCATCTTTTTGGTGACAAAAGGAAAGCTCCTTGGCCACGTTGTCTCCAAACAGGGGACTCAAATTGACCCAAGTTGGGTTGATTCTATCAGAAAATTCTTTTCCAACAAGCAAAACAAGAGTACATTCCTTCTTTGGTAAGGTAAATTTCATATGAAGGTTTGTGCTGAAATTCTCAGAGCTAACAAAGGATATATCTGCCATGATGAAGAAGTTTTTTTCCAAGTGGACAGAGGAAGGCAAGAAGGCGTTCATTGCAATTAAAGAAGCTATCAACTGAGCACCGGTATTGGTCCATCCCAACTTTGATAAGGATTTTATCCTTTATTGTTATTCATCAGAGTATACCTTGTCTGCCATACTGACACAAAAGCTGAATGAAGAATTTGAGTCTCCAATTTCTTTATGAGCAACAACTTCAAGGATAGCAAGTCACGATACTCTCAAATTGAAAAGAATGCATATGTAGTGGTTTGAGTAGTAAAGAATTTAAGATTTTACATCTTGAATTCCCATACAATTGTGTATGTCACTGATCCAATGATTAAAAGTGTGCTAACTCAACAGGAGATGGGAACAAAGGGGGGAAATTGGGTCGCAAGAGTGCAAGAGTATGACTTGGAAATATAGCTGACCAAACTCATTTGTGGGAGAGGTCTTTGTCAGTTGATAGAAGAGGACGGTAATAAGAAGCTCAAGTTTGAAACTGAACCTGAACCTGAACCTAAAGCTAAAGAGGATCTTCCTATGGTCCTACTTGTTAATTCTTCTGATGAATGGTATATAGATATTTGGTATTACCTGACCTATGGAGAATGTCCAACACACATGGAAAGAAACATAAAAGAAAAATTAGGTTGAAAGCGCATAAATTTGTGCTTTGGAATGACATTTTGTACAAAAAAGGGCTAGATGGAACATTTTTATTATCTGCTAACAAAGACCAACAATGGTGGTTGTTGGAAGCCTTTCACAGTCAAGCATGCAGTGGCCACTTTTCATCAAGGGTAACTGCATTCAAGATTTTGCGAGCATAGTTATTTTGGCCAGCTATGTTCTGCGATGCATATGAATGGCTGCATGAATGTTAGATGTGCCAATAGTTTGTTGGCAAGATGAAGTTGGTAGTCATTCCTCTCAGGCCAGTTGTTATAGACACTCCATTTCAACAGTGGGGATTAGATTTTGTTGGTCCTATCAACCCATGATCTAGTAAAGGGCATATTTATGTCCTTACAACCATAGATTAGTTTACCAAATAGGTTGAGACCATTCCAACCAAGCAGGCGGCCTCTGAGGTTATGTGACTTCTTGAAGGAAAATATTGTTTCACGCTTTGGAGTGCCTCACAAAATTGTAACCAATAATGCAACATGTTTCTCATCAAAGGAACTACTCGAGTTATTTTTTGATCATGACATCACTTTGTCACATTCATCAGATTATTACCCTCAAGGTAATGGATAGGTCGAGTCATCAAACAATAACATAGTCACAATAATATGCAAGTTAGTTGATTCCAACCAATGAACTTGGCATAAGAAAATCTACGATGCTCTCTAGGCCAACATAATTACTCCAAAGAGAGCTATTGGTACTTTATCATGTACGATAAAGAAGCTATGCTACCTCTCATGTTGGAGTTGTCTACTTTATAGCGAGCATTTGCAATAGAAGATGGAGAGTTTGCAGGTCAGATTGAAAAGTGTATCCTATACCTGACAAAGTTGCAAGAAGAAAGGGTGGAGGTTGTAGATAGAATCACTCGACACAAGGAGAAAGTGAAGAATTTTTTTGATAATAAAGCTTGTCAGTGAGATTTTAAGGTTGGAGATCAAGTCCTACTATAGGATAAAAGACATGAGCCCAAGGGAATGCACAAAAAAATTGATTCCTTATGGCTGGGGCCATTCAAGATCCACGAGTTAGTTGGGGAGAATACTTATATTCTCTCGCACTTGGATGGAAGGCTCCTCTTGCTACCACACAACGGGAAGTACCTAAAGTAGTTCATCCCTTCAAGGGTGGAGTAAAATTTCTATAAAATATTTTTCTTTTTGTTTTCGTAATGTGTTTCCCCTTTCCGTGATGTGTTTGTTATGTTGTTCTTCCCCTTTCTGTAATAGTTTCTTCATGTTTTAGGTGATTAGGCATCCTTTTTTAGGTGATTCTAGGGAAGTCCAACTATTAGGTGATTCTAGGAAGTCCTGTCATAGGTGACTTAGGGAAAGTCTTGCAGTAGGTGATTAGGAAGTATTGCTGACTCTGATACCCAATGGATAATGCATTGGTCTAAGCTTAAAAATCTAGAGATTCCTTGGTTCTCCTATGTCGTGAATATTCGAAATGGTCCCCAGACATAGCCAAATGTTGTACTCCAAATTAAATTTTTTGCTACACTTAGGAATTTTGAAGAAATGGTCAAAAGTCTTTGTTAAAATTGTCAAAAAGGTCAAAATTGGGGATTTGCATGTCTTGCATGAGGGTCAAAAACTCAAAATTTTCAAAATCTGACAATCTAGGTCTGCTCAGAGCGACCAATTCTACAAAACCCCGATCTTAGTTTTTCAACCCTAAATTTTAGGAAAATTTCTATTTTTAGAAACTTTCTAAAAATATAATTTTTTTCTGGGTTTTTTTGGGTTTCTTTTGAAATGGATGTTGGCAAAATTTTCTAAAAATAGAAAGTTTGGCTTCTAAGGTTCAAATTGATTTTGATTGGTCAAAAATACTTCCTCATTAGGCTGGTCTAGTCAGAATCATCAAAAAAATAGTTTTTCCCTAGTGGGTCTATTTTTCTTTTTTAGAGCTCTAAGGTCATCAATGGAGGTCACTCAACTGCCAGGTGTCAGATTCAAAGTCACATGCACTGCTTAGATCAAGAAACTTCAACTGATGATCGAGAGATGAAGAATGGAGAATGGAAGTTGAAGAATCTTAAAAAATGTAAAATTTTGGCTAACTCTGGAAAGTCTAGGTGCCCCTACCTAGTACAGGCACCTAGGATTTTGTGCCTTAGAAAAAATTTCATCTCCAACATTTGAAGCAATGGTAGGCATGTGAAACGAGAGGAAAGGTTAAAAATTTGCAGAATAAAACTAACATTGCCAAGCATGAGCGCCCTAGGAGGAGATAGGTGCCTAGTCTTTCAGGAGGTTAGATGATGAAATTAGGGTTTTCTCATCTTAGAAAATGTTGATCAAAATCTTTCCAACTTCACAATGGATCCATCAACACGGTCATCAGATCAATCAATCATCCATAATTGAAGATCGAACAAAGAGATCTCAATAGAGAAGCATAATGCAAATCATGAAATCATTAGAGAATATTCCAAGTCTAGGATTCTGGGTGCCCTAAGAGGAGATAGGTGCCTAGGGTTTTAGAAGCTCAAAACTAGCAATTAGGGTTTTCCAGATCAATCAATCTCTTCAGAATTCTGCCAGATTCACAACATATATCTTAGTAGATTCATCAGACCTGTTAGCTACCAGAACATTCAAATCAAACGAAGGACATAATATGACATTTCAAGTTTGAAGGTTAAAAGTATGCCAAAAATGGCTAAGGATGGAGATCTTAGGCACCCTAGAAGGAGATAGGCGCCCAAACTTTGGGGGCATCAAATGGAAGAATTTGTAGTCGTAGCCTCTAGCATGTCTTCTTCAATTTTGATCAAGCTCCCCAACGCAATCAATGGTGAGACCATTAGAGTTGTCAATCATCAGATGTTGCAGTCTAAACAGAGGGAAAATTGTGTAAGATGTCAAAAGTTAAAAGAAAAGGTAAAAATCACAAAAAAAAACTAACTTTGGAGGATTTGGGCACCCCAGCTAGCCAAGGGCACCCAAGATTTTGACCCCAAAGATTTAGCTTTCAAGAGATACAACCCCTAGAAGACCCTTCTCAAAATTCGTCAAGCTATCTAACATATCTGGCAGTCAACCGATCGTGTTAGTATAGCTCCTAGAATCACGAATTCATTAGAAGATCAGAAAATAAGCAAGAAATTGAAGAATGTGAAAATGGCTCATTGATTTTGCTGGACACCCTAGGAGGAGATAAGAATCCATGATTTTGAGGGGCAAGATGATGCTTTTCTTAGAAGCAGCCTACAAGACAACTCCGTCGGATTCACTCAAGCTCCGCGATGGATCATTCGGCCAGATCACAAGATTCTCCGGGCATCCAGAAATTGAAGTCAAATAGAGGTCAAAATCAAGCTAAATTTAGGAAAGTTCCAAAAAATGGTTAAGTTCTCCAAGGGTGGCATGCAAGCTCTCATGCTTTAGACAAAAATTTCAAAATTTCAAGAGAAGAGAAAAAGTGCCTAAGTTCAATGCACCTAAATTAGGGTTTACAACTCTAAATTTAGGAATGAAAGCAATTATCAAACCTAAAAACTTATTTAGATAGCCTTGTACATTCATTCTTCATAATTTTTTGCAAGTGATCAAGGCAAGAGTGAAGAAACCAAGAATTTTTCCAATTTTTAGAATTTGAAGGCTAAAACTTGAAGAATTTTTTCCAATTTTTAGAATTTGAAGGCTAGAACTTGCTGATTTTTCAAAGTGTTTCATAATTTTCAGATCAGTTCACAAAGAGGCTCCTTTTTTCATGATTTTTTCATCTAGGGCATCAAGTTTCAGAAAGAGGAGGCTAATATTTTCAAATTTCAACAATCTGGGTCAACTAGTTCTTGATTCTGAACAATTTTGAAAACTTTTATATTTTTCAAGAACCTAATTTTTGCATGGATGTCCAAGAAAAATTCAAAAAATTTAACATCTGATCATCTGGGTCCCTCTCAAACGTGATTCAAAACCTAGCTCTTAGATTTTTTTGTCAATTTTTTTAGAAATTAGGGTTTGCTGCTTTTTCAACCAGCCATCAAAATCTTTAAAAAAGATTGATCTAGGTCTCTTGCAATAAAATTTTCTACAAAACCCATAATCTCAAATTTGTTTTTAAAAAATCTCTCCATTTGAAGAAGAAAAATCAGCAACCTAAATTTAGGGTTTGTGCAAAACTTGTCCAAACATAGTTAAGTTTACAATCAATCTTCAAGATTTTCAGTATCGAGTACACTCCCATCGAATTCAAGACCAAGACAATGTTATATCATGATTTCATCAAAATGTCTAAGACTAACTTGCATCATATCAAATTAATGTTCAATTTGCATGCTTTGGAAGATGCGGGAAATGTTGTAGTCAAGCATCTTGGTCATTCTAGATTACTTTCAGCAGCATCAATTCTTGTCTCAGTGCAAAGTTTAGAGTTCGTAATTGCTTGTATCAAGCATTACAATCCAACCAAATGGGAGATTCATATAGTAGATGGAAGAGTGATTTGTAGCCTCAAACCAAACAC
This sequence comes from Sequoiadendron giganteum, assembly GCA_007115665.2. Classification (NCBI taxonomy): domain Eukaryota; kingdom Viridiplantae; phylum Streptophyta; class Pinopsida; order Cupressales; family Cupressaceae; genus Sequoiadendron; species Sequoiadendron giganteum. The sequence continues at coordinate 301,830,088 of CM021104.1, read as the reverse complement.
GATTGAAAAATGTTTTTCAATACCACCTTGGGCTAAAAGTTTAACCATCTCCTTTGAATAATGTGAAAAGGTTTGGGACATGCACAAGGAGAAATATCACAAGAAAGTTGCACAAAAATGGATGAAAGAAAAACATAAAACTTTGCCAAGGAATGTTGGGCGTGGAGAATTCAAGGATGAGGTTGCAATAATGATCACTCTGCTCAACCAAATCACTGATCAAGAAGACACTACAAAATTTCAGCCTTGGATGTTCTACGCCATATCTCATATAATGAAGAAAACAAAATTCTATGAAATTTCCCAACATTGATCAGTGGCAGTCGTCATCACCAGATAACTGAATACTTTAAAATCCATGAGTTCCACATGATTTCATATCTAGTCTATCTAGAGGCCTTTCAAGGAAAATTCAAAGGATTGAACATAGTGGGAACTTTGGATGTGCAACATGTCTATAATCATTAACCTTAGCTGGAGTTCTTAGAGTCAACACATCACCACAAAAGGGTAAATGAGGCTTTCTTAATGCATATGGTGAGAGACCTGGACAATGAGTTGCACTTATGGATTTCATCAACTACCAGGGCAACGATGGCAGAGTGGGAAGATTGGTTCATCCAATTTCCTACCTTCAATTATATCAGAGTGTACAGCTTCTCAAGTCCTCCATTTATGTTGCCAAGGTATCCTTTAGATGAAGTGGTTTTCATGGAGTTCCACATGCAAGTATATGAAGTTCACACTTTCTTGCAGAACCGAAAGAAGCCCGCATTCAGTTTTCCATTTGAGTTGGGAATCTATAGATGTAGACCGTCGGTGAATGCTAAGTTAATTGGTGATGATTTTTCTAAATTTGGTCTCAAGCCATTCAATAAGAGACGATCATACGAATCTCATGGTGTTTTTGCATCTCGAATTGGTCAGAATTATGCTCATGTGCCCACACTTGAGGAATTTTGGGCTAATTGCAGAGAGGAGTTCAAGGTATCGAGGCATGTTAATAGTAGGATTACACTCCATCGGATGAAAGATTGCTTGTCAGAAGATATTGACGGATTATCTGATGATGATGGAGATGTACTTCTTCCGACATACACCCAAAATCAAATCGAGCAACAACCTCTTCCACAAGTCAATTTGTCCAACACATAATGCCTTTCAATTGAAGAAAGAACAAGTCGATTCATTAAGAACATCAAGATTTTCTTAGGCCTCAAGAGGAAGAAAGCTATTCCAGTAGCAAAGCTACCAAGAATATAGTCATTTCTTCCTTCTTCTTCCAGACCGCAACCAAATCTAAAGGTTGTAAGTCATCCTCAAGAAGGTGTGAAGGGTAGTATAACAACATAAAATGTGATGAGAAGGTTAGAATTTTCAAATATAGTTCTACAGGAGCAGTAAACAATTATAGCAGAAGTTCCTCCAAAAGAATCCACACCACAAGCAAATGAAGCAGTGCCTTTGGCACATGTTTATCCACCATCTCTAAGGCCCTTTACAATTCATATCGATTTAGAAGATGAATAAGTTGATGGAGTTGCATCTAAACCTCTCAGGGAAGTTAGTAGAGACACCATGTCTTGGCTTGAGAGCTCCCTGTGAAGGGAGAGAAGGATGCCTTCATATTGGCTAAATTTTGATGAACTTGATAACATTTATCAAGATGCATTTGTGAAGAAAGCAAAGAAAGTTCACTTTGAAAATAATCTAGATGGTGAGATGATTATGGAGACTACTATGCCTCTAGAAGATAAAAATATTGATGAAGTGGAGGTGGATGATTTCACAATGGTTAAGGCCAACCTTGGAAAAAGCACTAGGCATGTAGATGTAAGTTTGTTCAAAGTTGCGGTAGAAAATCTTCAGGATAGAGTGCTCAAAGATGGAGAGGATAAGGCAGCCCTCAAGGCTGAAATTCGACAACTCAGACAATATATTTATAATCTTGTTCATGGAACTTCACAAGCTACTTAGTTGCTGCCCCAAGTTCTAGAGACACCAATTGATCAACAACAGTTGAGGTAGTTGGTTATATATGGGAAGCATATGCGAGATTGGATTAAAGAGCTCATCACCATAGGCATAGATGTTCTTGCATAACTATATCGGCTAAGTTATAATGTATGTGATTTATGCCAAGGGATCTAGGGATTTGAGTAGTTGATAGTAGAGGTGAAGCCTATGCACGAGATCATCATTGCAAATTTGAGTACAACATATGGCTCAGTGGTTTCAATAGAATACAAGAGACAAATCCTTGCATAAAAAGAACATCACCTCTTCAAGGTGATAACTTATGAAAGAATATCAAAAGAATTGGTTGTATATAGATAGAGGGTGGTGGATGTTCTCCAATTCATAAGTGAATTTGTTTCAGAGATCCCATGTCGGTACAGTTATGAGGATAGTTCCTACATTGAACTTGATGAAGTACAAAACGAGTTTCAAAATGTTGTTCATGGCAATGTTAGTGTTGATCCTGTTGCTGGAAAGATGAGATAGATTCCCATGATGTCAACGAAGTTTGATAAAGCAGCCAATGAGGTCAAAGATTTTTTGAGATCAATTGTAGAAGGCGAAGAGATCCTAGAAAAGAGGAATTTTTCTATTGATAGTATTGATGCTCCTAATAAAGATACAGTTTCCAGCTTTTTGGCAAATTTGGTTGAGATTTAAAGCAACAAATTTCTCCCTTATTTCTTCTTGCTTTATTTCTATTCTTGTCTCAATTCTTATCCATTCTTTGAGAAGGGAAAATATCAAGTTGTAATAGTTGGCTCTTTCCTTGTTTTTAGGTTTTCATAGGTTGTTAGATACTTATCTTGTTCTAGATTTAGATATAAAGCTTGCATGTTGGCAAGTCTTGTTGTAAAAGCAAGGAGATTTTAGGGTTCCCTACTCCTCTGCTTGTGTATAAATAAGGGTAGCCTTGCCCATTTTTATTTAATAATTCTCGTGATAACAAAATGTTGAGCCTACTAGTGCCTCTTAATTGTTATTCAGTGCTGTTCAAAATAGTTATTGTGATAGAAAATTGTTGAGCCTATTTTTCCTACAAGTTGTTATTGTTCAATTTCATGTTCACTTAGTGTAAGAGAAAGCTTGTATGCCTCTTTAGCTGCAAGTTATTTTTTAGTTTATGTGTTACTTGTGTCAATGTGTTCTGGTTGATCGCAAAATTGTAAGCCTATTATGCTACAATCCTGTTGTCCTAGAAGTGTAATCTTGTTATTTGAGATTTGAGAAAATAAAGTCTTGTGCCTGCTTTGCTGCCCTGATATAATGTCTCGGATTTCCATTTTATATGTTATGCTTACATGATCTTTATTTCATCTTGCATTGAAAGTGTAGTAGATGTGTTTTGGAAGAGAGTTTATTTAAGTATTTATGTCAGAATCATTCCCTATTCATTTCTAATTCTCAAGCTCTATGTTTACTTGAGTAGTGAGAAATGTCATTAGAGTAGGCTTAGTCAAAGTTGAACTTCTAAAAGAGAAAATCTTAGCTACAACACTTGAGTTTTATAACCTTGTGCTCTTAGCTGAACAAAAAAGATTAGCAAATTAGTTTAGTTTAATTTTTTTAAGAAACATCAACAAAGAGGGAGCTTCTCGTCCTAATTCAAAGAGCAGTTTATCTGTGCATAGTTGTCCATTTCTAATTCACATACTAGAGGTGGGAATTGAAACGCCAACAAGATTCAAGGATCTTAGTTCACTTGGTCTAATTAAAGGCATGGTAAAAAAAATAATTCAAGTGAAACTGGACAAATTCTTAATCTCAAATGGTTGGAGCATCTTGCCTAGCTTAAACCTACAAGCTCTTCGTAGGATGAGATCTGATCATAATGCCTTACTTCTGCACTAGGAGGAGGCTATTATAGAAGGCCCTTATATTTTTGGATATGAAATTATGTGGGCCTCCCATCTAAAGTTTATAGGTTTGATTGAAAAGTGGTGGAATACCCCTTTTTAGGGACCACCTATGTTTACTTTGGCTCAAAAGTTAAAGTTAGTTAAAGACAGTGAAAAATGGAACAAGATGAATTTTGGCAATATTTTTGAAAAAAAAGAGAAGTTATTAAATGATCTCAAATACATTCAAGACATAATGGAGAAAGGTATTAATGATATTGATTTTTTTTTTAAAGAGAGAGCCCTAAGAACTAAATATTAGAGTTTAATTAAGAAAGAGGAAATATTCTAGAAGCAAAAATTTAGAATCCAATGGCTTAAGGAAGGAGATAGGCACATTAATTTCTTCTATCAATCTGTTTTAAAAATTAGAAGAAACATGATAACTAATCTTACTCTCATTGATGGTTATATGGTTTTGGAGGATAACGATATAGTTGACGTTGTTTCCTTCTTCAAAGAGAATTATTTTGTTAATAAACATGATCTGAATGATATCTCTAGGTTTGCAGAAGTTATACCTTGTGTCTTGAATGATACAAATAATGCTAAAATGAGTAGGGTTGTTTCTTTGGGAGAAGTTAAATCCATTGTCTTCTCATTTGGAGATTTAAAAGCCCCTAGGCCAGATGGGTTCTCTCCTTCCTTCTAAGATTTTTGGGAGTTTGTCTCTTAGGATCTACTAAAAACTACTACATATTTCTTCAAATCGAGTAGGCTCCTTAAACAACTAAATCAAAACTTCATTGTGTTAGTTCCAAAAATGATGGAGGCTACTTCTATGGCTGAATTTAGGCCAATTAGTCTTTGCAATATTGTCTATAATATCTTCTCTAAGGTTTTGGTCGATAGAATTAAACCTATACTTCATAGACTCATATCCACCAATCATAAAGGTTTTGTCATGAGTAGAAATTTTTTGGATGCTACGCTAACCACCCATGAACATTCATTCAATAGAAAACAACATAAAGCCAGCTATGCTATTGAAACTTGAAATTTCCAAGGATTATGATAGAATGATCTTGTTGCTAATCTAGTTTTGGGAGGAAGATACTTAAACTTATTAACATTTGTATCTCTTCCCCTACCTATCGGTGTTGGTGAATAGCATACCAAGGGGTTTTTCTTCCTCAAGCAAGGGGCTAAGATAGGGGGACCCCTTTCCCCTTATTTGTTTATTCTTGTTGTTGATGCTCTGGGTAGGAGTTTTTAGAATTTAATTGAATCTAATAAAGTTTTTAGGGTCACAGTATCCTCTTCTTCATACCCCTCCTCTCATCAAAAATTTATTGATGGCACTATTATTTTTGGGGTTGCTTCAATCGTTAAAGCAAAAATTTAGAAGTATCGATATTTATGCTAATTTTTTTGGCCAACATATAAATTATCACAAAAGTATGTTGTACTTCTTCAACTCTAAGGGAATTCTTAAAGACAATATTGTGAGAATACTTGGCTGCCAACAAGATAGTTTACCTACCACTTATCTTGGCATTCCTCTAACCACAAAAATGTCATCTAACACTGAATAGAACAACATTGTAGAAAGAGTTCAGAGGAATCTAGTTGGATGGAAAGGGAAGGTGTTAAGCCAAGGTAGAAAATATCAATTGCTAAAAGCCTCACTTCATAATATCCTTGTTTTCTATTTGTCATTGTTTAAAATTCTTGTTTTCATGGTTGAAAGAATTGAAAAGATCCAAAATAAATTTCTATGGTCTAGAGTGGAGCATAAGAACACATTTTCCTTGGTTAAGTGGGAAAATGTGTGTAAACCTAAAAATCAGGGAGGACTAGGGATAAGGAGATTAAAGCAATTCAATAGAGCATTTCTTACTAAAATTGGGTGAAATTTGTTGGAAGGGACCACAAATTGGGCTTACATTGTTAGAACTAAGTGCCTGGAGAAAAAATACCCTAGCTATTTTGTATCTTCCTCAAATGTGCCCAATGGTTTTTTATATGAAATCACTTACCCAAAATTAGAAATGTGATTAAACAAGAATTAATTTGGAGTGTGGGGGATGGTAGGGTTGTAAAATTTTAGAATGACCAATGGATTGAAGGCCATATTTTTTCCTTAGTTGTCATGTCCTCGAAATTGTAAAGCTAAATTTGAGATATTGAAATACAAATAACCAAATCAAATAAATATCAAAATATAAATATAAGTAATTACCATCATTACTATAATTATAATTACCAGGATAATATTATAATTATAACTACAAATAGCCACCATTTAAATATTAGAATCCTAAATACCATTTGTAAATATTGACAACCTAAATATCGTTTAATAATATATAAATATATTACAACTTATTATTGATCAATATATTGCAACTGAATATATTACTTGTTATTATTGATAATATTATAACTATAATCATCAGATATAAATATAAATATCAACAATACAAAATAGATATTAACAAATTGATATTATTATAATTATAATATAATAAAATATATAAAAAACTAATATAAAAATAAACATTTAATAAATGAATATAAACCATAGTAATCATGAAAAGTCACTGATTATAAATAAGTCTAAGAGATAAAAATAATATATTAAAGACAACAACTATATATTCCAATGGAATCATAGGATATGAAGAGATACATAGGCAGCGATTAGGCTTCACATTCAAGTCAGCGATTACTTCATGCTAAAAGATATGTCCCTCCAAAAGGCATCGGCTAGCAAGTGGGTGTGATTTTTGGGAAAATTGAAAGATATATAAAAGGCAGCTAATTCAAAACAAAAGGCAGTGATTAGAGGAAGGAAATAATAATAAAAATGTCATGAGTAATAAGCAGATTGAGAGCAGAATAAATGTCTCCCAGAAAAAGGGTTGTCTCTTAAGTTAAAAGGCATATAAGTGATATTTATAAAAGGTAAATGGAAAAAATAAGGAATGATGAATCAATGTATTTAGAGAAGATATCTACAACAGTTCAAGATCAGATTTTGTGGGAGAATAAGAAGGTTACATCAGAGTGAATAAAGTGAGTATCTTTCATTTAAAATAAAAAATAATTAAAGTTTATATATATGTAGAGAAAAGAATATAATCTGACAGGGAATCATATTCTCTGAAAATATGATCTCAAGAAGGGAGTAGCAAACTGTGGTAAGTTTATTATAATTATTGTATGTTGTTGTATGTCTAGTATTTATATTTGTTATTTTTTGTGGTATGCTCTAACTAAACTAGGGTCTGCAATTATATATATAATGATCTTGTAGTATTCTTTGTTTGTTATTTTGTGAATACAATATAAAACTGAAAGATGAGCAAGTTGTGTATTTAAGCATGGTATGCATCATAATTCTATAGAGGATTCAATACTTATTGATCATGATAACATGCACATCTATATAAATTTGAGTTGTCAATCTTGTTCAATATAAATGATGAATCTATTCATTGATTTAATATGTAAATCTGTGCATCTACACTATGGATAATATTCATATGGTCTGATTGTAAATAAGTAGTCAAGATAGGGGAGTTGAGGGCTTACTGAAGGGGAAACAGTGTGTGAGGTGACCCCCCCTAAGTACACCACCCATCTGGATGGAAAGGGCCACATGGGCCAAGAGGGGAAAACTACTCTTGGGCTTAGAGGAAATGACTATCTAGGACACCCTACTGTAGCTACACCCTCAACCTCTCAATATGATTGAGCAATGATGGTTCTGGTACAAGGGAACAAAGGTAGAATACTAGGTACACCACCCCATATGGATGGCAAGGGCCACATGGGGCCAAGGGGGGTAAACTGCCCTTGGGCCTAGGGATTCTTGGGCACCCTATCAGACCATCATACTCAAGGAAGAATGAATTAGGGGATTCAATATGCTTATGAAATGATGTTGTCTTATTTCTACTAACACTTTGTAGGTCAACAGGTAGTTGTATCCCTAACCACATTCTCTTTGATTTCCTTACATGCATGCTAATTAATATTGTCTTGTAAATATTCTCTAACTTTGTATTGCAGGAACCTACTTGTTCTATAAACATCCCCAAAACCAAGGTAATCACTTGGAATTGATAAATTAGGGCAAATTTAGGGTTATCCCAAAAAGGGGACATTACAAGTGGTATTTGAGCATGTTCCTACCAACCTATGTTAATATATCTCCATATGTGTATGCCTTCCATGTGTATACTTTGTGACCTACATGTATTTATGCAACTATGTCTATACCTTGCATATACTTTGTGACTTCAAGTGTATATTGTGTGCTCATGTATATGGGGTGACCTTGGGATGGTGGACAAACCCACGGTGTAGTATGAGATGCATCGAATCCTTTTCCCCTTTGTCCAATGGTGGAGAAGACTGGAGGAAATGATAAGACCCATGGTGTAGTGTGCAATGCATCAATGTTCTTTCTATCTGGGATGCATTATGAGCATGTGTTTGTCAGCCATTGTGATGTGCTATTTAGCCATTGTGTATGTGGTGAATGCTAGAGCTAGCCACTATGTATTTGTGAGGTGTGGTGGAACTCATCATTGTGTTTATGATTACTTTATGCCTAAAACTATGAAAATGTTAAAATGTTGTCAAGTTGCTTAAGCTGGTTGGTTGTTTCCTTGAGTTACTCAGTTGCTTTCTTGAGCTACCTGCTTGCCTACTTGAGTTGGTTGTCTACTTGCTTGAGTTGGTTGCCTACTCACTTGAGCTGGTTGCTTGTGTGCTTGAGCTACTTGCCTATGTGCTTGAGCTACTTGTTTGCTTGCTTGAGCTACTTGCCTATGTGCTTGAGCTACTTTTTTGCTTGCTTGAGCTACTTGCTTGTGTGGTTGAGCTACTTGCCTATGTTCTTGAGCTACTTGTTTGCTTGCTTGAGCTACTTGTTTTCCTGCTTAAGCTACTTGCCCATGTGCTTGAGCTACTTGCCTATGTGCTTGAGGTACTCATTTGTTTGCTTGAGCTACTTGTTTGCATGGTTGAGGTACTTTCCGTGTTGGAGCTACTCGTTTGTGTGCTTGAGCTAGTTGTTTTCCTTCTTGAGCTACTTGCATGTGTTTGAGCTAATTGCTTATGTGCTTGAGCTAGTTGTTTGTTTTCTTGAGCTACTTGTTTGCGTGCTTGAGCTACTTGTTTGCCTGCTTGAGCTACTTGCCTATGTGCTTGACCTAGTTGCTTGCTTGCTTGAGCTACTTGTTTGCTTGCTTGAACTACTTTCTTGTGTGTTTGAGCTACTCGCTTATGTGCTTGAGTTGGGTGCTTGCTTGCTTGAGCTACTTATTTTCTTGGTTGAGCTATTTGGTTGTCTGCTTTAATTTCTGATTTATGTGGTTTTAAGTTATAAAGTGTATATTATGACTTGTGTGTGCTCATATGTATATGTGTACCCATGTGACTTATGTGTGTTTATATGTATACTTCATGTATTATGCGTATTCGCTTGTATGCTTCATGCTTCCTATGTACACTTTATGTATTATGTGTATTCAAGTGTATTTGAGTGTATACCTTTGTGGCTTATGTGTATTCAAGTATATTCCAGTATATACCTTGTGACTTGTGTGTATTCAAGTGCATACTTTGTGGCTTATATGTGTTCAAGTGTATCCAAGTGACCTATGTATTCAAGTGTGGCTTATATGTATTCAAGTGTATATTTGGTAACTTATGTATTCAAATGCATTCAAGTGTATACCATGTGACTTATGTGTATTCAAGTGTATTCAAGTGCATACTATGACTTATGTGTATTCAAGTGCATTCAAGTGAATACTTTGTGGCTTACATTATGATATTTGTGTGATCATGTGTATACTTGTGACTGGTATTTATGTGTATACCGTGTGTCTTGTATTCATGTGTATATCTTGCAACTTGTGTGCATTCACACTTTGCAACTTATGTGTATTTATGAACCACATGTATTTTGGCATATACCACGTGTATTTATGTGCATGCTTCATTAAGTATATCCATGCATTTGCTTCATTCCAAATGTGTCTTGAACAAATATTTCTCCATGGATGTTCATGATTACTACATAGTATAAGAACTGTATCTCTTGAGTTGGGAGGTACTAACAAATTTACTTATCTAAAACTAAGTTATTATTAGTATCTAAATGCAATAATAAAGAATTGTGACTATTGAAGAAAATAAAAAAAGAAGGAGGTGACTCCCTCAAATTCGTGATATGAAAGGAGAACGCTTCAATGGGAGAATCCAATTGAGAATAGAACCTTAGTTAACCTTGAAAGAGACTTAAATTAGGCCCTCAAGGAAGGGGAGGAGGTGTGAGAGGACGTGACTCCTAATGTGAAAGATGTTGGAATAGTGATTGCTTGAGGACAAGCAATCTTGGGTGGGGAGGACTGTCATGTCCCCAAAATTGTAAAGCTAAATCTGAGATATTGAAATACAAATAACCAAACCGAATAAATATCAAAATATAAATATAAGTAATTGCCATCATTATTATAATTATAATTATTAGGATAATATTATAATTATAAATACAAATAGCCACCGTTTAAATATTAGAATCCTAAATACCATTTGTAAATATTGACAACCTAAATATCGTTTAATAATAAATAAATATATTACGACTTAAATTATTGATAAATAATAATTATATTATTGATCAATATATTGCAATTGAATATATTACTTGTTATTATATTATAACTATAATCATCAGATATAAATATAAATATCAACAATACAAAATAGATATTAACAAATTGATATTACTATAATTATAAAATAATAAAATATATAAAAAACTAATATAAAAATAAACATTTAATATATGAATATAAACCATAGTAATCATGAAAAGTCACTCATTAGAAATAAGTCTAAAAACTAAAAATAATATATTAAAGACAAAAACTATATATTCCAATGGAATCATAGGATATGAAGAGATACATAGGCAGCGATTAGGCTTCACATTAAGTCAACAATTACTTCATGCTAAAAGACATGTCCCTCCAAAAGGCATCGGCTAGCAAGTGGGTGTGACTTTTGGGAAAATTGAAAGATATATAAAAGGCAGATAATTCAAAACAAGAGACAGGGATTAGAGGAAGGAAAAAATAATAAAAATGTCATGAGTAATAAGCAGTTAGAGAGCAGAATAAATGTCTCCTTGAAAAAGGGTTATGTCTCTTAAGTTAAAACGCATATGAGTGATATTTATAAAAGGTAAATGGAAAAAATAAGGAATGATGAATCAATGTATTTAGAGAAGATATCTACAACAGTTCAAGATCAAATTTTGTGGGAGAATAAGAAGGTTACATCAGAGTGAATAAAGTGAGTATCTTTCATTTAAAATAAAAAATAATTAAATTTTATATATGTAGAGAAAAGAATATAATCTGACAGAGAATCATATTCTTTGAAAATTTGATCATAAGAAGGGAGAAGCAAACTGTGGTAAGTTTATTATAATTATTGTATGTTGTTGTATGTCTAGTATTTATATTTGTTATTTTCTGTGGTATGCTCTAACTAAACTAGGGTCTGCAATTATGTATGTATATATATATATAATGATCTTGTAGTATGCTTTGTGTGTTATTTTGTGAATACAATATAAAACTGAAAGATGAGCAAGTTATGTATTTAAGCATGGTATGCATCATAATTCTATAGAGGATTCAATACTTATTGATCATGATAACATGCACATCTGTATAAATCTGAGTTGTCAATCTTGTTCAATATAAGTGATGAATTTGTTCATTGATTTAATATGTAAATCTATGTATCTACACTATGGATAATATTCATATGGTCTGATTGTAAATAACTAGTCAAGATAGGGGAGTTGAGGGGTTACTGGAGGGTAAACAGTGTGTGAGGTCACTCCCCCCTAAGTACACCACCCATCTAGATGGCAAGGGCCACATGGGCCAAGAGGGGCAAACTACTCTTGGGCTTAGAGGAAATGACTATCCAAGACACCATGTTGTAGCTACATCTTGAACCTCTCACTATGATTGAGCAATGATGGTTTTGGTACAGGGGATTAGAGGTAGAATACTAGGTACACCACCCCATATGGATGGCAAGGGCCACATGGGGCCAAGGGGGGTAAACTGCCTATGGGCCTAGGGATTCTTGGGCACCCTATCAGACCATCATACTCAAGGAAGAATGGATTAGGGGACTCAATATGCTTATGAAATGATGTTGTCTTATTTCTACTAACACTTTGCAGGTCAACAGGTAGTTGTATCCCTAACCACATTCTCTTTGATTTCCTTACATGCATGCTAATTAATATTATCTTGTAAATATTCTCTAACTTTGTATTGTAGGAACCTACCTGTTCTATAAACATCCCCAAAACCAAGGTAATCACTTGGAATTGATAAATTAGGGCAAATTTAGGGTTATCCCAAAAAGGGGACATTACATTAGTACATAGTCTCTCCCAAATTAGAGACGTGTTAATCAAAATAAATGGTATTAATTTACATGGGTATATTAATTGGGAATATCCTCATATCAAGTGGAAAGACTTTGAAAGTCAGTTGAGTGGAAGAAACTTAAGGAGTGGAAGTCAACAAGCCTAGAAGGAGGAGGTTAGATTTCTATACAAGCTCATTGGTGAATGCACTTTTTACACTTTAGATAAGAATGGTGCTTGTATTTGGTCTCCTAACCCTTCATGTCACAACCCACTTTACCAACTTGTATATTATGAGTAATTAAAGTAATTTTGATTGCAAGGCATATCATTTGATTAATATGAATTATTTTGCTAATTAGAATTTTAAATATCAATAATTAGAGTAAACCTATCATACCATGTAGATTATAAAAATAGATAAATAAATGAAATTTAACTAAATATATATAAATATTTTACAAATCGATATACCATGTCTAATATATTGCTCGAGTGGAAGTGTTTAAACAATGATAAAACTTTAGTTTGAAGGGAAATGAAGGAGATAGCTTCAAACACAACTTGATACATAAAATATTCTAATTGTGGAAGTTACAAGGAATAAAAACTGGAATGAAACTCCTGTAGCACCAAGGAGAACAAGAAACGATGCTCCCACATTACCAATTAAGCTTCACCTTCTGCCAACTCACACAGTCAACTGAACTTCTCTTATTCAATTTTGGCTTAATATAAGGAAGAAAAAAACAAATGGACTATCTATCCATTAGAATGGGATGGGGGAAAAAGAAAAAAATATAATCCATCACTGCTAGATAGAGGGTGTCCCAGTGAAGAATTCGACTAGTCTAGTAACTGGAAATTTTCTCAACAAGATAGCAGGGAGGAAGAACGTCAATAGACAAGAAAGATCGAAAGGGCAAGTGTTGACAAACTAAGTGAGGATGTTGTAGATAATTACACTTGCCACCAATTATTTTTTATAGTTTTTTATTAGGAATATATGAAGGACAAGGTAGGATATGTTGAACTCTCACCATAACTAAGCTGGACAAATCTAGACTTTGCATTGTAGATTTTGCAGTTGTATAATTCTCATCTACTTTCATCTTCTAAAACTTACTCTCAAAGTAACGCAAACTTTTGGATTCCTAACTTTTGGTTTTCACCCACTACATTATCTCTTTCAAGATGAATAGAATAATTGGGTTTGCTATTTACCATTTTCCTGAATTTTTAATGATCCATACACAATTGCCTCACAATTCTAGAATATGTTCAATACAGTTGTAGGTTAGTTAGATGCAAGCGATATCCATGTAAATACCTTTGTTTTCTTATTTGCAAGTTAGGATCGAACAATAATTTTTGAGGAAAAGATAATAATATAATACAGTCTTATACATGAAACTTGATTAAAGAAAAAATATTCAATAAAAAACTATCTAACCAAGTGGAAGAACTAGATATCGGAGTTACAAATCTAAATTCGAAAGAATTAGAATTTTATCCTTCATGGAAAAAAAGTTATGCATTATACGATGTGCATCACTTTTAAAAAATGTTGTTTTCTGAAAAAACCATTTTTCATGGGAGATGGAAAAAGAAGTGCAATGTGATTCCAAAAAAAATGAAAAAAATACTTTTAGAATCTATAGACAAAATGTGACGAGACTCTAGTTTGCATCATCTTCAAATTCTTCATGGTTTAGCCACTATAGGTGCCCAAATGTGAAAATTTAGTTAAAAATAATAATTTCAATGTCTAGTTTGGCCAAAAATTGTAAACCACTATTGTGGGATCACCCTATGAAAAGAGAGGAACAATAGGGTATTCAAAGATCAGTTTAGAAATAATAGTGTCACCTTTCGAATTATCAAATATAGCTTACAAGATAACATTAATGTCTAGTCCTTTGGTTTCTCTAAAAGATGTCTACTTATGCATAATTGAGAGAAACAAAACTAGGTGTCACTCAAATTCTCAAAAAAATTAATTGGAGAAAAATTATTGCTGGAAGGGAAGTAAAATGGACCCCCCCGAAAATTGGATGGGTGAAGCTAAACTTTGATGGGTGATCTAAGGGAAACCTTGGAGAAGAAGTGGCTACTGGAGTGATACAAGACAAGAAAGGAAATTTGATTGAAGGATATGCTAAATCTATTGGATTTAAATCCAACAATGAAGTTGAAGCCATGGTGATGTGGTGGGGGGTGAAGAGACTAAAGACACTAAAGAGACTAGGATACTAGTTGGTAGAGGTTGAAGGAGATTCTCAAATAATTATTGAAATTTTATAGAATAATAATGATCCCTCATGGAAGATTTAAAATTTGATGGAAAAATATAGATATGTTCTTCAAAGTTTTTCAGTAGGTGAAGGTCAAACACGTCTATAGGGAAGGTAATGGAGCGGTAGATACTGCTTGCAACCTTGGTCTTCAATTCAATGAATGAAATTACTAGAATTTAAACTCAAAACTCCTTGACACTTTAATGAATATTCATACTCAAGAAAGACTACAAATCCTTATGCCATTATTTTGTTATGTCTCGAGTAAATATTCTTATGATGGTTGTGATTCAAGGTGAGGTGAAAATTTTCTATGGAGCACAACTGACAAGGAAATTTCGGTGTTGTAATGAAAATTCTTTGGTTTTCACCCCATGTTGTTTGATAAAAATAAAATAAAATTAGCCAAGGTGGCAGTCACAGAGTCTCTAATAATGAAGGACAACATGAATTTTAATAACAAGTGGTTCTATATGCAAATCAAAAGGATAAGAATCAAGTTTAAGGTTGGTCATTTCATTGTAATCTGTAATCATCACACTTATCAAATTAATGAAGAGATTATTATGAATATTTCCCTTCCCTCCATGCGAACTTTATGTATTGTATGTGAGGGAGGTCATTTTTATAAAACTGCCATTAAAGGAAATATTTTGATTGTTGGTTTAGAGGTGGGGGAGTTTCCTCAAAATAATAATAAAAATACTATCAAGGCTAGTGGAGATGTCAAACACATAATAATAATTAAGGGAGGCACCGTTTATAGAGACATAAGGTGGAAAGATTGTATAAGGAGAAACAAAAACAAGGGCTTCTCTACTATCAACACTTGGTTCTAGAGCTTAGATGGTGCTTCAAAAAATAAAAGGAAATATTTCAATAGGGGTACTGTGGGGCGTGGTAGAAAAGGTCATATGGGTGGCCCACGTTTATACATAAAGTCTATCTCCCGTGAAGCCTTGCAACAAAATGTGGAGTTGTGAGAGGTGTTTGAAAAGGGAGACTGCACCCCTTTTCCTAGCCATGGAAGGCTATAATGACAAGTTAACCTCCAAATTCATCAACTCATGGTCGCAAGGTGAGGTTACAATTGGGGGAGTTCACTTCAAAGTTATTGATGAGTTGATAATGAAAGCTATTTTTCTTACTTGTGATGGGAAAGGGGTGAAAAATTAAAAAAAAGGATAGTACCAAAGGTTCATAAATACCTTTTTAATTGGTAGGAAGAAATTGAAAAAAAAATCAAAATGACTTTAGGAAAGAGAATTTATCGATTTCGTAGGTCCTGGGAAGTCTCCACATCATGAAATACTTCACTGTTGAGGGTAGATTCAAGACTATTCATGAATATCACTTCCTAATTTTCTAAATCACATTACACATCATAGGAAAATTAATTTAATTTTCTACTTATTTTCGTCTTTGGAAACTTGCATCATCTAAGGTGCCTGGCCCCCTACACCAAGGGCTCATTATGGCTCTGTATAAATATTGTCTCTCTATGATCCCTACTCCTAATCCTTCTGCTAAGAGTAATGTGAAATCAAACTCTTGGAAAACAAAAATCTACCCCCTCACCAGATAGTCAGAACAAGAGAAACCCTAACACTATGGGTAAAGGGGGTCAAGTAAAAAGGGTAATGTGTCCACAATGGTTAAAAATCCATCTCCCTTGTGAGAGCTACTTTTGGTGACTCCAACTAGAAAAAGAAAGGTCTTGGACTTGGGTCAAAGATTTGTTAAGATGGACAAAGACAAGAAAAATAAAAAACCCTCATCTCTCTAAGGCTAGGGGGGTGATAAACATCTCTAATGCATAAGGTGGTGAAGAATAAAATGACAGTGATTCAAAGTGGCTCCAATGTGTCAAGTGGTCGAATATATCTTAGGTCGGCTCAAGCCTCAACAATTGATAACTTAAAATTTTTAGGGTAAAATAATTTTGGCTAACTTCGAGGAGGAAGACAACGATGATGAGGAATTTATTCCTCAAAAAGATGAAGAATGGGACAAGGATGCTTCTCAAAATGACTCTAAGGAATAAAGCCAAGAGGACTATGAAGCAAAGGAGCATGAAAGAGACGAAAAGGAAGAAGATATGGACGAGGATAATGAATATGATGATGTTGAGGAACTAGAGGTGTTGGAGATAGAAACTATGGCTCCACCCTCTCCAAGGTCTAATAAAGAGAAGGACAGATAAGAGGAAAGGATGTGTGTGCTAGATGTGGAACATGATGCTAAGGGAAAGGAAAAAATTGACTCACAAAACTTTGGATCAAAGTGAAGGAATTGGAAAAGAAAATGGAAACCAATAGCAACTACGACAAGTTAAAATGAATGAAAACTGCCCTTTCTAAACTCATAAAGCTAACCAATGACATTATACAAAAATAGTAATGGGACTAGTTTATGGGAAATCCAAAATCAACAAACAAAAAAAGAAACCGGTCAAATAAAAAGACTATTAGAGTAAAGAAGGGAATGAAAAGGAGAAAAGGAGCTACTGGACAAGGAGGCTTGGAAGGAGTGTCTAGACTCTCCAATCATTGACTGGATCTTAATTTAATAGTTTGGTTTTGGTGCTTCCTAATGTTGTCTATTGTTTTTGGTCTTTAATGATGTTGTTTTGTTGGGCTTGTGTGCCCTTTTGCTATTTTTATGTTTAAGATTCTATTGTTTTGAACTTATGGGATCAAGGCCCTTTCTTTTCTTTTCTAATAAAAAACAATATAAAGAAATGGAAAAGAAAACCTCCTTGAATCTTAGAAAAAAGATACAATTTCAAAAAGCATTTAATAGATGAATAGTTCACACTCATTGGAAAGCTTGAAATAAAAAAAATCAAAATTTTCTAACAAGACAATCAAATTACAAAATATTTGGTTAGTTGGCCCAAAATGTAGGAAAATAAGCATTAGAATTCATCACAACTAGATGGGATGAGCTGACTAATGAGATGAAGTAGAAGAAACCATAGTCTCCCAATAACTATAATACAACAATGAGTATTTTGTAGGTTTCCTTCAAGAAGAGATCACCAACTAAAAGCTCTCTATATTTGATTAATTGATTGTAACTTTTGATGGAGGTGATTCTAATATATTCTAAAATGGTTGAGTGTATTAAGCATGTTCATCCAAGAGCTCCAAATCATGCGGTTGGGAAACATGACAATTTTTTGTCATTGATTAGGTGTTATAAGAAAATACTTAGTGAAGGAAATTCAACCTCAATTGGTAAGACTACTTTGGCCACAAAAACTAGGGAATATGAGTGGCTCTTTTGAGGTTACAAATGCTTTTGCAATAGGCTCATAGGGTGGTATAGATTTGGAGGTACCATTCATGAATAGCATCATTAATTATATTCTTAAGTATTTTGATGAGGATTTTATTAGATGCCTCAACTTGATTGTTACCTTTAGGGTAGAATGGAGTGGACCATTTGTGCTTTATGTGAAATTTTTCATAGAGCTTGGAATTCCAAGTTTTTGAAGGATTTTCCATTATTAATTATGATGGAGGTATGTCCATACCATATTGATTAATAATGTGTTTGAGGATGAATTTGGATGTTTTTTATTGGTTGCATAAATGAGTGACCTTGCTTCAACCCACTATGTAAAGTATTTGGTAGTGATAACAATGTGCTTATGACCATTGGAGGATGTAGGATTGATTTTACCAATAAGGTCAAGGCTACAAGTGGAGAAGGGCCAATGAGTATAGATCGGATATAAAGTTTGAGATGGAGTGTGAATTGAATTCCCATGCTTCTAAAAAGATAGGGATTTATTCACATATTGGAAAACATCTTGTTCAAGCATTTCTTCACATAGTGGAAAACATCTTGTTCCATGGTAGGCCAAGAATATCATGTGTAAAGGAGATTTTTGGCTAGGGCAACCTTGGAAATTCCATCATGAACCTCTTTGAATACCAAATTTTCTTCATTTGTGTTATAAATTATAACAAAGTTTTATCATATCCCTTGTGATAAAGGGTTCCAATAAGGATGTTGAAACATGCATGTTGGATAAATGATTTCTTTTAGTTGGATACAAGGGTTTGGTGGGTGAGATATGTATGGATGTCATGATACTAAGGATTATTAGGACCAATAATGTCATATACCATTTTTTATTATGGGGCATCATATGCTAAGATGAATAATTTCTAAACAAAGAATCAACACTTGTGTTTATCAACTGATATATCAAGGAGAGAGCCTGTTGTAGTCGTAGCATCTATAGCCTCATTATTAACTCATAATTTTTTCCCAAAACAATGTGTTATTGATGTATTATTTGAATCTATCCACCATCCATTTGTACATAATGAACTTGTTATCTTTTGGTATGGTATTTGTCTTTAACTTGTTTGACAACAAGTTGGGAGTCACCAAACACTAAAAAATGCTAGATATTCCACTAAACTACTAGTTCGAGACCTAAAATTAATGCCTCATATTCTACCATGTTGTTGGTCCATGCGAAGTCAATATTGAAATTCTTAAGGTTGAGGTCTCGTGGTGGTGTAAGGAATGTGATTTTTTCCCCAATCTATGAGTGGTGAAAGACCCATAAAAGTAGAGATTCGGTTCTTGTGATGCTACAAGAGTAAGGATGGACTTATCAAGAAAATCCATATTGAGAGGGCAAGTGCCTCTACCAATTTTTCTACGAATACTTATCCTTTTATATATTTTTATTTACATAATCAATATAAAATTCTCTAAGGAGCTAACCTATTTGGCCATTTTTCCTGTCATAGTGGTTTTGGAGAGGGGGTATTTTAAAAAATCAATCTTGTCTTAGAGTTTTATTTTGTGTGTGAGCATGTAGTATCTCTACTCTAGAGGTAACTACCACAACTAGGCATGTTTTTCTATGGATGTATAATTAGATTCATATCCAACCAATGTCCTACTCAGGTAAAAGATTTCCCTTTTTTGGCCTTGATTTTCATGTTGTGTTAGTAGGGAACCCAAAGTGTGTTGAGTAGCTAAAATGTACAAGGATTGATTTAGAATGGATTTTCTAAGAATTGGTAGATTAGCCAACTATTGCTTGATTTTATCAAAGGAATGTTGGCATGACTGGTCTTAATGAAACTATGCATTTTTTAAAAAAGGTGAGCACATGGTTAGCATTTATTCATGAATTGAGTAATGAATTTTACTATGACTTGAATCTTCTCCTATAGAATTATGAGTTGTTGAAGTTTGTGAGGTGGAGGAATATTCATTGATGAGTCATGATAATGTCCAATTTACTTGCTTAGGTCACATACTTTTATCTTTATTTTCTGCTAAACTCTAAGACATTACCATACCTTTTATATAACTTTAAGTAGTTTAAGCATTTGAAGTTGAAACATGTTATATTAATATGTATGTGTATGAGTTGTGAATGTTCATGAGTTTAGTAGGATTTTATGTTTAATTATAATTGTTAACAATGAAAATGCCTTGAAGAATAAAGACTAACATTTGCAACAAGAAAGTTGTTAACTCGTAACAACGGGCTTCTCAAACCGTAGCATAAGGATTGTAGTTCAATGCAAAGGAGTCAATCTACTGCAGTGCAATCAATTTCAAAGAAGATGGAGGCGGTCATTTAAGGATCGGATTGTGGATGACTAAGCATCAATCATTTTTTAATAAGAAAAGCATAGAAGAATTATGTTCCCAATAGGAATATGAATTATAACAGAAACTGCTCTGTCTGGGCACATTTTTTGTTATAATGGCTAATCTTGTTTGAATACAGTCCTTGTTTGAAATATATACTCTTGTTCTAATAGTTATTATTTTATGTTTTAAAAACCTGGTCCTCTTCCTATTCTCAAGGAAGAGTTGACATTTGCTTTAAGTTTGTTTCCAATTCACAAATAATTGGACTCCCTCGTGGATCCTATCTAGTGGGATACCCTGTTGAGGAGAAGATCTAGATCATGTATGTGTTATATTGAATAATATTTCTTGTTATCTATTTTTTTCGGCAATTTTGTGTATGATTAGAATGCAATTTAAAGAAGAAATACCTTGATAACATGTTTTTATGAGTGAGTGATTAAAGAGATTTTATGGATGCAACAAATCAAGCAAGGGCCACTTGAGGTACTGTTGAAACACCTTAATTTAGATTGGTAGATTATACGTTGTAAGTTTAATTGATAGTTTTTAGTTCATGTGATTATGAATGATGCATTATAAATTGTGAATTAGGATTTGTAGTTGATACTCTATTCAATACTTTGGAGGTTAATTAGGTTAGGACATACTATAGTATAAAAATTATTTGGTTATAGTCATAAGCATTAAGTACCCATAGCAAAAGGTAGTTGTTTACATTCATTTACTCTTTTTTGAGAAATAGAAGTTTATTTTGGTTAAAAGCTTTTATTGATTTATCTATGTTTAATTTACCTATACTCAACCGATGTAGGATGTTTAGAATTCATGAATGCATATATGTTTCTTGCACCATCTAAAGTTTACGACTCCCTAGTTGATGATTTAGTGAATCCCTCCCTTGAGTGATGAACTACTTAGTCTAGGGATCTTCAAGTCCACCAAAATTTATACCTCATGGAGAGACTATCACCTAGTAGTTTTTTGGTAGCTATCCCAAATACAAATTTCTTTGGATTGACATGCACCTTGTATTCTCTAATATTTTCAAGGATTTTTCATAAGGATTTAGGATTTTCAAATATAATTTTAGCTTTTCCCAATATATCATCCACATAGTTCTTGATATCATGATGGAGCATATCATGGAAGATGATGATAATAACTCTTTGATAGGTGAAACATACAATTTTCAACCTAAAGGGCATAAACAAACATCACAATGTTCCCCATATTATTATGAAGATTATTTTGTGAGGATCTTCAGGTGCTATTTATATTTGATTGTAACAAATCAAATTTTAGATTAGGGAGAGAATTTTATTTCCTGCTATAGCATCAACTATGTTGTTGATATTAGGCAAAGGGAAATCATCCTTAGGGCATGCCTTATTGGTGTCACAAAATTATGTAAAAAATTAGATCCCTTTGGTCTCTTTGCTAACATGTACAATATTGGAGATCCAATTGGAATATCAATAATGAAAATGAAAATGAAAATGAAGACTTCCTTCAATAGTTTTTATAGTTCATCCTTGAATAGGAGGGCAATTTTGGGGTGCATTTTACATAGCTTTTTCTTTATAGGTTTGGTTTCTAGTCATACAACGAGTTGATGTATAACTAGATAAGAATCTAATATTATCATGTTAGCATAGGATGAAAGTAACATGTTAGAATATTCCTTGAGAAAAGTAACATTCATTTCCTTTTCTTCAAGATTAATGGTAGCTATGATTTGCATGACCTTCAAATTATCGTCTATCCCAAATTAATATCAAGGCATTCTCAGCTTGTAGTGTTGAACCATCTTGTATCTATGTGGGTACTAGCAAGATAAAATTATTTTTGTATAGTAACATCTTCTTGATCTTCTTTATTGAGTGTGGTTGAATTCTCCTTGGCGAATTTCTTGGGTTTTTTAGATTTTTTAGATGTATATGATTATGATAATTATTTCTCTTCTCTAAAAAAAACCAAATGCATTTGAGGCTTACCTTGTAACCCATTTTGTGTTCTCCTAATGACATGGATTCATAAAGTCCTAGAAACATAGATAGTGCTTCTTCATTTGGAAGGTATCTAATGGTATACTATATTTTTGGTCCTAATCTATGAGTTCAGGGTATTGGAGGTTGACGTCAATGGTGAGGATATCAAAGTCATGGAAGAGGTTAGTGGTGGATAGATATTTGTAGGGTTAATAAGAAATTATTAATTGAATATATTTATCAAAATGGACATCCTTGATTGTCTCAAAGGAGTCACTAGGATTGACAAGCTACTCATCCCATGGTATATATCCCAATACCCATGTTGTATTTGCACTGTCCTAGATAGGTTCAAGGATCCTCTATTCATGTGGTCCAAGTTTTTTACCTTGGTATTTTCATGTGCTTACACATAAGGGTGATAATATACTATTATTATGGAAACATGATGTAAACTCTTCCTCAAGATGAAGCCAAAAACCATTAGATGTCTCAATGTGCTCATCTAATAGAAAACAATGTTGCACAAAAATCATGGAACCATATTGGATCTTGGTGGATTGTGTGGTTTACTTTCTACAAAGATGACCTTTAGATTGTGATGATAAGGGGAGTATGCCCACATGAAAGAATTATTGGAGTTCCTATTCCCCACAAACTATGTTAATGATCTTGACCTTAGCCTTGGGAGGCAAATTGTTAAATGATGATAGATGATCATTTAGATTAATGCAAGATGAAGATTATTTGTCCTCAATGAGAATGGCGATTTCAATACAAGGACAAAGAAGAGATTTTGGGTAGTGAGCTTCCAACATCTTGCAATGTTGGAATGGGTGGGTATTAGTGGGGATGGTAACTTCAATGCCTTTATGAAATAATTGGTGTCAATCCAAGGGCATCCTAAGCGAATATTATAGGGGAGATTAAGGTTGACATCATGACACAAGCTTTATCATACAACTAACACAACCTCTATCAAAAATATTATGGTTCCCTTATACTCTCTTTTTGCACTATCATGGGCCTTAATTATGATTATCTATGGATTTTAGGCCTCTTTATTGTATCCAAGGAGATGCACCAATATTCAAGTTGTAAATATTTAAATGAAACCATTATCTATGAGCACTCTTTTAATTTTATGTTTTGAATATTGGCCTCTATGTTGAAGGGTCAATTATGGGATGGATCTAAGGATGAAATATCCTTCTCATTAAAAGTGAGATGATGGGGTGATGATAGGTGGTCAACAAGTTCTTGAATATGGGAAATGTTGATTTTGCACATGACCCTTTACTTTTGTAAGACCTTAGATAATACCTCCCTATGAACAATAGATGTTTTGATAAGATCTAGGATTGACATGTTTGTATGAGTCTTCTCAAGTTATTCAAGGAGGCTATATTAGTTGTTAAGAGTAGGCAAGGGAGTCCCTTGAATGATGACCCTACAACATAGTGTGGCCATGCCACCGATATGGGTTTTGATATTATGGTGTTGATGTGGGTATCAACTCACTCAATATTACCAACAATAGAATCATAATTATGTGAGGTTTTATGATAATGTATATTGTGAGTGCAGGTATCTTGATTTTGATTTGGTTTAAAAGAGGGTAATGTTTGATCATGCTTTGGGAAGGGATCTTGATAAATCTTGATTTGGAAATTTTGAGAGGATGAACCTTCCCCTTCTACATTAATGTATCCTTTCTCAATCAAATCTTGGATGTAGTTTCTGAGCTTCATAATTTTTTTGGTAGGGTGGTTCTTTATTTTTTCATATTCACATTATTCAATTTCCTTATACCAAGCTAGCTCTAGTCTAATTTCATCAAATTGTTTGGTTAGGGGGAAGGTGATCATGTTTTCTCGAGAAATTTATGAAACACAATATAAATGGGTTCTCTCAAGAGGGTATATTGTTATTTTTTATTTCTTGATTTGGTTGTCCCTTTCATATGGTAACACTAGGGTGGTTTTATATAGCTTGAATTTCTTCAAATTCATTACTCCATCACCAACCACATTTTTATTTTTGTTCAAAAAAATTAGGTTTATCATTGGATTTTTAATCTTTTATGAACACTTTTACAAGTCCTTTGTTGATTAAGGATTTTTTATTTGTGTTTTACCCAAAATTAATTTTTTTGCTTCATTAAGGCATTTTGAAAAAGTGGTAGAAATCTTGTAAAAATTGTCAAAAAAGGTCAAAAAATGGAATTTGCATGTCATGCATGTTGGTTAAAAATTCAAAAAATTTAAAATCTGACGATTTGGGTCTATTTAGAGCAACCATATCTACAAAACCCAGATCTTAGTTTTTCGGCCCTACTTTTAAGGAAATTTTCTAAAAATAGAAAGTTCCTAAAAATAGATTTTTTCTGGGTTTCTTCTCAAATGGATACTGGCAAAATTTTCTAAAAAAATAGATTTTTTGCTTCTAGGGCTCAAACTAATTTTTATTGGTTGAAAATATTTCCTCATCAGGTTGGTCCAATCAGAATCGTCGAAAGATCAATTTTTCTCTGGTGGGTCTATTTTGCTTTTTCAGAAGTTGAAACAGGAGCTCCAAGGTCATCAATGGAGGAGGTCTACTACCAAGTGTCAGATTCAAGGTCTTAAACATTGCACAAATCGAGAAATGGAAAAAGATGCTCGAGGGATGAAGAACGAAGGAAGTTTGAGAATCTTGAAAACTAAGGAAATTTTCCTAACACTGGAGATGCTAGGCACCCCTGCCCAGTCAAGGCGCCTAGCCATTCATGCCTTAGCATATTTTCAACGCTGAAAATTGAAGCATGGAACAAAGAGTGAGAACAAAGGAAAATTTGTAAAAATGATAAAAAAAACTCTCTTGCACAATAAAGGCACCCCTACTAGCCAGGGGTGCCCACCATTTTAAGCTATTAGATGTTGTTTCTAGGGTTTGTGCCTCCAATAGTTTGTTCTCAGAATTCATCTGGCTCCATAGTGTATCTATCAACAAGTCCATTGGATCAATCAGTCAGCCGAAATCATGGATCGAATAGAGAAGTTTTATCAGAGAGACAAACTAGAAATTATGAAAAACATCACAAATATTCTATCTCTAGGATTCTTGGGCGCCCCTAGCTAGGGTTTTGAGAGGCCTAATTCAGTTTCTAAGGTTTGCCAGGCCAATCATCTTTCTCAAAATTTTCCAGGCTTTCCAGTGGATATCTCAACTAGATCATCAGATTCATCAGTTGCCAACAATTTCAGATCGAATGAAGAACAAATCATGAGGAACATAAAAGGTCAAACTTGAAGGTTGAAATTCACTAAAAAAATGACTAAACCTGGAGGAGTTGGGTGCCCTAGCTAGCTAGGGGTGCCCAAGATTTTGAGAGCTCAGAAGGTGAATTTAGGGTTAGCAGCCTCCAAAACAATTCTTTCAAGCTCTTCAACAGATTCATCAGTGAGCTCAGAGGACTTTTCAAATGCCAGTGGCTATTGATTGAATGGATAGAGAAATGAAGGAAAGAAATGAAAATCATGAAAATGGTTGTCTGGCAAGGTTGGGTGCCCGAGGTAGCCAAGGGTGCCTAGGAATTTAGGCCACTAGATGCAGTTTTTGGGGCTAGTCACATTCGAGAAGATCATCTCAAATTTCATCAAGCTATCCAACGAATCCAACATTTAGTTCATCGAACCTCCTGAATGGCTGAAATTTTGAATTCAACAAAAAATTCACTTGAAGATCAAAAAACATTAAAAATTGAAGAACCTCAAAAATGGCTAACTATGGGATTTATGGGCGCCCCAATTAGCTAGGGTTTCCCAAGCTTTTGAGCCCCAAAAATCACTTTTCAAGAATCATAGCCTCTAGGAGATATTTCTTATAATTCTTCAGGCTATCTTGTGAATCTGTCAGTCAGTTCATTGAATTCAAATATCTAGAAGCTAAGATCAAACTGTGGTAAAAAAAACAAGCAAAGTTGTTCAAAAATCTTAAAAAAATATTCTAACTTTGAAGAGGGAAGGCGCCCAAGGTTCAATGCCTTAGAATTTTTTTCAAATTCTCATCATTTGTCGTTCAAAGGTGTCCACATTCGACATTTTCGGCTCTAGATTGGCTTCAAAGTTTTAAAGCATGGGAAAAAAGTGCTTTTCTGTCCTCAACATCTATTTAAGAAGGCTTTTGCATCCATTATTCACATATTTTGTAGGTTGGTGTCCAGAGGAAGAAAGATATCATTTTCCGATTTCAAGATTTAGAGGTTCAAACGGGGTGCTTTTTCAGTTTTCTTCATGGATTCAGGATTTGGATGCATAGAGGCATGCTTTTTCAGGATTCAATCTTCTAGAACATTGCATTTCACAAATAGGTGGTCAGATTTTTCAGTTTTCATCGATTTGGGTCCATTTTCTTTTTGTTTCTCTTGAAGATTGAAAAATTTAATATTTCCAAAAATCTGCTTTTTCGAGAAGCCCTCAAATTTTTTAGAATCCAATGAACTGGGTCTCTTCAAAATGTGATTGTCTACAAACCGAGACCTCATATTTTTTTTGGCAATCTACTTTTTGGAGAAAAATGAGCACCTTTTGGGGTAGCAAATATTTCCAAGAGGAGAACTAAAAAAAATAGTTAACTCAATGCCTTTTTCGAGTTTTCTTGCTATTCTTGTCTCATGCTTATCTATTCTTTGTGAAAGAGGAAAAATCAAATTGTAATAGTTAGAACTTTCCCTACTTTTTGTTTTAGCAGGTTATTAGATAGTTGTATTGTTTTAGTTTTAGAAATAAAGCTTGCGAGTTGGCAAGTCTAGTTGTAAGAGCAAGGAGATTTTAGGGTTCCCTACTCCTTGTTTGTGTATAAATAAGGGAAACCTTGCCCATTTCTTCTTAACCGTTATTGTGATAGAAAATTTCTAAGACTACTTTTTCCTGCAAGTTGTTATTCAGTGTTTGTTCACTTAGTGTAAGAGCAATCCCGCATGCTTGCCTTTTGCTGCAAGTTATTGTTCAGTTCATGTGTAATTTGTGTCAAGTGTATTTTGGTTTGATTGCTAAAATGTAAGCCTATTATTGCAACAATCTTTCTATCCCAAAAGTGTAATCATTATTTGAAATTTGAGAAAGGAAATCTTATACCCGATTTGTTGCTTTGATCTACTCTCTCAAGTTTTGTTTTATGTGTTCTACTTATATAATCTTTATTTCAGCTTGCATCGATTATACAATGAGTCTTCAAGTGTGGATTGGAAGAGAGTTTGTTTAAGTATATGTGTTGAATCTATAGACATGGAAAATGAACAAGTTCGGTTCGACACACTTGATCCTGATTTTTCACAATATTTCCTCCTAAATCATACTCTCAGCTTTTCATCATTTTCTGTCTCTTAATTTAATAAACCATTGTTTATTTGATTAAGTCTTTCTCCTCCAGTGATTAAATTAATCAATTTAATTTAATTAACCTTACATTTTTGTTTAATTAAATAAATCATTTCATTTGATTAAATTCTCTAAAAGTCCTCTTATTAAATTAAATACATTAAACCTTATTTGATTTAATCTAACATATTCCTCTTTGGTTAAATAAATCAAAGTCATTTATTTAGTTAATCATTTCTTTTCAATTCTGATTTAAATTAATTCATCTATTTAAGTCAAAATTGTTAAATCATTTAATCCTTCATTAAATTAATCAAATCCTTGATTAAGTTAATCCTTCTCACTAAAATCCTCTAGAGAATGCAACTTGCACAATAAATCAATTATTTTGATTTATTTAATTCTCTATTTTCCCTCACATGACATCAAAAGGGAATATTCCCTCATTTAAATTCAAAAAGTCCAAGTGGGCATGGTCCTTCCAACAAGGCATTAATGCCTCTTACATGTCCTTGTGCATTGAACCAAGTGACATTAACTTCATTCCTTTTTCCCTCTCACATGTCATTTCCCAAATTCAAAATTCCAATTAATGGCATTTATCATGCACATTGACCAAAATGTGCTCATTCCTCAACCATTCACATCTTGACAAGTGGCACTTTGCCATTGGATGCTGAATGATCCCACACTACTAGTTTTCACTCTCTTTTCTAGTTTGGAAATCTATAAATTGGAAGCTTCTCTCCTCATTATTCATCCACAAATTTTGAGTAAACTTACTATACTCAAATTCACCTTCACAACAACACATTTTATACAAAGTTACTCTCTACATGTGAGAACTAATTTTGTCCATTATCACATACATTTGTATTATCACTATCATCTTGGAAAATCTTGTTTATCAGGGATTGGGAAAGGGCTGCTTACTACACAACAAAGTGGCACCAATCCACTATGAGATAAAGGTTTAATTATGTTTTTTGCATATGCTTTTGTTTAACTTGTTTTCTGCTCATTAGTTGCATATTTGGACATGATTAAGTATTTCATAGGGATGTTAATTTTTTTGATTTAAACTGACTTGTGCTAACAACATGAAACCGTTTAAGTCTCTCTCGTAGGTTTTAGCATTCATAAAATCATTCCTTGTTTATTTCTAACTCTCAAGCTTTGAATTTACTTGAGTTGGTAGAAGCATCATTAGAGTAGGCCTAGTTGTAGTTGAAGTTCTAGAAAGAGAAAACCTCAGCTACGATGCATAGTTTTATAACCTTGTGATCTTAGCCGAGAACAAAAAGATTGGAAAATATTTATTTTACTTTCTTTAAAGCATCATCAATGAAGAGGAAGCTTCCCCTCCTAATTTGAAGAGCAGTTTATCTGTGCATAGCTATCCATTTCTAATTCATATTCCAGAGGTGCGAATATAAATGCCAACAATTTATACCTCATTTTTGATGATTTTATAAAAAGAAGCCATGCAATGTACTTATAAATCAAAGGCTAATTTAGGATCAAGGTTGGTGACAAAAATATGGACCCAATTATTTTTGGGTATGGACCATATGAACCTACTTGTAGGCTCCTCCATCATAGTAGGAAGGAAGAGAAACACTCCCCATTCCTTCATCTTATGATAAATAGATCCATCATGGTGATTTCTGTTAGTGTTTCTTAGATCAGATTATTTAATCAATTGAATAAAAGAAATGCAACACATAAGACAATGAACACAACAAGATACCCTGGGAAAACCCTCCTCTTGAGGGAGAAAAACCCAGCAAATATATCTCTTATATATTGAAGGAATAAGAGCAGAAATCTGCTTGAACTCAGGCCCAACACAATGCCGAATTTGATACAATGAATAATAGCATCTCTCTTAGATGCAAAGATACAAATGAATATGTTTCTCCTTGAAATCGGTCTGCTGCTACAAAATGATGATCTGCTGTTCAAGTATGAACTTCTTCTAGGTATGCGAATCCAAGTATGAGCTTCTTCTATGACTGCGAATTCTGCTCTGCCAAAATAGCGAACTTCTTTTTGTGTATTCGAATATGTGTTAACATCAAAAGGTGACTTTGTATATATACCTTCTTGGCGCCTCTTCATATAGGTCGGCCTTTTGATAAATATTTAATAACAAATTAAGTCGGCCAAAATAAGTACATTGTATAACTTAAATATAAGGTCGGCCCATGTACTAGTGAAGACCGACGCTGCATTAACATCAACACTCCCTCTCAGCTAGGGATGAACTTCCATCTGCACAAGACACATTATGTTAGAATGAAAACAAAATAAAATATCACCTCAACGTGATATTAACCATTATGGCTACTCCCATAGATGGTAAAACTCATCACGGATTCTCTCACGTGATGTTGTCATGGAGTCACACACATGACATCCACCATAGCTTCTCCCAGAGGGTGGAAACAAGGGCTTTCACCTCAACTCTCTCTCATCAGAGAATTGCATTATCAAGGACTTACACCTCAACTCTCTCTCAGCAGAGAATTGTATTAACAAGGGCTTGCACCTCAACTCTCACTCAGCAGAGAGTTGCATTCTCAATAAGGATCACTGATTACTGAGACTCTTTCTCAGTCAAGGCTGCATTCTCCACCATACCAAGTTTCTCTCGGAAGTATACAAACTTCATCCTGGCGAGAGGCTTGGTGAGAATGTCTGCCGTTTGCTCTTCAGTGCTGATATACCTCAACTGTATAGCTTTCCTTTGCACCATATCTCTAATATAGTGGTACTTGATCTCAACATGTTTTGTTCTGTCATGAAACACAGGATTGACAGAAAGCTTCACACAGCTTTGATTATCACAGTGTATGATAGTAGGCTCCATTGATTGACCAAACAATCCTGCAAGGAGCTTACGAAGCCACACTGCCTCACGAGCTGCCACACAAGCTGCAATATACTCTGCTTCAGTTGTACTCAAGGCCACTGAAGACTGTTTCCTGCTACACCAGGAGATCATAGCAGTCCCCAAACTGAAGCAACAACTAGAAGTACTCTTCCGATCTGAGACACATCCTGCCCAATCAGAATCAGTAAAACCATGCAGCTCCAAATCCACATTTGAAGAATATCTCAACCCATATCCAATTGTGCCACATAAATATCTCAGGATATGTTTAGCTGCTACAAGATGTATTTGCTTTGGTTCACACATAAACTGGCTAAGTGCACTCACTGCATAGCAGATATCAGGTCTAGTGTTAACTAGATACATCAATGAACCAATCAACTGTCTATACATCGTAGAATCCACTGGTTCTGAACTAGCTGCAGCTTCTTTCAACTTATCTAAATTAGACTCCATGGGTGTAGACATAGGTTTGCAGTCAAGCATACCAAACCTTTTGAGAATGTCAACAGTATACTTGCCTTGACTTAGAATCATCTCATTTGGCTTTTGCCAAACTTCTAAGCCAAGAAAGTAATGCATAAGACCTAGATTCTTCATCTCAAACTCTGAAGCTAATTCCTTCTTGCATTTTAGTATTAGATGTTCTTCACCAGTAATGATCAAGTCATCAACATATAAAACTAAAATCAATGCTTCACCATTTACTACCTTGAAGTAGAGGTTAGAATCTGCATCATTCTTTGAGAAACCCAAACTTGAAAGGTACTGATCAATTCTTTCATACCAAGCACGAGGAGCTTGTTTAAGACCATACAAGGCCTTCTTCAACTTGCAGACATGAGATTCTTTCTCATGTACCTCAAATCCTTCTGGTTGCTCAATGTAAACCTCTTCTTCTATTATGCCATTCAGAAAAGCTGTCTTTACATCCATTTGGTGAATCTTCCATCCTCTAGATGCGGCAATAGCAATGATGGTTCTAACAGACGTGTAACGAGCCACAGGAGCAAAAGTTTCTTCATAGTCAACTCCCTCTTTTTGTGAGAACCCTCTAGCCACAAATCTAGCCTTGTGTTTCTCAATGCTCCCATCAGCTGCATGCTTGATCTTGAAGAGCCACTTAGAAGACACCACAGATTTGTCTTTGGGTCTAGGAACTATATCCCAAACATCGTTCTTAAGTATAGACTGATACTCCTCAATCATGGCATCTTTCCATACTTGTTGACTAGAAGCTTCTTCAACATTTGAAGGCTCTAACTCAAAAATCTGACTCATCAAGGCAACATAGCTAGAGAACTTGTGAGGTCTCTTGCTTTCTCTGAAGGTTCCTCTTGGAGCTACAAACCTTTCTGCTTCCTGCATTGTCCTGCGAGCCCAAAGGGGTCTTTTCTTTCCAATCACAATGTCTAGAGGCCCATCAGTAGGATCCAAAGGCTCAGCTGGATCAATATCTTCTTTAGGTTCTGTATCCTCCTCCAGATTCTCTGGGATATGGTCAACTTCCATATCTTGAGGAGGTTCTTCTTCATCGACCTCCATCGGAGTGCCTTTGGACTTTCTATAAGCAACATCTTCCTCAAATGTGACGTCTCTACTAATCTCAATAGACTTCTGTCCTGGAATGTAGATCCTGTAAGCTTTTGATGTCTCACTGTAGCCTACAAGAATTCCTTTCTTCCCAGAAGGTTCTAGCTTTGTTCTCTTTTCCTTTGGAATATGAACATAGACTGGACAACCAAAGATCCTCAAATGACTAACTTCAGGCTTCACGCCTGAGAATGCTTCTTCAGGAGTTTTATTCTCTAAGATCCTGTGGGGACTCCTGTTTTGAACATAGACGGCTGTTCTTGATGCTTCAGCCCAAAGAGAGATTTGTAAGTCTTGATCATGGATCATAGCTTTCACTGC
This sequence comes from Sequoiadendron giganteum, assembly GCA_007115665.2. NCBI lineage: Eukaryota > Viridiplantae > Streptophyta > Pinopsida > Cupressales > Cupressaceae > Sequoiadendron > Sequoiadendron giganteum. The sequence goes on along the minus strand of CM021104.1, from coordinate 301,797,657 downwards.
TTCCACAATAGACCTATTCTTCCTTTCAGCAATACCATTTTGTTGTGGATTATAGGGAACACTGAACTCCCTCTTAATCCCTGCTTCAATACAAAAGTCTCGAAAAGTGCCAGAAGTGTATTCTCCACCATTATCAGATCTTAATACTTTGATCTTCTTCCCAGACAGATTTTCAATCTGCGCTTTGAATTCTCTGAATCTTACTAATACTTCTTCTGATTCTTTTGATCTCAAGAAATAAATCCAAGTCTTTCTAGAGTAATCATCAATGAAAATAATATAATACAAGAAACCACTAGATGATGCAATAGACATTGGACCACATAAATCAGAATGAATGAGATCAAGAATACATTTAGATCTACTTTCACTGGAATGGAACATACCTTTTGTGTTCTTGCCTAGGGCACATCCCTTGCATGTACCTTCATGTTCTTGATCGAATTTCGGAAGACCGGTGACCATCTTCTCCATGATAGGTAGAGCACGAAAGTGAATGTGAGCCAATCTTCGATGCCAAAGTTCACACATGCTGGTACTGTTATGCACAAGTGCTTGAAGGGGACGAGTGCACAGCATGTAGAGACATTCATGTCTGACTCCAATCACTTGAGCATATTTGAAGCTGGAGTTCTTTGCCCATATAAGAACTTTCCCTTTAGAGAAGGCAACTTGATAACCTTTGTCTTCTAATGCTGAAATTGAAACAAGGTTCCTCTTTATCCCTGGTACGAACAGTACATCATTCAATTCCAAAGAAATTCCAGAATCCAAGTGAAGAGTGGAATTTCCAAACCCTTTTACAGAATATCTAGCATCATCTCCAATAACAACTTGATCACTAGAGTTGCTTTCCATTAAGTTTGAAAGGTGACTTCTGAATCCGGTGATGTGTCTAGAAGCACCACTGTCAATCAACCAAGTGTAAGAGTCCGTAGAAACATTGCTAGACAAGGCTGAATAAAATAGATAATTACTGGAGTCCTTTTGTGGAGTGACTTCTTCAACATCTGCAGTGGCAACTTGAAGCTTAGGTCGTTGAGGGCACACCCTCGCAAAGTGACCATACTTATCACAACGAAAACATTGAATCTTGGACATGTCTCGTTTTCTTTTGAAGGTAGGAGCATCATCATTTCCATCTTCTCGATTCCTTTTGAAGAATCCTTTCTTAAGTCCTTTTCCTTTGTTTGATGAATGAGAGGTAAGAACTTGTAATTCTTCATTCTTTGAGCTTTGACCAATCCCCCTTGCTGTTAGTCTTGACTCTTCTTGAATGCAATCAATCCTCAATCGATCAAACTTAGGAAGTTCGGATCTTGCACTGATTCCTTGGATGAATGCCTCCCATGAAAGCGGAAGACCATTGAGAGCAAGCATAGTCAGTTCTTTATCATCAATCATGTGTCCAATAGTGGAGAGCTGATCTTTTATCTCTGAAATCCTCATGAAGTATGTAATAACAGATTCTCCTTTCTCCATTTTCACATGATGAAGTTGTTGCTTCAGAGCAAGGGCACGACTGGTGTTGTTGATTTCGTACATCTCTTCCAAGGTTGTAAACATCTCTCTTGCTGTATCCAACTTGAAGATAATTGGTACAATATGATCTTTGACGGAATCAACCAATGCTTTTTTTGCCCTAGTGTCTTTCTTCCTCCACTGCAGCTTCTCTTCTTCCCCCTCAGGTTCGGGAACTTTTGTTTTCACAAACTCAGCCAAATCATTCTCTTCCAAGGTTAGCATGAACCTGAATCTCCATGATATGTAGTTCAAGATCCCTTCGAGTCTATCCTCGATTTTCAGACCGTTCACCATCTTGAGAAATTTGGAAGATAGACTGAAAAAGAATAAGTGTTGCGAACTAAATCTGATCACGATCTTTTTCACACCCGCTCTGATACCATGTTAGTGTTTCTTAGATCAGATTATTTAATCAATTGAATAAAAGAAATGCAACACATAAGACAATGAACACAACAAGATACCCTGGGAAAACCCTCCTCTTGAGGGAGAAAAACCCAGCAAATATATCTCTTATATATTGAAGGAATAAGAGCAGAAATCTGCTTGAACTCAGGCCCAACACAATGCCGAATTTGATACAATGAATAATAGCATCTCTCTTAGATGCAAAGATACAAATGAATATGTTTCTCCTTGAAATCGGTCTGCTGCTACAAAATGATGATCTGCTGTTCAAGTATGAACTTCTTCTAGGTATGCGAATCCAAGTATGAGCTTCTTCTATGACTGCGAATTCTGCTCTGCCAAAATAGCGAACTTCTTTTTGTGTATTCGAATATGTGTTAACATCAAAAGGTGACTTTGTATATATACCTTCTTGGTGCCTCTTCATATAGGTCGGCCTTTTGATAAATATTTAATAACAAATTAAGTCGGCCAAAATAAGTACATTGTATAACTTAAATATAAGGTCGGCCCATGTACTAGTGAAGACCGACGCTGCATTAACATCAACAATTTCATGCTCTATGTTGTAAGAAAAATGTTTCATAAAATTTTCCACCAAGTTGGAAAATAAATTGATGGAACCTTTAGGAAAATTTAGGAATCATTCAAGGGCCTATCCACCTATATTTCTTAAAAAAATCTAGAATAAGAAAATCATTTTTTTCAAAAAATTCTTAGAAGGTTATATAAAATTATTTGATATAGTCACATAGGTTCCCCTTTCTCTTACAATTATTAGATTTAGGGATCTTGAAATGAGAAGTGAAGAGTGTTTTCAAGTGAGTCACATGTCAAGAGGGTAAGGACACAAATCTTCAAATGTGTATCCTTTATGCTTATTTTAGGACCCAACTTATAAAACCTTGATGTCATCTTTCATTACCCTCCACTCTTGATCAAATGTCATTGCAAGGTTTTTGAAGGATGGGATGTTATGGTTAGACATAATTTGATAATTTTGATGGATTCTCCTCAAAGCGAGGAATCTTTCAATTCTCCTAATTTATATACACTACTAGAACACATGGGTTTAGGTCAACACTTGGTGATGAAATCCAAGCCGGGCCTACCTAAAAATAAAAATAAAGGAAAATCTTGTTTTTGATCTTCAAGATTTCCTTAAGGCATAAGGAGAGAGAATGCTCAAGGATCCTTCAGGATACACAAGTGAAAAATGTTGATTTTGATCCTTAAGATTATCTCACAATGTGAGAGGAGAATATACACATCTTATTCCATGAACACACAAGACAAATAAAAATTGTCACAAAAAATGTATTCCTTAACAAAAGACGTGTGAAATAGGTCTTAGATTTTTCTCTTCTACAAAAAATCTACAATCACCATGATTTAGTGGTTTCAAAGATTTCCTTGAACTCATAATCTTGCTACACAAATGGGATTACTGCAATAAGAAAAATTCAAACCAAGGTCAGACAAAAGTCATCAAGCACTAACATTGAGAAAAATGAATAAATATAAAGAAAATAGATGGAACCATCAAAATAGACAACACACATGTTTAAGGATTATACAAATACACAACAAAATATGATGGAAGTGTTGAAACATCGAGCATAAAATTTATCGATGGAAATAGATTACTATAGGATGGATGTGTTAACAACTAGAATGGAAATGTCAAAACATGAACTAGTGTGTTGATTCATTTTGGATATGGATATTAAAGAAAAATCCTACAAAAATTAATTAGTAGCTAATGACCTACAACAAAACTAGTTACAGATAGAGAGAATAGATTCCCTTCAACAAAAAGATTAAAATGAACTAAAATAACCCTATAAAAAAATTCAAGAAAAAGAAGGGAAATTGCTATATAAGATAGAAACACTATGTTTTCCATCTATGTATAAGGCACAATAAACATGCAAACAAAATGATGTTAATTTTTGACTTAAAGATATGTAATAGAACTAACATAAGCATTCAACTAGATAAATGCACTACAAAACTTTATAGATGCAAGTGGAGAAAACACATGCATTGACACATATGGGGACGTGCCATTTTATAGAAAATACGTGTTGGGAACTTAAAACCCGTAAGAAAATGTTGAACTAACTTGCAAGAACCAAAATTAGCTTGGACACAAGGGTCCCACTAGGCATGCCAAAATGTAAAGGAGAGTAAATGAAGGAAAGTATATGGAAACAAAAGAAAAATTGAATCCAAGTTTGAATCCCACCACTACCTCCCATTGAGCAAAAAGGAATCCAAATTTAAAATTGGAAATTAAAAACAATACATACCTAGGGCATATGGATATGCTTGTGATGTGCTTGATATTGGGTTGATTTTGGGAGTCCTCAATGTGGCATCATGTACTTAATCTAATGGATTCCTCATCTATTTGGTTGAGGAGAATAAATGATTTATAAATGATGGATGAGGGGAATGGAGGGTAGAGATTGTTTTGAAAAAGATAGCTAAGGTTGAATGAGAGGAATTTTAATTTTAAATTTAAATTTTGGGAGGGAAGAGGAAATAAGTGCTAGTAGTTGGCATATAGAGGGTTTAGATTGATTTTTTTAACTGGATGGTCAAGATTTAAAGTTGATTTTTGATTTGGATAGATGGTAGTTGGGATGAATGACTAGGATTTATTGATTGAATTAATGGATAATATCTAGGATTGGCTTCATTTAGGAGTGATCTCTATTAAAGCCCAATGGTTTGAGATTTTCCTCTTCCATGTACTATCACAAATTTATCTTTTATTAATTTTGATAGAATGCTCTCTTATCTCAAATTCCTCTTGTATAGTCGCATTCAACTACTTACAAAGCCCCCTTCCGTAGAAATCACATTTCTCCTCTTTTATGTGAAGATCTTTATTCAATTTCATTCATGGTAGTTCCCATCCCGCAACACCTACATTGCTTCCTCATCTTCATGGATGTTGTCAATATTTTACCCATGAGCATCCTCTACCTTCTTTCATATTACATTGAGATTGGCCACTTCTAATATTTTGGTATAAACTATAGCATACCCTCATCCATAAGAGATAATTGATACATAATATAAAAGAATAATTATTGTTATAATTAGATTCATTTTATAGTGAAAGCTTGGAGGTTGGGAGTTGTAACAATATCATTATGTGAGGTGGATAAACAACTAAGTTCATAGAATTATTGTGATATGAAATGTATCTAGTGGTGTGGATCTATTTTTCGTTGTTGGACAATTGGGGCCATCTAGATCATAGAAGCATAAATCTGCAAAAAATTGTAAAAATCGCGATTTTTAAAAAATCTGCAAGGTTCCCGACTTTTTGGGTTCCATTGACCCTGCAAAAAAATCGTTGAAAATCGCGTTTAAATCGTGATTTAAACGTTAAAAAAACGCGGAAAATCTAAAACCCTAAAATGCGCGAAAAAACCCAAAAAACACGTGTTTTTTTGTTATTAATATGTTCACGCTAGTCGTTATTTTCAAAAATTTCATGAAAATGTTTAAAAAAAAGGCAAGTTTTGTCTATTTTTCTACATTTTTTTTACGTTTTTTATTTTCAAATCCAATTTTTTCCCCAATTTTTTCACGATTTTTCAAAAAATCCTGATTTTTTGGTTTGCCGATTTTTTCCCCAAACGATTTTTGTTGCTATGATCTAGATAGTTGTTATAGAAGTCACTAAAGTGCATGATTGCTAGCAAAGTGTATGTTTTGGTCTTCAATGATCATTTTCTTGGAAGAGGCCATTTTGTTGGCCTATCCGCATGGGTAGTGATAGGATAACAAAATACCATATGTGGGTGGTTATGGAATTACAACAACATCCATTGGTTTCCAAGATGGTTCATGGATGTATGTGTGCGTGGTTGGTAGAAAATGGACATTCTCCTTTGATATATCCATAGGGATGGAAGATGAAGGGCTAGGTAGTAGTTAAATAGTGGAATACTCACAAGCTTGATTATTGCTATTCTAGAGTCATATTGGTCTTTCACTATGGCAATGGAGGTAGATTGCGATGGCTACGTGGATGACTATTACCTAGGAAGGTAACCATCCATATCCCACAACCATCAACCCTTTTGTAGAGGTAGAGGTACATAAAAGGGTTTGAGTAACTTTATGTAGAGATTTTATTTATTTTTATTCCTACGTGGTTAGTGGGTTGGTTCATCAGGTTGGCTAATAATAGAGAGGAATTGTGCCTTTGCAAGCCCAAGGTTGGTTCTTTTCCTAGCTTGGTTTGGTCACCTAAGGCATGTGCATGTTTCTTGCTTGAATTAGCCACTTCAATTGTTTGCCAACCTCATACTTAGCCCTTATTTTTTCCTTGGCAAAGATTCATCTTGGAATTTCCATCAAGAAATAATGCCAACCTTTGATCATGTCAGACAACTTAAACCTTGGTACACTTTCTTCATCACCTAACCACTCTTTGTCATGCTTATGCAAACCTTTGAGGTAGCTTTATAACTAGAAAAGTGCAAAATGCATATTTATTTTACCATCCACTACTTGTATCAAACTCCTCTAAACAATTCCTTCGTGCTTTGTTTTTTAAAATCTTCCAACATTTCTCCTCATGCACGGTTGGTAAAATTGGTGCATCTATCCCAACTTCATTAATGTCTTCTCCATTTTTTTCATAATTTAGAGCTTTACTAGAATCATTTTTTCCATGCAATTTTTTAGTTTGAAAAGACCAAGGACAACAAAAATTGAACAATTTTAACTTGAAGAACTATTGAATTATAATTGTGACATTAAGGAATCACAAAAAATTATCTTACAAAGGAGGCCTACAAATGGAGTTTCATAGGGATACCAACAACTTGAAAGTTTAAAGAGCATAGTAAGGGTGTAAATTCAATATTAATCAATAATGGGATATGATGAGAAAATGCTTGGTATAGATGGCCTAGGAATACTTTGACACATCATAATGAAGGAAAGCCACCAATTTAGGAACTTGATTATGGAAGCACATAAATTGGAGAAAGATCTAAAGGTTTTCACTATGTAAAAATCAAGGACAACCCATGGAAGGTAAAATTTCCTCAACATTATTTTTTTAATGTCTCAAGGTGATTGTAGGATGTTTTCAAAGAAAGAACATCAATCTAAGAAAGAAGAGAGTAAAACTGCACTTTAAGAGGACAAAAAAAGAAAAGAATTGAGATTGTATTTCACTTGCTTCTCCAATATCCAAACCCAAGGGGATAATTGAAGGGAATGTGGGTAAGGATTCCATATTTTGTTTGAATGGTAAAACAGAATAGACAAAGCCCAAGATTGCAAGTCTCAAAGTATGTGCATTTTTTGTGGAAGCAAAAATCATTGTGATCTAAAGTTTAAAGTAAACACCACCACTAAGAGGCCTGTGTTTTATAGTAGGTATGAAAAAAGGAGCCATTCACCTAAACCAAGACAAGAGAAAGGCAAAGACCTACTCAAGGAAGGTAATAAGAAAATTGATTTGAGTATGTGTAAAGCCAACAACTATTGTTCTCAATATAGGGTTGGAGGATGTTGGGTTGGAAAGTGTTGGAGTTTCCATCCCAAGCTTCACAAAAAACTTGGCCAAAGCAAGAAAACAAAGCCACTTTGGCAAGACACGAATCACAAAGCACAAAATAACAAGGAACAATCTTCTTCTAATTCTACACACCAATATATGGTAAAGGCTTGTTATATGATGTTTGGATAGAGCATTGTTGAATTTGCATAGGAGATAATGCACATTTTTGTCATGTGTATGGTCATATGGTAGCATCCCAAGGTTCTCTTTATAGATTTGATTTGTTATCAAAGCTTACTCCACTTTGCTATGTAAGAAAGGAATAAGTTTCACTCAATAAGGGGTGAGCATGATCAAGAAAGTCCACTTGAGGAAAGGGAAAGATGGAAAAAATATGAACTAATGCAAGTTTCTAGCCCACATATCTTGAAAAGTTGTACATCCACTTCATTTTTGTAGCAAGCATGTGTAGCATTGATGATAGTTTCATGAAGTTGTCATTCTTTCTAGAAATCAAATTATGAAAGAGCAACATGAGTAACTTGTAGGAGTTTTTTTTTTACATGTAGCTATGCATGTGATTGTAAAAGAAAAAAATACAATTTTATTTGATTTGCATGAGCAAGGGATGAAGCATGTGTAGGGGGCATTGGGAATCACTTTAGTTACATATTGTATAGAGTTGTAGCACATGTATACTTTTTGTTTGAGAACATGTACAACACTAGTAAGTTTAATTGGGTGTTGGATGCATGCATTCTCCATTGTCGCATGAGGATATGAGCTTCTAGTAAGGTTTTGTAACATGGGACAAAACTATGGCATACTGTAGTGTTGTAGCACATGTATACTTCTTGTTTGAGAACAAGTTCAATACTAGCAAGTTCATTTCAATGTTGGACGTATGTATTCTCTATTGTTGCATGTGGAAATGAGCTAGTAAGTATTGGTAACATGGACATCATTGTCATGTGTGTGGGTTTCGTAAAACACATGCTTCTCAAGTTAGAGCATGGGTTTTACTTTGAAGCAATTATGTGTTTTAGGTGTGTAGCTTGGCAACACTATGATAGTTTGTGGGTGCAGTAAAACATGTATCTTTTGCTTAAGTGTGGACAACACTCTAAAGCATTTTTTGGGTGTTATAAGCACATGTGTGTGGGTTTTGTAAAACACATGCTTCTCAAGTTAGAGCATGGGTTGTACTTTGAAGCAATTATGTGTTTTAGGTGTGTAGCTTGGCAACACTATGATAGTTTGTGGGTGTAGTAAAACATGTATCTTTTGGTTAAATGTGGACAACACTCTAAAGCATTTTTTGGGTGTTATAAGCACATGTACTTTCTTGATTAAGTATGACCAACACTATGAGCATGTTCTTTGGTGTTGTAAGCATGTGTACTTTCATCCCACAAAAATGTAAATAGTGTAATGTGTAACCTATTTCACTTGTTGAAGATATGGCAAGATGAGGGAACTAATACCATTTCTATGGGAAAGAGGAAGGCAAGGGCATCACAATGATGGTTTTCTTTGTTGTATTTTACATAAAATTTCATCACAATTGTAGCATGCACACTATTATAGGAATGACTTTCATTGAAAATGCAATAAGAAGGACCATTCATAGGGTATGTTGTAGCATGATAATCACTACATTACAAAGGTGTATATAAAAGTAGCCAACATAGAGTTGTTCATGGTAAAGACAAAGTTGGGTTTCAAACTACGACAAAGGATTGCTACCTTCTACCTTTTACTTTTGAGTAGTTGAGTGCACGGGTAGGAGTAGTGAGGAAGTTTTGTTTGAATCAAATGGACACAAAGGCTTCTAAAAAATAGGAAATTCTTCTAAGCTTTTGTGGGACCAAAAGCTCTCAAATAAATGGCACATTTAATCCATCTTAGATCTATAAGTAAAGCTTATTCTTAAGTGAAAGTCACTTCAACATGTTCTAGGGCCAACAATTATAATTATGACACCAAAAGTTGGATATGTTTACATATTCACATTCCTCTCACACATTGTGCAATTAAAAAAAAAATTGGCACCTTGATTCAATTTTTATGCAAATGTTATGGTGTCATGCCCCCGAAATGGTAACACCAAAATAATATCAAAAGACAAATGAATAAATAAAATACAATAAATGTCAAATCCAAACATGAGTAATTACAATTTAAATATATTTATAATATTAAATATAATATTGATAATAAACTAGCCTTGATAAATCTGAGTGCTATCAATACCATTAAGTATACAATACAAAATAAAATATACAAAATATAATATTCAACATATAATACATGAAGTAAATTGCATACATAAAATATAAAATATAATAATACAAATAATAATAAAATACCAAATAAATAAATAGAATAAATAAATAAAGAAATATAAATATTAATATTATTATACTTATAATCCTTATAATGAATATCAAAATAAAATAAATATATCATATATAAAATATGATAATACATATGTTATATAAGTGCAACGATTAAATAGTTTGCAAGGGGCACAATCAAACAACAACCATTGTTAATTGTAAAAGGTTGCGATTAACCTTGGGCAGTGATTCATACAAGGAAACAAAATATAGTTATTAAGGCAATAATATTAATTATCCATAAACAACTTTAACTCCACCCATGGTGACTCATCAAGGGAGCAATGCCTAACCCATTAATTAGTGGCGCCTCCTTCCAAAAGGTCGCACCCTTCTACAAAAATAAGAACTGTTAAATACAATTACGAGTTTATTATTGATGGCTGTCAAATATATTAGTAATTTAAATGACAGTTAATGCTTTATAAATATATTTTGATATATTATGATGGATAAATATGTTAAGAGTTAAATAACAGGATTGTTAAATATATTTAAGTACATATATCCAATGATTCATAAATATATTATAGATAATTGACAAATACAATATATACATTATTGATTCAATTAGAAATAATGATTTATACATATAGTATATATATAATACATTATTTACGATTATTCAATAATGATGCTTGCAACAATTATTGAGCCTTATAAGCAATAATGACTCTATTATGATTAATGATATAATAAAATATCATCTTGGGATCTTGAAAGACATTTAATATCTAATGTATTTATGAAAGATATTAGGGAAGAATCATTCATAGGGAGTGATAGGAGGAAATGAATAATCCTTTGACAAGAAAGGAGTATTTATATCATTTTTGATCTTAAAAGATGTGATTAATGAAATTTATTGATCTCTAACGTTCCTAATGTCTCTTTGAGAAACACTTTGAATGAGAGATTTGGGTTTAAGTGATTTCACTAGAAAGGGGACATTACATATGGCTTCTACAAAAATAGTTAAAACTATATACAATCACAATTTCACAAGTGTCACTAGAGGTTTTGAAACTGCATGGGTAATTTTGAAAATGACTCCTGCAGAAAGGGATGATTTTGATTGAATTGGAAAATAATATAGAATTTGGAAAAAAAATCAATCCTCTCTTCAATATGTTGGTGTAACAATTAGCACCTCTGGAGTGCGAGTTGGTACAGACAACTATGCACAATGCATAATGAATGCTCTTCAAATTAGGAGGGGAAGCTCCCTCTTTTGCTGATATGCGTTCTAAAAGTAAAATATCTAAATCCTATATTTTTGACTTAGTTGGAAGAGGCACAAGGTTAAGAAAACCAAGGACATTGCAGCTAAAAATTTTCTCTAGTTTCGTAGGTCTTTAACTACAACTAAAAACTAAAAGCTTTAAACTATCCAATCTCCTCAAGAAAATAGAGCATGAGGAAAAGGAGCAGGAATGTGATTATACGATAAAATTCAGGTACAGATTCACAACATGAAGGCAAGGTGGCACAACTATTTGCTTGGCTGGGAAGAAGTTTATTAGAAACAAACAAATATACGATAAACTGAGTACAGATTCACAACGTGAAGGCAAGGTGGCACAACTATTTGCTTGTCTGAATAGGTTTATTGACACACACATCAAACGATAAGCTTTAAGTACAAATTTGCAACATGAGGGCAAGGTGGCTTAACAATTTGCTCATCTGAATAGGCTTATTATGAACATAACATAAGGTAAGCAACTAGGGCAGTAAATTGCATAGACGAAACACGCATACAATAAACAATCAAACTAGCCACCCCATTTAACTAAGGTTCGAATAAACACCATAGTAATAACATGAAGGCAAGGTGGCACAACTATTCATAATATAGTAATCACTCATGAACAAATATAGAATAACAATATTACAGGCAAGTTGGGCTTAACATATATTGCTATCACGTGCAAAAGTTATTTACAAATAAGCTGAAAGCTCTTATTGATAGACATCAAAGGTGTAGGCAACCCTAAAATCACCTTGAGTCAACTAGAGTCTCGCAAGGATGCAAGATCTTTATTCCTAGTCTAAGGAAAATAAACTACACAGTTAACTAGAAAGATACCATCAGTTAACTGAAACAAGACTCAACATAATGGACATGTGCAACATGCACGTCCTTATTGAAATGAAAACTAACTAATAACTCCAAGAAAGACATAGCGTGCATTGTGGAACAACGAGTTAACTCAGAAAGAGGCATCAAGTTTAACTCCTGTGTCTAATGTCTATCTTGGAAAAGATGGGACACCCTGAGTTGAAGTTCATTGGCCTTGATCTCAAGCAACTAACCCCTCCATGAGGTCGTTGACTGCATCACCATCTGGGGCACTGATACTCTTTCGTAGTACATGATGTTTGCGCAACATATCCTCACCACCTGTGATCTGGCTCTGAAGTTCACCTCTTCTTCTGACTGCCTCATCGAACAACGCTGACATGACTATAAGTTGATCTAACTTACAACCAACATAGTCTCCATTGAAAATACCATGAATGAGTATTTGCAATTCTGACTAAATGTCTGCAAGCTCAACGCACTTACCACCCTCATGTTGATATCAACAAGAAACTTGTGACACAAAATTTCTCACATAATGAAGTGCAGTAGTCAAATGCTCTCTACTCTCAGCCAACTCTAAAGTTATTTTTTCATGTATTTCTGCCTTAAGATTAATTGTGTTCTCCAATCAAAAATAGCTTCTCTATCTTCTTCATCAACGACCGAGTCATACGTCATCCCCAAGTGAGCAATCAAGATATCATCCCTAGGTTTGTCAACTGCCAAGCTGTGCTCTGAATCTTGAATTTGCAAATGGAGTTCACAGGCGTTGTATCTCAACTAAAATAGCTCTGCAAGTATAAAGCGACCCCTAGTGATAAACTCCTCTTCCCAATCCATCATACGCTTCCCGTACACAACCATTTGATTGAGTTGAACCTGCTCTGCTGGTGGCTTTGTCATATGTGGGAGTGAAGCGGTGACATTCTCGAGCCTATGGACACAATTAGAGATGTATTAACGAAGTTGCTGGTTTTCAGCCTTGAGGGCTGCCTTGTCTTCTCTATCCTTTGTCACTCTATCCATTATGCTGTCAGTTGCAACTTGAAGCAAATCAACCTCTGTTTGGCGTGTGCTTCTGCCAAGGTTAACCTTGATAACTTCGAAGTCCTCAACTTCCAACTCATCCAAATTCTTGTTTGGTGGAGGTACTGCAGTCTCTACAATGATCTCAACATTCCTCTCTACATGAACTTGTTTCTTAATTCTCTTATCTGATGGATCTTGGTAGATGTGATCAAAGTCCGAGTGGTCAAGTATGTATGACGACTGCCTCCTCTTCCTACCCAACTAACTCTCAAGCTGAGATGAGTCTCGACTAATCTCATTGGATGGATCGATGCTAGTAGAAGGTCCTGATGAGGTGGAAAGTGTAGAAGTATGGCTACGCAATGGCAAGTCCAAGTCCAAATCAATGTGAATTGGAACTGGGAGTTACTGTGGTGTTGGTGATGGCAAAGGAGGCTACACCTCTGGCTCTGGCATGCTCTGAACTGTATTCGTAGCTACCTCCACTTGTGTTTTTGTAACCAGTGCCTTCCCTTTTGATTTATTAGACACTTTTCTTCTTTGAGGAGGTTTTCTCCTTTTCTTTTGTTTGGGCTTTGACAAGGATGGCAGTGTAGATTCCACCAATGGCGGCTCTGTGCTTGGCATGACTACCCTCCTTGTTTTCTTGCTTTCAAGGTAGAGTATGCTATTCTGAATAGCTCTACCTATTCTCTCTTCCACAGATGAATACTCTTGGGTGTACCAATGAACAACTGGAAGTGGCTATGCATCAACCTACTCTCTGAAGAATTGAGGAAGTATATCCCCATCATCATTTGACAACCCTTCAACATCCTTTGACATGTAAAGGGAAATCTGTGAGAGAGTGAACCTGTTGTAACTGCGTTGGTGCACCTCGAACTCATCATCGCAATTGACCCAGTAGTCCTCCATAGTAGGCTTGTGATGAGGGCGACCTCCAAGACGCGTTGAATAATATCCCCAAGGGTCATATGCACGTGTGTCGATAAGGTACTTGAGCTTGAGGTTCTCTAACTCTTGACCTACAGTCTTGGCATCAACTGATGTTTTACATCTGTAGATTCCCATCTGCAAAGGGAAACTGGCTGTCGGCTTGCACTTGTTATGCAACCGTGGATGGACTTTAGATCATTGCCTTGGAAACTCCGTGAACACCGTCTTATCCAAAGGATAACATGGTAGCATGGTTGGATTTCCTGTATAACCATAGACACAGATGTAAGTATATGTAGGGAACTGAATGAACCGATCCACCCATTCTGCCATTGCCTCTCGAGCAACTGCTGAAATACGCACATGTAGTTCCCGATCTAGGTCTCTCACTATGTATATCAAGAATGCTTCCTGCACACACTTGAAACACCACTCGGAAGTTGTGAATTCAAGTTGATCATAGTACTGATAAAAAATTTGCACACTGAGAATGCCCGTGGTGTTCAAACCTCTAAACTGATTTTGATATGCAATCAAGTACACAAGATAAGAACACGTGAAAATCATGGGCAACTAGGAATCCAATAATCATTTTGTGAATGACGTCGCCGATCAAAGAAGCCTAGTCATAATACTCTCGCCTGGAAATAATCTTAGCAATGATATAATACATCCAAGGCTGGAATTTGTCTGCATCTGAATGACTAGAGACACGATTAAGAAGAGTTATCAAAATCATGTACTCGTCTTTGAACTCTCTGCAACCGACATTGTGGCAATTTAACTTTCTTTTCTTTTAACCACCTTTCCACCATTTTGTTCTGACACATGTCCTTATCAGCATTAAATGCTCTCTCACATTGAACTGTGGTAATGACCAAACTATTTGGATGCTGAAAAATACCAAAACATTTCTCAATATCTCGAGGCTTGAGACTGCAAATCACTTGTCCATTCACTGACTAGATTTCACGGGCAGTAGAATTGTAATGCTTGATACAAGACATCACAAATTCTATGCTTTGAATTGAAATGGGGATAAAAGCCATCTGTAGCAACCCAAACCTTTCGATGTTTTGAAGTATTGTTGAATTTATCCTTTTCGGATCCAAAATGACCTCTGGAAGCACCTTATGCAAGTTTGTGTCAACTGTTCCGATGAAATCATGAATTAGGACCGACTTGGTCCTGAATTTGTTATGTGTATTGCAATCTGAAAAAATTCGCTTGTTGATTGTGAACACGACTATGTTCTGACAACTTCTTTGGAAAGC
The DNA here is from genome assembly GCA_007115665.2 of Sequoiadendron giganteum. Classification (NCBI taxonomy): domain Eukaryota; kingdom Viridiplantae; phylum Streptophyta; class Pinopsida; order Cupressales; family Cupressaceae; genus Sequoiadendron; species Sequoiadendron giganteum. The sequence goes on along the minus strand of CM021104.1, from coordinate 301,782,462 downwards.
CAAAAATCACTCCAGATGAGGCTAAAAGTAACTTGTCAAAGGGCAATTTTCACAAAAAATTCCGAGACATGGGTTTTATGCAGAATCAAATTCTAAGATGACCTAGATCAACAAAATTGTGAAAAAGAGTGATATTTAGGCCTGCATGCAAAAGGTTTTCAATCGAGATTTGAGGGGTTGTGAAGGCAATTTTTTCTAAGAAAATTTGGAACATGTGTTCTGTGCAGAAATGAATTTTTATGACAACCCAGATCGATGGATTTTGGGAAAAATGCGTTTTAGGCCCACATGCAAAGATAATTTTTGAGAAAAGAACAATGCTCTAGAATAGAGGCAACGGGACAATTTTCACGAAATATTCTAAGACATGGGTATTGTCATTGATGCTGAAATACACGAACCCAGATGCTTTGTTTTTGAATTTTTTTTTGTTTTTTTTGACATGTGAAGAATACCTAAGATGAGAATAGAAGAAATTAAGACAAAAGATAGAAGTTTTTTGTTTGTTTGTTTTCTCTGCTTCTGTAGATATTCGCATATGTTTGTCTGAAGTTTGCTGATAATTCTGGACCTATATCTGCAAGGAAATCTGAAAAATTGTATTTATTGATGCCTTCAAATGCTTGCACAAGAGAAAATTCGCTTGCACTTCAACCTGTTATGAGAGAAATGGACGCCATCTTTGAATAAATAGAAAAAACCTTAAGTCCATGTCGCCAACTGTAAGAAGAAAGCCTGATTTCAAAAGAAGCCATCTGATTGGACCTCACTTCGTGCAACAAAAACTGACTTGAAGTCTCAAAAATATTAAAATATTAAAATATTCAGTTAAACTGAGAATGCAAAACTCAATGAGTCTCAAAATAGGCGCCGATATTAAAATATTGAAGAAATTCGCCCTTTGCACAACTGACATGCAAAACTAAAATTTAATATTATTTTATTGAGTTAACTGGAATCTCTCTTTTTGGGTTTGCTTAGAATCTTTTTCTGATTCCAAAAAGTCAAACTTTGACTTTCTAGGTGTCCCACATCAAAAGTTGATATTTTTTGCTAACTTCCTATTTTATAGCTCGTTGAAAACGTCACAGCAGCCTCTGTTGAACTCTGATTTTTGGGCGCCCAGATGATGCTGAAATTGAACTGGAGGACTCATCGCGTAGCTAGACCAAAACTAATGAAATGTCTAATGGGAGCTGTGACCTCAAAAAAATGAATCTGGTGCCTCAAAATGAAGGGCACCTTTCTCAAGGAGATATGGAATAGAAATTCCATACTTAGCCATTTTTCTGATTTACCATTTGAGGCTTCAATCTGTCATTGTAGGTGAATAATGACTCATGTCGATTGGATGCCGAATCCATCGTGTAACTAGAAGAATTACAGACCCGATGACTACATGTGCAAATCCTGCATGTTGGATTAAGACCTCCAAGTGCAAGGGCGCACCTAGCTTGTAGAGGAGTAGAAACAAAAATTAACATGATTTTGCATTTTGTCAATTTCAACCAAGTGTCCTACGTTGACCCTTGCTACCGAGAGCTAGATTGCTCTGATTTGCATGCTGACAGGCTTGTTACGTAGCTAGAACAACTTGGAAGAGATGTTCCTAGGAGTGACGAAGTGAACAGACTGCATTTAATGCTTCCCAAAGAAGGGTGCCTTTTTCAAGGCAATGTGTAAAACCCATACTTAGCCATTTTTCCACTTGTCTTCATTTTGCATCGATTCTTTGATTATGAGTGATTGACAGATCCCGAAGGCTGACGGATAATTCACTGCGTAGCTAGGAGGATTCTGCTCAAGTCTCGTGAAGACGACGACTGCTAGAAACCTCATTTGACTGGCCAAAAGGCAAGGCGCCCCTAGCCAACAAAGGTACAATTTGACATTTTCATTTTATACTTCCTCTATTTTACGTGCTCGCTAGAACCACTGCCACGGTCACTCAGCTTATCTGATGATCTTGCAAACGGGTGCATCGCAGAGCTGGGCTGAATCAAAAAAGATTCCCCGGAAATGGAAACTACAAATTCATTCATCTGAGGGGTCTAATTCAAGGGCGCCCTTGTAGCCGTAAATTTGACTGCCTTTGTGATGTGTAACTCCTTAGTAACTTCTGCTTCCGCCTTCGATTGCCGGAGTTCTGAGAATCAGATGGACCTAGTTGATAGCTTGTCGGAAAGCTGACAAAAAACCGAAGAGAATGAATGCATTTGCAACCCAAAACAACTGAATCTTGACCTCCAAATTGAAGGGCGCCCCTGAGCTACAAGGGCGCAGAACTGCTCTGGATTTGGTGTTTTCCTCCATTTCATGCTCTGCGAACACCATGTCGGCTGTTGAGTTGACAACGTAGACGCATTACTACTGCTGACGCATGTATGTGACTGTATTTCACCATTTTCACATGTACAGACTCTATAAAGTTGATTTGCACATTGATTGCGCAAGCATCTCCCACGGTACAAAGTGAAAGTGTTTCCAAACTAAGAATATTTTTTGCACTTTTCGCCATTTGAAAATCCCCTCCGCTGAGAAGCATCTTTTTCAACATCTTTCATCATCGAATGTTCTACTTTGAGTTTCAAGCTTAGATTTTGACACGTAGTACTGGCCAACTGCCATTGACAACCTCAGAGGTCCTAACTTTTCTCTTGAAAAAGTGAAAACTACCCATCAAGCTTAAACTGACTTTTAATTGAAACCAACTTCACCACTATGATTGTGATGCAAAATAAGCCAATCAAACTTAATTTCAACCAATTCTAACAAGTTTCTATTTTTTGGGTTTTTTGACCTAAAAACAAGGTTTGGAAACCCTGATTTTCAAAATTTTCAAATCTTACCAGTATCTTACTAACATCACACTAACCAAAAGCCCATACTTGATTTTCCCAAAAAACTAAGTTTTGACATCATTTTTACAACGTTTAGACCATTTTAAGCAAAATGCCTTAATGGAGCAATTTTTTTGGTTTGGGTACAAGACAATGCCTTAATAGAAGACTCGATACACTTAAGGGAAATCTTTCAGTACTCTATAAGAAATAGCCTTGACAAAGGATTGCAGATCACTCTGTACTTGTCTACATTGAGCAATGCACTTCAACAAAGAGTGATTATTCCTACCAATTGGATTTTTCCCATCTTAAATATTTGTATTATGTTGCTCTTTGCATTTCAGCATGTTCATATTTTTGTAATATTAATCAAATTCCTATATTAATGACTCTCATTTGGATTCCAAATAGAATGGTAGTGTAAAAAGTTTGATTCCCTAGTTTCTAACTATTTTGAAGGTGAAATTATAGATTAGTTTGCAATGGAACACAAATCACTTCCAACCTATGTTACCCCAAGTTTTTGGGATGGAGACGACAAGGGACGGGGGGGACGCATTTTAGAGTCCCTAATTTTTTGGGAAAATTTTAGGGACGACCAGGGACAACAAAATGGACGACTATATAAAAAATAGGGAAAATTTAAAATATATAGGGAAATTTAAATTTTCATATGATACCATTTATAAAGCATTCATATATACATTATAGAACCTTAATACATAACATTTGTGTTAAATTAAGAGTTCACATGAGAATCAAAATGGACAAATTAGCAAATGTCAAACTTAATTCAAATTGCTTTCATAATTCATTATCATTATGGCATATGCATATGATATTAAAAACAATATACAAGTTACAACAAAATGCCCAAAGGCTACAAATTTCACTTTCAATTACAATATTAAAATACAAAAAAAGAAAGTACACTAATACCCCCAATCTGCATCTCTCAACATTGCATCAAAATCAGAGTCCTCTGAGTCACTACCACTGTGAGGGTCCACCTCATGCAATGGAATCCCAACCAATCCCTCTAGTGTTTCCTCCTCATCAACTTGGGCGACATCTTCGAGATCAACATCCTACCGTAAAGCTGGAATTTGTCAATACTCTGGAGTCTGACGATCTTGAAGTCGAAGAGCACTATGGACATCCACTAACTTCTCCACTCATCTAGAGGTAATTCTATTCCTCTTGATGGAGTGGATAAAGCCATATGTGGATCAATTCCTCTCTAGAGCTAGGGAATTCATACAACTGTACCTTTTTAATAGAAATCTCTTATAAGATATATTTGAATAATCCATATCAAGACTTCATAAACTAGGTCAACATAACTCATGCCAGGATACAATTTTACAGTAGACCAAGAATACCGTGGAGGCTCACTGCCATAGGCATATTAACAAAGCTCTTTTGGGCTACTTTTTTGTATACGAACTTATTCTACAATATGATATCCATTTTTCTTATAGAGAAGAATCATACACAAAAATAGAGCTTCTTGCATATTGTATTAAGGGAATTGCCAATGCATGTTAATGTCTATCATAGTTTCAACAACCTAGGTTAAACATCACAAAGCACTAATTTGCTTATTGTTATCGCTCCATAATTCAACAATTTTATCATTCACTATTATGGCAAGGAAGCATATTTGATATTAAGGAAATCTCATGTCGAAAAATTTGCTGCAACATAGCCTATACAGTCCTCACATTTGAGATAAGAACAAGGGTATCACATAACCAACTTGTGCAAAATATTCTTCTTTAAAGCATGCCTTTGCAAAGAACAAAAGTTCGTGATGCAGAAGTAGCGATGTTTGAATGCACTGTAATTTCTACTTGAAACAATACCATATAAACTTGTGGAGAATTAGGTTTTTTGATCAGGATGTGGCCAGTCGTAATGGTGGTGCATAAATAATGAAAATAGGGGCGTGTGCTGATCACATCTATTCATTGTCATTAATATTAGATTATACCAATTATTTCACTATGCATCAAGGTATTTTGACCTCTTAAAATTGAAGTGGTAGATTGGGGCATTGAATGGAAAGATTAATATTCTAAAAGTATTCAATTTTCCTTCATTTAACCATGAGGTGTTTGCTATTGTGGCATTCTTTTTTTATTGCACTTGGCAGCAACATGTGGAAAATTGACTTTTGTGGTCCTGGTATTGGCTATATGTAAGATGCGTTCACAATAGAATATTCAAATTTACTTTCAATATATTTGTATGGCCTGATCTTTGTGCCTTTGAAAACGGTCCACATAAGCCTGCTTCAATATATGCTGGAAGCAGTCTGAATCATCAACTCTTAGAAACTCAAAAGCATGATGCTATGATAATGGCAGCTTAAGCTGCCAGGCAATTTCTTTCGTTCTTTCAAATTAGGTTGATTCATGGGTAAGCAAAACTGCAAAGTATCTCTTATATTAAAGTACAAATCTCACTAAATTGGATGATCCAAATAATATCCAGTACACCTTCCCAACAACCTAATTCCCAAAAATGAACTAGATGGGCCAACAATGATTCTTGGAAAACACTGGCATCAATTTTAAAATAGAAAATAATTGCGTAAAACGGCAAGGGTGATCTTTCTAATTTTAAGACCACTCAATGAACTTACAAGCTGCTCCATTAAATATCCTTCAATTGGAGAAGAGATACAAACACCCAATTCATGGCCAAGAAAATTGTGAGGTTCCCTCTTATTGTATAACTCCACCCATCTTTGAAGCTGCAAACTGCAACAGTTGATCGCAACATTTTATATTCTTATGGCGCTCCTGAGCTCTTTTCCCCACTTCAAATACAATTTCTGGCTTTTGAGATGCATACTCTTTTATTACTTTGTACACTCCTTCCTGAAAGGTTAGGCAGAGATATATGTATATTTAATGTTTAGTGCTATAGTCAATGCTCAGTGCTAATGCATGTCTACTGCAACAAACATAGGAAAGAAAAACCATTCCAAAACAAACAACCATATCAATCCCAACACCCTAACAAAACACTGTTTTGTCTACTAGAGATATAGCTGTACCTTGGAAGAATATGGGTGCATCGGAAAATGAGGATAATATGGTATACCTTCTTGATGAAGAAAGAATGATAACAATATTTCTAGAAGATTTCTCATATAGGAATTTCTTTTTAATGATCTTCTTGATAGAGGGGGGTATGGAATGAATGTGCCAAATGCAGTAAGCAGTTTGAAGATTTCGTCTCAGATTTTCCTCATTCATAAATGTTGTCTTACATTGTTCTGAAGATCCTTAGTATGATTCGGGCAGAGGGTCAATTTTAATTTATTATATGCCTCAATGCAAGGCTGTCTACCAGTCACAACTTCGAGCATACGACCTAACCACATATTTTACAGGAATAGTCAACCATAAACAGTAGAGGTGGGTAAGGGAGGATAAATGTTGCAACCTATCTTTCAGATGTCATTGAATTCTTTTTGGAATATGTTAATGAGAAAGAAAGTAATATATTTCCTAAATAAATAAAGCTTAACACGTTACTTGACATAATATAAGATACATTTGTTTGAAATCTAGAGAAGTTGAAAAAATAGTCCCATTTGCTATTGTAAGATTTTTCTATGAAATTAGTCACCCAAGATTAAGGAGCTTCAATATGAAAGCACAAAAGAGACCTAAAATGAGAATAAATATATTCTATCAAAGAATGCAAATATACAATGATAATTCTAGATTGATTGCTTGTATGAGAGCTACAAGTGTATAGATAGGATACACCACCAAGATATATGAATCTACAACCAATATGGGATAAAAGATATATGGTCACATGTGTGTAGTACAAATCCACCAAACTAGTAGAGTACAATTCACATGATCCAAATGTAACATACTCAAGCAAATAACTACCTTATCAAGCTTATCCTATCCTAGGTACATTTAATGCAATGAAGTTATTAACTAAATGCAAGAAAATAAAATAATGCACAAACACCCTCCATAAGCATGACACATGTGGGTAGAAGTGATGGAAATATGGCTTATGGAAAATGTGTAGCTATGTTACGTACCCATTTACAAAATGATCCCTTTCAGTTTCAAAAGAAAAAGAGAAAATCCATTGGACAAAACTCCCTTCCAAAAGTGGATAAAAGACTAAAAAGTATAAAACTCCATGCAAGGAAACCCCCCCTTAAAAGAGAGAAGAAGAAAGACCATGAAACCCCCCTCAAAGTGTAGTCTCCTTTGCTGATGGTAGATGCTGGACTCTAAATGCAGAAGATGATCCATGAATGCTGAACAACATTTCTTCTCTTAGGAAGAAAAAAACTCAATGAAGTATGTAGAAGGTTTTCCAATTCCTAAAAGGAATAAGAGGGAAGAAAACTTAGAATATATGTCTCTAGAAGTTGCTTAGATGTAACCATGTCATTGCCAAATCAAATCAAGAGTCCTAGGCCTAACTAAACAAAATAACAATCTAAAACCATGTGGAAATTGATGAAGAACAAGAACCAAAGACAAAGAGGCAACAATTATGATGGAACAATCATTGAAGAGGGTATGAATGTTATCACTAGGGTCCTCCAAATCTACAAGAGAATTACACAACAAACTTGATAGATCTGTGAAGTATTCATCCCAAGGAGCTATCTGTGGAAGAAAATGAATATAATCCCGCTGCATTGAATCACTAGAAGTTGTGAATGAAATAACATTGGACTCAATAGAAGTAGGAGATGATGGAGATGAGATCTTACAGCATGAATGAAGCTACTAGATAGACTACTTCAAATACATTATCAAATCATCTACAATGATGCCAAAAGATTCATAGAATAGGCCATGTGAGTGTATTGTACTTGAGCGAAAGAAGTTTCATACCATTGTTCTCTACTCATGCAATATGTATCTGCAACTAACATTTGGACCAATGAATAATAGAACATTAAGCATTGACGTCTGCATGATAGAAATGACAAAATACTGCAGACTTATTTTTAGATGACAAGGGAAAACTAACATTGTTTGGTATATATAGAAGTACACACATATATAAACTCCATCAAAGATTAAGGAGGTAGTGTTTACAGACTAGAAAATACACTGTAAACACTGAGCCTTCTGCAAACACAAGAAACAAGTTCCTAACATAGACTGCACGCAGTGCACAAACTCCTTTTTTGGGAATCTACATGGATGGAACGTGTGGATTTCTCCAGCAACATATTCATATCAATAAAGGTTGTGTATTAAATCAAGTTCTAAATGATGCACCCATTTTCTTGATGATGACGTTCTCATTGCTCCCTCCCTTGATGATTTACAAAGACAACTTGGTGCGCTTGCTCATTTTTGCAAGCTTAACCAGCTTGTGGTGAGCCTCAGAAAAAACTATGTAAATGTTGAATTTGATCCAAAATATATTTCAAGGGGGTAAAAACTTAGTATAGCTGAATCATGATCTACAATACCTCTATACCCACAGATACTCTCTCCAGATTTAAATTTTCCTGCCAAGAAGCTATGGAAATCACAACTTCTTACACCAACTTGAGAATTTAATCCTTTGGACTGTCTGCTTTTAGTTTGAAGCTTAATTCTTAGTTGCATCTTTAAAAGGTTCTGACTCATTTTCTATCCTAGAGTATCAGTGTTTTCAGGTTTATTTCTAGGATACCCCTTCAAAGGGCATCGGACCTACAGTTATTTATGGTTTGATTGTGGGACCAATTTGGAATCTATTCATCAGACCTATAGTTATTTTAACAATATCTTTTCGTCTTTGGCCAAGATGGGTATGACCATAGGATGGACATCATGTAGATTGAGATAGCGTATCGAGTTGATTTTATGAGCTCAACATTCCCTGCTGAAAACAACCATTTTAATTTATATCAATTTAGAGAGTTTTTTCCTAAGTTACTGAATCAGCCAAAAACCTAGATGATTCCAACTATGATACATTTTGGAATTGGAATTGAAACCCATTTGACTGTGGATTTGGACAATGAGAGGGATTTTTCTTTCAGATTCGTTTGGAATTGTTCCTACACATACCTGGGAAAATCCAGTTGCTTTGAGGTGATTCCAAGGCAATTCCAAACAAGAAAAACAGTAGTTTTAAGAAATCCAGTGGAAATAAAAAAACAAGAGCATGCAGAAGATGAGATGATGTTCTTAGCTTTCTTTGTTGTATTGTAAAGAAGCTGATGGGTCTTCTACACCAATAAAAGTAACATATCAAGGAAATTAGTCCTCTTTTTCTTTTTTTCTGTTGTTTGAATCTGCTTTGTTTTCTGACATCAGAACAGACTGTTTACCTTTGCTTTTAACAAGAATAAAGATTTTTATGTTTTGCTTGGCCATACATGAGAAGAATTGTTTATGGTGGAAACTTATTGAATGGTATAGCAGTGAAGGCCAATATGATGTCAGTTAGTGCTTGTATTATTTTAATATTGAATAATGAATATCTATCATGACATTCAAGTTTGATGAATTGATATAGAATTAATATACGGGATTTATAATATTTATGGTAGTTTTTTTTAGCATATGCATAATATGCAGTATTCTGAACTTAATTCCTGTTTTTAGGCTGCAAATACATACATATTTAATGATTTTTATATGTTTTTTGTACAGATGTACTTAGAACATACTCAGACCCCCTAAAATCACTGTACAGGTATACTGTACCCATTTACCTGTACTTGTACCCTATTCCAATTTGGCAACTTAATAGTTTTCCATAATCCCACCTTATTTTTTCCCTAAGAGAGGAATACCAAGATAGGGGCTTTGTAGTTTGCTTGGGTGTATATCCTATATGCTATAAATTCTAGTTAGCATTTGATTGTTGGTATTACTGGTTATAAAAGTGGAATTTTTATATTTCTTTGTTCATATTTTAATCTGATGTTTTCTCATACCTTTTCCAGGTATCTTTGAAGGATTCAGTCTCTTGAATTTGTCTTAGTCTTGCCAATATGGTGTTGTCTGCAAACTGTAGATGTGAAAGCTTTTGAAAATTGTTGCTAGACTTTGGTTCTTTTTGGAGGTCAAAGCATGGCCAAATGCTTTTGCCAAATTATGAAGAGATAAGGAGAGATTGGGTCTCCTTCCCTGAGACCTCTAGAGATATTGAAAAAACCAGCTGGTTCACTATTGACAAGGATTGAAAATTCGGGAGTGGAGATGCAACTTCTCACCTATTCTCTCCAATCAAGAGAAAACCATAATTTCTCCATTAGTCTATCTAGGAAGTACCAGTTCACCCTGTTTGATTTATACAACTATAGCTTAATTAACATTAACCCTTTTTTGAGCTTTAATCAAATGTATGGCTTCTTGTGCCATAATGGTTCCATAAAGAATTTGTTTTCCTACCACTAATCCTCCTCGTTCCTCAGAAATTGCTTTTGGAATAACTTGCTTCAGCCTGTTGGCCATCACTTATGAAATAATCTTGTAAATCACATTATAAAGTGAAATTGGTCTAAAAGCATAAAAAACTTCAGCATTTTCTTTTTCAAGGAATCAAGGCTCTGAAAATTTTATCGAGTTATTTGATGATAGTGTCGCTTCTTGGAATCCTACTACAATGTCAAAGCTAATTAGTCCTAAAATTCATTCATAAAATCTGTTGGAAATCCATTAGGGCATGGGGATTTGTCCCTTTGCAAAGAGAAAACAACTTTTTCTACTCCTTCCTTTTGAGATTTCTACCATTAGACTGTTGTTTTCTTCATTTAGGATCCTTGAAATGTTTGATAGGCTGTCTTCCATCACTTTTAAATCTGCTCTACTTCCTCTGAAATAAGTTTCCAAAGGATAATGGACTACTTCCATCTTAATTGCTTCCTTCTTCATGATGGTTCTCCTCCTGGCTTTACATTGCTTCCAAGGATAAAATTTTGTGATTTTATTAATATTTTTATTCATAATGGTTGACTTTTGGAAGTACCTCATGGTCTTATCCCCTTCTCTAAGCCATTTATTCTTGCTTTCTGATTCCACTGGATTTCTTCCTACAACATGATTCTACAGAAACTTTGATAGTCAACAAGCAGACATGCACGATGTAGACGTGGGTGGATCAGATGCAAGGACAGTGCACAAGCAGACATGGCAAAGCAAGCACAAGTACAACATGTGGGACATGCAAAAACCCTAACATCAGGTAGAAAGACAAAGAAGATCATAGGGCTGACAGAAAGGTGAAACAAAACCAGAATAGAAATATTCAGTGTTTGAAATAAAAAAGTGAAACCCTTGCACAGCCAGAACAAAAATAAATACACAGTCAATGTTCGAAAGAAGAATGCAAAACCATCCTACATTTCTCAATTCTACCGTTTTTCCCAGGTATTGAGTTTTCAAATCCTCTACAATTATCTCCTGCATTGTAGCCAGACTTTGCAAGCATACAGAATTAGTGCTAGTTTTAATTTTTTTCAAGAACATTTTTAATATACAGGCAACTTGCATTATTTAAAACTATCGGTAAAGCCTGATAGTCATGGTGAATATTCACAATTGTGTTTTGGCCAATGCCCAAAAATTGTGAGCCCCAAACTTTAATCTTTGGAGTCACAAAATAGTCACCATTTCTAAGTACAGTAACCATAATAGAATTTTCAAAACAGAAATCAAATGACTTCAAATATTGCTGATTTTGATAATTGAAATAAAGAAGCCTTGTTGAAATTGTCTCTTTGATGATTTGATTCCAGAAGTTTGGAGCGCCACTTTTCCAAGCATTTTGTGGGAAAGTCTCAAAAACAAATATTAGACCTCAAAAAATTTGTCATGTCCTATATTAAAAAAAATATTGTTTTATCCAAAGCCAAGTGAAGGTGGGTCTTTGTTTGAGCATCTTATTAGAATAAAAGATCTAAGAGATCAACTCTCAATCATTAATAAAAAGCTTGATGAAGATGATACGATTGCCCTTATAATCAACAGTCAACCACCATCATTTGAAACCTTTATGGAGTCTCTACGTTTGTTGGCAAAGAGTTGGCACAGTTGAAGTAGTATTGCACAGTGGAGGCATATATAGCAGATTTTCAGAGGCTTTCAGTTATGGTCTCTGGGATTACAGAGAGAAGATTGGTGGTCTTATTTAGTGAGGGACTCATGGAGCCACTTAAGACGTGGATTAAAGCATTTGACCCTCCATCCTTGCAAGAAGCAATGAAAAAAGCAAGGAGTATGGAGTGGGCTGCCCCTAAATCAAAATTTCAGTCCAAATCATTCCCACATAAAAAAGACAAAAATCATTTTACAAAAGACACCAATCAGCCCAAAAAATCAATCACAAGACTTGATGGTGACACCTTAAATGATTTGAGAAGAAAGAATCTATGCTTCTTATGCAAGGAACCTTAGAAGCCGGGTCATAAGTGTGCAACAAAGGGCAAAGTGAATAAGATAGAATAGTTCAACGTTTACCACACTAATAAGACAAGCCTTGATTTCCTTGTGTTGACTCTATAGATGAATGAAGTATTATTATTGGTGTTTTCTTCCTTTAATCAGCTGAGACTCCTTCATAATAACATTGGTATCATGGATAGCCGATAATGATCTGGCAGCGATGACTATACACTTGACACTTGAAGGCACTGACTCAACAATTCATACCGTGGCTCGATCAATGGTAGTCTCCATGCGTTTAACTCTTGGATCAGAATACAGACTGACAGGTCCCGATACTTCTCCTTGACTCGATTCAATATGAATTTCCCCTTTACCTTGATGGTTGGTGTATTTTGTCTTACTTGAAGTTTTCCCTATCTACCACGTAGGATTAGCAAGCAACAGGATATTGCAATATACCTAGAGGGTCTGTCTTATTCCCACTGTGCCAATGAATATGTCCTGCGATGCTTTTTAAGACCCACTGTCTATGTTTGGTGAGCTACTTGCTCACCTATCGGGTCCTTTTGACCATTCAACTTATTTAAGCTTCCCATGATCCTACATAAATTGGCAGCTAATGGAGATTGAAAGGATCACGACTCCTTGATTACCTGCGATTACTAGAATATGACCACCCAGATAAATCAGACAACTCCTTGATTGGTCTTTATATGCCCTTATTACTTTGTCTTTTCTGAATTGCTTAATCTGCTTTGATTCTTTCTGCCACCTCAGACCAGCATAGGCTTTGACTTTCCCAACGAATCATACAAGGCAATGGATATGCCAATTAAATCAAACGATAGCTATAAATAAAAATTTTAATTGTTGCATTCCCTAGCCACGTTGAACAGCAAATATATAATAATGAAATGCAAATTCTTTATTTCTGAAATAACTTGGAGATATAAACCTTGAAATTCTGATTGATGTATATTCCACCAAATCAATGAACCCCTCAAACTCTAGGCTTAAGAACATTGCATTAGAATCATACCCGAATTAATAATATGCCACAATGCAGATCTGGAAGTGTTGGATAAGCACTAAGAACATCAACAATCTCCAAAACCTTGTATGATTCCACCCTGAATGTCTGATTTTAATCTGTTATTTTATTCACCAATCCGCAATTCTGATCTGCAATAATAAAACTCTAAAATCTGATTTATTCTTCTTTTAATAAACCTATGAAAGCTCTGATAATGATCTTTGTATGTGACCATTCAATCGAGACTCCTTGGGTGATCTTTCACACCTGTAAACTCTGTACTATTCGAGGGTTTTCATACTCAGAATAGCTTAAAACTCCATGCCTGCAAACCCTATTGCTCAACTCTTTCCATTTTTTGCAAATAAACAATGAATAATGAATAATCCTTTGTTTTGCCCTTTTATCTTCTTCAAAACCCCACGCCCAACTTCTAGCAATTAACTTTTGAAAATAATAAAATATTTCTCCTCCAAAAACCAACGCCACTTTGGCCTTTTAATCATTTAATATAATATTGGCCTTTTTGAAAAATGCGCCTTTCAATAAAATATTAATAAAGAAACTTAAAAATATATTACTTTAATAAAAATTACTTTATTCCCCTTATAATGTCAAATAATAAAGTACTTTATTAAAAGTTACTTTATAACGCTAAATTATAAAGTCACTTTAATAATTAATATTATTAAAGTGATTTGACTTTAATAATTTAATTAAAAAGCCAACTCTCGACAATAATCTAGCAATAACCCCCTAAGAGTGTCTCTGACACAATTTCCATTTGTAGGCGTGAAACCACTGAACCTAGTATAACTTGCTATAAATAGCAAGTATGAATGATGAGCTCCTGAACTGCCCTCGCAAGGTCTACCAACCAAAATATGAGATCATTGAGCAGAAAATGTTGGGATGAATACACAAGCCTGCCGAAGACCCTAAATACCCTCCAAAGGGTCCCCTAAACGTCTCATTAGCCTACGAAAACCAGATAGTAGGCTAACCACTGTAAAGATACAGATCCCGGAAAAAAGGGGACATTACAGTAGATGAAGATTGATCAACATCTTCAAAAATTTAGTTTCAAAAAAAGCATTTTTAATCCAAATCTTTATGTCAAAAGAAATAGTGAAAATACTGAAAATTGGTATAGGTCATTGAGTCATTCACCTTCTGTATTATTACCAGTGTGTCCCAATAAACTTGAGTTCATTCCTAGAGATGTGGACTTGCAACATTTAGGCATCAAGAACCTTTCCCTTGTTTGTATTTAAAGTCACAGAGGCAAACACACATTACTATGTTTTCCCATGTCACCAAACAACCATCAACTGCAGATTCTAGTAGATGTTCCAAGGGAGGATTTGACTTCCTCCTAAGATTGTCTGACTTTACCAGCTAAGCCCTAGACATTATCCTATGAGCACTATTAGATCTTGCATCGGTTTTACATAATGATAGATAATAATGTTGTTGGTTCTTCTAGCCCTAGGATTGTTACAGACACGTGAATTTTCTAGTCCCCTATTTTGGTTTCCCACTTTTCTTGTCATCCATTCTAATGCTCCATTGAGGAGCTCTTCCCTCATAGAACTATTGGTATTTGTACTTATTATTTATAATTCAGCGTTGAATAACTTTAGGTTTAACCGTGTTTTTATGATTTACATTTCTTTATTGCTTGGCATTTAGTTTTTAACATCTAGGCTATTCTTACCCTAGTACTTCTCTATTCTGGTTGAATGTATTTTGTTTAGCCCCACTGACCTACTTTTGGTCATATGTAGATATTAATATAATTTAAAATAATCTATAGTATGGTATTATATTTCTTAGGCTTTAACAAAACAATGGTAAATATAATCTAAAACTTATCTTCAACCTAAAATAACAAACAAAATCTACTCACAGTCATTTCTTTGGACTCTAGAGACAAAAGATGATATAACAGTTGCAGGAAAACCCTCCACTGGATTATTAGAAATTATACAATAAACAACAAACTTACATCATTAAATTTATGTTTCAGCCAGTAGAGCTCAACTTAATTGTGAAGCAACTCATGATAAATGTGTTTCAGATTTACACTTCAGAAGCATTTTGATGGAATGCATTTATTTAAAAATTGTTTTCTTAAATTAAAGGATTTTCTGACATAAGAAAAAAAAAATACTTAATTAAGTGTTTACTGAAATTAAAGGATTTTCAGACAGCTTTTTTTTCATTTCCCACCATGTCTACAAATCAAATGAGAGTTTTCATTTCCTATCATGTTACAAAGAGAGCCAGCCGTTACTGGAGATTATTCTTTAATCCAGTGAAAATGTTGTAAAACAGAAGCGTACAAAAGATGGCTTTCTTTAAAATAAAACAAACATAGATATCCATTCGCAGTAAAGATCCTTATTGAATTAGATGAAAACCTTGATACACACATATAAATTGTGTGTGTGTGTGTGTATACATATAGACAGGCATATATATGTGTGTAATATATTTTTTATTGGGAGTTTCAATACCTGAATTTGTTCGTTTGGATCCTCCATATGGAGTATGAGATTGCTGAGAAAACCTTTTATCTGAAGTCAGAATGCAGGTATATATAATTAATACACATATTATTCGTATAACCGGTTATGTGGCAGTACCCTATGAGCCACTAAAATAACATGGGCACAGAGAGATATTAGAAACTTACATCAATATTTCTATTTGGTGATGATGCTACAATAAGGAACTTTGAAATTGCAGGCAATATTGCTAGACGGACAGTGTCATTGCTGTCATCTAACCGCTTCTGCAATGATTTGCTTGCTGTTGCTATCTGTTCATCTGCACAAAAGAAATTGCCATCTTAATTTTTTTCATATTTGTGCATATGGTAACCTTATAAATAAGATGCTTTGTAAACCAGTAGCCTCGAAATTTTAAAGACCAAAGCACTTCCCCCTGTTAAACAATTTTCAAATAACAAAGTAGGCATTCTTTGGTGCAAATATCAGACCATGACCGACCATAAGCTTATTAAAAAGATGGAAACTTAATGAATTATAAATGAATCATCCATACAATTGAACAACACAAATTTTAAAGGAAACCATATACAAACTTATACTATTTGCCAGAAAGCAAATGATAAAAAGAACATTCCCTATCTGACATCTCAAATAATATACTACAAACATATAGGGAAAAATTAATTGAAAAATAAGCATATATTTATCTACTTCAAGCACCCAAAAATGGCACAATTGCTAGAGGTACCCTTAAAGAGGGATATTAACTAGAACAGATGAAATAAATGCAGATACACCAGAATTTCGGAATGAAAGAAAAACAAATTAAATCAATGTCCATGAAGGACCAAGATCAGGTCAAAGTGAATGGAATAAACTGCTACATCCCTGCAAATATTTTTGAGTGAAACACAAAGTTTTCATGATTAGGGCTGACCTGGCAATAGGGGCTTATTAGGGCCGACCATATAGGAATGCTAGGCATTTATATTGGTTTAATATTGTCTTTCATTCCTCAAAAGTCAGCAACAAATATCTTCTGAGCAGTGGTAGAACAGTTTTCCTGTTACACCCCAGAATTTGTATAGTTACTATTCTAGTAATGCTTAGAGCATTCTGATTGTAAGGAAGGTTTTGAATGAATAAAATGTGATTGAACCTTGTTATCAATATGAGAATCTGTTTACATGTTATGTCTGGCTCATTCTGTATTCTTGATTGATGTTACTCTTGGATAAGCAATGCATAGAGGAAAGTAATTAGTCTTGTTTTATATATTTGATTTATATATACTGCAAATATTGTGAGCAATTGACTGCCGTGGTTTTGTGCCATGGATGCAGGAACAGGAACTATTCCTCCAGGTGGAGGGGAAACATCACTCGGGAGAGGAACTTGGTCGACTAACCGGTAAAGTTGATCGTATGAGCATACACACACTTCACTGAGAGTTTTGGGAATTGAGTTAGATTGAGTTGTCATGATAAGTCATCCTTAGGCTTAGGAGTTTCTGATTACTTCTTTGTGCTTTATGAGTGGTGTTCCTTGATTGACTAAGTTACTGTTTTGAGAACCTTGAATGTGAAATGTGAACTGATAAGTTACTGATGCCTGGAATTTACAGTTAAATGTATATATACGTGTTTGTGCAATTGCGTCTATTAAAGGTGCTCTGACTGGCCTATAATACACGTAATTGGAGATTTGAAAATAAACATGTATAGATATATTTAAGTGTAAACTGGGTAAGTTTATTAATATACTAATATATCTAATGTAATATTCAAATATTATATAGATATATTTATATATTTAAATAAAGGTAAATTAAAAACTATAATAATGTTATATTGAATATAATACAAAATGTATTAATAACATTTTAATGAGAATATTAAAATGACTAAACCCTTGGAAAGATTTGAAATAGACGTATAAGTCTTTGGTAATTATTTTGCATTACCATATAAAGGAATTTCGAAATATTCAAACTTTAGAAAGTATTAAATAAAGGAAAGGAATTTCGAAATTTACTAGACCATTGAAAATGCATGAAAAATCAATGAAGGAAATGTAAGTTTGAACTTTAGACTTTTGAAAGACTTAAAAGAAATATTTGAAAATCGCGGATTTCTTCTCGTGAAGAAATCGCGCGACTGTTTTGAGCTGTGAATAGTGGAAAATGGCAGCATTTGAAGCCCGCGCCCAGTTCGCACAATGTGGACTTGGTCGCAGCTGTATGAAACGCCACCATTGTGGACGCGTGGGTGAAAGGAAACTATAAGCGACTGTGGGAAACCCTTGACATTTTCAAACAGTAACTAAAAACGCCATTTGTTCTTCAGTCCGCCATTTTTGAGGGCAAGTTTAATGTTTAAACCTGTACGTGGTTGCTTCACGAAATTCACAAGTGATATGTTGAAACATTCTTGGAAAATATGTTGAATTATCACTCATTTTGTTGTGTGTCTGGTTATTCGGTTGCCACTGCACATTTTGACATTATCAAAAGAAGAGGTGTCGAATTCTCATGCCTACAATGTAGTAAGCATGAGAATTCGAAACCTATAAATAGGTTCACTCTCATTGTTGAAAAGCACTCATTCACTCACTCTCCTTTGCATTGGAATCACGAATTTCAGTGCTGTGGTATTTCTGTGTTATAAAATTCCCTCTTGTTGAGAGCTTTATTCACCTACACTGCTGTTGCATTTATAGTAAGTTGCAAACCATCATTGCAATTAGATTGTGAGATAGATTGTAAAAGCCATTACCATTTTGTGAAAGCCATTTGCAATTTGAGACTGTATTGCTGAGAGCAACTTTTCCTCATACCAAATTGCATTTACCTGAAAGTAGTATTTGTTCAAGCTGAGAGAAGGCTGCGAAGGACGGTGGAGCAACAACTGAAGCTACTGATTGAGCTCATACGCAAAAGGAAATCAGGCATGAGAAATATCTTTGTAGAATTTCTGTCATTGATTTTAAAAAGTGTTATTAGTTTTGCTTGATTATGCCTTGCATTATGCTGTAGTTTGAAAGGAAAAATAATAGGAAACCTCTATGTTTCTATGGAATTGCTGAATTGGGAATAGTTAAATTTCCTTAGAAAAGCTTATTGAATTAAGAAATAGCTTAAAGAGCTTGTTGAATTGGGAATAGTTTAAATTCTTTAGAAAAGCTTTTTGAATTAAGAAATAGCTTAAAGAGCTTGTTGAATTGGGAATAGTTTAAATTCTTTAGAAAAGCTTTTTGAATTAAGAAATAGCTTAATAGCTTGTTGAATTGGAAATAGCTTAAAAGCTTGTTGAAATGAATAGTTTGAATTCATAGGAGAATTCGAAAAGGAATAACATAAAAAGGGAAATGTTTGATTACTTCTTAGTAAAAGTACCTTATGTTTTGTATTGCTTGAATACTGCTTGAACTCCTTAAATAAAGGAAAGGGACTAGTTATTAATACTAGGACGAGGGTGGATTCAGTACCAAGGTAGTCTAAAGCTTTAGAGTTAAATAGGTTAACCAGAGAAAGCTATGTACTCCATGGATAAAGATTTCCATGTTAGGAAGTACCAGAGGGACCCCTTGTTGACTGTACTCCATTTCCTGTTTAAGTAGTTGAAGTAGGAAGTCTAGGGTGATTGACTACCCACGGAAAGGACTCAACCTACGCGTAGGATAAGGCAGCCTTAAGTCAAACTGAACCTGACTTAGTGCAAGTGATAGATGACCGTCAGTTTAAGTACTGCCGAAATGCTTTGGCCAAAGTAGTGTAGTATACCTAACGTCCACTTAGACTGTGAGACGAATTACACTGTCAGTTCACAGTAATCCAGGTTACATGCTAGATTGAGATTGTGAGGACACAAGGATTTAGTTATGTAGGATTACACACTATGCTCAGTTGGTCATACAGAACCGGTTACCCAACCAATCTCTTCGTAGAAGGGAGGGCCGTCTACTTAACAGTAAACGTGCGGGGGACCGCAATATAAGTCCGTGGTTGGTGGAAAAGCACCTGAGTGATGTTTCCCTCCACCTTAAGACTTCTGATGAACCAAGGTTTGAAAGGGAAGATCCTGGACAGTCTTATTCCTATTTGCTCAAAAGCTTCCGAGCTATGTTTGAAACTTGTAAGATTCTTACCTTGCTTTTTAATTGAAAGAAAAGTAATGATGAAAGCGTACTCTGATAATTACTTGGAAAATAGAACAATGATAAATTGTGTCATTTATTTCTTTATGATGAAATGTTCAATTAGAATGAAAAGAAAAGTTATTTACTTTGTCATTTAATTGTATTTCCTTGTATCTTATTAGTAAAAGTAGAAAATTTTTGTTTACCCGGTTTTGGGGTCGTTCCATTTCCAATGAGCAGGACTGATTTCAAAGAGCAGAAATAAAAATTCTGTTCTAAGATTAGGGCAAAGCACTATAGGCACTATGTAGTGGAATTTAAATGGTAAAAAGCAGTTCCAGCAGGTGGAGAGCAGTCTTCCAAGAGGTTCAATGGCAGAACGAAGACAAAATCGTGCATCAGTAGGAAATAAGAGGCAGCAAAACCTTGATACGCTGATCAAACAAGTTGAAAAAGTGGCCGGACAGTAGGTTTTATCCCAATGAGGCCTTTTGCTTGGTTAAAAAACTAAGTTGCTAAATTGGCAAAATGACATGTTGATTCTAGGTACCAAACATCAAGTGTGTAAAAAAAGCACCTAACAACACATCTTTACAGACCAAAAACTATGAGATCACCTGTAATGTCCCTTCCTTAGGCAGCTCAAACTATAGCAGAGGTTGGCCTACAATTAGGGTTCCCGTAGGTTAGCAAAATGGTAGGGGACCCAACTGAAGGCTGTGGAGCTTAGCTGGGAGCTTTATGAGCCTTTTAGTTTGGAGCTCAATTGATGAATCCAGGGATAAATTGGAAATATTAAAGTTTGCTTTAATGGAATAGTAAAAAGTGAATAGTAACAGAAAATTATAAGGCGAATAATGAAAAGTGCCCCCATCCTAGTAACTCAAAGTTGTTTTTAAGAAATGGTCCCTTCTTTTGATGAGGAAAGACCCTCAAGTTATTATTTTATTGTTTTTTATAAAAAAGCTCATGGGAGGTTATAAAGCAATATGTTGGGCTCATTTTTGGGCATTCTATTCTCATTTTGACAAAAACAAATTGCAGCTTTGAGCTCTGGAAGAGGGTTTTAGCAGCATACATGTCTTTTGAGGACGAAATTGCTTGGAGGATAGTGAATTGGACGAAAACCCAGTTCACAAAACGGGGAAATCCACCTAGGGTTTCCATTTGGGAATCACTGGTCTTCATCACAAGTTAATTTTCATTTAAAATTGATTGCAGTAGTGGGTTATCAAAATATAATTGCAGATTGGGGCTTCTTATCAGCAAATATCATCATTTCAGTACATTCACCAGTTGGCCGTACTATTTGGGTGTCATTTTCAGTCAAACCCTAGATGGAAATTAAGGTTTTTAGACCACTAAGGAGCAATTTCAATTCAGCCATAGTTAACATGCTTGTAGCTGGTTATTGAAGTTCATATTGGTCTTGTTTCAAGGTCTGGATTAGCCACATCAAGTTTATTTGGAGCTGTATTGTCAAAGGAAACCATCAAACTATCATCGGGTATGTTCTTGGCATGTTGGAAATATAAATCTTTCATTTGTATGGAGTGTAATAGTGCTGTTACAGCTCTGATAACTTTATATCAAACCTGTTATTACTGTAAATCAGACCTGATATAGATTTAATAAAGGCAACTTTTGAAGTGGAATTCATGTTATACGTTTATGCAATCTTTGTTTATCATTTCTATACATGTTCTTTTTAATTTGGCAACAGTAAGCAATCCAACAAGGCTTCAAACAACACATACACACTCAGAAATCGGTCTCAGACTAGATTACATGCCAACCATTTGACGAAATGTCAAATGTTCAAAACTGAGTTTTTTGGGTTATATCTAGCAAGGGATATTTCATCACCTTTTATTCAAGGGTGACTGAGGATCATTTAATAAAAGTAGAAATCATTATTTTTTCATGATTAATCACAAAAATCAGAAATCTCTAGGTTTTCTGATTTTTCCCTCACAAATTGCAATTTTTAAATAAATATCATCAACATTACATTATTGTTTTTTCTGTATAAACACAAAAATAACAATAAAATTGCCAAAATTGCATGTAATCATAGTTTAAACAAATTTTTAACCTTTCTTTTTATTTTGACTTTTGGATGCAAATTTTCCATTGGCATAGGGGTTTAAAAAACAGCTGCAGTGATTATGGAAAAGAATTCATCTGATTCCAAAAAATGAATGATTTTCTGGGTTGGTGTTGTCCTCTAGAAGGAAATGTCATGCACAATTTTGGGTCCATAATCTTCATTTGCAACTGCTGCAACAGATAATGTAGCTTTAATATATTTAAGTTTCTATTTATATTTATATTTATTTATTAACTAGGTTACTGGGTTCTTCTGAACCGGTTCTCGTTCTCTTACCCATTCGGTCTGGGCTCAGAAGTGGCAACAAAAGTGTCCCAAAAGTGGGCAAGGATGCTCCTTGTCTGCTCCCAGGCACTCTAAAACACTCCAGTGAACTAAAAACAATTAAAACACCCAAAACACGATTTTAAAACATTTTAAAAACACTAAAAAGCACCCTAAACCCTAAATATGCCCTTATGTTTGTTGTTTGACAAACACAACTCTTTTTCACACTTACTCATTATTCCTATACCATTTTTGCATTTTGAAAAGTAGCTGCTTTTTTTAAGGAGAACAATCACAAACTACCAAATTTTGCCATTAAGTGATAAAATTATGAAAATGGTGCGCACTATGAAGGGTTGTGTGGTTTGAAAGGCCTTAATTTGGGCTTGGACCCTACAAGGGGTGTTGCCCCTCAACCCTGATGGGGGCATTGCCCTAGACCCCCACAAGGGGCTCTACCCCTCAACCTTGCTAGGGTTGTTGCCCCTAGACCCCATGAGGGGTGCTGCCCCTCAACCCCATTAGGGTCTCCACTCCTAGCCACCACTAGTTATTGGGATCTCTTGTCACATATGAAACTTGATTACAATGAGGGGGTTTGAGAGTGAAGACCAATATTGACAACTTAGAAAACTATCTTTATGACTATTATAATATCATTGATCAATTATGAGGTATCAAACTATCAAAGGTTCAAATGCCATTATTATCATAAAATATAATAATATATGATATATTAAATATAAAATAAATGTGTACCTTATCAATATAAAAATATATAAATATGAAATAACAAATATAATAATAATATATAGGCAAATTATTGTTATTACATTCTAGTATTAAATAACTTAATATCAGAAATAATAATAATAAATAAATATTATAATCATTACACATCAAAGATTGTAATACATTAGAATAAAATAATAATAAGATATTAGCAAATTGGTTTTATTATTATACTTTAATGTTAAAATATGTTCAATAAAACATCCAAATAAAATAATTAAATAATTAAATAATCTGAAATATCATAATTATTAATAATAATATATTATTTTCAAAAATAGATATCATTGTGATAATAAGCCTTTAAAGGCAGCAATTAAATCTAACAAAGGGATATATTTTATGAAAAGTCACCTCTTTCACCAAACAATACATTCCCTCCATGAATCACCTACCTTGAATGGTGTAAATAGAAAGAAGGAAAATAAGGAAGAGCGAAAAAACATTGAGAAATATGATCTGCAATTCAGAATAGCAGCAACAATGATTGTTATGCATTGGAATATAGAGCCATTTAATATATATATATATATTATTTAATAGGCATACAAGTATATATGCATAGATATAGATAAATTTTATACTCAATAATATGCAATGAATAAAGAATATATATGAATAAGGAAAGAATAATTATATAAACATATATATATGAATACTAATGGATATAAATAAAAGAATAATTATATATATATGTATATGAAGTAGTACACGATTATGCAATAATGATACTTCTAAGTAATGATGACTCTTTAATATAAACATAAGTAGATTATGTATATTTATGAATTGTCCTCGTCTTATGATCAATTTAGTATAAGGTTGAAGGAGGCGAGTAAGGAAACATGGAGAGATATAGCAACTCAGGTGATGTACTCACTTAGAAATAATATTTAGCATATTTTGAATATAAGAAACTAATATTGCTCATTTGATTATTGGTGCAATGTTTTCCTTTGATGTTATCAATATTATAATAGTTTTATGAATTGATGATGGTTCCTTTAGCATTATTATGACCATGAATGAAACTAAAGGGTATGATATAGCGGCATTTAGTTTCCATCATCGTTAATATTACATTGGATAGTATCATTGATCATAGACAAATTAAATATGATGAGAATTGGCATTGTTGTAGTAATATAGATCCATGTACTTTTTTTGCATTATGTTACATTTTCATGCATCCATATAATACTCTCAAACATGATACATGCATATAGATAATTCAATAGTAAATGCACAAGTGACTGTCCAAAGATTGTTTTCTCCGTGTTTGTACCCTATTAGGATAGGGGAAGCATCCACCAAGTGGATTGCCTAAAAACCCCATCTTTAGGCCCGTAGGCCCAAGGCATGGGTTTGGTCATGAAGGATGGGGGTCCCACCTGGGGTTCTGCCCTACATAGGCCCAAGACACAAGATTTACAATAGGAGGTGGTAGGTCGTAGGCCCTTGGCCCCTTAGGGTTTCCCTCCTCTCCTAATAGGGCATGTGTTTTCCGAGGTAGTGCCATGTGTGGAGAATGCAAGTACTAAGCCGTTGGGAAATGAGGATTGTGGTGAACAACCTCCCGTGCCTAACAAGAAGGCTTCAGGGTGGATCCACCCATGGCACTCCTCTTGCTTGTTAAATTGCATTTATGATTATGCTTATATTTTGGATATGTAGATATTAATGCTAACAGATATATGTGTATATGGAAATGTTGTTAATATGGTGAATGCAGATTTCAAACCAAGATTACTTCATTAAAAAGAACATTCATTTGGAAGGAAGAAACCCTAAACCTAACCAACAAATGAATTCTAGGGCAAACCGGCTAAGGGATATTACAAAATATATATATCATACAGTGGTACCCAAATGTACTGTACCCAAGAAAAGAAAATCACAATACCAATTTACAAGAACCTCGTACCCATACTTGACTCCATACAAAAATCAACAACTTAGTTTGTTAAGTATATAATAATTGTTACACCCTGTCTCTTAGTTACCAAGTTAATTTTACCTTGTAAGTGAATATGATGATAAATGTTTATCAGAACTTTAATACGTTCAATAGGAGAATGAAATACTGAAATATGTATTATGATGTTATTGCTTCTAAAGGAATGATTATGTTTTATATTGATGGAAAATGTGATGAATAAATATGTATTGCAATATGATTACTTTAGTGCTTGGGCAATCCAAATAATTTATGATGCTAATGGATTTTATGTAAATGGCTAACTACCTATGTGATGTACTAAGCTGAATGCAGGAATAGGTTCGAACCTCTGGAAGAGAGGGGGAGTATCACTCAGGAGAGGAGCTTGGTCTAGTAACCCTTAATTCAGCCTAACTAAGCATACACACACCCACACCCTAGTATGGTCTAGTCGAGTCAGGATAGTCGTGAAATGGTAAGTAACCTCCTGTTAGGGTTTGAGTATGTTTTGTACTAAGTATGTGGTTTTAGTCTTTGTATGTTCCTATTTGGGGTTGTGTGATTGAGTCTCTACATCAGGTGAAGAGTTATTCTTTGTATGTTCATATTTGTTTATATTAATCAATGAAGTATATACACTTCATGTATGTACGTCAATCGATGAGAATGTGATTATATGCGATTAAATAAATATATGAATTCAATGTTATATATATATAATGTATATATATGTATATATATGTATATAATCATGTATATACATACATATTAATATACATATATATATTGTGTATATGTATATGTGTTTGTTATTGTGAAGCATGCCTATATATATATAATGGATAATGGTTGATAGCGCATTCTATCCACAAGTATTTAGATTGCATATTATAAACCAAGTAATTGCAATATATGAAGCACATTATAAAGCGTTGGAGATAACATATGCAAAGTGCTTAAGTAGAAAAGCCCACGCATATAGCATTGCCTTGTTTAAAGGCAAAGCACAGTGTAAAATTTGCACATAAACAATGAGTTGACTTAGTCAGATCTGAATGCTATGTGGAATATAAAACATGTGAATGATATTCTGACTTAGTCTTTCAAACTGGAAGCATGTAAATAGGGGCACATGAGTTCATGTGGCACCAAAGTATGAACTTCGCTTGCATTTAGAAGGCTGTTCTGCTCTTCTTTTCCAGCATATAAGGCAAAAATGGAATGTGGGAATAAGTCAATTAGGGTGCTGGCTGAGAGGAGTCGATTTGTAAAGCTATTTACCTTGCATTTATGAGTAAATAACCCTGCTATCTAGTGGAGAAGGTGCCTGGCTGAGTAGTTGCTTCGAGTCATTGTTTTTGGATCTGCCACCTTTCTTTTATCTTGCTGAGTTGAATTATTTTGCATGAAAAGTGGCAGAAATATTAACTTGTTTGTAGCCTTTGGTTGCTCACAATTTAGTATAAATAGAGGTGCTCATTCTACCAATTGCTAGACTTTACAATTGGATTAGCTTGTGTTATTCTGCTGCAATTTCTGTACAAAGTGGGTTGAGATTTTGTGAGTTAGAAAGTTGTTTCATTGATTGCATTAGTATAGTTGAGAGATTTGGTGAGAAGCTAGTAGTGGGATTCAAGTTGTTCTTAGAGGAAGTTGCAAGTGAGTTTGAGCCATTAAGCTAGGAGGGAAGAATAATCGGTTGGAGCTTCAAACGGGCATGCTGATTTCTACTCCTTGTTATTATGTTGGAAAGATTGTTTATTGTGTTGCCATGATTGGAAATAATATCTTTTATGTAAGTTGTGATGCTTGATTATGCTTGCATGTTCTTAGTTGTTCCCTACTTTGGTGGAACCTATCTATTAGGTTAATACATTTTGTAAATGTAATCAAATCTTTATCAAATAGGATCCTAAGAAATCTAAGGAATTACAAAGGTCTGAAATTCTCTGTGAGAATTCTAAGTCAAGATACTAATTTCTAGATTTCTTCTCTTATGCTAAATGCGCTGATTGCAGAACATTAATAAATTTCGATGTTTGCATATCAATGAGGGAACCACCTTTAATATGTTGGAGACCCGCCTCTAAGAGATGCGTCTCATGAGAGGACGTGTCTCCACAAGTGGAGACACGTTCGCTCATGGGACGTGTCCCTTTGAGCGCGCGGGTTTCAAAGGCAACCATCTAACATTCAGTTTAACAACCTTAACACATATACCCTCACATACATGGCGGATATATATTATGTGAGTTCCAATTTTATTCAATGCAGAATTGAACATCATTTATTATTTCGAATTTATGCATGCTTATAAATTTGATTTAACTTATTTTTCCAGAAATATAATAAGGATTAATTTCGATCACATATAAATGATGATGATGCTATTTAGCAATCATCATTTATATCTGACCGAAGCTATATCTCATTAACACTCCCTAGCTCCCTCTTAGCTAGGGAAGATATTTCAAATCAAATAAGTTGAGATATCACCTTCACACGTGATATCAAAGATATGATATGTTTTCTCACTATTGTCAAGTCACATGACATTCTTCATAACACATCTTCATTATGGTATGTGCACTGACATCAAGTCACATGATGTCTACCATAATTCATGGCATATCCACGGATATATAATTATCCACCATGATTATCTTTTAAGGATCACAATGATCTTCAAATGATATCAAGTCCCATGATATTCATCAAAGTGTCCAAGAGATACTATCATGACATGTCCACAGATATCAAGTCACATGATATCTATCATGATAGTTCAACTCATCATTGTAGAGTCGTCACTTTACAATGTCAAATACAAGTGTTCATTATTAGAAAGATCGTCACCTTTCAATAATGTACACAGGGGGAGTAGGCCCATAAGGTCATCGAGTCACACACATGACAAAAGAGTTTACATATTAAACATCTTTATATATTAGTACAACTTATAAACAATTTGTATTTCAAACATAAATATCAAATTACGTTTCAACCATACCAAGTTTCTTCCTGAAGTGCTCTACCTTGATTCAGGAGAGAGGCTTGGTGAGAATGTCTACAGTTTGATCATTTGTACTAACATACTCCAACTGGATCACTTTCCTTTCCACCATATCTCTTACATAATGATAGGGGATCTCAATGTGCTTAGATCTATCATGGAAGATAGGATTTACAGAGAGTTTGATGCAACTCTGATTATCACAATGAATAATTGTAGGATTCAAGGGCTCACCAAAGAGTCCCACAAGCAATTTACGAAGCCAAACTGCTTCTCTTGCCCCCATAGAGGCTGCAATGTATTCAGCTTCTATTGAGCTCTGTGCAACTGAAGACTGTTTTCTGCAAATCCAAGAGATCATAGCCGATCCTAAACTGAAGCAACATCCTGATGTGCTTTTTCGATCGGTTACACTTCTAGCCCAATTTGAATCAGAGTACCCATGTAGATCTAGCTAGTCATTTCTGTAAAGAAAACCATATCCAAAAGTGCCTTGAAGATATCTCAAAACATGTTTCACAACCATTAGGTGAATTTCCTTGGCTCACACATGAACTGGCTGAGAACATTCACTGCATAGCAAATATCAGGTCTGGTGTTAACCAGATAAATCAAAGATCTAACCATCTGTCTATAAAGGGTTGGATCAGCACACTTGGATTCTACTGCTGCTTCTTTCAGTTTGTGAAGGTTGGTTTCCATAGGTGTAGACATCGATCTACAGTCCAACATTCCAAATCTCTTCAAAATATCAATAGTATACTTTCCTTGGTTTAGTATAATGCCCCCTGATTTCTGCCATACTTCCAAACCTAGGAAGTAGTGTAGAATGCCCAAGTCTTTCATGTCAAATTCGGAAGTTAGATCCTTCTTTCCTTGAGCATTGAAGTGATCTTCTCCTCTTATCAGCAAGTCATCAACATATAAAATAATAATTAGCATATCACCTTTGATTACTTTGAAGTAGAGATTAGAGTCAGTTTCATTCTTGGAAAATCCTAGTCCCAAGAGATAGCTATCAATTCTTTCATACCAGACCTTGGGAACCTGTTTAAGTCCATAGAGGGCTTTCTTCAGTCTGCACACATGTGAGTCAGGTTTATGTATCACAAAACCTTCAGGCTGTTCCAGATAGACTTCCTCTTTAATGGTTCCATTTAGGAAGGCAGTTTTCACATCCATTTGATGGATCTTCCAGCCTTTAGCTGCAACAATGGCTAACACTGCTCTCACAAATGTGTAACGGGCAACAGGTGCAAATGTTTCTTCATAATCAATGCCTTCCTTTTGAGAAAAACCTCTGGCCACAAAACGTGCCTTATGTTTTTCTATACTACCATTAGCAGCATGCTTGATTTTGAAGAGCCATTTGGAAGAAACAAGAAATTTCTCTTTCGGTCTAGGCACTATATCCCATACATCATTCTTTAGAATGGACTGATATTCCTTCGTCATTGCATCCTTCCATGCTTGATGTCTGAAGGCTTCTATTACACTGATAGGTTTTGAGTTTATGATGTTGTTCATTAGAGCAACATAGCTAGAGAACCGTTTGGGTCTTCTACTTTCCCTAAATGTTCCTTTGGGTGTTGCATGATTCTCGGCTTCCTTGATTATCTTTCTAGCCCAAAGTGGCCTGTTTCTACCGTTGTCATCTGTATTCTCATCTGAAGTAGATGGAAGTTCATGTGGCATTTCCTCAGGATACTCCCTCTGAATCTCAGGAGCAAGTTCCATTTCAGGTACTCTTGGGGAATAGGTTTCTATCTCACTAAAACTTCTTGCCCTTTTGAATGCAATGTCTTCTTCAAAGATGACATCTCTGATCAATTCAATTTGTTTTTGCCCAGGTACGAATATCCTGTAGGCTTTGGAGGTTTCACTATAACCCACAAATACCCCCTTCTTTCCGGAAGGTTCTAGTTTAAATCTCTTCTCTTTGGGCACATGAATATAGACAAGACAACCAAAAATCCTAAAATGACTAATGTCAGGTTTTATGCCAGTAAAGGCTTCTTCAGGAGTTTTGTTATCAAGATGAGAATGAGGACATCTATTTTGGATGTAGACAGCAGTCCTAGAGGCTTCTTCCCAGAAAGAGGTTTCAATGTTTTGGTCAAGCAACATTGCTTTAGCAGCTTCTACAATGGTTCTATTTTTTCTTTCAGCAACCCCATCTTGTTGAGGGTTGTAGGCAAACTGCGAACTCCCTCTTAATTCCAGCACTCATGCAGAATTCCTTAAAAATTTCAGAGGTGTATTCTTTCCCATTGTCTATCCTTAAGGTTTTTATTTATTCCCGGTGAAGTTTTCAGTAAGGGCTTTGAACTCTTTGAACCTTTTGAGGATTTCTATTGACTCTTTACACTTAAGGAAATAGATCCAAATTTTCCTAGAGAAGTCATCTATAAATATGACATAGTATAGAAATCCTGCTTTAGAGGGTACAAACATGGGTCCACATAAGTCTGAGTGAACCAGTTCTAATACATTTAGGGTTTTGCTCAAGCTATTGTGAAAGGATCCCTTTGTATTCTTTCCTAGGGCACAACCTTTACAAGTTCTTTCATGAGATGGTTTTAACTTAGGTAAGCCTATTACAAGTTTTTCCACAAAAGGTAGGGCACGGAAATGAAGGTGTCCTAATCTTCAATGCCAAATCTCATTTGAATCAAAGGTGTCAAGGGTAAGGACTTGTTTAACTTCAGTGCATAGTTTGTAAAGGTACCCTTGTCTTAAACCTATGGTTTGGGCTTTCTTGATAGTTGAGTTCTTAGGCCATGCTAGAACTTTCCCATCCATAAAGGTAACTCTATATCGATTGTCTTCAAGGGCAGAGATGGATATTAGATTCCTCTTTATTCCAGGTATAAAAAAGACTCCAGTGAATTGAAGAGATAGACCAGATTTCAGTTAGATGGAGCAGGTTCCAACCCCTTTTACAGGGTGTGCAAAATCATCCCCAATGGTTACATCTTCATCAGTCTTTTCAGTCATAGTGTCTAGGTGTTCTCTGAATCCTATGATATGTCGAGAGGAACCACTATCAATTACCCAGTTGTGGGTGTTGTTAGATACTTGACTAGATAGGGTTGTATAGAACACAAAGTTCTCAGATTCATGATCTGAATTTGTCTTTCCTACTTTGGCAAAAGATGCTTGTTGCTTTGATCTGTCAGAGCACTTCATTGCATAGTGGCCATATTGATCACATCTAAAGCATTGAACTTGAGAGATGTCTTTCTTCTTAGAAGATCCCTTTCCATTGGAATTTCTCTTTCTTTTAAAAGATCCTCTCTTGTAGGAGTTTTTCTTATTCCTTTTATTAGATGTTGTGTTGAGTACATGAATGTCTTCATCTATGTTCTTCTGTTTATTTTCTTTTGTGGAGAGTCTTGTTTCCTCTTGAAGGCAGTCTGTTCTTAGCCTATCAAATTTGGGGAGTTTAGACCTCGCACTTATTCCTTGAACAAATGACTCCCATGAGTTTGGTAGGCCTCCTAGTGCAGTTAGAGTTAACTCTTTGCTATCAACCTGATATCCAATTGTGGATAATTGATCCCTTAGTTCAATGATTGTCATGAAGTATGCATTGATTGTTTCTCCTTTGTTTATTTGGATATTGTTGATTTGCCTCTTTAATGCAAGAGTCCTACTTGTATTGTTGATCTCATAGGTGCTCTCAAGAGATTTGAACATTTGATATGCAGTTTCATGTTTTGCTAGGATGGGCACTATATGATCCCTAACTGCATCTGCTAAGATTTTCATGGCCTTTTCATTGTTTTCAATCCATTGAGTTTTCTTAGGATCGGCCTCTGGTTCCTTTTTGTTTTCTCTCACAAGTGAGTCTAATTTGCTCCTTAAGAATCATCATTATTGTAAATTTCCATGATGAGAAGTTGTTTGCTCCTACAAGACGATCTTCAAATCTGATCAGACTTGACATTATGAAGAATGTGATGTGAATTCGATTTTAGAAAATACGAATTTTCTAGAGCAATCTGATATCTAGATTTGATTTGGATTCACACAACTTGGCTCTGATACCATGTAAATGTAATCAAATCTTTATCAAATAGGATCCTAAGAAATCTAAGGAATTACTAAGGTCTGAAATTCTGTGTGAGAATTCTAAGTCAAGATACTAATTTCCAGATTTCTTCTCTAATGCTAAATGCGCTGATTGCAGAACATTAATAAATTTCGATGTTTGCATATCAATGAGGGAACCACCTTTAATATGTTGGAGACCTGCCTCTAAGAGACGCGTCTCATGAGAGGACGTGTCTCCACAAGTGGAGACACGTCCGCTCATGGAATGTGTCCCTCTGGGCGCGCAGGTTTCAAAGGCAACCGACTAACACTCGGTTTAACAACCTTAACACATATACCCTCACATACATGGTGGATATATATTATGTGAGTTTCGATTAATTTAATGAGTAATTTCGATCACATATAAATGATGATGATGCTATTTAGCAATCATCATTTATATCTGACCGAAGCTATATCTCATTAACACTTTTATATATGAAATATACTCTCAATTTTTTTGATTTTTAAATGAACATTTACAATGTAACCAAGCACCCGTTAAGGTTAGCATAACTCAAAACGTGCATGAAAGAACTCTAACCAAGAATGCGCCCTAAAACCACTTAAGGAGGAGGGGCGGGCATATGGTTAGAGGATCCCTAGGATCTACTGAATCAAATATTACAATGATTACACTGAAAGAGAAAGATTAAACTCGACACCAAAAATGTGCACTCAAGATCCTTTGATAGGCGAGGTGCTAACATATGGTGGTGTACTAATGCTGAAATTGAAGTAACAAAGGCGGATAACCAGCCAAAGAAACTTTCCACGCTACCACCAAACAGTGGGGGGAAAAGATTACAATTAAAATACTTCTTTTGTTGTGGCAGGCATCCACTGAAGAGTGGGAATTCACCACTTGAAAGTGGGTATGAAAAGAGATTACAATTCAATTTATCCTCATTGGCGGTATACCATCCAAGGGTGTTTAGTGTGAAACTAATTAAATAATGCAGCAATATTAAAATTGAAACAGTACTACTGTTAATAGTTTGTACAAAACAGAAGGCTGCAAATTACAATGTTTCACCAATTTTCAAGCACCAAGTTATGCATTGTTTCCATGTCAGAATATAATGAGAAAGAAGAAGAAGGATGGAAACAACAAATGATTTAATTCTGTTTCAGCAAACTGTAATTCTGGAAATGTCAAATCAACAACTACAAAAATTTATCAAATGCTCATAATTCAATCGAATTACCTCCGAATTGCATGATTCCAAGTGCAATGATCAACTAGAAGATAGGCACCCCTGCTGAGATGAATAAACAGCCTCAAAACACCTTTATTTATTAATGGCACAAATCCCAATGCAAGCTGAAATGTACGACCCTCCTTGAGGGGCGATTTTGACATATAAAATCAAAGACTCCAAACTAAAATCTGCAAATTGGTAGGAAGGGTCACCCCAAGCATAGAATCATGATGAACAAATACCCATAATCAAATTAGAAATACCTTTAAAGCTGTTAATAATTTTCACCTACAGCCATGACTGAACCAGCAACAATAAAATCTGGAAATTACATCTGAATCTTCAACATCGAGGCTCAATGTGCACTTCTGAATGAAGCACACTCCCGATCCATCATCTAGGGAACCATAGTTTCAGGCCCAAAGAGTGGAATAGAATTGTTAAACTTTCCCTTAGCCGGATTCTGGATTTGAAACTAGCAGCATAAGTTTGCTTTCCAAAACATAACATAATCAGCACTCCACAATGCAGCAATATATAAGTTTCAATGGGCAAATGAAACACTTTGAATTCCAAGAAGTTGAATCACTTCAACTTCCCAAGGGACGCCCTTCAACCATTCACTTTATTGTGAAATAATAAAACATTATTTCCCTTCCCTTTAGGCGTCCATTTCTATTTGCAACAATAAAGCATTTTAATAAATCATTAAATGCTCAACATGACCCCTTAATGTCCCCTCTTTAAACCAACATGAAGTTATCAATCCTAGGCATGGGGTACAGCTTAAAAACATGAAATTGACTAAGTATAACACTTAGTCCAAGGAGATAACCAAAACCAATGCCAATACTGAAACTGAAGGATTACCACAAATAGCATGATGACCTGAGCTGAACTGCAGATGATGATACTGCCAAAATTAAACTTACTAAAAATAGCCACTGCCAAAAATAGTAAATTCACTTCAACTCAACAGAAAGCCAAACTAATTGGCCACACTAAACTGGAAAAGATTGAGTTGTTGATAGAGTGATACTGCTATAAATACACTTACCAAAAATAGCATATTGCTATAAATAGTAAGTTTGCTAAAACCACATCTGTATGCCAACTGAGCAGTATCATGACTTACTATAAATAGTAAGTGTTTCCAAATATCTTTTAAGCACAAACCCGACAACCATCATGACTTACTATAAATAGTAAGTGCCCAGAAAGGATGTCAGATTCAGATGCATGTCACATCACCCTGGAGATCTCTAAAAACCTAGAAAACTCCACGAGACATGCGTCAGAAAAACACACATGCAAGCCCTCAAAACTGCATCTAAAACCTCCTATAAAATATGAAATCCTAATTTCCCATTCTGCTTAGCCTACGAGTTTCTGGAAATAGACTAAATCCAATTGTAGAGCGTAGGGCTAAATCGGGGACATTACAGTCCGCTGTTCCCAAAATTGTTTGTCCTCAAGCAATGCCACCACAATCCAAGAAAACTGTTTGATCCATACTATGCCAAGTAGGATCCCGGGGTCCCAAATCCATCTCTAAGAGGACCCACTCTGCTGATGCTGCATCACTCTGAACACACAAGAATAATCAACACACCGAATCTGCACTAACCCTCTTTGTAACCCCAAAGAGTCACCATATCTGAGACCCAAACTGATAGACCTAGAAGAACTGATGTAAAAAAAAACTTGCAACATCTCATGTCCCGAAAAATCTAAGGAGTCAAATACAACAAGACCACAATCTAACACATTCCTGAGCAACAAGGCAAATAATTTTCTCAATTCAAATGCATGCTCCATATATAACTCCTCATAGCACCAAGTAAAGCCACGACAACATATGTGACTCTTCCAACACTTCTTGCATAGGCAAGAGCAACTCCTTGCAAGAGATCCCTCATCACATCTTCAAAATTCTGTGAAGATGTATAATGCCTTTTTTGAAAAAAATTGATGTAACTGAGATGACTCCATGAAAAACTTACAAATTTCACCCCATGAGTCTCAAATTGGTGGACCAAATCAGTTTCTAACTTACTGCCCCAAACACTAGTAGAGGAGAAAACACAGAGATAGCCACTGTTGAACATTAGAGAACATCCCATACATGAATTATGACTGTACTGTAACAATCCTTTCCTCATTTGAGGCTCAAAATCAATCCTAGTAGTATACTGGAAGGTCAGAAAATGGAAACACCAACCAACTAATAGGTCTGATTTAGACAATTTGAAATCTGATTTATGAAAAATCAGCATCCCCAACAATAAGCAGCAGCTGCAACAAAATAATCTCTCATTAAAATTGGCATAGCTGCTCATGAACAAGGCTGGTGGCCTCTCCAATAAAGGTCCCAATGCCACCACAAACCATCTTCCAATCATATTTCCATCCCAGAACACCAATTTATGATCAAAAATAAAAATCCAATAACAGGAAAAGAAGGTAGCAGCAATCATAAAACTGAAATGTTTACACTTATCTCTCCAACCAACCCTCTTTTTATGCTTACCATTCTTCATTAAAAAATACTTGAGATCCCAAATACTAACTTTCACTTGGAGACAAGTCCCAACACAAGAGCTGATGATCTCAACAACATTTTGAAAACAATATGTTGGTTTATCCCTTTTAGAATTTTCAATATTATCTTTTTGCCAAGTAATGCCAGGATCCCATACTATCAACAATGCAGTACCATTTCTTAAACAGAAAATTGTTCTCACATGAATCCTCTGATTCTCTCGTTCCATCTCGATAAACACTTCTTGAAACTCCAAGAAGTAATCAACAAACCTATGTTCGTTGAAGAAATGGAACCCAAAATCTTCTGTCATATATTGCCGGAAAGATTCCATGAACCCTTCATCAAATACAATTTTGAAATCTATCACTCTAAGAGAAGGTGGTGATGAACTAAAATCTGACAAGAGTCTCACAAACATCCTCATCAAAAAATAAATAAAACCTTCATCATCATGACCATCAACTCTTTGCTGATGAACAATAAGAATGTCCTCATTTCTTTGTGTTCCAAGAGTTACCAATTCTTGCTGAGTGGGTGCACTAGGAGCAGTAGAAGATTCAATTTCATGCAACTCTCCAACGCTGGAAGACAAACTCAAATTTCCTCCTTCAGTAATCTCTGAAGCAATTCCTTCATCAATATCAAAAAGAGGATTTACATAAACTTTATTAGCACCTTCTTCATACAACAAATTGTCAAAAGCCTGAAAAGCTTGTTGATGAGAATTTGAATACTTTGGTTTCTCAATACAACATTCCAAATCATATGTTTCTTGTATGAGATCAAGCTCATCAAGAATTGTCTGAAGCTCTTCAGCTCTTTTATTGTTTTCTTGCTCCCATGAATAATGAACAACATAAATTTGATTCTCTGCTTCAATTAGAGTCTCATGTACTTCTTGCAACTTGGCTTTGGTGAGCTCGTTACACTCCAATGCCTTGTCGGCAATTTTGGCCACTTTGTCTTTAACACGAATGATGTGCAAAAGACTTGATTTGATTTTCTCCAAGGCAAACTTAATGAACTTCATATCAGCAATGGAAATGCAACATACATCTCCTCTAGGCACAACATAAATCAAATTTTCAACATGCTGATGCAATTCATCAAGCTATAACAAAACTTGATTTCCATTTTAAACAGTTTGTGAGCTTGAACTACAATCTTCATATGTTGGCTGAGATGTTGTAGGACAACTTTGATGGACAAAGATTTCAAAAATCGTTTGAGCTACACTTCCCAACTTGTCTCGCATGTGATGGACACTCTTCATCATTCCATCCATAGTGCCTTCCAATTCCTTAGCTTTTTGCCTTAGCTTGTTTTCAAGTGAAGAGAAATCTGCCTTATGACTACTATAAACATCTCTTTCCACATTATTTTCTATATATTATTCAAGGGAGTCGGTCAAATCAACTTTGTAGTGGGAAGAGACTTCAACTTCCTCTTTCTCTTGACTTTCAAACCAGCATTCTCCCAAATTGTGAAAAGGCAATTCGCTGGTTGAACACATATCTTCTACCAACCGAACTTCTCCTTCATTTGGATCTGCACTTATGATTTCATCATGCAACTCCATGTCAACTCTTGTTTCTAGAAGTTCTTCTCTTGGATTTTCAACTTGAGGCTCCTTAACACCCGTTGACTCATTGTTCTCTACTGCAGGATAAATGGAAACTCCTTGAACATTTTCTATGAATTCAAAGGGATTCCAACTTTCATCCTCCCCTTCAGCTTCGGAAATCTCCTCTTTGTCCTCAACAGTCTTCTTAAAAAATGGCTTCAATTTTTTTTCACATTGATTGAAAAATTCTTTGACTAACAAATCAGCAGTAGGAGAAATCTGCTCTTCACGTTCATAGGCATTCTTGACAAGGGATTGAACACTTTCAGGAAGAGTATCAACTTCTTTGATGGTGTCAATTAGAATATTTTTAACAACTGCAAACACCCCCCTCTTCCTGCTCACTCCAAGTCGAAGTGAATAGATAATCAAACAAATGGTAAATCTGATTTTCCATCCCCAATTCTATCAGAAGGATGCAAGTTCTTATTTCTGAAAATGTCTTTAGGACAGCAACTCTTCTTGGAAATAGAACACTCCTAGTTTCATCCATATCTTGAAAACTATCGAAAATCATACTTAATATGGTCTTCATAGTTTCTTCATCATAGGGTAATTGTGGTTCCACAATTCTTATCACTTCCATGAAACAAGAAGAAATCAGCAGCTTAGTTTCTTCATCTGGATGCCTCAACCAATCGGGTTGATTCAAAACATTAATTGCAGGAGTTAATGCCAACTGCATTTCCTTTGAAAGTGATGGTTTCACTTGTCTCAGACATTTTTCTAACAAATGAAGAATATTCTCTTCATTTCCTCTTGACTGAAATTCTTTGCCAAGTCTCTTTCCAACCAAAAAGAGAGTCTCTGCCAACTTTCTCTCTTCTTCATTAGCCATACCTTAATCTGACAAGACAAGGTTTCACAAACCTCTGAAAAGGTGTCCACTTCAAAAACTTCTGAAGCTGAAACTAAACTCTGTTCTGCTCTTTGATGTAGTATCGGTCTTCTTTGAATCTCATCTAATAATTGAAGCATTGAAACTCACAGGATGGCAGGAAAACAGGCTCTGATACCACTGAAATATACTCTCTCAATTTTTTTGATTTTTAAATGAACATTTACAATGTAACCAAGCACCCGTTAAGGTTAGCATAACTCAAAACGTACATGAAAGAACTCTAACCAAGAATGCACCCTAAAACCACTTAAAGAGGAGGGGCGGGCATATGGTCAGAGGATCCCTAGGATCTATCAAATATTACAATGATTACACTGAAAGAGAGAGATTAAATTCGACACCAAGAATGTGCACTCAAGATCCTTTGACAGGCGAGATGCTAACATATGGTGGAGTACTAATGCTGAAATTGAATGTAACAAAGGCGGATAACCAGCCAAAGAAACTTTCCACGCTACCACCAAACAGTGGGGGGAAAAGATTACAATTAAAATACTTCTTCTGATGTGGCAGGCATCCACTTAAGAGTAGGAATTCACCATTTGAAAGTGGGTATGAAAAGAGATTACAATTCAATTTATCCTCACTGGCGGTATACCATCCAGGGGTGCTTAGTGTGAAACTAATTAAATAATGCAGCAATATTAAAACTAAAATAGTACTATTGTTAATAGTTTGTACAAAAGAGAAGGTTGCAAATTACAATGTTTTCACCAATTTTCAAGCACCAAGTTATACATTGTTTCCATGTTAGAATATAATGAGAAAGAAGAAGGATGGAAACAACAAATGATTTAATTTTGTTTCAGCAAACTGTAATTCTGGAAATGTCAAATCAGCAACTACAAAAATTTATCAAATGCTCATAATTCAATCGAATTACCTACGAATTGCATGATTCCAAGTGCAATGATCAACTAGAAGATAGGCGCCCTTGCTGCGATGAATAAACAACATCAAAACACCCTTATTTATTTATGGCACAAATCCCAATGCAAGCTGAAATGTACGACCCTCCTTGAGGGGCGATTTTGACATATAAAATCAAAGACTTCAAACTAAAATCTACAAATTGGTAGGAAGGGTCGCCCCAAACATAGAATCATGATGAACAAATACCCATAATCAAATTAGAAATACCCTTAAAGCTGTTAATGATTTTCACCTACAGCCATGACTGAACCAGCAACAATAAAATCTGGAAATTACATCTGAATCTTCAACATTGAGTTTCAATGTGCACTTCTGAATGAAGCACACTCTCGATCCATCATCTAGGGAACCATAGTTTCAGGTCCGAATAGTGGAATAGAATTGCTAAGTTTTCCCTTAGCCGGATTCTGGATTTCAAACCAGTAGCATAAGTTTGCTTTCCAAAACATAAC
This sequence comes from Sequoiadendron giganteum, assembly GCA_007115665.2. Classification (NCBI taxonomy): domain Eukaryota; kingdom Viridiplantae; phylum Streptophyta; class Pinopsida; order Cupressales; family Cupressaceae; genus Sequoiadendron; species Sequoiadendron giganteum. Next base: position 301,742,662 of record CM021104.1, on the reverse strand, counting down.
ATAATCAACACTCCACAATGCAGCAATATATAAGTTTGAATGGGAAAATGAAACACTTTGAATTCCAAGAAGTTGAATCACTTCAACTTCCCAAGGGATGCCCTTCAACCATTCACTTTATTGTGAAATAATAAAACATTATTTCCCTTCCCTTTAGGCGTCCATTTCTATTTGCAACAATAAAGCATTTTAATAAATCATTAAATGCTCAACATGACCCCTTAATGTCCCCTCTTTAAAACAACATGAAGTTATCACTCCTAGGCATGGGGTACAACTTAAAAACATGAAATTGACTAAGTATAACACTTAGTCCAAGGAGATAACCAAAACCAATGCCAATACTGAAACTGAAGGATTACCACAAATAGCATGATGACCTGAGCTGAACTGCAAATGATGATACTGCCAAAATTAGACTTACTAAAAATAGCCACTGCCAAAAATAGTAAATTCACTTCAACTCAACAAAAAGCCAAACTGATCGGCCACACTGAACTGCAAAAGATTGAGTTGTTGCTAGAGTGATACTGCTATAAATATACTTACCAAAAATAGCATATTACTATAAATAGTAAGTTTGCCAAAACCACATCTGTATGCCAACTGAGCAGTATCATGACTTACTATAAATAGTAAGTGTTCCCAAATATCTTTTAAGCACAAACCCGACAACCATCATGACTTACTATAAATAGTAAGTGCCCGGAAAGGATGTCAGATTCAGATGCATGTCACATCACCCTGGAGATCTCTGAAAACCTAGAAAACTCCACTAGACATGCGTCAGAAAAACACACATGCAAGCCCTCAAAATTGCATCTAAAACCTCCTATAAAATATGAAATCCTAATTTCCCATTCTGCTTAGCCTACGAGTTTCTGGAAATAGACTAAATCCAATTGTAGAGCGTAGGGCTAAATCGGGGACATTACAATATACCCTATATGGGAATTTATATGATGGGTTTCTATTTTGATTATACGTGGTTAGTCTATACTATACGTATGTAGAATGTAATATCCCACCCTTGTTGAGATATTTGCTAACAATTTTTTTTCCACTCTTTCTGTTTATTTTGGTTTTGTAGCTTGTGAAGATTTTTGCCAAGAAATGCATAAAATACCAAACAAATGCAAATAGAAAAATGCTGAAAGCAATTATATCAAATAATCAACTCTGATTATTTATTATTTGAATTTACATTATGATCATACCCAGATAACAACTTCTGATCAGCAAGTAAACCCTTGAAAACTTTTGAAATTCTTATCCAATGAAGCTAACAACCCTTCAATGCTAACAACTCATGCAAAGATGTCTCTCACAGCACCTCCATATACAACATGACACTAGATGTGGAAAACATATAGTATCACGATAAACATGACTTAACACTGCTTCTACAAACGATTAGACTCAGATTTAAAAGCAATGTACACTGTCAACACTTACGGCTCATAAATAATACATAAAACAATCGCCATGGCATAGTGAGTATATACGGCTCAAATGAACAAGACAACTCCCATACTCTAAGGCATATAGTAACTTTAGGACTTCAATATATTTCAGCTCATCTCAACCCATGACCAGCAAAATGAAGTGAATTTTGAAGCTCACACCGTCACACAGTCCAACTCCATCACATTCTTTCCATGGCACTTACACAAACTTGACAGCTTTACCATTGCCTTCTAACATGACAAAGATTGACAACCTGAGAAGCCTTCAAAACTATCGGTATACTGCTCACAGCCAATATGATGAAGTTCGTTTCAAGGTCTGCATTTGAATCTGCTAGAATTGCTTGGACAAATCTGATCAAATCTAAACCCGCTCTAATACGATGTTAGTTTTATGATCAAAAATGAAAGCAATCAGAAAATGCAACACATAAGACAATGAACACCACAAGATACCTTGGGAAAACCCTCCTACTCGAGGGATAAAAACCCAACAAATATATCTCTTATATATTCAAGGAATAATAGCAGAAATGTGCTTACAACTTAGGCACAACACAATGCCGAATTTGATACAATGAATAATAGCACCTCTCCTAGATGCGAAGATACAAAATGAATATGTTTCTCCTTGAGATCGATCTGCTGTAACAAGATGATGATCTGCTGCTCAAGTGCAAACTTCTTCTGGGAATGCGAATATGAATGAATGAACTTAATGATCAAATGAGATGATCATCACCTTGTATTTATACAAAACAATGTGACTCTTCATGAGGTCGGCCTCATTAAGAAATAGCAATAATTAAATAGGTCGGCCAAGAATAAATAATAAATATTATTTCTTTAATAAAGTGAAGCGCCCCTTCACTTAAATTCGATCTATAATAAATTAAATAGCCAAAGGCTATTATTTAATTTATTCCTCTTTTATTTATTATAGCCGCTGGAAGTAAGAGACCTGACGCTGTAACATCAACACAGATAAGGTCCTATTCATGGAATTTTTGAGACAAGCTCAAGAAGTTCACTCTTTTCTTCACAATCAACACAAGTTAGCATTCACCTTTCCATTTGGATTAGATATATACAAGTGCAAGACTGCCGCTGATTGCAAGTTAATGACGAACGAGTTAGAAAAAATTCACCTCAAGTATCTTACTGAGAGGCATTCTTATGATCCTTTGGGTCATTACTCAGCACGGTTGGAGCGAAGTAATTCACATAGGCCAACACTTGAGGACTTTTGGCCAACTACGAAGATGAATTTGAAGTGCGCCGACGTCATTACTGTAGACTTACTCTTCCTCAGCTTGCTGATTTCCTATCAGAAGATGTTGAGGGTTTGTTGGATGACGACAAAGGGGTGTTACTTAATTCATTCGTCAAAGACCAAGTTGCTCGCCAACCATTTCGCCAACCAAATTGGTATGCCAGGGAGAGTACTTCAATTGAGGACCTGTCGAGAGCAGTTATTAAGACAAGCATGTACTTCTTGGCCAGGAAGAGAAGTAGAAGGATAGTTCTAGTTTTAGAGCCGCCAGTAGGGTTTTCTTCACTACCTTCTACCTCTAGGTCGAGGCCTCGAGTTAAAGTTATCTTGAAGCCACCTAAAGGTGTCAAAGTTAGTGGGAACTCAAAGGGAAAAAGCATCAGTAAGCAGAAGCAGATTGAGAAGACACCAAAAGTTCCAATAGAGCTAGTGGTGCAAGCCGAAGCCAGTTCATCATCTCCTAGTCCACCATCATCTCCACAGTCATCTCCCATTGATATTAACTTGGAGCCAAAATTGCCAATTCATGAGACTTTTGTACCAGTTGATCCACCAATGGTTGACACAGTAGAAGCAGTTTCTTCTCAAGAGGATAACATTGATCATTCATGTTGACTCGAGAGGTCTTTGGGAAGACGGAGGCGAAAGCCTTCATATTAGCTTTGATTTATTTGAGTTTGGCGATCCTTATCAAGATAGGTCAAAAAGCAGGTGCATATAAAGAAGACTCCTGAAGTAGAGATCATTATTGAAGTTGCTACACCACCAGAGGGCAAGAGCCTGGATGAAGTTGAAGTTGGTGATTTTACCTTCGTCAAAGCAAATCTTGGTAGGAGAACTCGACAAGTGGACGTGAACCTTTTAAAGGTCGCTGCAAGTAATCTTGAAGAGCATGCCATGAAGGATGGAGAAGACAAGGCAGCCCTCAAAGCTGAGGTTAGGAAACTCCAATAGTACATCTCGGATCTTCTTCATGGAACCGCAAGCTAGGCACCTATACTCCCACAGCTTCGAGAGACACTTGCAGATCAACAGAGACTTGGCTGGTAAGTCAATCATGGAAAGCTCTTGGACAACTGGATCGAGGATTTTATTGTTGCAGGCCGATACCTCCTCACAGAATTATATCAGTTGAGGTATGAGGCACATAATCTTCGTTAGGGGATCCAACAGCTTGAAGTCTCTATAGCAGAGTGCAAGCCGAAGCACTTGATACTCATATCTTAGTTGGCAATTGCATATGACACCATTGTAGCAGAGGAGGATAAAGAGAAGGTTTTTACTTGGAGAGAACATCTTTCCAAAGTAGAAATGTATGAGAGAATCTCTACAAAGATGGCCGCCCTCAAAGAGGATGTTGTCGGAGCTCTCAAACTTATCAATGGATTTATCACTCAGATCCCATGTCACTATCTTTGTAAAGATGGCACATATGCTGAGCTTCATGCAATGTAAACCAAGTTCGAGGGGCTGGTTTGTGATAGCCTTGATGGAGATCCTGTGGCGTCCAAGTTGGATCACTTCTCAGTGATGACAACTAGTTTCAACAAGGCAACTGAAGATGTCAGAGATTGATCAAATATGGAGAGGAGTTGAGCAGGTAGTCTATCATCGTGGATAGCGTCAGAGTTCCAAAAGATGAGACAGTCGACAAATTCCTAGACGAGGTGATAGATCAAGATGGCTTGTAGTAGACAATCAATTAGATCTTGCAGTTACTCTTGAGGATAGAGTCATAAGCAGCAGTTAACTCGACATCTTTGTTGAGTTCTAATTGCTAGTTTCATGCACGTCTATCTCATCTTCGGGATATCTCTTGGAGGAGGTTGGACTTTCAATTAGGATCTAGTTAACTGATGTTTATTATCAGTTAACTTTCATTTCAATAAGGACTTGCATGTTGCACATGTCCATTTAGTTTAGTTTTGTTTCAATTAACTGATGGTAGCTTTCCAGTTAACTGTATAGTTTCATTTATTTAGGTTTAGCAATAAACTCTTGCATGCTTGCAAGACTCATGTTAACTCAAGGTGATTTTAGGGTTCCCTACACCTTTGAGTTCTATAAATAAGAGCACCCTTGCTCATTTGTAATTAACTTTTGCATGATAGCATACATGTTGAGCCCACTTTTCCTGTAGTATTGTTATTTTTGTATCTGTTCAAGAACTTTTCATTGTGCTAGAGAGTTGTTGTGTTGCCGACAATATTCCTATTCTCAGTATTGATTCACTTTGAACTTTTATTAGTAATAAACAAATTGTTGAGCCGCCTTGCCGTGCAATGTTACTTGTAATGGTTCATCTTTGTTCAATATAATGTTGGTTGATCGTTTATTTGTGTGACAGGTCCTTCATACATGTTGTCCTAGGTTATATTTGTGATTAATAATCTTGTTTCATAGCTACACCTCGAATAGAGTATTTTACCTCCTTGGGAATTTAGAGATGAAGATTATCGTTTGATGTCATTTCTAGTAATCTTGTTTGCAGCCTACACCTCGGATAGAGTATTTTACCTCCTTGGGAATCCTATGATTGAGCTTTCCATTTAGTGTTCGTTTCCAATAACCTATTTTCAGCCTACACCTCGGATAGAGTATTTTACCTCCTCGGGAATCCTAAATACTAGTTTACCGTTTGTTGTCTTTTTCAATAACCTTTATTTCAGCCTACACCTTAGATAGAGTATTTTACCTCCTTGGGAATCCTGTTATAAAGTTTATCGTCTAAACATTCCTTGCTCCTAAATCCTCATGCTCTGTTTCTCTTGAGGAAATAGGATAGATTAAAGTAGTAAGTTAGTTGTAGTTAAGATCTGCAAAACCAAAGAAAAACCTTAGCTGCAATGTATTGGTTTTCTTAACCTTGTGCCTCTTCCAGCTGAGTCAAAAAGATAGGATTTAGATCATTTACTTTTTCACGCATATCAGCAAAAAAGGGAGCTTCCCCTCCTAATTTGAAGATAAGTCATTACACACTGTGCATAGTTGTCTGTTGCCAATACGCACTCCAAAGGTGCAAATTGTAACGCCAACACGAAACACAAAGCCACTTTGGAGGTTTTTTAAACTCTGGAAATTAACATGAACCCGTCAGCTCTTGAATCCTAACTAGCACTTCATTTTTTTCCAAACTTCATAGATTCTTCAATATCTCATGGACGCAAACTCTTGTTGCTGTGGTTCTTCCTTAGAACAAGACCCACAGAACGTTAGAAAAACAACGTGGCTGAGTATTGATTCTTTAATTTCCTAAGATGGCGTTTTTTTTCTAGATTTCCTGTCTATCATAACCAAGCACCGTTTATTTTTTCTATTCAAGGCTCTACGCTAAGTACTCCATCTACACAAACCATTGTTCTGTAATTCATCACCTATTTCAAATTCGTAGCAAACAACCCAATCACCAAAGATACTTCTCACAACATCACAGGTAACATTCTCTACTGAAGCATTTAGGTCGAAGTAGAGTCCACACCCAAACTTTGATCTAGTCTTAGTGATACAAAATTCCCCTGCTCCATACAGTCACCAAACTCACATTTACTCCTCATGCGAGTGTAATTGCTGTCGGGTTCTTGAAACTCAACTTTGAAACATTATTTAAAAATCTCATATTAAATTTTATTCTTTTGCTCACACCAAGGGACCCAATTAAATTAAATTTTGGCACCTTATGGTCCAATGGCCACTTCAAAATTAATGCTCTCTATTAAAAAATTCAAAATTCAAATCCAGGCATTAATTTACCATGCTAAGATAAAATGTTTCAAAGGGGGGACATTATGGTCCTCCCATCCCAAATTTGCTTGTCCCCAAGCAATTTTAAATCGGGGTGCTGCAAAACTTGGTCATTCTCCCACGTAGCATCTTCAACCGGAAGGTTCTTCCATCTCACAAGATATTCTTTGATGATCCTTTTCCTGAGAGTTTGTTCTCTGATTTCGATTATAGCTTCAGGTATTAGTATAAGTTTCCCTTCTTCATCCAAAGGTGGCAATTCAACAGAAGGAACTATGTTATGTGCCAATGCCTTTTTGAGGCGAGAAACATGAAAAACATTATGAACCTTGCTATTTCCAAGCAACTCCAGCTCATATGCCACCTCTCCAACTTTCTCTGTGACTCTAAAAGGACCATAGAATCATGGTTTCAAATTTTTTTGACCCACTCTTCTTAAGTGAAGATTGCCTATAGGGCTGCAATCTTAAATATACCATGTCACCAACTTCGAAAATCCTCTCTGAACGGTGTTGATCAGCATATAATTTATGCTGATTCTGAGCTTCAAAGATACCCTCTCATTTTTTTCTTGATTTTCAATCTCAAATACAATGCAACCATGCACCCGTTAAAGTTAGCTCAAAAACCAAAACGATGCAGAATAGTAACTCTAACCAAGAATGCGCCCTAAGATCTGATGAGGGAGGAGGGGGAGGCATATGGTTAGAGGATCCCTAGGATCTAATTAACTCAATAGCTGAACTGATTACAATCGAGAGAGAAGAATTAAACTCAACACCAAGAATGTTCACCAAGATCCTTGGAAGGCGAGGTGATAGCATATGGCGGAGTACTAATTACAAAACTGAAAAGAACTTAGGCAGATAACCAACCATGAGAGATTTTCCACACTTCCACTTAATCAGTGGGGGGAATGAAATTACAAATAAACAATTCATCCGCTGCGGCAGACATCCACTCAACAGTGGGAATTCTCCACTTAACAGTGGATGGTAGATGTAGATACAGTTAATTTCCTCCACACTAGTGGTAAACCATCTGGGGGTTACAATGTGTTTGCATTAGAAATCACAAGTAATTGCAATAATAATATTGGTTGGATTAGTACTACTAATTCTCAACCTTACAATTGAAATAATCAGCAGATTATGGGTGTTACAACAATAAAATGAATGCAAATATATGAAGGATGAATATAGCAATGTTTAGAACTCCCAAGGACTGTAAATGAAGCCAAAATCTGAACTTAATGAAGTCTGATAACAATAACCAGCAGACTGAAACTGTGAACCAACAAGCTGGAAATCAAAGAAATGTTCATAACTTCATGAATTTACCTCCGAATTGACTGAAACGAAGTGCAAAGGTCCTTTAGGAGGATGGTGCCCAAAATCAGATCATGAAACTGCATCAAAACAGCCTTATTTATTTGGCACGAATTCCAATGCCAAGCAAGAAGGTATGGCCCGATTGAAAGGGCGATTTGGCTCTTAAAATTCAGATTCTTCAAAATAAAGTCTCATCTTCTATGAGAAGGGTCGCCCAAGGTAAACAAACATGAATCATCAATGCCCAAAACACAATTAAATTTATTCAAAAAGCTGCTAACAAAAATCAACTTCAACTGTATAAACACCAACAACATACAAACTGAAAATATCACCAAAATTCTCCAACTTTGAAGCTCAATCTGCTAGTCTGGATGAGAAGCAGCAATAATACCAACTAGGTGTTGTCTTTCAAACACGAAATTAGATAAGAATTAGGAGGTAAGCATCCCTCGAAGTGAGAAACAAGTTGTCATTTCGAAAACATAACAATAGCATAGACATTGGATGATAAAAGCTAGAGCAAACACTCTCTTTTATAGAATTGAAGGTGACTTTTCAAATTCCATAACTCCTCCGAGAAAGGGATGCCAAAACTTGTTTTTGAAATATTTTAAATTTGAAAACACTTTATTTCAACTCCTTTTTGAAATATTTTAAATTTGAAAACACTTTATTTCAACTCCTTTAGGCGTCCAAACTTCAAGGCATTTTAAGACATTATAAAATATTAAATATTCTCTTGATGAGGCGTCCACCCTTTAAGACCACCTTTTAAAATAACTTTAAGTCATTAAACTAGGCCAAGGGGCCCAAATATGAAATATAACATTAATGACTTAAAATAACTTGTTTCACCCAAAATGAACCTCAAAATGTTGAAAACCAAATATGCTCCAAACTGCACTGCCTGAAAAAGAAATTGAACTGGTTGCTGATGCTACTGCCCAAGATAGCACTGCCAGAAATAGAGCTTACTAAAAATAGTAAACTCTGAAAAGTTGTCCAATGCCTTTGCATGACATATCACTGCGAAGCTCTCTAAAAACCCAGAACTCCACCAGACATGCATCAGAAACTCATACATGCAAACCTTCAAGAATGCATCAAAACCCTCCTAAAAAATAGGAAACCCTAATTTGCACTTTTGATCAACCTACAGATTTTTGGAAATAGGCTATCAGTCACAGAAGAGCGTATGGCCAGAATGGGGACATTATAGAGCTTGCTGCATATTCTCCTTCAATGACTTCAATATCTCTTGCCTTTCCTGTAGAAGTATCTAGCCTTAGGCACCTTGGCATCCCTAAAAAAGTAAATCAAGAAAATTTGGAGCTTCATAACCATATAGTGCCATGAAAGGTGACATTCAAATTGACATGTGGTAAGTTGAGTTATAACAATACTCACCCAAGTGTAACCACCTCACCCATGCCTTTTGCTGCCCCGAGATGTAATTTATGAGGTACGCTTCCACCCACTTGTTAACAATTTCAGATTGACCATCAGTTTGTGGATGGTAACTAGTACTAGGAGTAAGTTCCGCCCCACTCAATCTAAAGAGTTCCTACCCAAAGAGACTCAAGAACTTACTGTCCCTGTCACTAACAATGCTCCTAGGCATCCCATGAAGTCTGAAAATTTCTTTTAAAAACAGATCAACCACCTATACTGCTGTATACATAGTTGTAATGGCATGAAAATGAGCAAATTTTGTGAGTCTATCAACAACCACATACACACAATCTTTACCTTGTACCCTCGAAAGGCCTGTGATAAAATCCATAGAGATACACTCCCATTTCTAATTAGGAATGGATAGTGACTGCAACAACCCGACAGGATATGAGTGTTCATCCTTGTTTTGTTGACATATAGGACACTCCCTAATATATTTAGGGACTTCATTTTTAAGACCTTTCCATGAAAACCTTTCACGAATCTTCCTATATGTTTTAAAAAACATTGTATGACCAGCCATAGGGGCATTATGAAAAGTTCTCAAAACTTTGGCCTTAAGCTTTGAATTAGGTACCAAAGAAATTTTGCCCTTATACATTATCAACCCATTAAAAATTGTATACCTGTCATCTTGAGTAGTTCCTTCAATAATTTTCATGGCCCAAGAATCCTTTGCATGATCTGCTAAAATCAACTCTTTCCAATCATCACCAATCTCAACCAATGAGCACAAGTGGGGTCTCCTAGACAACGCATCAACAACCCCATTTTTCTTCCCCTTGACATATCCAATGTCAGAATCGTATGCCTGTAATCTGCTCACCCATTTCTGCTGTCTATCGCTGATATCATTTTGATTCAAGAAATATTTGAGGCTATTGTGATTTGTTTTGACTATAAACCCCCCTCCTATCAAGTAAGATCTGAATTTGGCTAAAGCATGCATGATGGCCAACATTTCTTTATCATAGATAGAATAACTATGTTCAACCCCTCTTAACTCCCTACTTTCAAAAGCAATTGGATGTTTATTTTGCATCAAAACAGCTCCAATACCTTCTCCCGAGGCATCACATTCCAACTCAAAAGGTTGGGAAAAGTCCGGAATAGCCAAAACTGGACAAGTACTCATGATTTGCTTAAACTAATCAAAACATTGTTGTGCTGCATTTAACTAACTAAAGGTTCCCTTCTTTGTAAAATCTGTAAGAGGTGCTGCTTTTTGTGAGAAGCCCTTAACAAATCTCCTGTCAAAACCACATAAGCCAAAAAAATCCTTAAGCTGCGAGAGATTTGTCGATGGAGGCCAATCTACAATTGTCTTGATCTTGTCAAGATCAACCTTAACACCATCGATACTAATTATGTGTCCCAAATAGAGAAGCTCAGTCACCCCAAATTTGCATTTACTCTCCTTAGCATAAAGTGACTCTTTCTCCAAAATACTCAACACTTCCTCTAAATGTCTCATGTTCTCATCCCAAGATTTGCTATATATTAAGATGTCATCAAAGAATATAAGAACATACTCCCTGAGTTGATTACTAAACACCTTGTTCATGCATGACTGAAATGTAGCGGGAGGATTGGTTAAGCCAAAAGGCATCACCAAAAACTCAAAATGCCCATAATGCCATCTAAATGTTGTTTTCTCCACATCCTCTCTTTCACCCATATATGATGGTACCCTGACCTTAAACCAATCTTAGAAAAATAGCGAGCCCCATGCAGTTCATCAATTAACTCATCTATACGAGGAATCGCATACCTATTCTTAATAGTTTTCTTGTTCAATGCCCTGTAATCAATACACATACGCATCGTTGCATCTTTCTTCTTAGCTAGCACCACCGAAGAGGCGAAAGGACTCTTACTAGGCCTGATATGCCCCATTTCAATCAGCTCCTTAATTGCCTTTTCTATTTCATCCTTGTGGCACTTAGAGTGCCTATAAGGTGTAGTGATTACCGCCTTTGTACCCTCAAGCTCTATCACGTGCTCCATCCCTCTATCAAGTGGTATCCCTGGAGGTATGCTCCCAAAAATTGTTTTATGCTTAGTCATCAAATCCTCAACATCATGGTGATATATCCTCTTAGGCTGCCCCATATCTATATCTGTAGGCATAATAATACATTTCGCTGCCCACTCCGCCTAATCTTGTCTAATAAGCCTCTCCATCCTCTTGAATGAGACTGTACGTGGTCCACCATTAGTCATTCCTCTAAGAAGAATCTTCTTACCAACCGAATTAAACTTCATCTCCATAGTTTGTAGATTCATAGTGAACTCACCAATAGAACGCAGCCACTGTATACCAAGAACCATGTCAGTATCCCCTATGCTTACCACATAGAAATCATCTCTCAACTCATACTCTCCCAACTGAATTCTCAAATTTTAAATTTTCCTGGTACAAGAGTGAGTAAATCCATCCGCTACCATAACCTTGAATCCCTCACAATCCTCTGTTTTGATACCTCTTCTAGCAACCACTCCAACAATAAAATTGTGTGTTGCCCCTATATCAATAAGAGTTACTATACGTTGTCCACATAACACTCTAACACGAAAAGAGCCAATTTTTTGCAAACTAGAAAGTTGTGCTATTGTTCCTTTTTTCCCTTGCTCTTTTTCAGACTCATCAAAAGAGCTCTCACTGTCACTTTCTTTTGAACTAGCTTGCTGAGCGGACTTTTTTGCACTTGATTCATCAACTGTATAGTACTCTAATCGTTTTGATTTTCCCTTATTAGCACACTTATGTGTCTTATCCCATTTCTCATCACAATAATAACACAAACCCTTCTTCTTGCGTTCGTTGAGCTGCTCATCATCGAATCTTTGAGGTATGTTCTTTGACTGTTTTGGATCCTTTTGAAAATGTTTTTTATCTTTATCTTTCCTAAACGTAAACCCCTTGGATTGTATTTTTCTCTTGAAGTAGATGACTCCATATCCCTTGCCTTTTTAATTGCATCATGTAATGTGGGTGGGTTAACTGCCTTTACCCAACCCTTAACAGATCTGCTAAACCATCCATGAGCAAAACAATCAGCCTCCTCTCTGAAATATCAGTCACAAGCACTAGAAATCTTTGAAAATCTGCTACATAAGTGTCCATTGTTCCTCACTGCCTAAGCTGAGCTAACTCCTTAAAATGGAGTTCTGGATCTTTCTTATCGACCCTGTCAATCAACCTCTCCGCGAACACTGCATAAGAATCAATCTAATTGTGACCCAGTGTTACCATTCCATAGTGCCACCACTCATGTGCACACCCATCCAAATGTAACGTAGAATATTTGATAGCTTCATCTTCAGGCATTGGATTAAGCTAAAAATAGGTGTCAAGTTTTTGCACCCACGTTCTAGCTGTATTTTTCTTGGAGCCATCAAAATAAGGAATGGATACCTTACCCACTTTATTTTACAAATCATAATTAGAAGCTCTCCCACCTCTATGTGGTCTATGTCTCTTCCTTAGATCCACATACTCACAAAAAGACATTTCAGCTTGGAATTCTAAATCTGAATTTCTCCAATCTTCTAAGATTTGATCTTGGAGCTCCAATTGTGTAGGTTCCACATCAACTTGGGGATTATTCCTTGGTGGAAAATGAGGCATCAAAGGTCTAGAGTTCGCTGTCCTGGTTACATTACGCTGATTAACAGCCCTATTGTTAGCTGACCCATCTTCATTTCCCTCATTCCTTCCATGAGCATTGTTCCCATCATTGTTGTTGTTGTTTCCTCTCAATTGTTGAGTAATTAAGGCTGCCAATTGTGCTACAATCTGTTGTAATTCATGCTGACCCCTCACCAAATCATTGAACATGTCATGAGTACTTGGGTCCTCATGACCCCTATTATCCCTGTTATCTTTGTCACCCATACCTGTTTCTTCTTCCCCAAATATAAAAATATTACCTGAACCACTACCTGTATGTGTATTTTGATGACAGCCAAGGATTCTCGACAGAGTATCTCCTTTAGGCAGTTGAGGAGGTTGCCAATGACCTGTTCTCGACTCTCAAAAATAGAACCTCCGTTCTCTATCACTCATGGAAAGATAGAACCCCCAAAAACACCAGAAATCATAGGTTGGCAGGAAGCCAGGCTCTGATACCAATGTAAGATGCTGCCCTGTTTTGAGATTTAAAGGCAATTTTCCCCTCTTTCTGTTCTGATTTTAAAATACCCCCCTCTGAGTTTTTTTCCTTCCTTTTCTTTTATCTTACCAAGTGTATTATTGGCGTTCAAGTTTTAAGAAGGTTTGCAGAGCTGGTGAAAACTTGGCATCATAAATTCAAATAAACTAATAACAATTCAAACAATACATTTACTCAAGCAACTGAAAATTTGTTAGCTGCAGTAGCAATGGTTGGAATTTACAATTGATATCAACCCAGAAAAAACACAAAATCTATTAAATATCATTCTCAGGTCATTACAGCCATAATGCAAAAGAGAATCGGTTCCATATATCTAAAGCTTTATTAGTTACCCACACCCAAGATTTTCTGTAGCAATGATCCTTCCTCGAGTCTTCTTTGAGGGCTTTTATCACCAATGTATCTGCACTTCAGCCAAAACATTAAAGTCCCTGAACTAAATAAGCACGACTTGATCACTTTTGAAGCCCGTGGCCTCTTTGAAGAAAATGACTCCAAGTGTATACTCAAGAATAATACATGGCAGCTCGAATGGGTTCCTTTTCCAGTCTGCAAATTCTTGCAACAAGATATGGTCACACTATAAGAATCAAATAACTCATACCTTACCTTCAGAAGATCTCTTTCGACTTGCCACTGCAAGCTCCCTCCTCTCAAATTTGCACACAATATTTAATTTGAGCCGAAGACTAGAGATCACGTCTGAAGGTTATACATTTATATATTGTTGTGATACCTCACTTCAACTGCTTAACGGAACATAGAGCCACTTTGGAGATTTTTTAAACTCTGGAAATTAACATGAACCCGTCAATTCTTGAATCCTAACTAGCACTTCAATTTTTTCCAAACTTCATAGATTCTTCAATATCTCATCGACGCAAACTTTTGTTGCTCTGGTCCGTCCTTAGAACCTCCGTCAAGACCCACAAAACGTTAGAGAAAAAATGTGGCTAAGTATTGATTCTTTAATTTCTTAATTTCCTGAGATGGTGTTTTCTTTCCAGATTTCCCATCTATCAGAACCAAGCACCATTTCTTTTTTCTGTTCAAGGCTCTACGCTAAGTACTCCATCTACACAAACCAGTGTTTTGTAATTCATCACCTGTTTCAAATTCGTGGCAACAACCCAATCACCCAAGATACGTCTCACATCATCGCAGGTAACATTCTCTACTGAAGCATTTAGGTCCAAGTAGAGTCCACACTCAAACTTTGATCCAATCTCAGTGATACAAAATTCCCTCGCTCCATACAGTCACCAAACTCACCTTTACTCCTCATGCGAGTGTAACTGCCATCAAGTTCTTGAAACGCATCATTGAAATATTATTTAAAAATCTCAAATTAAAGTTTATTCTTTTGCTCGCACCAAGGGACGCAATTAAATTAAATTTTGGCACCTTATAGTCCAATGGCCACTTATAAATTAATGCTCTCTATTAAAAAATCAAAATTCAAATCCAAGCATTAATTTACCACGCTAAGATAAAATGTTTCAAAGGGTGGACATTACATTTTATCTTTGACTGAAGTCATTTATTGTTGAAGGTTATACCTTTGATTGAAGTCATTTATTGTTGAAGGTTATACTTTTGATTGAGGTCAATTATTGATGAGATTATACTTTTGATGGGAGTCATTTACTGTTAAGAATACACTCTTGAATGGGGTCTTTTATTGTTGAGATTGTACTTTTGAAATAGTGTCATTTAATGTTACGACATTATGTTTATCCGTTGTTAATTGGTAAGATAGAGTTGCTTTTAGATACTTAGTAGCAATGTTATATAGATATGAGTTAAGGGGAAGGTTATTCCTGGGGTTAGTATGATCCACAAGAAAGGGGATAGTCTTCGAATAGAATACTAATGGTCAATACAAATCGAGCAATTAAATGTGGTGAACAGATGACCTCACTCAAAGTTACTGGGTGATGAATCTTTGCCCAAAGTAGTGTAGGTAGCCACTATCTACACTGTCAGTTCACTGTGTGATCCAATTTACATTCTAGGCTGGGGTAATCATACATGAGGTAGTAGACATCATGGTAGCTCTAGATATGTAGGACACATCACTATGCTTAGAAAAGGTTATTTGAAGGATGAGGTTACCAAACCAATCTTTTCGTCGAAGGGAGGGCCATCTTACCAAGTTTAGTAGATGTGCGGGGAACCGCAGTTAGCCATGGTTGGGAGAAAAGCGCTCAAGTGATGCTTCTCCTCATGCAGTTAGCAGCCAAGATTTGGAAGGAGGACATTCCGGACCATTGGTATTTCTGATTCAAGAATTGGGATGTATGCACTAATATTGGGGATAACTAGAAGGTATGCACCAAGTAAAGGGGACATTTGGAACGTATGCACCAATGCTGGGACATCAGTAATAGTTTGTATTTCTAGTTCATATAAGTTTGTTGAAGCAATGTATATAATCATGTATCCATCTATATGGAAATTGTAAATGTGAAATGTTATCTTGAATATATTTACATAAAGTGAAATCATTCTTATATTATTGAAAAGACTATTTGAATATGCAATGGAAAAGTTTGGATAAGTTATGTTTCAAATGATGCATATATTATGGAAAAAAAAGAAAAAATATATTGCTCATTAGGTTTGATACATAAACTATTCACTTGTGGAAAAATCATAGAGAAATTACTAGGTAGAACAAGGGGCATGTCACAATTAATTTTATTTATATAAATAAAATTATTTATTTATTTAATATATATGTTATTTATTACGTTTAATCTCATTTACTATTGATACAATTATAATATTTAGGTGTAAATTAATAAATTATATTTTAATATAATGATATATTTTTTAGTTTGTATTTCTTATAGTCTTCCACGAGGATGCTTTCTCCACCCCAATATCTCCATGTTTTTGGGATGAGGATGTCACCTAGACATGGGGGACTTCGAGGGGATGCTTCCCCCACCCTGAAATCCCCATGTTTTTGGGACGAGGATGTCCCCAAAGCGTGGGGACTTCGAGGGGAATCCCATCACCACGCAAGACTCAAAGACGTTTTTGGGATGTCCCTCTGTTTTAGGGCACTTATGGGAAACTCCAAGAAGTCCAAGGGACTTCCAAGAGTCTCCTAACTACCCCTAGGGCTTCTACTTGGTGTTGCAAAATAAAATGATAAAATTGTGAAGATGGCATTCGCTATGAAGGTAAATATAGTTTTGAAGGCCTCAATTTGCACTTGGCAATGGGGGCTCTACCCCTCAACCAAGCGTTGTATTGTGACAAGGAATGCGCCAAGGGTGTTGCCCCAGGACCTCACGAGGGGCACTACCCCTCGATTTTTTTCGAAGCTTAGCCCCCAACCTCCACCCGCCATTGATATTGTTCAATGCAATCAAAGAAACAGTGCAATGTTTTTACTGTTTAGTAGTTTACTTAGTATGCCATAGTTTCATTTGTAGTTCTTATACTTATTTCTTATACATCTATTTTTAATTGATTTTTCTAGTACTATATGTATTTGCACCTCCCTCCTCACCCCTTCGCCACCCCCTTGCCACCACCCCCAAACTTAGGCCCTTGGTCCCCCTACCCCTACAATGTAATATCCCCATTTTTGGTCACTTCAACATTGCAGTTAGCTTCGTCTTTCTTGGTGACCATCAATAATGCTAGAGGGGATATTTGATGTCTGTGATGAGCTCAGATGGTCTAGTGGATGCTTATGCCACTTTTCGAAGTGAATTCTAACTTTTGGCAGGTTCTCCAAAATTCTTGGAGAAAGCGTCTATTTATAGTAAGTCACTCAGTCGGCCCAATTTTCATTATTCATCACCGGTATCATTCCAATGCAATTAGATTTTGATTTTGATGCTTTTCGATAGTTTCCGCAACTTGGGTGTATAATTGGCTTTAATTTAATTATTTCACTAAGATTGCTTAAGTTTATTAAAATAATTTAATGGGCACCTAAGTATAATAGCTCGTTGAAAAGAGGATGAAAAGTTTTAAATCATGAACACATAATATTGGGATCTTGCGTGTCAAATGTTATCGCTATTTTGATAAAAGGGGTCTTTGGAGCAAAAAGGAGCTTTTAATTAAAAAGTGAATTTTAAATTGTATCTTTTTGAAAGTTTGGTGGGAAAGTATATAAGGAGATTTTGTGAGCTCATTTGGATTATGCGGATTATTACATTTTCTTTGTTGAAACTCTTGTGGTTTGGAGATTGAACTCAATTCATCTTAGTTGGAGGACGGAAACCCTCTTCGAGAAGATTAATTTCAATGATGAGACTATCCACCCTAACTAGTACAGGTGGAGTCATTCAAATTTTGCAGTTGGAATTCATCAATTGGGATTATTGAAATTTGTGAGGTCTTATTTTAAGACAAATTTTAGAGCATTAATGAACTGTGTTATGTGACTTTTTCCCCAAGAGAAAAAAAAGTTATGAAATAACCCTTCAGAATTAAAAGGGAGATAGAAAAATAAAAGATATTATGATCATTTGGTTAAAAGAGATATAAATGAAGAATATGTATAAAAAAACCTCTTTTAGAAAGGTGGAAGAATAATTATTTATTTAAATAAATATTAAATGCAACCTTTCTGAAAGGGTGTGATGGTTTGGAAACCACCCTTTAAGGCTTATATAAGCATTTATGAGAGACTTGGAAAAGGCATGGAGAACATTCAAGGAAGAAGAAATTGATTTGGAGAGCTATGGGAATTGGAGAAGGGGGCAGACAGAAGTGGCTCAAGAACTTGGTACCCCTATCTAAGGTGATACTCTACAACAACCCATGTACCCTCACAACTTCCTTGAAGAATAGGTCAACAATCTTGAAAGCATCGTTCATCTTTTGGCAAGGAATGGAATGTGTCATTTTTGACAACCAATCAACAACTACAAAGATGAAATTATTACCCCTCTAAGTTTGTAGTAGTCCATAGACAAAATGCATGGAAAGTTCTTCCAAAAGATTTTTTGGAATTGGTAATGGTTTATATAACCCTCTATTCTAGGCAACACCCTTTGCAATCTAACAAATGTTGCATCTCTCAACAAATTTTATGACATCGCAATGTAGATCTAGCCAAAAATAACAATTCCTCTAACATGGCCAACATCTTGTCTATATTGAAATGCCCTCCCAATCCTCCACTATGTAGTTCCCTAATAAGATTCTCTCATAGAACTTTGCAGCATACACAATTACCTTCTTCTAAACAAGTATCCTTTTGTAATATCCCCTTTTCAGTGATGATCTTGTTGTGGACTGTTAGCCTATTTCCGGAAATCTGTAGGCTATTTAGTTAAACAAATTAGGATTTCCAGTGTTTCCTGCTCAGCTTGGTTTACTGTGGTTTTGATGTGTTCTTACTATTTTTAGCATTGGCAATTTTTAATAAGTCTATTTTTGGCAGTGTCTTCATCAGCAGTGTTGTGCAGTTCATTATCCAAATTTTGGTAATGTCTCAATTTCCAGTTTGGTGATGGGTTGTTCCTTGGACTAAGTTTCATACTTAGTTAAAAATGTGTTTTGAAGTTGTACCCCACGCCTAGCTTAATGACTTTAAGTTGGGGCCATAAAGTAAGATACATTTAATATTTTATTAAATGTTTATTTATCATCTAAAGTGGGACGACTTGAAGGAGTGCAATAAAGAGTTTATTTTATATTTTAAATGGTGCCTTTTTGGAGAATGGCGTCCCCTTTGGGAAGAGGAAGAATTTTTTTTGGAAGTTACAAAAGTATCATCTCCTCTTGGTAAAAGCTTATATATTGATGCCTTGCTCTTTGTATCTAATCTTGGAAATTGGAAAGTAAAGTTATGCTGCTGGTTTGAATCTAGAACCTGGCTAAGGGGAAACTTAGCGAATTCAATCCGTGCTTCGGGCCTGAAACTATGGCTTCCTAGGTGGATCATTGTGACTGTATTTCACCTTGAAATACAGATGGAGCTTCAATTTGATAGAATCGAACAAGTTGCTGATGTAAAGCCTGTTTTTTAAGTTGTTGATTTGGCCTGGCTGAAGCTATTTTCTGTTCATAGCTTCATCATTGAATTTGGTTTCGTTCTGGGTGTTGGCCCAAGCTGTTCTACTGTGGAGGGCGCCCCTTCCTACAAATTTGCAGATTTAATTACCAACTTTCTGATTTTAAGAGCAAGTCGACCTCCTTGAGGGGCCGTACCAGTTGTCTATTGCATTGGGATTCGTGCCTGCTGTTTTCTTTTGTTATTGGCTCGAGTTTCCATTGGATTTTGGACACCTTGCTTCTAGCTGTTGATCGATTGTCGTGTGGAGGCATTCAGAGCTGTGTCGAAGGAGTTCCGTCCAATTTGGTGAATGTATAGCTTGTTGGTCTGATTGTTTGAACCTTTTGTTTCTGATCAGATTAGTTAAGTTTTATTATCTTGCTGTTTGAGCTTCAATGTTTCATCTAATCAAGTTGTAAACGTTAGAGGAAGTGATACTCTAACCATTGCTTATTCTGAGAACTTATTGTTAATATATTGCAGCTGTTTAGTAATTGTTTGTAAGTTGTTTAGTAGTACTAACAGCAATTTGTTTACTTGCTGCAATTTATTTTGTTGTATTCCCCCCATTAGAATAAGTGGTTGTGTGGATTGTATACCCCCCACAGTTTAAGTGGAAGTGAGGTTAATTGGTTGGCTTGCCGCCTTCAAATGTTTGTAATAATCACACCCACGAAATAAGTGGAGTATTCCCATCGCTTGTGGATGCCTGCTTCAGCAAAAGAAGTTTATTTCAGTTTAATATCTAGCACTCCACCATATGTTAGCACCTCGCCTTGCAAAAGGATCTTGCGTGCACATTCTTGGTGTTGAGTTTAGCTCTCTATTTTCAGTTGTTATCAAGTTATTAGGTCCTAGGGATCCTCTGACCATATGCTCGCCCCTCCTCCTTAAGTGGTTTTAGGGCGCATTCTTGGTTAGAGTTGTTTCAGCTGTGTTTTGATTTAGAGTTAATTCTTAATGGGTGCATGATTTGCATTGTTGTGACTGAAAAATTAAGGGGTATATTTCAGTGGTATCAGAGCCTGTTTTCCTGCCATCCTGTGTGTTTAGTGCTTCAATGACAGATGAGTGACAGAGAATTTTGTTGCTACACCAGAGGAAACAGACTTCAGTTTCAGCTTCCTGAGATTGACACTTTTTCAGAGGTTTTGAGAAACCAAGAAACATTAGTTGACAGTATGGCTAACAAGGGTAAGGGACAACCAATGAGACTAATGATGATAGTGATTCTAGAGTTGAAAAGAAGTTTGATGCAATGTTGGATATCATTTCAAGACTACTCGCAAAAATGGATCAGCAAGTAATCACACCCCAGCCAAAGCAAGGATCAGATTCTAGTGGTTCTGAAGAGGTAGAACAGTTGGGCAACATGCTGCCAATTCAAGGCAATCAGCCCCTAGACCTCTCCTTCCTTCTTTCACTCCTAGGGTGGAAGCTTCTGCGAGCCCGAGGTCCCCATGGCAGATGAAGTAAGACAAAGTTACATGGAGTATGTCTCTCTTCCCTATGAAATCAGAGAGAATTTAACTTTTGATCAGTTTATGAATCAGAAGAAAGGAAGAGGGGGAAAAAAAGAATTTTCAAGCTCTTATGGGTCCCAAAATGGACTACCAACAAGCACTCGCCAAAGTCACCTTGGTTCATTATGATGGAAGTGACAAGTGCATAGCTCGTTCATGGGTCCAGAAGTTGGACAATTACCCATCACTCAGGCCTATGACAAAAGAAGACGCCATCAAATTTGCAACATTGCATTTGGATGGAACAACACACAAGTGGTGGTACCACGGTTTGGTCACTCTTGGCCATAACCTCATTCATACATATGAAGAATTTACCAACAAGCTGATCGAAAGGTTTGATACTAAGGATCCAAAAATCAAGTTCCGTGAGCTTGCCCAGTTGAAACAGCAGGGCTCATTGGATTCTTATATTATTGAATTTCGAAAACTTTCCGTGATGGTGCCCAACATCACCAAAAGAAGGCTTGTTGTGTTGTTTTTTGAAGGTCTTATGGAGCCATTGAAAGGGTGGGTTAAAGCTTTTGATCCACCAAGTCTTGAGGAAGCAATAAGGAAAGCTAGAAGCATGGAATTGGCTGCTCCAAGGCCTAAGTTTCCTTCAAAACCATTTGTTCAT
Organism: Sequoiadendron giganteum; assembly: GCA_007115665.2. Classification (NCBI taxonomy): domain Eukaryota; kingdom Viridiplantae; phylum Streptophyta; class Pinopsida; order Cupressales; family Cupressaceae; genus Sequoiadendron; species Sequoiadendron giganteum. The sequence continues at coordinate 301,721,042 of CM021104.1, read as the reverse complement.
AAGAAGGAAAAGAAACAATCTCCTACTCCATTCAAAAAAATTCCACCTAAAATGGATGAAGAGCTGCGTGAGAAGTTAAGAAAAGAGGGGGTTTGTTACACATGTCGTGAACCGTGGTCTAGAGGGCATAGATGCTATGGTAAAGGTTTTTCACATCACATGGGAGCTTATTCTGATTATGAATCAGAATCTGATTTTCCACAACTGTAATATGAATATGAGTATAGTGATGAAGAAAAAGTTCCTGAAGAACCTGAAAGAGGGCAAGGAAGTGGAGATACCTTTGCTCAATAAACAAGTTTCCAAAAGAATGAATCGTTCAAGGTTCGTGGTATGCTTAGTGGGTAGAGAATGGTTGCTCTCATTGATACTGAAGCTATGCATAACTTCATTGATGAAGGGCTAGTTGCAAGAAGAGAGTTCAAGACTGAGGAATTTGAAGGATTCAAAGTCATGGTAGTGGATGGATTCACAATTTCTTGCAACCGAAAGATCTCCAACCTATCCATGCAATTGGGAACTTATGAAGTCAAAGATGATTTCTACATTGTAGGAATTAGACAAACGCATGTTGTGCTTGGGATTCAGTGGTCATGATCCCTTGGTGAGATCACTTTGAACTTACAAACAATGGAATTGAAGTTTCAGGCAGAGGGAAAAATGGTGGTTTTAAGAGGGTTGTCCAATGGAGGCCCTCGAATTGTGTCCTTCAAAAGGATGGAAAAATTGATTCGCCATGATCATGTTGAATGGGCAACTGAAAGTTTAATTCTGCCCTCTAGTCTAGTGGAGGACAAAAGACACTACCACCCAGATGTTCAGTCTTTAATCACAAAGAGGAGTAAAGTTTTTGGTAGTATACCTCCTAGAAGACCACCTGAAAGGGGGGCGGAACATTTTATAGAGCTTGAAGATGGGGCTAAACCGGTTATTACTACTCCCTACCAGTATCCCAAGAAGCAGAAGGATGAAATTGAAAAGGCCATCAAAGAGCTTTTGGAGATGGGTCATATCTGTCCAAGCAAAAGCCCTTTTGCTTCAGCTGTGGTTCTTGTAAAAATGAAAGATGGTACCATGCGCATGTGTGTTGATTACCATGCATTAAATCAGAAAACTATCAAGAACCGATATCCTATTCCTAGAATTGATGAGCTTCTTGATGAGCTCCATGGTGCAATGTATTTTTCTAAGATTGATCTCAGATCTGGGTACCATCAAATTAGGACGAGAGAAGCTAACATTGAGAAAACTGCTTTCCGATGTCATTTTGGGCATTATGAATTTCTAGTCATGCCATTTGGTCTGACTAATGCTCCAGCAACCTTTCAGTCTTGCATGAACAGAATCTTTCAGAAGCAGATGAAGAAATTTGTGTTGATTTTCTTCGATGATATTCTCATCTACAACAAGTCTTGGGAGGAGCATCTCGAACACTTAGATGAGGTGCTTAGTATTCTTGAATTAGAATACCTCTATGCCAAGGAATCAAAGTGTGAATTTGGGATGACAAAACTACTCTACCTTGGCCATATAATCAGCTCTAAGGGAGTTAGAGTTGATCCTGATAAAATCTGATAAAATCAAGGCAGTCCTGGATTGGCCTCCACCGAACAATTTGACACATCTAAAGGGATTCTTAGGACTTTGTGGTTTCTACCAAAGGTTTGTCAAAGGGTACTCTCACATGGCTGCTCCTTTGACCAACCTCACTAAGAAGGGGGCATTTGCATGGTCTCAAAATGCTCAAGTGGTTTTTGATAAGTTCAAACAGATAATGAGCTCGTGTCCAGTTTTGACGTTACCGGACTTCTCCAAAACTTTTGAGTTACAATGTGATGCTTCGGGAGAAGGGATTGGAGCTATTCTCATGCAAGACAAACATCCCATTGTCTTTGAGAGCAAAAAATTACGAGGAGCTGAAAGGACCTATTCAATTTATGACAAAGAAATGCTTGCAATCATGCATGCATTAGCCAAGTTTAGGCAGTACTTGGTTGGGAGTAAATTCATTGTTAAGACTGATCATAACAGTCTTAGACACTTGTTGCATCAGAAGGATTTAAATGAGAGGCAACGGAAATGGGCGAGTAAGCTACACGCTTACGACTTTGACATTGAATATGTCAAAAGGAAAAATAACACAGTCACTGATGCATTATCTAGGAAGCCTCATTTGTGCTCCTTATCTGAGATTTCTGCAGAATGGAAGGAGCAGATTTTAGCTGATTATGCGAAGAATTCTTTTGCAACCAGCATTGTTGAAGGCACTTTTCAAGATGATAGATATAAGTTGGTTGAAGGGCTAATCTACTATAAAGATAGAATCTTTTTAGCATCATATTCTAAATTAAAAAAGAAGGTTCTACATTCTTTCCATGACATACCTCTTGCTGGTCACCAAGGATACTTCAAGACTTACAAACAAATCCGTGAAAGATTTTCATGGAAGGGATTAAAAAATGAAGTTTTGAATTATGTAAGAGAATGTCATATATGTCAAGCAAATAAAAATGAGCATGTTTTTCCTGCCGGTTACTTGCAGCCCTTACCTATTCCGAATCAGAAATGGGAGAGTATTTCTATGGATTTTATTACAGGGTTGCCAAAAGGTGCAAGGAAGGGATTGTATCTTTGTTGTGGTCGATAGATTGACCAAGTTCGCTAATTTCTTGGCCATTACTAGTTCTTTTACAGCAGCACAAGTTGCTGATTTGTTCTTCCATGAAGTGTTTCGGTTGCATGGGATTCCAAAGAATATCGTAAGTGATAGAGATAGTAAATGTTTTAGCACCTTTTAGCAAGAGTTGTTTAAATTGTGTGATAAAGCACTAGTTATCACCCTCAAACTGATGGACAAACTGAAATTGTCAATAAGTGGTTAGAGGGTTATCTCAGAAACTATGTTTCAGGACAGCAAAAAGCATGGGTGAGATGGCTCCATTTGGATGAATATTGTTACAATTCATCGTATCATATGTCTATCAGAATGTCTCCTTTCATGGCTTTGTATGGATATGAAGCTCCAAGCTTTGTTGATCTTGTTTTTTGGTCATTGTAGAGCTCCTCAGGCAAAGGATAAGTTGCAACAAAGTCAAGACATTCTCAAGTCATTGAGGGACAATATCCAGCATGCTCAAAATCAACAGAAACTATATGCTGACCAGCAACGTACTGAGCGATCTTTTGAGGTTGGTGATTTGGTGTATTTGAGACTCCAACCTTATAGACAGTCTACTCTCAAGAAGGGTGGGGGTGAAAAACTTAAGCCACGTTTTTATGGGCCTTTCAAGGTCATCAGAAGAGTGGGAGAAGTAGCTTATGAGTTAGAATTACTGTTGAGCAACAAGGTGCACAATGTGTTTCATGTTTCCAAACTCAAGAAGGCTCTTGGTCATAAATGTGTTGCATCAACAGAATTGCCTCCATTGGATGAGGAAGGACAACTTGTTTTGATTCCTGAGGCAATTATTGAGTTTAGAGAATGCTCTTTGACGAAGAGGTCAATCAAAGAGTATTTGGTTGAGTACAAGAATTTGCCTATGGAGGATGCCACATGGGAAAATGAGCAGATTTTGCAGCATCCTGATTTGCAATTGCTTGGGGACAAGCAATTCTGGGAAGGGCGGACTGTAATGTCCCATTTTCAGTAATGATCTTGTTGTGGACTGTTAGCCTATTTCAGGAAATCTGTAGGCTATTCAGTTAAACACATTAGGATTTCCAGTGTTTCCTGCTCAGCTTGGTTTACTGTGGTTTTGATGTGCTCTTACTATGTTTAGCATTGGCTATTTTTAGTAAGTCTATTTTTGGCAGTGTCTTCATCAGCAGTGTTGTGCAATTCATTATCCAAATTTTGGTAATGCCTCAGTTTCCAGTTTGGTGATGGGTTGTTCCTTGGACTAAGTTTCATACTTAGTTAAAAATGTGTTTTGAAGTTGTACCCCACGCCTAGCTTAATGACTTTAAGTTGGGGCCATAAAGTAAGATACATTTAATATTTTATTAAATGTTTATTTATCATCTAAAGTGGGACGACTTGAAGGAGTGCAATAAAGAGTTTATTTTATATTTTAAATGGTGCCTTTTTGGAGAATGGCGTCCCTTTTGGGAAGAGGAAGAGTTTTCTTTGGAAGTTACAAATGTATCATCTCCTCTTGGTAAAAGCTTATATATTGATGCCTTGCTCTTGGTATCTCATCTTGGAAATTGGAAAGTAAAGTTATGCTGCTAGTTTGAATCCAGAACTTGGCTAAGGGGAAGCTTAGCGAATTCAATCCATCTTTTGGGACTGAAACTATGGGTTCCTAGGTGGATCATTGTGACTGTATTTCACCTTGAAATACAAATGGAGCTTCAATTTGATAGAATCAAACAGGTTGCTGATGTAAAGCTTGTTTTTTAAGTTGCTGATTTGGCCTGGCTGAAGCTATTTTTTGTTCATAGCTTCATCATTGAATTTGGTTTCGTTCTGGGTGTTGGCCCAAGCTGTTCTACTATGGAGGGCGCCCCTTCCTGCAAATTTGTAGATTTAATTACCAACTTTCTGATTTTTAAGAGCAAGTCGACCTCCTTGAAGGGCTGTACCATTTGGCTATTGCATTGGGATTCGTGCTTGATGTTTTCTTCTATTACTAGCTCAAGTTTCCATTGGATTTTGGACACCTTGCTTCCAGTTGTTGATCAACTGTGGTGTGGAGGCATTCGGAGCTGTGTCGGAGGAGTTTCGTCTAATTTGGTGAATCTATAGCTTGCTGGTCTGATTTTCTGTACATTTTGTTTCTGATCAGATTAGTTAAGTTTTATTATCTTGCTGTTTGAGCTTCAATGTTTCATCTAATCAAGTTGTAAACGTTAGAAAAAGTGATACTCTAACCATTGCTTATTCTTAGAACTTATTGTTGATATATTGCAGCTGTTTAGTAATTGTTTGTAAGTTGTTTAGTAGTACTAACAGCAATTTGTTTAGTTGCTGGAATTTACTTTGTTGTATTCCCCCCACGAGAATAAATGGTTGTGTGGATTGTATACCCCCCACAGTTTAAGCGGAAGTGAGGTTAATTGGCTGGCTTGCCACCTTCAAATGTTTGTAATAATCACATCCACGAAATAAGTGGAGTATTCCCACCGCTTGTGGATGCCTGCTTCAGCAGAAGAAGTTTATTTTAGTTTAATATCTAGCACTCCACCATACGTTAGCACTTCGCCTTGCAAAAGGATCTTGCGTGCACATTCTTGGTGTCGAGTTTAGCTCTCTATTTTCAGTTGTTATCAAGTTATTAGATCCTAGGGATCCTCTGACCATATGCTCACCCCTCCTCCTTAAGTGGTTTTAGGGCGCATTCTTGGTTAGAGTTGTTTTAGCTGTGTTTTGGTTTAGAGCTAATTCTTAATGGGTGCATGATTTGCATTGTTGAGAGTGAAAAATAATGGGAAAAATTAAGGGGTATATTCCTACACAAAGTAATTCTCAAAACAACCCTTACATTTGATCCAAGGCCCTACACAACTCTTCCATGCCCCAAAATAATTTGGATCACACTATACGAATATTTCATCTCCATTCAAACCAACTCTATTGTCATAGTAGTCAACAATGTTTGACTCATGCTCAAGGTATCTGCCACTCATATTGGTTAAACTAGCTCTATGCTTAAGCATAAGAGAAAACCCCTAGAAGTTCTCCACCCACTTCATGTGTCAATAATTCAACTCCACTTGATTTGGAGTACACTAGGTTCATAGTCAACATCAATATTACACTTGGAGAGTTAGGGATAGGTAATTGAGATATTTCTTCAATAACACTAGTTTCTTCTACAAATTAATGGTTCATCAAACTTATAGTTGAGTATGTTGAAGTGACATTTGAGGAGGATCAAATAAAATATGTTGTGTTTATCATTTCCAAAGATGTGTTGTAGCCACAAATCTTTACAAGATACATTCAAAAGGAAGTAGAATATCTATCGTAGATGGAGATATGTTTCAACAAGGAAGAAGAATATCTTCAATTGTGGAACATTAATGAGTTTCTATTTGAGTTTAACTTTCATGACTTCATATCATCCTAAATCATAGATCTCAAAGAAAATTTTAGAAACATCACAAAGATTCATGTTATTGTTGTTGGATCCCCAACTCAAACAAAAGGGTTCGTACTTTTCCCAACTTGTAAATGGTTTTTTTTGGCTAGCTTGTTTCCTCATGTCAGCCCATAGGTAGTAGTTGTCACTCACTATGTTCATCTTTTATTAATGTATTTTCCTTTTGCATGATGTATTTTCTTTCGTTGTCATTTTTGTGTTTAGGTTAGCTTATGTAATGTCCCCTTCTCACCAATAGTCTCATCAATTGACCATTAGCCTATCCCAGAGGCCTGTAGGCTAGTCGAAAGTGGAAATAAGGGTTTCCTGTTTTCTAGGAGGTTTCTTCTGACCTTTCAGGGGTTTTCATGCAAGAGTATTGTAGAGTAGTTTACGGGTCTTTTTGGGTTTTTAGAGGGCTTCAGAATGGTGTAACATGCATGTGCATCAGGTGACTTTTCCGGATTTGCTATTTTTAGTAAGTTGTAACAGTTGTCCGATTTGCGCTTAAAATGAGTTTGGAATCACTTACTATTTTTGGTAAGTGCTATTTTTGGAAGTGCTATTCTTAGCAACAGTTCAGCAATTTAGTGCAATGTCTATTTCTAGCAGAGCAGTATTGGCAGTTTGATCTCCAACATCCTTGGAGCCTGTTTTAGCAAGTTTGTTGACTTAAGTGATTTCATTTTGGATGAGCATAATGTTTTAAGTGAAATATTTGCTAAGGCATATTGGGACGCCACTTTTTAGAGAGATAAGTGTTTTTTATAAAGTTTATCACTTAAGTTATTTTGGACGCCTAACTTTATGAGTATTTGCATTTTATAAAAAATGTTATATGCCTAAGTCTATTTGGATGCCTAAGTCAAGGTGGTCAAAAAGTGAAGTCAAAATGCAAATTGAAATGAATGGCTAATTCTCATTTGGGCACCCTATTTGGAGTGAAAAGAAGTTTGAATTTAGGGTTGGAAAAGTTATAAATAACAGTTCTTTCTCTCTCATTTGATCATCCATTGCTTATCGTAATGAAGTGCTACCGAAATTGTTGCATAACCCTGGCTTCAAGGAACACATACCTCCTATCCCCTTTCAGTTTCGTACTTACAAGATAATACCTAGCTGATTCAGAGACTGCTCTTCACTCAAAGGTGCAAATTGAGCTTATTGGAGATGGCTTGCTTCGATGTTTTCTGATTTTGGAGCGTTTTTATCAGTTTTGGAGTTGCTAGTTTGGTGCTTGGCTGGAACACGTTTTGCATCATATCTCACTGGAGTTTATTTGTTGGTTTTGGGTATTGGCTCAGTGTATTCACCTACCTTGGGCACCTCATTGCTCTAAGTTTCATAACTTTTGGTTGAGGAGCTGATTTACTAGACTTGGTTGCCCTATCCAAGAAAGCCGCCCTTCTCCATTGAAGTGCATTGGGAAACATGCTTAAAAAACGGAGCTGTTTTGGAGGTGTCTATCACTTGGTACTTGGTCACCCAACTTAGAGGTCCTGTTTGCCTTTAGTTTCAAATCAATCGGAGGAGTTTGGAGCAAGTTACGAGCATTTAGGTGAATTCTATGCTTGTTGGTCTGATTTTTTGTTCGCTGCATTTTTATATCAGACCTGATATTTTCCTCCATTTTGCTATATTTTTCTATGCTGGTTATCTTGTACTAGTGTTGGAGATTGTTCCCTAGCATTTTGGTGATCATTGGATATGTGTATCTTCTTATAGTGCAGCTGAAGCTTCATTTTAACGTTGAATCAGTAGTATTGATCAGCCTTTTATATTTCTGCACTTTACTTTCTGTTAAACCCTCTGAAAAGTGGAAGAGATTGGCTTGCCGCCTAGACATTTCATTTCAGTACTTGTATTTCCACTCCCGCTAAATAAGTGGTCAAGTTGTTTTTCATTTCAGTACTTTACTTTTCATTGCATTCCGCTTAAAAGTGGAAGAGGTCGGCTAGCTGCCTAAGCACTTCATTTCCTAGTTGGTCGGCTAAGCCGTCAAAACTTTGTAATTCCAGTTTCAATATTACAACTAACGAGATCCCCTTTCCACCGTATGCTCTCACCTTTCCCTCACTAGGATTTGGGTGATCAGAAAGTGAAGGGTTCCATTCCAGTTGAATTATCTTTCATTTACCTAATACTAATGGGTGAAGTTCTTGTGCTCAAATTGGAAGAAAAAAAGGGTGATATTTCAGGTTAGCCTTCTATTTAGGTGTTAGAAATAGGCTTAACTCTTTTGCCCAATGAATAAACACTCATGCATTTTAAATCATAGATTTTGAGATTCTTTTGTGGCTCAAGTATGTCTCATGGTCCTTCGACAAAACCAATTGTTACAGCCCTACAAAAAAAAATCATATGAAAAACAAACTTTTCATGATAGGACCTACTTGGCAATATAAGTGCTAATTTCGACCAACCTTAGAAGAATGTTATGTATTTATATTGACTTAATATTGACTTTCATTCCTCATCAGCAAGAAACATCTTCTAAGTAAAAATTGAACAATTTTCCAATTACCAAAAGCGGTTTCAAAGAGTAAATAAAAACAATATGTTCTAAGGTTATGGCAAAGTGGCAAAATGGTAGAACCAAGGCAAAGTTGTGCATCAATAGAAGTTTTCATTAAGGCATTTTGAAAAAAGTGGTTAAAGTCTTGTAAAAATTGTCATTAAAAGTCGAAAAATCTAAAAATAGAAATTTCTAAAAATAGACTTGATTTAGGGTTTTTTGGGTTTGTTGTCAAATGGATATTGGCAAAAATTTCTAAAAATAGAAATTTAAGTTGGCAGAAGGTGTCATTCATCTCAGATTTGATCAGGCTTGGCAGATTGACTGACTTTCAGTCTCAGTTGTTCACAAATTGGCGAAAAAATGATGCTCAAATAGGGGGGTACCAACTTCCAAAGACATGTGAAGCAAAAAGTTGAAAATCTCAAATAATGACTTACAATGGAAAACCCAACAGCCTTTTTTCAAGGAGGGTACCTAGCCTTCCATGCCTTAGAAACTTTTTGACCTGGTTTGTGTTTTCTTCAATTCAGCCTTTGCCAGCAATTTTCGGGGTATACAATCACGATCAGATGTTGTCAGATGCTGAAACGAAGTTGGGGATCACTTCAACAGTGGTCAAAGATGAGATTGCCATGTCAAATAGAGATTATCAGTTGATAGTGCCAATTTGTCAGATCGTCAAAGTTAGAAGCAAATTTCGTCGAATGCAGAAGTTAGAAAAAAAATTGAAAATCATGAAAAAATGGCTAAGTCTGGTGATGCTAGGTGCCCTGTTTGCTAGGGGTGCCCAAGTCTTCATGCCTTAGAATATTTTTTGCTTTCATCATGCATATTTCAAAAAAGTGTCTTTGCATGCGTGCTTTTTTGAAACTACATTAAGGAATTCTCCATTTTGATACAAACGAAGTCAGATAAGCGCATGCATGGACTCCAACATTTTAGGGTTTTTACATGGAAGCACTTTTTATCTCCAAAACTCTATTTAAGAAAGCCTTGAGCATTCATTCTTCACAATTTGAAGGTTAGCTTTCAGAGGAAGAGAGAAATTTCTTCTTGCCAAGATTTGGAGGCTCAAACGGAGGGATTTTTCAGTGTTCTTTGTGGATTCGAAATTGGGAAGCACAAAAGCATGCTTTTGCATGGTTTGATTTTCTAGGGCATCACGTTTCAGAAACAGGTGGTCATTATTTTCAATTTTCATCGATCTGGGTCCATCTGTATTTTACTCTAAAAGATTTGGAAATTTTTCGTCTGCTTTTTCAATCCTATTTTTTAGGAGATCTTGCATGCTTAGAAAAAAAATCAGTTCTTTCAAAATTTGACAATTTGGGTCTCCTCAGAATGTAATTGTTTACAAAACCTATATCTCGGCCATTTTTTAGGAAATCTGCTATTTTTAGAATCAGCAATATATTTTTAGCAGGTTGTTCGAACATAGGCGTGTTTACAGCAAAAAGTCAAGATTTTCGACATGCAGTACTCTCCAACAGAAATCAGGACCAAATTAGTGTTGCTCCATGATTTCCTGAGAACATTTGAAACCGACTTACATCATGAGTTTCCAGTGTTTGATTTGTGTGCTTTGGAATGCACAGGAAACATTGTAGGCAAAAATCTTGATCATTCCAGGTTGTTTGCAACAACTTCTATCCCCATCTCAGTACAGAGCCTTGAATTCGTAATTGCTTGTGTCAAGCATTACAATCCAACTTCATGAGAAATCATATCAGTAGATGGGCGTATTATTTCCAACCTCAAGCTCAAAAGTGGCTAAAAGAGAAGCATAATACTTTGCCAAGGAATATTGGGCGTAGTGAGTTCAAGTTGGAATTTGCAGTCATGAATACTTTGCTCAACCGAATCACAGGTGAAGCAAAGGAAAACAAATTTCAGCCTTGGATGTTTTACATCATTTCTCAGATTGTTGACAAAACAGAACACTATGACTGGCCAGCATTAATTAGTGATTGTCTCCACCGTTAGATGATAGAGTTCTTCAAAGCCCATGAATTCCATATGATATCTTACCCTGTATATCTAATGGCCTTTCAAGGCAAGTTTAGAGGTTTGAATGTCGTTGGAACTCTAGGTGTTCAACATGTGTATAATCATTTCCCACAGTTAGAGTTTTCAGAATCTGAGCAGTATTACAAGCGAATGAATGATGTATTCCTAATACATATGGTGTAGGATCTTGATGATGAGTTGCATATAAGAATTTCAGCAGATGCCAAATTGGCAATGGCGGACTGGGCTGATTGGTTTATCCAATTCACAACGTTCTCCTACATAAGAGTATATTGCTTCTCGCGTGATCCAGTCATGCTACATAGATATCCAACGGATCAGGTTGTGTTCATGAAATTCTAAGGCAAGTACACGAAGTGCATACATTTTTGTGTAACCGATGCAAGCATGTCTTTAGTTTCCCGATTGAGATGAGCATATACAGATGTAGATCAGCAGCTTATGCTAAGTTGATGAGTGATGAAATGTCAAAGTTTGGTCTCAAGGTTTTCAAGGAGAGACGTTCATATGATCCTCATGGTGTCTTTGACGCCCGTCTTGGCCAGAATCATGCACATGAGCCTACAATTGAAGATTTCTAGACTAATTGTTAAGATGATTTCAGAGTGTGCAAGCACAATTATAACAGACTTACCCTTCAGCAAATGGCTGATATCTTATCATAAGATGTACAAAGTCTTTCAGATGATGATGGGGAAGTCCTACTTCCCATGTATGCCCGAGATTAGGTCGTTCAACGGCCACTTTCACAAGTTAATTGGTCTGACAAAGAGAAGACATCAATTGAGGAAAGAGAAAATCGAATTGTCAAGAACAATAAGATATTCTTGAGCAGTAAAAGGACATGGAAGGTAGCTATTCTAATTGCAGAGTCGCTTATAGTTCAATCATCTTTACCTTCTTCTTCCAGACCAAAACCCAGAGTGAAAGCTATGAGCATTCCTCCAGAAGGTACAAAGAACAACACAATGTTAGGTAATTTGAAGGAAAAGATGAAGTTTCCCGTTGGGAATCAACAGGAACAGCTAGTAGATGCATCAAAAGTTCCAGTTGAATTAGCACCACAAGTTGAAGTCGTGCCTTCATCTCCTGTTCTTCCGTCGCCATCGATACATTCTCCTATTCATATAGATTCAAAAGGTGATTCACCGGTTTGTAACGTCTCAACACCTATTGATCCATCAAGAGTTGTTGGAGCTGGAACCAATCCTCCTAGAGAAGTTCGTAGAGACTCCCCGTCTTGGCTTAAGAACCTGTTGGGTAGGAAGAGGAGGAAACCTTATTATCAGTTGAACTTTGCAAAACTTGATAGCGTCTACCAACACACTAGAAAAGAAACTTAAGAAGCAAGTTCATACGAAGAAGAGTTCCGATGGCTAGATCATCCTTGAATTTGCCACACCTCTTGAGGACAAGAATGTGGATGAGGTTGAAATTGATGACTTCAAAGTTGTCAATTGAGGCCAATCTTGGTAGAAGCACTAGGCATATTGATGTGAATCTCTTCGAGGTTGCAACAAAATAATTTGAAGGAACTAAGGTTACATGGGGACGTGTCCCTTGCCCCAAACCCCCCTGTCCCCGTCCCCTGTCGTCCCCGAAACAACAAAATTCATAGGAAACGCCAGGAAACGTTTCTAGCAGTTTGGGGCAAGTTCCCCGTCAAAGGTACGGATTGGGGACGTTTCGGGGATGGCTAGCTGTCCCCTGCAGGTTGAGAGCTTCAAACATTAAAAAACAATAAAAAATTCGATTTTTTTTAAGTTTATTTCTCCTTCCCAAGGTCGTGTTGGACCCACCATCTCTCCCAAGATTAATTTAATATTTTTTTGGCTAAAGTCTGATGGAGACAAAATGTTAACATTTTGTCATTAGTATTACTAAGTCTCATTTTAATTTTTTAATAGTTCTTTAAAATGTAGTACAGGAGAACTTCTAACATGCCTCATAGAAACCTCCTGCAATCACTTGATTGTTTAGTAAATACTATGGTTTTAGAAGAATAGAGATGAATCAGATATGGTATATCAAAAGTTGAGGTAAATACTTCAAAAAGAAAGATAACTATTGCCTCTATGACTAGACTGACAAAAAGACAATACATAAATTTAATACTAATTATTTATGATGCAAACCCTATTGTCCCAAGTTACCAGTCTTTGTATTGGTTCGTGTTTGGTCAAATTTATTTTTGGGTTTGGGTTCATCCATACGAAAACATATAAAAAATCAGAAATATATAAATATTTGCTGCAGTGGTTAAGTTCAAAATACCACACATACCATCATTTATTGTATAGTAAACAACACCACCATAAAAATAAAAATATTAAAGTATCAATTAGTCAAACTCAAATGTCATGATATTTATTGTAAATTAAAATTAAAAAATAATAATGTCAAGTGTCAACAATCAGTCATCATCGATCAACCATTATCATATGGGTTCAAAAAAGATGATCTAGATACAAGTAAATTAGAAGAACCACAAATAGTTTTAGACATTTGGATATTGATAGACCATGGTTTTATTGATGTTTGATACTGCTGTGATAAATTTTATAATGCGTTAATAACATTTCTTATGCTGTTATAGTACAACTCTTGCGATTTATTTACATATTGATATTGTTGTAATCAATTATTAATTTATTGACATATCTATCTCTCTTTCCCTCTCTCTCTCTCTAATATATTAACAAATTTTGAAAAAATCATATATATATATATATATATATATATATATATATGTATGTATGTATTTTGTACGTCGCCGTCCCCTAAAAATTGCCCCTTAGGAAACGTCTTGGAAACGCGTCCCCTGCCGTCCCCCTGTCCCCGTCCCTGAAACGCTGTGGAACATAGGAAGGAACAAGTACTCAAGGATGGAAAAGATAAGGCAGCCCTCAAGGTTGAGATTTGGCAACTGTGACAATATATTTCTAATCTCCTTCATGGCACTTCATAGGCCACTTTATTGCTTCCAGATATTCTGGAGTCACCTACAGATCAACATCAGTTGAGTCGGTCATCTACGGAAAACATATGAGAGATTGGATAGAAGACTTTGTCACTAGGGGCAGATTTTTACTTGCGGAGATGTACCAATTAAGGTATAACACCCATCATCTTCGCTCAGGGATTCAAGAGTTTGAGCAGAAAATAGCGAAAAAGAAACCAAGAGATGAGATCATCATTTTTGACTTGATGACGGCTTATGATTTGGTCATTGTAGAAGAGCATAAGAAGCTTTTTGCTTGCAGAGAACAACACCTCTTCAAAGTAAAAACCTATGAAAGAACAACTGCGGAATTGACTGAATATAGACAGAAGGTTGCTAATACCCTCAAGTTCATAAGCACATTTGTCTCATAGATCCCCCTTGTTCATATCGTCATGAAGATGGCACTTACGTTGATCTTGGTGAAGTGTAAACAGAGTTTCAAAATCTCATCTGTGGCCGTTTTAGTGGTGATCTTGTTGCCTGCAAGATGAATCATGTTGCCGCAATGTCAGCAAAATTTGATAAAGCAATTGAAGAGGTAAAAGAATCTCTATGTTTGATCGCAGATGGTGAGATGTTGGAAAAGCAGTACATTGTTCTAGATACTATCAGTGTTCCTGATGAAGAGGCAGTTAACAACTTTTTGGAGGATATGGTTTGCCAAGTTATCAATGAGTGAGCCATCAGTTGGAGCATGCAAGGTTTCCTAAGGATAGAACTAAGAGCAGTAGTTAACTCAATGTCTTTTCCGAGTTTAACTTGTTCTCTTTCATGCATATCCATTCTTTGGAAATATCAAATGTATAGTTTGAGCTTTTTCAATTAACTGATGTTAGTAGGTAGTTACTTGTTAGTTATCTTTTGTTTAATCTTAAAAATAAAGCTTGCATATTGGCAAGACTAGTTGTTAAAAACGAGGAGATTTTAAGGCTCCCTACTCCTTGTTTGTGTATAAATAAGGGCAGCCTTGCCCATTTCTTTTGAACCATTGTTGCCATAACAAATTTGTTGAGCCTACTTTGCCTGCTACTTTGTTATTCAATGTCTATTCAACTTTGTCTATGTAATCTAGTTTGATCGCATATTGTAAGCCTATCTTTGCTACAATCTGCTGTCCCAAAAGTGTTTTATTGTTAGAAATTGAGGAAGGATATCTCATGCCTATTTTTCTCTAATCTACTATCTCAATCCATTTCAATACTTTGTCTTATTTTTTGCTTTCGTAATCTTTATTTCAGCTTACATCTAATAAGTACAATGAGTCTTCGGGTGTGTTCTAGAAGCAAATTTATTTAAGCTTTTGTGTTAAATCAAATCATTCCTTGTTTACTTCTGATTCTCAAGCTCTGAATTTCCTTGAGTTATCAGAAGCATCTTCACAGTAGGCCTAGTTGTAGTTGAAGTTCTAGAAAAGAGAAAACCTCAGCTACGACACAAAGAGTTTTATAACCTTGTGCTCTTAGCTGAGAGTAAAAAGATTGGCAGTAGTTTAGTATTTCTTTTTAAGCATAATCAGCGAAGAGGGAGCATCCCCTCCTAATTTGAAGAGCAGTCTAACTATGCATAGTTGTTTGTTTCTAATATGCATTCCAGAGGTGTGAATTAAAACGCCAACACAACAAAATCATTATACCTTGATCAAATGACAATGGAAAAGTGGCTAAGTTGTAAGTTGCACCCCAAGTAGACCTTTGCCAAAATAAAACACCAAATTCATTCAACCTTGAGGCTTTTGTTCAGCTCAAGTAAGAAATTTGCAAGAAATACAAGTGATTGCCCAATGATAAGAGGCTAATCAACACCTAGCAAGGTTTTGCCACTGCAATTATTTGAAATTGCACTTCATAGTCATTTATACTTAGTTAAAAATACAAGAATTGCTCCCCCAGTTATCCTTTACCTAGCTAAGTCTGACATGTTGCATGATCAACATCCATAAACTAATGTCACCTATCAAAAGGGTTGGCCTATTTTGAAGGAAAAAATCAAATTTAAGTGTAAAACTCAACTTCAAATTGCCTTCCTACACAAGCAATTCATGTTTGTTCTTTTCTTAGTAAAAGTAAGCTTTGTTTTGCTTTTCAATTGTGTTCTAGGGTCAAGAACGAGGATGAGAGGACGCCAAGGGACACATTTCAAGTGCCATTTTTGGGGGATGGTTCGAGGATGGCAATACATATGAATTTTTCAATATATATATATAAGACAGAGTCAAATTTTGAAATATCCCCCTTAGTTATTTTTCCAATTTTTAGCACATAAAACTTCACCCGTTAATGTTAGCCCAAGAAAGATAGCAAATTAAAAGCAATCCTTCATGTTTTGATCACCAAGATCCTGGAGTGGGCAAGGTGAGAGCATAAAGTGTAAGGGGATCTCATAATAATAATTTGAAATGTTGGAAGTACAATGCTATTGGTGGTAAACCAGCCAATAGAGAAAATGTAAATGCTTAGGTGGAAAGCCAACCTCTTCCACTTTTTAGCAGGCTATAGGAAAAGTAAATGAAAGTAAATAACTTGGCAGCATAGCCAACCACTTCCACTTTTCAATAGGCAACAAAATGTAAAGAGACTCAACCATTTTTCAGCAAGAGTGGAAATGCAAAGTACTGAAATGAAAGGCTGATTAGTACTAGTAGATCAGCGATTGCAAAATGATAACTAACACAATATATCATGTAAGAAATCAATATCAAATAAGATCGAGTGTTACATATTCATTTCTGAAACATTATATAGATGAGGCATCATGAAAATATGAAGAAATAACAAAGATACCAGGTCTGATATAAAGGAGCAGCATTCAGATTTTTCTGATAAGCAAGCCTGAATCACCTTCAAACGCTCATAACTCCCTCCATACTCCTTTGAATGACCTCAAACTAGATGCAAATGAAGCCTAAGGGCTAGGTGTCCAAGATCATGTGGCAAAACTCCACCAAACAGCTCAGAATATTTAGGCACGCTTCCCAAGGACCCTGCTGCAACTGGTACATCCCTCTAGGGAGGTCAACCTCAAAGCAAAATTCACACACACCTTCTAAAATCACCAAAATAGGAGCATATGGGCACCTAGTTGCAAGGCTTCCAATGAGTCATCACCCACAAAAATCGTCCAACTCCTCAAGAAGATATGACCAGAAATGTGGATCAGCTAGATATGTAAAAGCACTCCAAAAAAACCAAACAACAAAGGCAACACACCAAAAATGCCTTAGAAGACATAAAAATCACAACAAACTGACATAGATAGAAACGCCATCACCAATGAAGCTCAATTGCACCCTCTGAATGAAGGAGCACTGACAATCTAGCTAGGAGCTATCTTGCAAGCTCGAAGCAAGAGTTCAGGAATAAAACCGGCGACACTTCGTTATAATAAAAATGGGAACCAAATGAGAGGGAGAGCACTGTATTTATAGGCTTCCAAACCTAGGAATTCAAATCTTCAATTCCCTCCAAAAGGGACGCCTAAGAGAGGAGAGTACAATATTCTTTTTAATTTCCAACTTTGACTTGACTTTGGGCGCCCAGCTCCATTTAGCCAAATAAACTTTATAAAATGCAATAATATATCCAACTTGGACATCCTCATGAGAAAACACAAGTTTAAAAAAACTTAAGTCAATGAGCCTAGTTGTGCGGGACCAAAAAACACATTAGAAATATCAAATAATGACATAAGTTTATCAACTTCCAAGAATGTTGGAGAAGCTTCTGCCACATATTGCATTGTCAGAAATAAAAAACTGAATGTTGAATTGTTGCCAAACTATATTGCCAAAAGTAGCACTTACTACAAATAGCATACTACTAAAAATAGTAAGTGACTCCAAACACCGTTTGAGCACAAATCGGGCAGCTGTCATAGCTTACTAAAAATAATAAGTCCAAAAATATCCTTTGATGGAAATGTATGTCACACCCCTCTGAAGCTCTCTAAAAACCCAGAAAGACCCAAAAAACAAACTCCCAAACTCCTACAAATAACCCCCTGAAAACTCAGAAGGAGACCTCCTAGGAAAAAAGTAAACCCTAACTCTGCCTTCGACTAGCCTACGGGCCTTCGAGATAGGCTAACAATCACTAGATAGGACTAGTGCTGAGAAGGAGACATTACAGTCCGCCCTCCCCAAGATTTCTTGTCCTCAAGCAATTGCAAGTCTAGATGCTGCAAAATTTGCTCATCCTCCCAAGTAGCATCCTCAATCGATAAATTCTTCCATTTCACCAAATACTCTTTGATAGATCTCCTCCTCAAAGAGTGCTCTTTGAAATCAATAATTGCCTTTGGAACCAAAACCAACTGTCCCTACTCATCCAACAGAAGAAAATCTGCTGAAGCTACAACATTGTGCCCAAGCGCCTTCCTAAGGTGTGACATATGGAAGACGTTATGCACCTTGCTACTCGTTGGTAGCTCTAACTTGTAAGTCGCTTCCCTAACTCTCCTGATGATCCTGAAAGGCCCATAGAAGCGTGGCTTGAGTTTCTCTGCTCCACTCTTCTTGAGAGTGGATTGTTTGTAAGGCTAGAGTCTCAAGTAGACAATGTCTCCAACCTCAAAAGTGTGTTCAATACGCTGCTGATCAACATACATCTTTTGCTGATTCTATGCATAGTGAAGATTATCCTTCAAAAATCTCAAAATGTCCCGACTCTGCTGCAACATATCCCTCGCTTGAGGGGCTCTACTATCACCAAACATCAAATCTATGAAGTTAGGAGCCTCATATCCATACAGAGCCTTGAAAGGAGACATTTTGATAGACGTGGTAGGAAGAGTTATAGCAATACTCTCCCAAATGAAGCCATCTCACCCAAGCTTTTTGCTGCCCTAAAACATAATTCCTGAGATAGCCCTCCAACCACTTATTCACAATCTCTGTTTGCCCACCTATCTGTGGGTGATAACTAGTGTTTGGAGTGAGCATTGTACCACTCAATCTGAAAACCTCCTGCAAAAAAGTACTTAGGAACTTGCTGTCCCTATCACTCACAATATTTTTTGGCAACCCGTGCAATCTGAACACCTCTCTGAAGAACAAACCAGCAACCTGAGCTGCTATAAATGAGCTGGTAATGGCGAAGAAATGGCAAACTTCGTCAATCTGTCCACAACATATATGCAATCTCTCCCTTGCACCTTTGGCAACCCAATGATGAAATTCATCGAGATACTTTCCCATTTTGATCGGGAATATGTAAGGGCTGCAACAAACTAACTGGAAAAGTGTGCTTATTTTTGTTTTGCTGGCAGATCAGACACTCCTTAATGTAATGAAGGACCACATCCTTGAGTCCCTTCCATGAAAACCTCTCACGAATCTACCTATATGTCTTGAAATACCCTTGATGACCAACCAAATGAATTTCATGAAATGATTGAAAAATCTTCATCTTAAGCTTAGATTCAGGTACCAAGAAGATCATACCCTTATATTGTATCAAATCATCAACCAACTTGTACCTTTCATCTTGCCAAGTGCCATCAACTAAACTGGAAGCAAATTGATTTTGGCATACTTTGCAATAATCTACTCTTTCCAATCAGCAGTGATCTCAACCAACGAGCTCAAATGTGGCCTTCTAGACAAAGCATCGACCACAATGTTATTCTTCCCTTTGACATACTCGATGTCAAAATCGTAAGCTTGGAGCTTACTCACCCGCTTTTCTTGCCTTTTATTTAGATCCTTTTGATGCATGAAGTGTTTCAAATTGTTGTGATCAGTCTTCACCATAAATTTGTTTCCCATCAAATACTGTCTGAATTTGGCCAATGCATGCATGATTGCAAGCATCTCCTTGTCATAGATTGAGCAAGTTCTCTCAACACCCCTCAATTTTTTGCTCTCGAAGACAATAGGATGCTTTTCTTGCATTAGGACAGCACCAACTCCTTCCCTTGAAGCATCACACCGCAACTTGAAAGGTTTGCAGAAGTCGAGTATGGCCAAAACGGGACATGAACTCATGAGTTGCTTGAATCTATCAAAGACCACTTGTGCTTTTCCTAACCATGCAAATGCCCCTTTTTGGTGAGATCAGTAAGAGAGGCAGCCATCTGAGAATATCCCTTCACAAACCTCCTATAAAAACCATAAAGTCCCAAAAAACCCTTCAACTATGTGAGGTTCTTTGGAGGAAGCCAATCCAAGATAGCCTTAATCTTCTCTAGGTCAACACTAACTCCCTCAGAGCCGATCACATGCCCAAGCTAAAGCAGCTCAGTCATTCCAAATTCACATTTGGATTCCTTAGCAAACAATCACTTTGACTCCAAGATGCTAAGCACTTCCTCCAAGTGCTTGAGATGCTCTTCCTACGACTTGAAGATAAGCACAAACTTCCTCAATTGTTTTTGAAATATCATGTTCATACAAGACTGGAAGGTCGCAGCAACATTAGTCAACCCAAAGGGCGTGACTAGAAACTCAAAATGCCCAAAATGGCATCTAAAGGCTGTCTTCTCAATATCTAATTCTCTCATCTTGATCTGATGGTAACCCAATCTAAGATCTGTCTTGGAAAAGTAGACAGCTTCGTGTAGCTCATCAATCCTGAGAATGGGATACATGTTTTTGATTGTCTTTTGATTCAAGGCCCGATAATCTACGCACATGCGCATAGTGCCATCCTTATTCTTGACCAAAACTACTGCAGAAGCAAAGGGACTGTTGCTTGGGCGAATGTGACCCATGTCCAAGGGTTCTTTGATGGCCTTCTCTATCTCATCTTTCTTCCTCTTCGGATACCTGTATGGAGTAGTTATGACTAGTTTTGCTCCTTCCTCAAGCTCAATAACATGCTCAGTTCCCCTTTCAAGAGGTCTCCCAGGACGTATACTACCAAACACCTTACTCCTCTTAGTGATCAAAGACTAAACATCAAGATGGTAGTGTTTTTTATCCTCTGTTGGATTAGATGGCATGATCAACCACTCTACTGCCCATTCTACTTGGTCATGACTTATCAACCTTTCCATCATTTTGAAAGAAACAATACGAGGACCTCCATTTGACATCCCTCTCAACACCACCTTTTTCCCATCTGTGGTGACCTTCAATTCCATAGTTTGCAGATTCAAAGTGATCTCTCCAAGAGATCGCAGCCACTGCATGCCAAGCACTGCATCAGTATCTCCAATGCTAACAACATAGAAGTTGTAATGTCCCCATTTTTAGCACTGCACTTCTCAGTGATCGATGGCCTATCCCCAGGGTGCTGTCGGCTAGTCAGAGGCAGAATTAGGGTTTCCGATTGTTTGGTGGGTTCTCTTGAGGATTCAGGGTTCTGCTTGTTGGAGTTTGGGTGTTTGGATTCTGGTTTCCTTCTGGGTTTTCAGAGAGCTTCGCAGTGGTATGTTTTTCTTGGCATTCTGAGCACCTTCAGGAATTTACTATTTTTAGTAAATTCTATTTTTAGCAGTGGTTCAGTCGGCGTCAGCTCAGTCAACTTTCCTTCACTTGCAGTTCATTGGGTGATCATGATTTTTGGCTTAAGAGGTTCATTTTGGAGAAATAAGTTATTGAGAGTCAATAATGTTTTATTTTATAAAATAACCCCTTGTCCTAGTAATATGACTTTAAGTCATTTTAAAGAAGGGGACTTTGAGGGTTATTCTCTCATGAGGAACATATTGCGATTTTTCCTAAAGTTAATTGCTCAAGTGGAATTGGATGCCAACTTTTGGAGAAAAGATAATTTTAAATTAAAGGAAAATTGCCTTTATGAAAAGGGACGCCATCTTGAAGGAAGACTTAGTCAAGTCAAAACCCTAAAAGCATCTTATGGAATTAGGGCGCATCTTCTAGAAGTTCTGGAGAGCCTTCTCAAGTCTATATAAGGAGGCAGTTGCTCTTCATTTATCATCTTATGTTTATGACATTGTTATGCTGCCGGAATGGCTTTGGGACTGCTTCGAGGAATGAAAGCCTCCTAACCTTGGCTCGACTTCGTGCTTGAGAGATAGCACCTAGTGGAGAAGTTTGCTTATTGTTGAGAGTTTGTGTAGTGAGGTTTGCTTTGTAGCTGGAGTTTTATTTGTAGTTCAGATTTTGCATTTCTTATCATTTTTCTAGAGTTGCTGAAGTCAAGCTGAATCTGTAGTTTCACTCATAAATCCGAAAATAAAAATACAGTCGTTCTGGGTATTGATTCATTGAGTTTCCTTGATAGGGGCGACCCTTCTTGCAAAGATTCAGATTTTAATATTGAGTGTTTAATTTTTAAAAGAAAAATCGCCTCTCTCTATTGGCCGTACCATTCTGGTCTGCCTGGCAAATGTTTAGAAAAAAGAATACTTCGATTTGTTAGCTGTTTCTTGGTCTAGTCCTCATTGCCATCATTATAGCTTTCGTTTGCATCAGGTCTCATGTCATTCTGGCAAGTATTGAGTGAGTTGTGAGTATTTTGGTGAGTTCTAGGGTTGCTGATTGCTTCCTTTCAGTTGCTGGTCTGTTATATCAGTCATAGATAAATGCAGATTTGTGAGGGGTTTGAGTCCAGAGAGGTTTGTCAAGCATTGAGGAAGTCTTACAAATTATTGCAGCATTGAAGAACTTGGATTACTATGCTTTGGCAAGATTTCTAACATATTGTAAGCTGATTAGTAGTACTATCAGCAATTCTAATTCTACTCTTTCATTTATTGTATTTCCCACTGGATAAGTGGAAGAGGCTGGCTTGCCGCCTACTTTACATTATGTAGTTGCTTTGTATTTTCATATATCTCCGCCATATGGTCGCCTCATTTCCATTCTGGAATTGGGTAGCACATACTTGGTGTTGAGTTTACTTTCAGCATCTTAGTTGGTAGGGATCCTCTGACCATATGATCGTCCCCTTGGGCACATTCTTGGTTAGAGTTACTCTTTAGCATTTCTCCGCCATATGGTAGCTCCATTCCCACCCTGGGATTGAAAGCACATGCTTGGTGTTGAGTTTTACTTTCAGCAATGGTAGATCCTAGGGATCCTTTGACCATATGCCAACCCCTCTTCCTTAAGTGGTTTTAGGGCGCATCCTTGGTTAGAGTTCTTTATGCAACATTTGGTTTCAACTAACTTTAACGGGTGCATGTTGCATTGTAACTATGATCAAAATTTGAAAAAATTGGTTCAGGACATTTCAGAAGTCATCCTTGACTTTATAGTTACCCAATTGCATAGACATATTGGAGATCTTTCGGTTGCAAGAGATAGTAAAACCATTAGCCACCATTACTTTAAAATCTTCAAACTCTTCCGTCTTGAGGCCTCTCTTTACAATTGTCCCTTCATCAATGAGGTTATGTGTTGCTCTAGTATCAATTGGAGCAACGATTCACTGCCGTACAAGCACTCCACAGACTCTGAAAGACTCATTTTTTGTCATTTCCCCAAAATAGCAATACCATAAAGACCAAGCATTAAAACACAAATAAAATAATAAAATAAATAGCAATATTAATATTAAATATAAAATAAATGTGTACCATATCAATATAAAAATATATAAATATGAAATAACAAATATACTAATAATATATAGGCAAATTATTGTTATTACATTCTAGTATTAAATAACTTAATATCAAAAATAATAATAATAAATAAATATTATAATCATTAGACATCAAAGATTATAGTACATTAAAATAAAATAATAATAAGATATTAGGAAATTGGTTTTATTATTATACTGTAATGTTAAAATATGTTCAATAAAACATCCAAATAAAATAATAAAATAAGTATATAATCTGAAATATCATAATTATTAGTAATAATATAATAGATATTATTGTTATAATAAGCCTTTAAAGGCAGCAATTAAATCTAACAAAGGGATATATTTTATGAAAAGTCACCTCTTTCACCAAACAATACATTCCCCCTCATGAGTCACCTACCTTGAATAGTATAAATAGAAGGAAAATAAGGAAGAGGAAATAAAAACATTGAGAAATACGATCTGCAATTCAGAACAGCAGCAATAATGATTGTTATGCATTGGAATAGAGAGCCATTTAACATATATATATATATTATTTAATAAGCATACAAGTATATATGCATAGATATAGATAAACTTTATAATGAATAATATGCAATGAAAATAAGGAAAGAATAATTATATAAACATATATATATAAATACTAATGGATATAAGTAAAAGAATAATTATATATATATATATATATGTATATGAAGTGTATATATATATATATATACAATTATGCAATAATGATACTTATAAGTAATGATGACTCTTTAATATAAACATAAGGAGATTATGTATATTTATGAATTGTCCTCATCCTATGATCAATTCAGTATAAGGTTGAAGGAGGCGAATAAGGAAACATGGAGAGATATAGCAACTCAGGTGATGTACTCACTTAGATATAATAGATAATTCAATAGTAAATGCACAAGTGACTGTCCAAAGATTGTATGCTCCGTGTTTGTACCCTATTAGGATGGGGGAAGCATCCGCCAAGTGGATTGCCTAAAAACCCCACCTTCAGGCCCATAGGCCCAAGGCATGGGTTTGTTCATGAAGGATGGAGGTCCCACCTAGGGTTCTTCCCTACATAGGCTCGAGACACAAGATTTACAATAGGTGGTAGGCCATAGGCCCTTGGCCCCTTAGGGTTTCCCTCCTCTCCTAATAGGGCCAGTGTTTTCCGAGGCACTGCCAGCTATGGAGATTGCAGGTACTAAGCCGTTGGGTAAGGAGGATTGTGGTGAACAAACTCCCGTGCCTAACAAGAAGGCTTCAGGGCGGATCCACCCAGGGCACTCCTCATGTCTTCATAACTCCATTTATGACTATGTTTATATTTGGATATCTAGATATTAATGCTAACAAATATATGTGTATGTGGAAATGTGGTTCATATGGCGAATGCGGGTTTCAATCCAAGATCACTTCATTAAAGGAAACATTTATTTGAGAAGATGAGACCCTAAACCTAATCAACAAGCGAATTCTAGGTCAAACTGGGTAAGCGACATTACATTTTCCTAAAAACTAGAAAGTTGGGCAAATGCACCCCCACTTCCTTGGTCCTTATCCATCATTTCCGAAGCTCTTTCTTCTTCACCATCCACAAAATCAGACTGTTGTTTTGATATATCAGATTCTAATCCATCATCAAAATAAGCCTCCATATGATGGGAATGGCCCTTTCCAAAGCACTTGTGATCTCGGCTCCATGGTTCTTTGCATGTATACATAAGGGAATTTCTGGGTCTGATTTGAAGAATGCTTCTTGTCCCTCTTGTGAGCAAAAGGCTTGGACTGAAATTTTGGCCTTGGGGCAGCCAACTCCACGCTTCTAGATTTTTTGATTGCTTCATCTAGTGTTGGTGGATTGAAAGCCTTCACCCGCCCCTTCAAAGGTTCCATTAGTCCTTCAGAAAATATAACTACAAGCCTCCTTTCGGTGATGTTGGGTACCATCATAGAAAGTCTCTGGAAATCTGCAATGTACATGTCGAGTGAGCCATGTTGTTTCAGCTTTGCAAGCTCACGAAACTTGACCTCAAGATCTTTGGTATCAAACCTCTCAATGAGTTTGTTGGTAAACTCCTCATAAGTAACAATAAGGTTATGGCCAAGAGTGACCAAACTGTGATACCACCACTCATGGGCAGCTCCATCCAAATGCAAGTTAGCAGACTTGATGGCATCTTGTTCTGGCATTCGCCTTAGCGAGAGGTAGTTGTCAAGTTTTTCGACCCATGATCTTGCCAAACACTTATCACTTCCATCAAAGTGAGCCAAGGTAACCTTCCCAAGAGTTTGATGGCAATCCCTTGGTCGCATATGAGCACGATTTTCCACTCTTCCGCCTCCTCTCCTCTTCTTCTGGTATGTATTGATCCAAAGATAGAATCCACGGATCTCTATAAGAAGGGAAGCACACTCCATTAACTGTTTCTCAATTCATCTGGCATTGGTACTTTAGGCTCAGTCGGTGGTTCCTCCCAGTGGGTAAAGGTAGGAAGAAGAGGCCTAGGGGTTGATCCTCTAGTCACCTCAACATGTTGACCAATACACCTTCCTCTTGAGTTTCCATTAGAGACACTAGTTTCGGTATATTGGTTTTGTTGCAATGGAGTTACTTGCTCATTCATCTTAGCAAGTAATTGGGACATCATGTCTAACATGATATCGAAATTCCTCTCAATTCTAGCATCTGCATCATCCTCACGGGATGGACCCTTCTCCTTATCTGCCATGTTCTCAACTGCTACTTCTCGGTTTTTGAGAACCTTTGAAAACGTTTCCTCAATGGGAACTGACAGAGACTAAAACTATTGTCTCTTCAACTCTCTGTTGTAGTATCTGACTTCTCTATCAATCGGATATTTTCAATCAACTAAAGGAATTTAATCACCTTCAAGCCAAAAATGCCTTAGAAGACATTAAAACCACACCAAACTAACATAGATAGAAACACCATGACCAATGAAGCTCAACTGCACCCTAAGAATGAAGGAGCACCAACAATCCAACTAGGAGCTATCTTGCAAGCTTGAAATTGAATAAGATACTAGGAGGTATACCAATCTCGCAACAAGAGTTCTAGAATAAATCCGGCAACACTTCGTTATGATAAAAACGAGATAACCAAATGAGAGGGAGAGCACTGTACTTATAGACTTCTAAACCCAGGAAATCAAATCTTCAATTCCCTCCAAAAGGGATGCCCAAGAGAGGAGAATAAAGTATTCTTTTTAATTTCCAACTTGGACTTGACTTTGGGTGCCCAACTTCATTTAAAATGTAATAATATATCCAACTTGGACGTCCTCATTACAAAACACAAGTTAAAAACAACTTAAGTCAATGAGCCTAGGTATGGGGGACCAAAAAGCACATTAGAAATATCAAATAATGACTTAAGTTATCAACTTCCAACTCTAACTCCAAGAAGGCTAGAGAAGCTTTTGCCACATACTGCAATGCCAAAAATAGAAACTGAATGCTAAACAGCTACCAAACCACTCTACCAAAAATAGCACTTACTATAACACAGTTTGGGCACAAACCAAACCGTCATAACTTACTAAAAATAGTAAATCCAAAAATATCCTCTGATGGAAATGCATGTCATGCCCCTCTTAAGCTCTCTGAAAACCCAAAAAGACCTAGAAAACAAATTGCCAAACTCCTGCAAACAACCCCTTGAAAACTCAGAAGGAAAACTCCAAGAAAAAAAGGAAAACATAATTTTGCCTCCGTCTAGCCTATCGGCCTCCGAGATAGGCTAACGGTCACCAAATAAGACTAGTGTTAAGAAGGGGACATTACAAATTTCTACAAGTTACTAGAAAACAATAAATATTAGCAATAGTAAAATTGTAAATTTAATCATTACAACAATATAATAGTAGTATTTCAGCAATATAACAACAATTTAATTATGACAATAGTATAAAAACAATAAATTATATATTGTTTCATTATTAAAATTTTATTGTTTGAAGTTTAAAAATTAAAATTACAAGTTAAAACTTAACATCTCAAACTTCAAAATACAACTATGCCTCATTTGGGCTATCAATATCAAGACTTGGAGCTATCTGTGTCACTCTTTTTCTAAAATTGTGGTTTGTCCAATCTTATCCCGATCAATCCTAGTTGCACTTTCACCTCATCAATCTACCTAAAATCTTTAGGATCAAAATTCCAACATGTTGTTGGAGTCTATTGATACTTAGTAGTCTATTGATCTTGAACTCTATTACCCAGTCCTTCAGTTTAGGCCCCCATACCTTGCCCGGTCCGGTCCTGATCCAAGTCCGGCCAAGGTCCTGCCCAAGACCCTAGTCGTACCCGGGCAAACCCACAAAGGACCCGCACTGGAGGCACTTGAAAAAGTGCAAAACAACAAGTCAAAAACACAAATTGAAACCTTAAAAGAGACTTATCTTGCCTTCGCCAACCTAATCAAACTCATTTTGCAAACTTAGAAGGCCAAAAACACCATTTTTTGCCTCCAAGCTGAAATAGATGATTTTTGAAGGTTTTGTGTTTTTTTTCCCAGGTGAGAGCTACGAAGGTGTTCAACCTATAGGAAAAAGGGAGAAATAGCTGCACTAATAAGATCTAACCATTGAAGGTGAGCGAATCTTGTTAGTTTTAGGATCAGAAATGAAATAAGAAAAATAACAACACAAGAACAATGAACACAACAAGATACCTTGGGAAAACCCTCCTTCTCAAGCGAGAAAAACCCAACAAAATATAACTCTTATATATAGGATGAATAAGAGCAAAAATCTGTTTTACAATCAGACCCTTCTCAAGGGCGAATTAATACAATGAATAATAGCACCTATCCTTTGATGCCAAGATAAATATGTATTTCCTTGAAGTCGATCTGCTTCTACAACATGATATACTATTGCTGAAGGGCGAATTTCTGCTCTATAGAGAATATGTAAAATGTATGTCTTCAAATGACAAGTCTTCTCCTTGCTTATATACAAAGCAACATGACTTTTCATCTAGGTCGGCTCCCTCAGATGAAAATAATATAAAATATAAATTGCAATAATTAAGGCCGACTTGTCTTATTAATTATTTATCATTTAATTTTGAGAGAAAGATATATCCCGCTGCTATAACATCAACACTCCCTCTTAGCTAGGGAGGTATCCTTTCAGATATCCATCTCATGGAATCTCTCAACATGACACCCACAATGGCTACACCCATTTGTGGAAAAGAGTTCATCACAGAGTCTCTCAACGTGATATCATCATGGAGTCACTCAACATGATGTCCACCATGGCTACTCCCATGTGTGGAAAGGAACATGTGCACAACTGAGCATCACAGATTCACTGAAATATTCCGAGCCAAAATTTTTCAATTTCCAATTACAATGAGCAAAGCAACACACATCCGTTAGGGTTAGCACTTAAACCAAACGATGCGGAATTCAACTCTAACCAAGAATGCGCCGGATGACGACGAGCATATGGTCAGAGGATCTCAAAGCAATGCTGAATAAAGAACTCTAACCAAGAATGTGCCAGATGACGACGAGCATATAGTCAGAGGATCCCTATCTTCTATTATGCTGAAAGTAAACTCAACACTCAGAATGTGCTTTCAAACCCGGAGTGGGAATGGAGCTACCATAGGGCGGAGATGTAAGATATTACAATGCAAATCAAAGTAAATAGGCGGCAAGCCAGCCTCTTCCACTAATAGTGGGAAATATAATAAAGAGCTTACAAATGTGAATATTGGCTGGTTAGTACTACTAATAGCCTTACAATGTAATATATCTCCTGCAAGCACGATGGATTATAGTGATAATCAAACTGCTGAAATGTAGAGCTACTACAGAATGATTAATATGACTAAGAGAGACAATCCCAGCCCTATTAATAATTTTACTAAGTCTGATATGACAGACCTGCAGTTAAAAATGGTGAAACCAGCAACTCCAAAACTCACTTAAATACTCATATCTCTCTCAATACTCACTCATTTAACTTGAAATCAGTTGCAAAACATTTTAATGATGATGACAATGAAGATGGATCACAAAAACTTCTCACAAAGACCCCTATTTATTTTGCACGACTTCCAAGCACTTACAAAGTGAAATTGCCTGCAAGCAAGGGCGATTTACTTTAGATAATTCATAGACTTCAAATAAAATTCTGGAAACTTGCACATATGGTCGCCCTACATAGGAAAATAGATTGGAACAGTACCCAGAACAATATTATTTCTGTTTCTTGAGTTGTGAGTAAAAACAACCTACAGCCATACAAACCAGCAACTCTAAAATTGACAGAAAATACAATAACTCAACTACAGAGTGTGGGAAGAACCAACTACAATGAAAGGAAACCAACTACAACTAAACCTCTCAACTAGTTGCTGTCTTTCAAGCAAGAAGAAGAGCTAAGCTAGGAGGCTTTCATTCCTCGAAGCAGTCCCAAAGCCATTCCGGCAGCATAATAATGTCATAAACATAAGATAAGAAATGAAGAGCAACTGCCTCCTTATATAGACTTGAAAAGGCTCTCCAGAAACTTCTAGAAGATGGGCCCTAATTCCCTTTTGAATTTGACTTCTTTTCCCTCCAAGTTTGGGCAACCCCTTTTCCAAGGCTAAATTTGACTTTATTTAAAATCATTTCTTCATAAAATAGGCGTCCAATTTCACTTGAGCATTGAGACTTTAGAAAGATCAAAATAAATCATCATGTGATGACCACCCTCCAAGTCCACTTCTTTAAAACAACTTTTAAGTCATATTACTAGGACAAGGGGTTATTTTATAAAATAAAACATTATTGACTTAAAATAACTTATTTCTCCAAAATGAACCCCTTAAGCCAAAAATCGGAATTACCCAATGAACTGCCAGAAGAGGAAAGTTGACTGAGCTGATGCTGACTGGACCACTGCTAAAAATAGAATTTACTAAAAATA
The DNA here is from genome assembly GCA_007115665.2 of Sequoiadendron giganteum. Classification (NCBI taxonomy): domain Eukaryota; kingdom Viridiplantae; phylum Streptophyta; class Pinopsida; order Cupressales; family Cupressaceae; genus Sequoiadendron; species Sequoiadendron giganteum. The sequence goes on along the minus strand of CM021104.1, from coordinate 301,690,950 downwards.
GTAAATTCCTGAAGGTGGTCAGAATGCCAATAAAAACATACCACTGCGAAGCTCTCTGAAAACCCAAAAATAATCCGCAATCCAAACACCCAAATTCCAACAAGCAGAACCCTGAATCTTCAAGAGAACCCACCAAACAATCGGAAACCCTAATTCTGCCTCTGACCTGTCGACAACGCATCAGGAAAAGGCCATCAATCCTTGAAAGGTGTAGTGCTAAAAACGAGGACATTACAATCTGCCCTTCCCAAAATTGCTTGTCCCCAAGCAATACCACCACAACTCCGAAAAATTTAAGACTGATCCATACCAAAACAAGTATGATCCCAGGTTCCCAAGTCCGTCTCAGGAAGGACCCACCATGCCGAAGCTGCACCACTCTAATCACATTAGTGAAAATTTCATGCCAATGTTGCACTACCCTTCCTTGTAACTCCAAAGTGTTACCATCCATGATACTCAAACTGAAAGATCTTAAAGGATTGAGATCAATATCATGCAACATCTCATGTCCACAATGTCCCGAATTAACAGTATCAACCATACTACTGTCAATCGCAATTCTAAGCAATAGGGAAGATAGTCTACTCAACTCAAAATCGAACTCCTCAGCATACCTCCACATGGTAACAAACGGAACCATGACTGCAAATGTGACATCTTCAAATCTTCTTGCAAAGAGGAAGGCAATCCTTTGCAAGAGCGCAACAAATTCATACTCATGACTCCACATGAATTCGCTATGCCTCAACTGAATTATCATGGCACAACTATGAAGTCTGAAGAAGTTTTTCACAATTCCAACCACAAGAGTCTCCAAAGTGGCTGAAAAACACGCTAAAGCCATCTCCATCAGAAAACTACCACTTCTTTGATCGGGAGTGAGGAACCAACTCTCCTGAATGAAAGTAACTCCATAAGTAAGGTGGCTGGTCTGCCTCCAACCAGCAAGCTCGTGTCTCAAAATCTGCTCTTGTCTGAGTTGAAAGTCACTCCCAAGAACTACCGATCGTTGAACTCTCCAACCCATATTCAAAATTTCTCTCCAATCCATTTGTTGTTGAACAAACGGAACTATCAAGTAGCTGGAAAAGAAGGGAACAACTTCAACAAATCTGGAAATTTGATCCTTATCCCTCCAAAAGTCATTTCCATATGTAATAAACTCTATCAAGCCACGTTGAGGATCCCAAATATGGATACCCAACTGAAGATGATTTCCAACGTACTGAAAAGAAAACTCAATACATTCCCGATTGTTAGTCAAAACCAAGTGCATACTCATGAATCCCTGAAACCAATTCCTGATAGCGTTCACATCTGTGGAACACTAAACAAATGTTGTCTTCAATTCAAACTCCAAAAACGGACTAGTTTGAGCCCAAACATCGTTCCACCCAAGGGATAGATTGTCAAGAGTGCCAACACCGGTTTTAGGTCTGCTTTTCCTCCATTCATCATTAGTAGTCGGTCTGAAATCATCACTCCTTGCTGCTGTAATGAAGTTACCAGCAGCTACCACAACTTGTCTCATCAACATCTTGATGTCATAGATGTTGAAATTACCTTGCTTCGACACCTCCCATATGGAATCTTCACCCTTGAGCCCACTTATGCATTCATTACTAATCAACAAACGTGGCACTTCCTCATGGATTGATATCAAAGCATCCAAGCATTGAAAACCATGCTCAGTCTCATTCTCTGTTTCATCTTCCATCTCATAGAGAGGATTGTCATAATCTTCCTCATCACCTTCTTCAAAAAGAGGATTGTCAAAAACTTGGAAGTTATTCCATCCATCTTGCTGATCCAAATCTGCACTTGTAACTTCAGTCCTTCTTGTGAGACCTTCAAGGTCAAACTCTTCTCGAAGACTATCAAGCTCACAAATTACTTGCTTGATTTCTTCGGCTTTATGTGCATTCTCTTGCTTTGTGAAAATTTTGAAATCAGCAAACTGATTTCCTACCTCCATTAATGCCATTTGAGTTTCTTCCAGCGTAACTCTTGTTGATTCAAACTCCAGATAAAGTTCATCAAACTTCCTCTCTCTATCTTGAAAAGCACAAATGGTCTTCTTTGCAACTTCAAGGGCGTGATCACGATCTTCAACCGAGTGCAAGTACTCGGACTTCAAGGTTGCCAAAGAGCTTCTAATAAGTTGCAGATTGGGAAGAGCAACTTCATCTTTCACTCCTCTTTGTCTCTCTTCAAGTTGAGCCTTCTAGTACAACCCTTCAACCAAGCTAAGTGTGTGATCAAACAGGGATAGAGTTTGCACTTCCTTGTCAACGGACACCTTGAATTCTCTATCCCAATCATGAGAATTCAAAGATGATGAACTGCTGATAGGCTGCAACTGAAAATCAGAACCTTGTCCCTTGTATTTGCTGCCCTCATTGCTGCTCCAACATTTATGAACTTCACCATTGACTAGAGGACAATGCTTATTGTCATAAAAAGCATCATACTTCACAGATTTTGTGACCCCAAGTTTGCAATCAGCTTCTTGAATTGGTAAATCAGCCTTGTGTTCTAAAACCATTTTAAACCTTTCTTCTTCAAGAGCCATAAGGTCTTCTAGCTCTTCATCCACCTCTCCATCTTCTTGATCAAAGGCTATGACAGCCCCTAACTTGAACGAAGAATCATTGAATGTTGCTCTGAAAGTTTCGAACGTAACAACATCCTCCTTAGTGGCTGCAACCAACTTAACGGGGTCACCATGTAGCTTTTCAAAAAAAGCTTCTTCATCAAAAACAACTTTTCCTTCTGTGGCCTTCTCATAACTTGCAATGCAAACAATATTTTGGTCTTCATCAGGATCAAAGGGAAATTCATCCCACAAAGGTTCTCTTTCATACCTTGGTGCCAACACACCTGGATTCCAATTGCTAGTGGGTTGATTAAGATGATCAACAAGAAAAAGCTTATCTTGCTCCCCCTGAAGTGATGACTTCTTAAATAAGTCAAGTCCCAAATCACCTAAGCTGATATCATCAAAAATATTTCTTTCCCATGGTTCTGTTTGCTAGTCAAACCCAAGTTCAATAATGCCACCACGGAAATGGAGTGAAGAACATTCTATACTTGCTGTTTTGAAAACTTCACCATCCCTATCTTCTTCGGGACCTTCATGGAAAAGTATGTCGCCAATTCTTCATGTGGAACTTCTTGGGAAGTTGGGTCAGCAACAAGAAGAGAATCCTTCTTCATCAAATCTTCAAAATGAGGTGGTACAATCCTGTTGGAATCATTACCAACATTATCATTTTGGCAATGGTCATGGGCTGATTCAAAGGCACCAACAGTATTTCCATCTACTTGCTCTTTTTATGCAAACTCATCCCATACAACAGTACTACTGAAATCTTTTGTGAAGCCTTTAGCTTCAAGACCTTCATAGGTTGAATCCTTATTAGGACGCAAGACTGTTATGTTCTTTTCACCGAGCTGATCTTCATCACTTCCTAATACATGCAAGTCAAGGGAATTATTATGGGGCTCTACCCTTAACTCCTCATTTGCCAAGGTATCTTTATCAAGCTTACGATCATTCTGATGTGACATGTGCACCTTTCTATCCCGACTTTCAGACTTAGCATAAATCTTTCTGATTCCCCACCTTATGTCAGGATCCTTCATTAGCATAAACAGTCTCTGCATTAACTCAAGTACAGACTTTTCTGTAGTCATCTCTCTCTGTACGTAGTGTCTGGTATCTCTGTCACTCATCTCACAATTAAATCAATGACTACTTTCACAGGATGGCAGGATCTTGGCTCTGATACCACTGAAATATTCCGAGCCAAATTTTTTCAATTTCCAATTACAATGAGCAAAGCAACACACATCCGTTAGGGTTAGCACTTAAACCAAACGATGCGGAATTCAACTCTAACCAAGAATGCGCCGGATGACGACGAGCATATGGTTAGAGGATCTCAAAGCAATGCTGAATAAAGAACTCTAACCAAGAATGCGCCGGATGACGACGAGCATATGGTCAGAGGATCCCTATCTTCTATTATGCTGAAAGTAAACTCAACACCCAGAATGTGCTTTCAAGCCCGGAGTGGGAATGGAGCTACCATAGGGCGGAGATGTAAGATATTACAATGCAAATCAAAGTAAATAGGCGGCAAGCCAGCCTCTTCCACTAATAGTGGGAAATATAATAAAGAGCTTACAAATGTGAATATTGGCTGGTTAGTACTACTAACAGCCTTACAATGTAATATATCTCCTGCAAGCACGATGGATTATAGTGATAATCAAACTGCTGAAATGTAGATCTACTCCAGAATGATTAATATGACTAAGAGAGACAATCCCAGCCCTATTAATAATTTTACTAAGTCTGATATGACAGACCTGCAGTTAAAATTGGTGAAACCAGCAACTCTAGAACTCACTTAAATACTCATATCTCTCTCAATACTCACTCATTTAACTTGAAATCAGTTGCAAGACATTCTAATGATGATGACAATGAAGATGGATCACAAAAACTTCTCACAAAGACCCCTATTTATTTTGCACGACTTCCAATCACTTACAAAGTGAAATTGCCTGCAAGTAAGGGCGATTTACTTCAGATAATTCATAGACTTCAAATAAAATTCTGGAAACTTGCACATATGGTCGCCCTACATAGGAAAATAGATTGGAACAGTACCCAGAACAATATTATTTTTGTTTCTTGAGTTGTGAGTAAAAACAACCTACAGCCATACAAACCAGCAACTCTAAAATTGACAGAAAATACAATAACTCAACTACAGAGTGTGGGAAGAACCAACTACAATGAAAGGAAACCAGCTACAACTAAACCTCTCAACTAGTTGCTGTCTTTCAAGCAAGAAGAAGAGCTAAGCTAGGAGGATTTCATTCCTCGAAGCAGTCCCAAAGCCATTCCGACAGCATAACAATGTCATAAACATAAGATAAGAAATGAAGAGCAACTGCCTCCTTATATTGACTTGAGAAGGCTCTCTAGAAACTTCTAGAAGATGCGCCCTAATTCCCTTTTGAATTTGACTTCTTTTCCCTCCAAGTTTGGGCGACCCCTTTTCCAAGGCTAAATTTGACTTTATTTAAAATCATTTCATAAAATAGGCATCCAATTTCACTTGAGCATTGATACTTTAGAAAGATCAAAATAAATCATGATGTGATGACCACCCTCCAAGTCCCCTTCTTTAAAACAACTTTTAAGCATATTACTAGGACAAGGGGTTATTTTATAAAATAAAACATTGTTGACTTAAAATAACTTATTTCTCCAAAATGAACCCCTTAAGCCAAAAATCGGAATTACCCAATGAACTGCCAGAAGAGGAAAGTTGACTGAGCTGATGCTGACTGGACCACTGCTAAAAATAGAATTTACTAAAAATAGTAAATTCCTGAAGGTGCTCAGAATGCCAAGAAAAACATACCACTGCGAAGCTCTCTGAAAACCCAGAAATAATCTGCAATCCAAACACCCAAATTCCAACAAGCAGAACCCTGAATCTTCAAGAGAACCCACCAAACAGTCGGAAACCCTAATTTTGCCTCTGTTCTGTCGACAACGCATCGGGAAAAGGCCATCAATCCTTGAAAGGTGTAGTGCTGAAAACGGGGACATTACATTCACTCAACGTGATGTCATCATGGAGTCTCTCAACATAATGTTCACCATGGCTACTCCCATGTGTGGACGAACACGTGCAAAGGATTAATCATGGAGTCTCTCAACGTGATGTTGTCATGGAGTCTCTCAACATGACATCCACCATCGCTACTCCCATGTTTGGAAAGAACCACATCTCCGTCTCAGAGATGGACAAGGGCTCGCACCTCATATTTCTCCGTCTCAGAGAAACATACACTACAAGGGCTTTCACCTCATACTTCTCCATCATAGAGAAATATACACTACAAGGGCTTTCACCTCATACATCTCCGTCACAAAGAAATATACATTGCAATAGATCTTCATGATGATGTGACTCCCTTTGAAGCTCCAAATACTTGCATCAACCTCTTGACCTTCTAATCCAAGGCTACCTCTATGGTTTGTCAGACTCCCTTTGAATGTTAATTCGTCCTCTTCGAAGAAGCTGATCACAATGATAATCTGTATGGGTTCTTCCTCTCTAAGAGATGTCTCCAGCCACCAACTCAGTCCCATGGCTCCAAGTTGTGTCTCCATTCTTCAGCCTACGTGACTTCCTCACAGAATGCATCAAGCTCTTCTTCTCTTGAATGCAATCTCTTATGCTTCTCGGTCCATCCTGAAAGCTTTTTAGAGATTTTAATAATAGTTCATAGAACTCAACTTTCTTTAAGAAAAATACCAATGCTAGAAGCATACATGATTCACTATCCTAATGTTATAGCATGAATTAATAACTATATCAAAATTCATGAACATTATTCAAACATGAAATACTTATCTCGTTGAAATCAGAATCTCCTTAAGTGTTGCACTTAAACACTTTTTAGGTCTGCACTTATATTTCCAGACCCAATGAACCCTCACCAGAGATGAATTGAAATGCTTGATACAGTATGAGCCAAGTCCCCGACTATGGCGAATGTGAGTTGACTTTTGTAATTGTGTGATTACTATCACTTCCCTTTGTCCACAGTTCCTCTTAAGATCAGATTTCCAAATACGCCTAGATTTGTTCTTCACTGTTGTCTTCAAAAATCAAATATCAAGGATGGCAACATGTAAAGATACAACATACACCACTCCATCGCTCAGGATGCTCAAAAATCAAGGATAGACTTCATTAAATCCTCATTCCAGAAGTCTCAAGGTTGTGACCCAGTATGATTTGCACAGAAAATAATATATATTGCAGTCCTTTTACTCACAAGGCAGACCGCACCAATACAGAACATAAACACCAACGTACAAGAAATTCAAAGGATTGCAGAAATTGTTTATAAGTTCTTAGCATAAGCAAACCGAACAATAGCATAACCGCACTAATGAGTACACATACGGCAATCGTTCAGAATCACACCAATCCTCCAATGAATATTTGACCCGAAGATTTCAAGTGATATAGCTATTTCCAGAAATGGCCCTGTGTCATGTCCTCATAGCCCGTCGTTAGTCAAACAAAACCTTCACTTCAAGAACTGCTCTGCCCGATATCATAACCACAAGTGATGTCGGCAATAGATATTCCTGCTATGTGTTAAGCCTGATACTGGTTTGGGTGTTCTCGTCCAACTGAAGGCAACACAATCTGTGATTGAAGATAATGATCCCACTCTGACTGTGCATAAAATATCACAAATGGCACCCGGCTCCAGGATATCGATTCACAAGGCCCGATAATAAGGACACATCTCTGATTCATCTCCAGACGATATTGTGCAATTAATAAGTGCTTGCATCAGCAAAAAATACTTCCTGTCACTTATTCTTCTCGACTTTGCTAGCGTACAAAAATCACAGAGTGCACTTAGCTGCGTGTTTCATTTGCAATCCAGATTACACCTTCAATAACTCAAGATGACATGCTCGATCGGAACTATCTACGCGATGTAATTTTTGTGGGACACCAATGTCTGGAGATGGGATCGCATATAAACGGCTACACTAAATTCGTTACTCTCAATCGGAGATCAGAGAGGAACGAGTAACGCGTTCTTCTAGACTGATGACTTCGTATAGGATCCTCGTGCTGAATGATCACCACTAATTCCTCCGCCCTTGCAGTGGCGTCGGATGCTTGGGAGATAGATAGGTAATCGCGAGCTCTGTACATTGTGAAACGACAATCTTCCTCGGCATCGACGATTTACTCTGCAGACTAGATCACTTGCAGCACTAACTGAATCTACTCAGACCAAGAAAGAGACAAAAACTGAAATATTGTTTTCCTTTTGCGATCTCCTTGAGATGATCAATTCCTTCAAGTGTGGCTCCCACGATCTGTACACCCTTGTATAGTAATGTTTTCCTTTTCTTTTGTCTTCTATGCAAAATGTGATTTCTCTGCTTACACAAATCTGATCACGTCTTGTCTTAAACCCGCTCTGATACCATGTTAGTTTTAGGATAAAAAATGAAATAAGTAGAGTAACAACACAAGAACAATGAACACAACAAGATACCTTGGGAAAACCCTCCTCGAGGGAGAAAAACCCAGCAAAATATAACTCTTATATATAGGATGAATAAGAGCAGAAATTTGTTTTACAATCAAACCCTTCTCTAGCACCTATCCTTTGATGCCAACATAAATATGTATCTCCTTGAAGTCAATCTGTGAAAGATACCCTCTCAATTTTTTCCTTGATTTCAATATCAAATACAATGTAACCATGCACCCGTTAAGGTTAGCTCCAAAGCCAAAACGATGCGAAATAGTAACTCCAACCAAGAATGCGCCCTAAGACCCGATGAGGGAGGAGGGGCGGGCATATGGTCAAAGGATCCCTCGGATCTAATTAACTCAATAATTGAACTGATTACAATTGAGAGAGAAGAATTCAACTCAACACCAAGAATGTTCACCAAGATCCTTGGAAGGCAAGGTGATAGCATATGGCGGAGTACTAACTACAAAACTGAAAAAACTTAGGCGGATAATCAGCCATGAGAGATTTTCCACACTTCCACTTAATCAGTGGGGGGAATGAAATTACAAATAAACAATTCATCCGTTGTGGCAGGCATCCACTCAACAGTGGGAATTCTCCACTTAACAGTGAGTGATAGATGTAGATATAGTTAATTTCCTCCACACTGGCGGTAAACCATATTGAGGTTACAATGTGTTTGCATTGGAAATCACAAGTAATTGCAATAATAATATTGGTTGGATTAGTACTACTAATTCTCAACCTTACAATTGAAATAATCTACAAATTACGAGTGTTACAACAATAGAATGAATGCAAATAGATGAAGGATGAATATAGCAATGTTTAGAACTCCCAAGGACTGTAAATGAAGCCAAAATCTGAAATTAATGAAGTCTGATAACAATAACCAGCAGACTGAAACTGTGAACCAGCAAGCTGGAAATCAAAGAAATGCTCATAACTTCATGAATTTACCTCCGAATTGACTGAAATGAAGTGCAAAGGTATTCTAGGAGGATGGCGCCCAAAATCAGATCATGAAACTGTATCAAAACAGCCTTATTTATTTGGCACGAATTCCAATGCCAAGCAAGAAGGTACGGCCTGACTGAATGGGCGATTTGGCTCTTAAAATTCAGATTCTTCAAAATAAAATTTCATCTTCTATGAGAAGGGTCGCCCAAGGTAAACAAATATGAATCATCAATGCCTAGAACACAATTAAATTTATCCAAAAAGCTGCTAACAAAAATCAACTTCAGCTGTATAAAGACCAGCAACATACAAACTGAAAATATCACCAAAATCCTCCAACTTTGAAGCTCAAACTGCTAGTCTGGATGAGAAGCAGCAATAATACCAACTAGGTGTTGTCTTTCAAACACAAAATCGGATAAGAACTAAGAGGTAAGCAGCCCTCGAAGTGAGAAACAAGTTGTCATTTCGACAGGATAGACCCTTCGATCCCACGAGCTGGAGCAAAGCTTCACTTTTAAAAAAAAAGAGATGACACTTTAAATTCCAAGGATGAGACGCCCAACAGTCATTTGAAATATTTTCAAATTCAAAAATATTAAAACTCCTCCAAGGTGGCGTTCAACTTCAAGGCAATTGAAGGCATTATTATATGTTTAATATTTCCTTCATGAAGGCGTCCCCCCTCATGGCCACCTTTAAACACAACTTAAAGTTAATGAGCTAGGCCAAGGGGTCAATTTGAAATTAAAACATTAATGCCTTGAAATATATTATTTCACCAAAATGCTTTTTAAAAGCCAAGAATCAAACCCAAGCAACTGCTCGACGGAAGATGACATACTGAAAAGCTGACAACTGTATACTGCCAAAAATAGAATTTACTAAAAATAAATTCCAAGAAATGCCGCAAAACCTCTGAAACAAGGAAACCTTTATTTCACCTCAACGAGCCTACAGACTTCTGGAATAGGTTGATGAGCTACTCAAGAGCGAATGGCTAAAATGGGGACGTTACAATCTGCTTCTACAATATGATAATCTGTTGCTGAAGGGCGAACTTCTACTCTGTAGAGAATGTGTAAATTGTATGTCTTCAAATCACAAGTCTTCTCGCTTATATACAAAGCAAGATGACTTTTCATCTAGGTCGGCTCCCTTAGATGAAAATAATATAAAATATAAATTGCAATAATTAAGACCAACTTGCCTTATTAATTATTTATCATTTAGTTTTGAGAGAAAGATATCTCCCGCCGCTATAACATCAACAAATCTTTCCTTTTTTTCAAGTTTTCAATAATTGTTTTGAAGAATTTTCAAGTTTTTTCTCAAAAAATTTCAAGTTCTTTTTGTTTTGTTTTTCTAGCAAGTTTTTAAATTTTTTTAAGAACTTTTAATGCAAAATAATGGGTTATAATGCCCATTTTTTCTAAAAAAAATTAGTTGTGTTGTTAATTTGTAATGTTTTTATTTATTTTAGGTTCATAACTTCATACAGAATGGCCGGTAGTTCTAGTTCAATTGGCATAGATGCAGAGAATGAATTGAAATATGATCCATCCTCACTTCTTTGGCGACATACGACAATGATTCAACAAATTCCCAATTGTGGGATTTTTGTTTGGCGTTGTAGCCAATGTGGAACTATATATAAGAGCTTGTACTCTCAAGTGACTGCTCATTTATGCGTTATTCCTTTACAAGGAATAAAAGTTTGCCTTGGGCCAAATAAAAAAGGGTTGCCAAAACACCAAATATTGGCTTATATTAAAGAACAAGAGGAAGTTGACATGGCATGCAAAAAATCAAAGTCTATGGTACATCCTCTTACCAAGAGAAGCTTGCAAACACCTCCCAGTGGCTCATCACAAGCGACTAGCCCACATCCTTTCATGGAAATGGCACAATCTTCTAAAGGAGATAATACTTTGGCTACACGAAAAAGAGGCCCATTGTAGAAAGCCTTCAAAATTGAAGCAAGGGATGTTGCAGATTAGAGCATTGCTCGTTGCATTTATGGCAATGGGCTTCCTTTCAACCTTGTTAGATCACCTTATTGGTGGAAAATGGTGATCGCCATTTCTAATACAACTTTCGATTATGTTAGTCCTAAGTATGAAAAGGTGTGAACCACCTTATTGGCGAAGGAGAAATCTTTAGTAGAGGTAGCATTGAGAGTAATCAAAGATACATGGGGCGAAACTGGTGTCTCCGTCATTTTTGATGGATGGAAAGATTGCAAAAATAGACTATTGATCAATGTTATAGCAGTGACCCCTAAAGGGGTGATGTTTTTGAAGGAAATTGATTGTGAAGGGAAAATAAAAGATGCAAGTTGTATTGCCATTGGCCAATATCCTCATAAAAGCCATTGAAATGGTGGGGTTTGAAAATGTTGTCCAAGTCATAATGGACAATGCTAAAAATTGTAGGGCAGTTGGGTCTATAGTGGAGGCTAGATATAGTCACATTTTTTGGACACCATGTGCAATCCACTCCCTCAATTTGATGATGCAAAAGATTGACACACAAATTGAGTGGATCAAACAAATCTACGTGGAGGGTGAGAAGATCCAAATGTTTGTGACTAATCATCATATGTCACAAGCCATCTTCAAGACCTCCAAGTTGGGGTTGTTGAAGGTAATTTAAATTTGATTTTTTAATATAATTTTTGATTTTTTAATTTTAATTTTTCATTGTTGATTTGTGACATGTATTTTTATACCATGTTAGGTTGTTGAAACTCAATTTGCGTCTCACATAATCATCTTAAGACGACTTGTGAAGGTGTGAGAGGCCTTGAGTTCTATGGTCATCAACAACTTGTGAAGTGTATGGAGGCAATCAAGCACATAAAGAGCCCAAAAAGTAAAAGCAATGATCTTAGATGATGAGTTGTAGCCTCGTGTGGAATATGGTTTAAATTTCACCAAGCCCATTATGAGCATAATTAGGTATGCTGATATTGATAGCCCATATTTGGGTGAAATTTATGATGGCATGGCTTCCATGGTGGAGAAATTAAGAAAAATAATAGATGCCAACGAACATAACCCAATGGAAACATTTTTCAAGACTATGCAAAAAATTATTGTTGATCGTTGGAACAAGATGACCACCCCTTTACATCTCTTAGCATTTGCTTTGTCACCAAAGTATGATGGAAAAGAGGCACTTTCATTGCCAAGGAGGGTGGCACCATATAGGGATGGGGAGGTTGCTGTTGGCTATAAGGCTACATTTAGAAAGATATTTTCAGATGAAGATATCCCAAGGATTGTCTTGAGCGAGTTTGGCCAATTCATATCTTCAAAACATCATGGTGTTTCTGATCTTCTAGACAAATATAGGAAAAGTGATGATGAGTGGTGGTATCTACATGGTCAAGGCTCCAATTACTTGCAGCCTCTTGCAATTAAAATACTCTCCCAAGTATGTATCTTTTTATTTATTTATTTTTTCGTTTTTCATTCAATGCTATTATGCTATATATTATCGGCAAGTAAAATTAAATACTAAATGTTGTATGAATTCTCAACAGGTTGCTAGTTCTTCTTCAGCTGAGCGGAATTGGAGTACATTTTCCTTCATCCACTCAGTCAAGCGCAATCGTTTGGGTGCAAAAAGAGCAAAGGAATTGGTCTATGTACACTCCAACCTTCGTCTCTTGTCACATTAGAAACCTGAATACAATGAGGGTGTGACAAAGAATTCGTATCTAGTCCCTAAGTGTGCTGATTTAGATGCTACAGTTGCACAACTTTCCTTAGCTTCTATAGATGATGATGAGGCAATTGCTGCATTGACGCACCTAGTGGGAGTGGCGATCCAACTGATAGTTCAAATTAAATTGAACCAATTGTGGACCACGACCTTGATGCTTTTGATGAAGACGAATTTGAAGACTACTAAATTAAATATTGATTGTAATTTGAATTTTCAATGTGTAATGACATTTTGAGACTTGAGTCTATACATTTTTGCAAATTATGAATATGATTATATGAGGTATTTAAATATTCTATTTATTGGCAATTATGTTTAATTGTTTATCATTTATGTCTAATGAATATCATTGTTCTTATAATTAAATTTATAATTTTGAACATGTTTATGTTTATAAATTATATTATATATATTTATATATACATTCCCGTACCTGTACACAAGGGAAAAAATAAATTGCCGTACCACTGTACTTGTACTCGAACCGGTAACTTAGATCTTGAAGTATCAAAGGCACTATGAGTATGAACTACAACTAGATTTTATGTTCATTTAGAGGTAAGCCTATTTCTCTTGATGAAGTGGGTGAAGCCATAGGTGGACCGATTTCTCTCTGCAATAGAGAAACTAGCAATTTGTTTGAGGGATGAATAGCAATTTGTTTCAACTCTAATGTGCCCTTAGATGAAATTTCCATTATCCAATGGGGATTTTTTGTGACATACTGACTCTATCCATCCTAGCCCCTAATTTGTTGAATGTAGGACCTTGAGGATCAAAAAATTGAAGCCCCTAATCTCAAAGTATGGTTGCATCCTCACTAATGTACATCTTATGAAGAGTCTTCATAAATCCCTCGATTACTTCGTCTTCAAAAGAAAGAATTCAACCAACTCTAGGTGGATACAATTTGGGATTAAAAGATACGCAACCATATGAAGAGGGATGTTCATTGTGTTCCACTTCTTTGTGACAATAGGCTTGATATGCTCCTCATAGAATTGTAATCCAAGATCCTTGTCACAAATTGTTTGCCTCATTTGATAAAACATGCTATCAAAAGTCTCATAAATCTTTCCAAGGCTAGGAGATTGTATCCGCATACCTAATTACTCCAACAACTACTGATATGATAGAGAAAATATATTTGTAAGCAACAATTAGAATTTATGAGACATTAACACTATTAATAATGTAAAATAAAATTTTAAAAATTCAAAACAAAGTAGAAACATATTAATTATTAAAAAAACTTCTTACTTAATATTAGATCTCTGAGTGTCAATAAGCACCCTTTCTCTCACCTTCCCTTCTTCTATCTTTTTGATTTAGCCCATTTTTTAGAGCATCATGAATCTCCAAAATCCTCTTCAACAAAATAAAATAGCTTACATATCTAGTCTTAACTAATTTGAGGAATTATTTCTTTGAATAAGATCGGAATAATACAAGTGAAGTGTGATGGTTCATACAAACATTTCTACGTCTCTAACTTTGGTCAGTACTATTTTCACCTAATCTATTTTGCCAATGTCTTTCAAAGAATGCACACAGTGTGGAGTCCAAAATATATGCTTGCAAGTGCTCTCAACCATCAAAGCAGCTAACATACAAACACAAGTAAAATTTGTTTCATCTTGCACAGCATTAGAAGACCCAACCTCCTCTATGGCCTCCTTAAAAAGACCAAAATGGTATTTAGCATCCCTACATTTCCAAGAGCAATCAACAGCTCTAAGAAAGTATAAACCAACAAGACATGTAACAACAATATTAATGAGTGGCTGATGTCAAATATCAGTCCACCCATCCCTGATAATAGAACAATCAGTCCTCATCCATATTTGTCTCATATCCTCAATCAATATGTTCATCTTTGAATATTGTTTGTCAAGGAGGGAGCTACACAATATGTGTTCTCTAAGGAGCACATAAGAGGGTTCAACTACCATTGTATCTCTCGATATACCATTGAAATAAGGAGACCTTGCCAAATGAAATAGGATGGCATGGACATAAAAAAACTGTCCACCCAATCATCAATTTGCTCACATTATTGCAAATTTGTTAACCCTACCATTGTATTTTTCTCACCTTAAGTAGAAGTGGCCTTCCTCTTCCCTCTATAACAGCTCTCTATAATTGATACATCGGAAGTCATCAACACATTGAAATGTTTTGGATGAACATTTCTAACTCTTAGTAGTAGCAGTATTTTTTCCCTTTCTCTCCCCAACCAACATCATATTATTATTATCAAATGCATTACTTCATCAATAGATTGTCCTTACAAATTTAGCACTTTGCATTCACTTTTTAAAATCATACCATCTTTTAGTCTGTTTAAGTTATTTTCTGTTTATGTAATTTAAAATTCAAATATTAATTTTTATATGTTATTTAATATGCAGTCCCACTGTTGTTCCCAAATCTAGAAAAGAAATTGTCATCCCCAATACTCAGAGAAACAATGGCATAAAGTGTTGGTTCAACCGTACAACATAAATTTTGTAAACCTATAATTTTTTAGTTACAATAAATCTTTCCATACCTATAAGATTCTTAAAAGAAACTCTATCCATACTTTATTCCTAAAGCAATCTTTCTAGTTTATTCTTCAAAAACAATATACTATTTTTATGCCTTTACTAGTTTTATTTCCTTCTCTAGAAAGGTTTACGCTTTGTTAGCTGTTTTGTTTTTCCTAGAATAGCTTGATGCTTTATTCCCATCCTGATTCCTAAAATAAACTTCTTCATACATTAATTCCTTGTGCAATATTGAGCTGATTACATATTAATATCCATATTTTCATCTCTATCTAAATGAGTAATGATTCTAGATGACAATTGGCAACTTGAATGATTGAAATGTCAATATTTTATAGATTTTTGCAAGATTTAACTAGTTTCAAAAATAGTGATATTTCGGTTCATTGAAAGACTCCTACTAGAGGCAGAATTTGAAAAAACAAAAACATATATCATTGCTGTAGGGTATCTTCTAGCATACAAATCTTACTAATATTTGATATTTTTAAAATTGTTATCATGTTTTCCATAGGTTAAATAAATAAAATTTAGTTTTTCATTCAACTATACATTTCCTCTAATATTAAAAGAAACTTGAAAGCTATGAAAGACAACAGTAAAAAAACAAAAACAGTTTCTTTATTTGCTAGAAATATTCAGGAGATTAAATTCTTGCTATTCATTTGGCTTAAACTTTGCATACCATCAAACTCAGAGCCCACAATTCGAAGAATATGCTCAATAACATTGCAACTAACACGACGTGTGTCAGTGTAATAATCTTCTTCTAAGCAAAATGTCACAATGGAAAGCAACTGTTGGGAGTGTAATAGAGCTCCTAAATATTCCTGCAAGAAAGCATTACTGGATTTGAAAAATGATTTAATTTTTTAACTAGAAAAAAGGAATATTCAATTTCTTTATCTATCTATAGCTAAATGTCTTCCACAAGGAACTACAAATTGCAATGGATAGAGATTATACTATTCCTTAGAATAGGATAGGTGCATTGCATTTGAGATGGGAAGCATGAATGGAAAATATTGCAAGCAGGAAATTTATTGTAGTAAAATACAATATAGAAAGAAATCCATAAAATATGTAAAACAACACTTTTGTTTGATGAACACTCTTTTTTGAGTCACATTGGTGATGGCTACTATGAAGATTTGAAGTCATTATCGATGAGCAAACAATGTGCAGAAAATCAGCTTCAAATTATCTTGCATTGTAGTAATGTTAGCTGATTTCATCAACCTATAACTTCCAATGAGGTTGATCAATGTTTATGTATGCTTCACTGCTAACTAGATCTCTTATTGTGTCTCCCTCAAGTTACCACTTAATCTGTATAAGTAAAATGATGCTAACATTACAATTATTTGGAGGATCATAAGGAAATATCTAGACTTAAGTGTACAGCAAACAAAATTTTCAAAATGGATTTCCATTGCTTGCATTTCAGTTTTAAATAATAACATGTGTGAATAATACTGTGTAGAATCCTTGGACAGGGTATCAAAACTTGCCTAGGAAAGAAAAATGTATCCATACCATTAGAGGAAATCATAGCACATATCAATGAATAGGAGAAAGAAAATCAAGTAGCAAGTCATAAATCAAATCATCCTTTGATAAAAAATGCATCTCAAGGAATGAGGCTCACTCCTGCTCCATCTAATCCTCAACCTACAAAAAGCCACCCATTTTTGGCCACCTAAAGAATAACTTGTGGCATGTACACATAAGAGATCAAAGGGACAATTGGAAATGGCATTTCACAATGGAGTCTCACAAGATAGCCAATCAACACATTATGAGATGTATCTATGCAAATGGATTGGATTTTAATGTTGTTTGGTCACATATCGGCAACAAATGGTAAAATCAATATATTAGGTTCCAAAAGAGTATAAGGGCTTGGATTTTGTGAAGGTACCTAGAACCTTATTGGAAAATGAGGTGAAGTTTGTAGAGGATTCACTGAAGCCCTTACGAGAGTGGTGGGCTAAGACAAAGGTGTCCATTTTTTTCAATTGATGGAAGGATGCCAGAGATCAACCATTGATCAATGTCTTTATAGTATCTCCTAGAGGAGCAATGTATTTGAAGGAAGTGGATTGTGAGGGGGAAGTGAAAGATGGTGCATTTAATACTAACAATCAATAAACTGAAAGGCTGTTCAAGTCATAACAGGCAATACCAAAAATTGTAGAACAATTGATAAATTAATTTATGAATGCCATTCACACATCTTTTGGACACCTTGTCTCATCAACTTCCTCAACCTTATGCTCCAAAAAATTGGCACCGAAATTGACTCGATTAAACAAGTGAATGCCAAAGATGAAGTGATCTAAATGTTCATCACCAACCACCACATTTTATAGGGAATATTCAAAACATTCTCAAAATTGGAGTTGTTAAGTGAAACAATAAGATTTAGTTTAATGTTTATGTTTCACTTTAGCAATTACTTTTAACTTGATTGTATTTTCTTCTTTAAGAATCATTGTTTTTAAAAAAAAAAAAATTGATTTTTGAATAGGTTACTAACACCCATTTTGCCTCCAACACAATAATCTTGAGATGACCTTGAAAGTTCAGTAGACACTTTCTAACATGGTCTTCAACCAAATCTGGTCTATATGGAGGCAATCTAGCACTAAAAGGGCAGCAAATATTAAGTGGATGATCATAGATAACATTTGTTGGGATCGTGTCAAATATTTCAATTTCACAAACCCATTTTGAGTATAATCCATTATATTGACATGGAAAGGCCTAGTTTGGGAGAGATATAAGATGGCATTGACTCAATGATTGAGTAGGTGAAGCCCATCATAAATGAAAAAGAGAAGGATGTTGAAGAAAATTTCTTCAAACAACTAAACAAAATTATTGAAGAGATTGAACAAAATGACCACCATGTTGGCAGCTCATTTGATTGTGTCCAAATCTGCCTATCCAAATAATTTTGTGCATCTTGTCTAGTAAATGCCAATCAGTTATAACCAACTTGAAGAGCTTTCAAATGATTTCCATTGGGAAGATCACCTAAAAGATATTCCTTAATCATCCTCTAGGTCCTTGATGCATATTGGAAGTTGCCAAAATCTAGGTAAAATCCTATGTTGGGGGTGTCATGACCATTTCTCATTTGCTTCATAGTGTTGCAGACTTTTGGTCCAAAGCTAGATAGTTCAGCATTTGTACGAGTCGAATAAGACCAAATATGAACCCATATGGCACATTATTGAGCAAAGGTGGAACCAAACACTTCCACCAACATATTCATGTTGTTGCCTACTATTTGAACCCCAAATTATTCTTCTACCGTTCATTCAAAGCAGATTCAAAGGTTATACTTTACATCAACACTTGTATTGGAGGTTGGTTTTTTATGACAATCTTGAAGACCTTGTACTTGATGATATATATATATATGTTCAATTATAATTTCCTATTTATTTTAACTTTTTAGTTTACTAAAATCCGTAAAAAGTTACAAATATTATCCTTGCAAATTTGCAGTGGGAAGATTATGGTGGCAAAATGCGTAATCTACAAAAGCTTATCGTCTGCATTTTATCCTAACCTTGTACTTTTGGTTGTGAGCACAACTAAAGTATTTTCGAGACTATTCACATATAAAATTTCAATAAATTGACTCAAAAGTGTTTGAATGGCCTTGTCTATGGCAATACAACTTTGGGCTGCATGAAAAAAAGGTACAAGGGCAAGATACATAATGCACATGACTTTGATGACATTGATTCATATTCAAATTGGATTGTGAGCCTAAGTATGTTGATGTGGATCTATTTTCGACCAATGATGACTTAGCTTATTTGAAGAGAGAGGCAGTCAAATGGGATGTGAATGTGGTAGCATATGCAAAGGCAGAAGGTGAGATTGGCGAGCCATCAAGGGTGGGTTACTCACAAATTGATCCTATCACTATGGATAAGGCACCTATTGAGGCTCCTATTGAGGATATTGCAGCTATACCACCTACTTCCGCAACACCCACAAAGCAGCAACAAATTTTTTTTAGCTTTACTCTTCGAAGAAATTTACAATTTACAAGTTTTCTTGATATTCAAACTTGAAGTTCATATGTTATCAAAGGTTGAACTCTTTTTTTGGTCTTTGACATGTTTTAAACTCTTAATTTTGATTTCTATATGATGGAGTCAATAATATGTGTGTTTTTGAAGAGTATTTTTTAAAATTTATGTATTTTGTAATGTCCCCATTTTCGGCGTTCTCTTTTGGATTAGTCTGGTTCTAACACACTTACTATTTTTAGTAAGTGCTATATTTAGTAACTGGTCCGGTAGGCAGAATAGTGTAGGGTTTCCTATTTGGGAAATGTGTGGGAGTTGTCTGATGAGCTTTAATGCTTTGTGCCAGTCTTTTCTATGGGGTTTTTAGGTGGTTCAGCCGAGACTTACTATTTTTAACAGGGGCCAATTCCAGCACTTACTGTTTATAGTAAATCGCTTTGCATATTAGTTTTCATACTAGTTTGATTTTTCAATATTTTTACTATTTTTAGTAGTTACTAAAAATAGTAAGTCTATTATTGGAAACTGGTCCTGGCCAAGCTACTTTCAACAGTGTCATTTTAGTTTGGGTGTTGGTTTGCTGAGGTCTGATTATTTTAATATTGAAATATCTCGCTTAGTTTTTTATTGAAATTTCATACAGAATAAAGCACCTGTTAAGGTTAGCTCCAAAACATAACCAGCTTGAAAGGAACCCTTCACTTTCTGATCACCAAGATCTCGATGTGGGCGAGGTGAGAGCATACGGTGCGAGGGGATCATTAAAAATAAACTGGAAATAAAATTACAAAGCTGCAAGCGGCTTGCCGACCATTTTGAAAGTAAATACTAGAAATGTAAATGTAGGTGGATAACCAACCATGAAATCTCTACCACTTATACAACGGGAGTGATTATTACAATTATTAAATTTAAACACTCAACTACTTCTTCAATGGGAGTAAAGCAAACTGAAATATAAATAACTCGACCACTTATTTACCCAGAATATAACATATAAAATAAAGAAAGTGCAAAAACATAAAAGGCTGATCAGTACTACTGAATCAGCATTACAAAATATAGCTTTAGCTGCAAATGAAAGGAGATATACATAGCATTAGTTCATCAACTAGTTAGGCAATCATCTCCAATATTAAATGCATGAATACCAACTGAAAATCTGAAGATTAACTGGATATTATCAGGTCTGATATAAAATAACAGCGTTAAGAAATTCAAACCAGCAAGTCCAGAATTCACCAAAACGATCATATCTCTCTCCAGACACCTCCGATGGAGATGAAGCTAAATGCAAACGGAAGCTAGGAGCTGGGTAATCAAGGACCAATAGAGAAACCATGCCAAATATCTCTGATTTATTTATGCACGCTTCCCAAAGAAGCTACAGTGAAAACCCCAACCTCCAAAGAGGAGCAACCAGCTCTAGAAATGCAAAGACACCTTCAAAAATTACGAAACCTTGTGCACAGGGGCACCCAAGCAAGGAAAGATCATAGAGTCAATACCCAAAATGATAGAAAAAACGCCCAAGGAGTTACAAATGAAAACAAGCTATAGCCATACTCAAACCAGCAACTCCAAAACTAAAATATCAACCAAAACAATCAACTATGAAGCTCACTTCGCAACCTCTGAATGAAGAAGTAGTCTCAATCAGCTAGGTGTTATCTTTCAAACACGAAACTGGTAATAGCTAGAAGGTATGCATTCCTCGAAGCAAAGGGTTTGAAATCATTTCAGCAACACTTCGACGTAATAAGCAATGGATATCAAATGAATGAGCAAAGCCTTGCTTATATAGAATTATGTGATGACCTTTCGAATTCCATCTTTTCCCTCCAAAAGTGGACGCCCTTAGCATTTGAATATTAAATTCAAATAAAACATTTTTATCTTCACACTCTCCTAGGCGTCCAAGGCACTTAGGCAAATATTTAACTTTTAAAAATATTAAGATACCTCACATGAGGCGTCCACCTCAAAGTCCACCTTAAGGGGCCTAAAATGAAGTTAAATATTAAAATGACTTAAGTAAATCAATTTACCAAAATAAGCCCAAAAGTGTTGAAAGCCAAATTACCAAAACTGCTCTGCCCAAAATAGAACTGCACTGAAAAACTGAACTGCTGCCAAACATAGCACTGCCAGAAATTACATTTACTAAAAATAGTAAGTGGTTCCAAACTCATTTTAACCACAATCCGAGTAGCCATTGTAACTTACTACAAATAGAAAGTCCAAAAAAGTCCTTAGATGCAAACGCATGTTACATCATTTTGAAGCTCTTTGAAAACCCAAAAAGACCCAAAAACCACTTTGCAAAACAACTGCATGCAAACCCCTGAAAACACAAAAGAAACCTCCAAGTAGCTGGAAACCCTAATCTCACTTCGACAGGCCTACATGAATCCGGAATAGGCTGACGGGCATCAAAACTGACTATTGCTGAGAAGGGGACATTACAAATATGTTTTTTTCCTCCCTTGAAATATTTTAAATAAAGTTATATTATAACTTTACGTTGAGGGTTTGAGGGGACATCAACTTCTATCTTGGCATCTAGTTGATGAACTTAAGTGTTTTTGAAGCATCAAAAGTGAAATAGAATGTTGGATAAGCAAAGGAGGCTAAGAGCATGGTTTAAAATGAAATTTTAATTAAAATCAAAGGTAAAAAAGGGCGAGCATTTTGGAGAGAAGCTAAGTTTCAAATCTTGTTGCCCTAATTTCTCATTGAGAGAATATAACTTCATTTTAGAGCCTCATTTTGAGTATGTTGAAAATGGTTGCATAAGGAGATATTGCTGGAATCATTCCAGAAGTTTGTAATCAGGTGTTGAGGATGAAAACCCTTGGCATTAAGGAGCTGGTTTCGGTAGTGCAAGACCCACCCTAGCTGGTTGAGGTGTGGTTCCATCCAGGGATCACTTCAGAAGTTTATTGTTGCAGTTTCAGTCAAGAAAATATGAAGATTTTTTAATACTTTTGATGGTTGGTGTTTGGGTTTTGGCTTGTGGTAGTGTAGCTTCCCTTTGGTGTGATTTTTAGAGTGTTTTCGAGGAGTTTACAGAACTTTTTGGGCACTTTAATCACAGGGACTGAACCTGTGACTTCAGTGCATATCTTTCTAATGGCATGAGATTTCATTATGGGTATTTTTCCTATTGGTACTCCTCATCAAGGCGCCTTCAAGCAAGTGTTCTTTTGAATTTTTTCAGCATGCACCAATTTTACAAAGCAAATCGCCCTTTTGGCCAGGTGCCCATTTTGGTGACTATTTCCAGACTGCTGGGTGATTATTACAAGTTCTGTTTTTGCTAACGTGGGGCTGGTAATGGGATGTTAGGCGTTGGAAATGCATTGGGTGTGAAGGTGTTTCCTTTGACAAAGTCTGTGCCAAGTTGAAGATGTATGCTGCTATTATATGCTTCTAAAATCAGGTCTGAGTTTGTGTTTTCTGAGTCTGAAAATTGTATTGAAAAGAACTGAAAATTTCTGTTATTAATCCTGAGTAATATATAGTCAAAAATTTATCTTTGCAAGTAGTTCTTTCATGCTATTTCCATGTACTTCATGTTATGGTCATTCAGTATATGCAAACAATGATTGGCACTTGAAACAAACAAACAAACACTCTCAAACCAACACAACCAGCATATTAGTAAAAACAATCAGCATATCAGTGAGAAACAAAAATAAAATCAGGGGCATATATTACATATTTTTAAATGTTCAATAAATATGCCAAGTTATTGCCAAGCTTTTTCAGGAGTTTTTCTGAGTGCCAAGGTTTTTAAATTTTTGGGTCTACCATCTTATTGTTGATTCCATGTTTTTCAACTATGGTCTCTTCTTTATTGCATATAGATTTCTAGAGTTTGGTTAGGGATTATTAAGTATGCTTGATTCTTTGATATCATATCTTTGGTGTAGGTATACACATAGCTTATATTCCATTGTGATTTCAATATGTTGTTTCTCTTGGTAAATTGTAACTTTGTAACTCATTGGATTAGGCATCAGCCCTAGAAGTCTATGATCAACCATACTCTCAAAATGCAAACCATCTTTCACCAATAGCTTAGAAGTAGGTTAGTAGTTTGTATGCATCTCATGATTTTATGATTCATTCAAGAAAGCATCTTTAATGATCCATAAGAGTTCTTATCCTAAGAAATCATGTTTTGCATACCCACATTTTGCAATTGCACAATAAATTCTTTATCACTTAATAGAAGTTTTATGTAAAGTACGTAAGTCTTTGGTCTAGTGACAACCATTAGGGTCAAGAATATGTTGGATACTACTGCAAAACTTTTAGTTTGTATATCTTTAGTTGTGATTAATCATGTTAAGAATACCTCTATGAACACCCTCCTGAGTCTAGCTTAGCTCAAAGTGAAGAAAAGAATATCCACTCTCAACAATTAGCCTTAAATCACCCACATTCTATTGATGAGTTGATCAATCCCCCTGCAAGATGACATTTCCTATAGAAGTTTTATGTAAAGTATGTAAGTCTTTGGTCTAGTGACAACCATTAGGGTCAAGAATATGTTGGATACTACTGCAAAACTTTTAGTTTGTATATCTTTAGTTGTGATTAATCATGTTAAGAATACCTCTATGAACACCCTCCTGAGTCTAGCTTAGCTCAAAGTGAAGAAAAGAATATCCACTCTCAACAATTAGCCTTAAATCACCCACATTCTATTGATGAGTTGATCAAATCCCCTACAAGATGACATTTCCTTGGCCCTAAAGTTGATTGATTCCTCTAGGAGTGAGAGAAGCGATTTTGGTACCCAACAACTTCCCTACACATGGTTGCCTATGCATTTAAACTAAAGTGGTATGTGCAAAGGCATAGCAAAATTCTCCCTATACAAGATGTTGAGGCGAAAGAAGGATTCATGAAGGGCATTCAAAAGATGTATGATCCTATACAAGCCAATATCATTCGTAGTAAGTGGATAAAATTTGCCACTCCTAGGAGATATTCAAAAGAAGCTAAGATGGATAGGGAGACTATAGTGTAAGAGAATCCATTTCTATGGTGGGCTATGCATGGGCCTAATTTTTAGACAATCACAATAGCCATTTTGTTGATTTGAGATAGCTTCAGTCAGATATAAATGATGATTGCATTCATGCATCATCATCATTTATATTTAATCGAACTGCTCTTCAAATATACAAATAAGTTATTCAAATTCTGATGATGATCATAATTCATAAAGAAATAAAATCGAACTTCATATTAGAAGATCGCTGCTTGGTATAGCATGCAAATTAGTTTATATATAATACCGAAAATTTTCAGTTTGGTTAAGGGAGCCCGCGCACTCAAGGGACACGTCCTCTCATGAGACGTGTCTCTTCTTGAGGTGTGTCTCCCTCAACAATATAAATGGCGACTCCATCTTCTATTTGCAATCATCGAAATTAATAAATTTTCTGCAATCAGAAGATTTGAAAGACAAGAATTAAATCTGACTTAGAATACATGCACAGAATTTAAGACTTAGAATTTCCATAGATTTTTCTTAGGATACAATTTGATCAGATTTGATTTACAATTACACATTTGTATGTTGTCCTAGGTTTCTAGTTCTTCTGTTGATGAGAGGAACTAGTCTACTTAAAGTTTCATCTACGCTGTTGGCAAGAACCAACTTACTACTTGGAGGGTGGAAGTGTTTGTAGCTATCCATAATGCCTTGTGTCTGATTGACTACAACACACTCACGTACAAGGAGAGTCTAATGGCCCAATGGGATATAGAGCTAGATGACCAAACACAAGTTGACAAAGATGCAACATAGACAAGGTTGGTTGACATTGGTTTAGAGGACCTTGACTTTGAAGAGTCTAGCAATTCGAGTGATGAGGAGTTTAGCATGGACTTTAGGGATGAATGATGATTTGAGGCATCGAACCATTAGCCAAATGTATTTGGATTTTGAATATAACCATCATTTCAAATTTATACAAATATATTGATATTTGGCATTATCATTGTTCAATGCAATATGTCTGACTATTTTAAAGCTTCATATGATATTCCTTGTACACTTTTTTATAATATTTATTGAAGTACTATATATATTTGCACCATCGACTTGATGTTATCCCCAAATCTAAGCCTTTGACCCACCATCCCCAAGACCTATCCCCACGTTGCCCCACCCTAAGACTTCGTGGAACACTGAAAAGTCATTGGTTTTTTAACTTTCTAGATTCTTTTATTTTTCTTTTTGTTACTTCAAATTTGAATTTAATGAATAGTTTTTCTTAATAATTAGAAAAAGTGAAATGACTTAGACAAGGTTTCAATTTTTCTATAGTTGGTTTATTCAGCTACAGCGCAAGAAAATTTCTCAAATACATGCCCAAAAGGTTCAAAGTACTTGTTGGCTCTAATACCACTTGTCATGTACGTCTACTAGGTGTACATTGCATAATCTGCATGTATTTGCATATTGGGTGTATAATTTGATAGGTGAATGTAAAGTATTTATATATAGTAACATATCTCTAGTACAAGATACATATACGAAGAAGTTTGTAGTCGGTGTACAATGTCTATTATTGTGTTTCAATATTAATTGGTTGTCGTCTTCAGGTAGTTATAAGCATTCGTTGGTTGACAATTGTCTTCTTCTTGGCAACTGTTGGATCCTGTAAATACATTATGCATTGTCAAGGAGAGTAGTATGATCTAGTTAGATCAACTCTGATCCTTGGCGATACACTATATTTAAAGGACCCGACAGTTGCTAAGAAGAACACGACCATCAACCAGCGAATGCTTATAACTACCCGAAGCCGACAACAATTAATACATAGTCGAATAACCAATTTTATCGAAACATAATAATAGACATTGTACACCGACTACAAAGTCTCTCATGACTAGATTTGTCTTTTTGCAACTACATGTGCCTTCTTATGTAACTTGATGTTTCAAAGGGGTGCGGACATCTCTTGAAAAAAACAATTTAATATTCTGAAAAATACACTAAAAAGACAAAGTTGAAAAGCTATAACGATAAAAGCTTTATTGTGACAAATAATGACAACTAGCATGTGAAAGATGACTGAGATTGGAGTATAAGAATGGCCACAAACGTGAAGAACAAATAGGGATTCCAAATTCTATGAGCATGAAAAAGATGGTGACATTTAAAATCGAACATAGATTTTTCTTTCTGAAGATTTATTGAAGTTTAAAGTCAATTGAAATGTGAAATAGTTGTTGCAATAGTGACAAGGATTTTACGTGCTTTAGGTTACATTATCAATTTATATATTTTATTTTATAATTTATAATTTAAATTTTTTTAATTTTTGTCATCTCCAAATACTCTCTCTCTCTCTCTCTCTCTCTCTCTCTCTCTCTCTCTCACACACACACACACACACACACACACACACTCATGTTCCCTTTTTCGGATTAAAATAGATTAATATTATCATTTAAGTTGGGCGCAATAATTCCTAGCTTAAGGGCCACTTAATAATATTATTATTAATTAAACTATAAGGTGTTTTTAAACACTAGTACTAAAATATAAGTGTTTTTAAATACTTCAAGTTAAAATAAAATAAATTAAAAAATTGAAAAGTATTTTTTAAATACTTGGAGGGAAATTTAGGACTAAAGAGCCCAATTTGAAAAGGGTATATTGAGGGAGCCTATCTTCATTCAGGGATCATTCAAGTTATCTTTTGCATCTAACAATCAAAATTGAGCAGTTTGAGCTTTGTTCTATTTAGGGCATCCAAGGACAAAAACCCTTGTTTCCAATCTTGGGTTATTATTCTATTTGGTAATCACAATTGCGCTGACTTGCGGAGGACTCAGAGGTTGCTACAATGATTTTGCAAGAAAATATCATTCTTTCATCACCGAAGCATATTGAAGGTCTATATATTGAGTTATAGGGATTTTTGGTGGATTTTGGACTTCACTTGGACCTGGATCTGAGTTAAATCAGTTTGCTGATCATCAACAACCTACATCAAGGTGACCACAGCTGTTGTAGAAGCTTACTTGCCTAAGCATTGCAATCTTATATCATTCTAGGGTTGTCACTGCCTAATTCAGTGGTGCATTTCTGATTGATCTCTTGGTTGTTTTTTCTTAAAGTGCAGATCTAGGTGTAATTACTAGTAATCAAAGACTTGTAGCAGGGTTACATCATTTGCCGATGATTATGCAGCCATTACTCACCTGCCTGGGAAGGAATCTAGAGTAACTTGGAGCCTGGAGGACATTTGAATTGGTTGCCAGCAGTGTTACCCCAAGTTTCCGGGACGAGGACGGCGGGACGAGTCCCCAAGTTTCCGATTTTTGAGACCAAATTTGGGGATGGCAAGGGACGGCTAAATAAAAATATAGGGAAATTTTTAAAAATATAGGGAAATTTTAAATATTCATATAATAACATGGATAAGGCATGCATAATATACATTATAGAACCTTAACATTTAACATTTGTGTTCAACATTATGCCAATAATCAATACGCATTCAAAATTAACATACACGAATCATGAAACAACCTCCAAGTTACAATTTATAAACTTATATCAAAATGCCCAAAGGCTACATTGCTGCCATCTAGTATTAAAGCTTGCTATGAAAATCAAAATACAATATTGTATGTCAATAATGAATAAACAAAGAGCACTGCTGCCCCTAATCATCTCTCATAATCGCATCAAAATCAGAGTCATCCTCTGAGTCACTGCCACTATGATGGACCTCCTCAACCAATAGAAAGCCCACAAAACCCTCAAATGTCTCCTCATCTACTTGGGCCACGCCCTTGGGATCAATATCCACCATAGAGCTGCAGTCTGTCGATACTCTAGATTTTGTCGATCTTGAAGCCGAAGAGCACTATGAACGGCCACTAGCTTCTTCACTCATCTAGAGATAAGTCTATTCCTCTCGAGGGAGTGGATAAAGCTATATGTGGACCAATTCCTCTCTGCAGTAGAGGAGCTGGCAACCTGTGCAAGAAGGCAAGTAGCAAGTGTTCGATTGAGCTAATATAGCTCTATCCAACCTCGCCTGTGGTTTACTCAAGTTTGGGCCAATAAGATTTGCAAAGTCTAGGAATTTTGTTTGAAGTAGTGAAGCTTACTCTGGTGGATAAATCTTTTCAATGGCCCGTGTGAACCCATCTAAAACCTCAGGGTCATTGCATGGAGGCACCTTACCAACCCTTGGTGCATACCATTTTGGATTTAGAGCAAAGGCAACCATATGAAGCGAGGTGTTCATTGTATTCCACCTCCGCGTAACAATGGGCCTAATGTGTTGCTCATATAAATCCAAAGTGGGATCCTTTGCCAAAATAACTTGATTGATCTTCCCAAGCATACTGTCAAATGTCTCATATATCTCTCCAAGACTAGGAGAGTCTGTATCAACATATCAAATGACATCTACAATAGGCGAGATGAAGGATCAAATATATCTACAAAATGAAAACAAAAAGTTCAAAATAATTAGTTGACAAGTTGATTGACATGTTAGAAACTTCAAAAGTTGGAACATTGGACAATAAAATTAAAATAGTAAAATCAGAAATTTAATATGAAAATCAGCCATCTAATATGTCTTACCTCACATTGGCCCACCAATCGTCATTGAGGATCTTTTGTTTGATGGTCTTTCCTTGAGCAGAACTTGCATTAGGCCATCTATGTTGATGTTATAGCAGCTTCGGGCTCATTCTTCCAACCTCGAATCAAGATATAAATTCATATAGCCTTACGACTATTCATTTATTGAGATAATTAAGTGAAGAGGCACTTCACTTGGAAACATTACTTTTCTCTCTTGGCCGACATTCATTGTAATTTACAATTATTATTTGTTATTATCCTTTTCTTATGTGGCCGACCTAGATCTTGAAGAGATGCAACCTCTCTAATTGATGTGTATTTATATGAGGTCATTTCCACTCATTTGGACATCAAGCAAGTTTGTTCATTCCTTCTTCGAGTGCGAATTCTTCTAGGAGCAAATTGCAAATTCTTTAAGTGCACATTGAAGGTCAAGTAAGAGTAGATTACTTGTTAGTTATTACAGCCATTATTGGTGCTAAATATTGGCCTTGTGTTTGGCCATATTGTAAAGTGTATTGTTGCCATTGCTTTTATATATAAGAGAGATAATTGTTGCTGAGCTTTTCTCCCTCAAGTGGAGGGTTTTCCCAGGGTATACTTTGTGTTTGTGTATCTATTTTTTGAATTAAATTTTGCTTATCTAATCTGATCATATAAAAACAACATGGTATCAGAGTAGGACTATGAAAAGATCTGATCAGTTTAGTTTAAGCCTTTTGTAGAAGAGTGTGAGAATTACGGGAGTGTGTATCACCTTCTTTTTCAATCATGTTCAATGGGCAAAAGTGAATCCTCTCGGAGTCGGGATTTTTCAGTTAGTCGTGTGAGGCTTCAGTCACACATGTTTGGCACCGTCGATGGTTTATTTGCTGAAGCAAGAAGTCGAAAAGCATGGCGGAATTGTCTTTAGTGTCAACCTGTGAGTTCGGGAATTTACTTAGCGACTACCATTATATCTGAGTTACATCCAGAAGTCTACTATTGATCTTGCATGTAGCGTACTCTTCCCGCATCCATTTTTCATGTCGGGAGGCCTCTGTGTGGATTGTTGGAAACCACGATTGTCACTATAGTAGCAAGAGGATTGTAATCATCAAATAGGTGGGAACCGTCTCGGGAGACCTCTAGAGGAGATTTGTGAACCGTGTTGGATGCGCACGATCTTCAACAGGAGAAGCACGAAGTCCAGAATCAGTTTCGTCGCTATCTCATCTTACTATGTTGAATTGTTGGGCAATTCTTCATTTACGATCTAGAGGCTTGATATTGAGATCGGACGCTCGGGCAAGTTCTTGGATGCCTAGAATGGGTGCAATCACATTGGCTTTGATATTATTTGGCTCTGCTATCGAGAGGTCTCTTTGACCAAACAACAGGTCTTACGTGTCTCAAAGTTACCTTTAGAAAAGTTCAAGATTGTCATTCACAAGGGAGCGAATCAAATCTAGCTCTAATCTTGAGTCTTCATGTTTATCGAGCTGTATTGATAGCAGTTTGAGATCAGGTGATTCGATGGAGACTGGAAAAGCCTGAGTTGGTTTGTTTGTCAAGGCGTTTGAAATTAAGAGATTGGTTATCGTCAATTTCATAGAATTAAATTTCGGTGGTTTCGAGTGCAATTCTAGAAACATAGGTTGAACAGAAAACTCACGCAAGATTGTTTACTTAGGAAGAATATTATTCAAGGTTATATGAACAAATGTTAATATAATCAGAGATTATGTTTGAGTCTTGAAAAAAGAACTCGGTGGAATCTAGTTGTTCGCCACTGCTATTTATATTGTGCAGAAGCTCTAAGAGAAAAGCTTCAATATTCTTGACGAGTTGTGTTTATCTAGCGAGCATGTTGCATCTGCATCACAATTTGGTGGGTCACAGCTGGAAATGGAGTGCATCGCAAATTTGGATGGTCAAAGACCATGTTCAAATTTAACTTTGCAAAGGGCATGTGTTCATTGCGGACTGATCTGAGCACAAGAGCAACGTATCATTCTATGTCCAGTATTTGCATCCATCAGAATATTTAAAGATAAGTATTCTTTGTTTATTGAGTTATATCATTTATTTGGATCTTGTAATTAGTAAAGAGAGATAGTGGTTTCTCTTGAATTGTGTTCACTAACATAAGATCCTTTGAAGATTTCATTTATTCATTGCTAGTTATTTCATGTTGGTTGTGAAGATTTTTGAGTGTGACTCTGAAATAAAAAGAGAAGTGCAATTTCAATGGTGATTAGTTGGTCACATCGATATCATTCTCTAATGCATGAACTGTGATAGATCCTTGAGCTCTTGGAGAGAGTTGGTTCTACATGCTAACTACATAATCCATTCAAGAAATCTGTAGCTGTGCAGATTGTCTTTTGTTGTGTTGAGTTTAGCACTCTCAAGAGGAGTAAAAGATGGAAGAAAGAGTTATATCAAAATTCAATAAAGATAAGTTTCTTTATCCCTTCATTCTGATCTTTTGATATATTTCTCTTATAGGTTGATTTATTTATTCATGTTTTAATATTGTTCATAAATTCTTATATGTTCTTGCTATAACCTGAGATAGTAAACCTTGCCTTGATATTTAAAATGCTTCTAGGACAGATCTAGGAGCAAGAATGTGATGAGAGATTGCTTCGTGATGAAAATTTTGAGGCATCTTGTGAGGAAGACATGCCAACCAAAGAAATGATTAAGCATGAAGTCACAACTTGCAGCCATGGGACTGAGTTGGTGGCTAGAGGGAGTTCACTTTCAAAAGTCTTCTTTGTAATCTCTGAGGCAAGGATCAAGAGTGAGTTTTGAGGCACAAGACTATCATTTGGATTTGACATTGATAGCTCCACAAACCTATACTCTAGAATAGTGTAGGTCGAGGAGGACAATCCTAAACTCTCTACAATACCAGAGGTGTGTGTTGGAAAACATTTATCTAAGGTAAGTGTTGCAAGCAATCTTGGACGAAGAGATCAGAAGGTTGATGCATGTACTCAAAGATTCAGAGGGAGCCTACTGAACCTGAAGAAGATGGTAATCTAGTTGATCCTGGTTCTTTATGTTGATTCTTATTGGAGAAGATCACCTCGTTATCAAATGCAAGAAGGAGATAGCTTCTGAATTTGAAATGAAGGATCTTGGTTACATGCATTACTTCCTTGGCTTAGATGTATGACAGAAGCCAGATGATATGATTCTAAGTCAAGGAAAGTATACTATTGATATTCAAAAGAGATTTGGTATGATGGATTGGAAATCCATGTCTACACCTATGGAGACCAACTTGCTTAAATTGAAAGAGGCTGCAGCTACTTTAGATTCGGTGGATCCCACGATGTACAGGGAGTTTATTGGATCATTGATGTATCTAGTCAATACTAGACCGGA
Organism: Sequoiadendron giganteum; assembly: GCA_007115665.2. Lineage (NCBI taxonomy): Eukaryota > Viridiplantae > Streptophyta > Pinopsida > Cupressales > Cupressaceae > Sequoiadendron > Sequoiadendron giganteum. Next base: position 301,658,521 of record CM021104.1, on the reverse strand, counting down.
TATTTGCTATGTAGTGAGTGCACTTAGTCAATTCATATATGAACCAAGGCAAATACATCTAGTTGTAGCAAAGCATATCCTAAGATACTTGTCTGGCACAGTTGGATATGGCTTGAGATATTCTTCAAGTGTGGATTTGGAGCTGCATGGTTATACTGATTCTGATTGGGCAGTGTGTGTTACTAATCAGAAGAGCACCTCTGGATGTTGCTTCCGTTTGGGGTCTGCGATGATATCCTGGTGTAGCAGGAAGCAGTCTTTTGTGGCATTGAGTACAACAGAGGCCGAGTATATTGCAGCTTATGTGGCAGCTCAAGAAGCAATGTGGCTTTGGAAGCTCCTTGTAGGATTGTTTGGACAATCAATGGAGCCTACTATCATTCATTGTGATAACCAGAGCTGTGTGAAGCCTTCGGTCAACCCTTTGTTTTATGACAGAACTAAGCATGTTGAGATCAAATACCACTATATCAGAGATATGGTATTGAGGAAAGCAATTCAGTTGAGGTACATCAGCACTGATGAGCAAACGGCAGACATTCTCACCAAGCCTCTATTGAGGATAAAGTTTGTGTACTTTCGAGACAAGCTTGGTATGGTGGAGAATCAAGCCCTAGCTGAGAAGGAGTCTCAGTATCGGTGATCCTCTTTAATGCATTTCTCTTTGAGAGATATTTGAGATACAAGCCCTTGTTGATGCATTTCTCCTTGAGATTTGAGGTGAAAGCCCTTGTTTCCACCCTCTGGGAGAGCCATGGTGGATGTTATGTGTGTGACTCCATGATAGCATCACGTGAGAGAGTCCGTGATGATTTTATTGTCCTTGTGTTTTCACCCTCTGGGAGACCCATGGTAAACGTCACGATGAGGTGACAACATCACGTTGAGTGATGAGCACTTGTACATACCATCCATGGGACTAGCCATGATGGTTGATATCACAGTGAAGTGATATCTCTCCTTTCCATTCATGGGAGTAGCCATGATGGTTGATATCACGGTGAGGTGATATCTCTTTCTTTTCCACATATGGGATTAGCCATTATCGTTGACATCACGATGAGGTGATATGTCTTATGCAGCTCGAAGTATTTCTCCCTACCTGAGAGGGACTGTTGATGTTATAGCAGCTTCAGGCTCATTCTTCCAGCCTCGAATGAAGATATAAATTCATATATCCTAACGGCTATTCATTTATTGAGATAATTAAGTGAAGATGCGCTTCACTTGGCAACATTACTTTTCTATCTTGGCCGACCTTCATTGTAATTCACAATTATTATTTGTAATTATCCTTTTCTTATGTGGCCAACCTAGATCTTGAAGAGATGCAACCTCTCTAATTGATATGTATTTATATGAGGTCATCTCCACTCGTTTGGACATCAAGCAAGTTCGTTCATTCCTTCTTCAAGTGCGAATTCTTCTAGGAACAGATTGCAAATTCTTTAAGTGCAGATTGAAGGTCAAGTAAGAGTAGATTACTTGTTAGTTATTACAGCCATTACTGGTGCTAAATATTGGCCTTGTGTTTGGCCATATTGTAAAGTGTATTGTTGCCATTGCTTTTATATATAAGAGAGATAATTGTTGTTGGATTTTTCTCCCTCAAGTGGAGGGTTTTCCCAAGGTATACTTTGTGTTTGTGTATCTATTTTTTGAATTAAATTTTGCTTATCTAATCTGATCTTATAAAAACAACAATCTAGTCCACTCTGCATTGACCATCACCCCTTGTAGAGGCTCATGCACCTCTAGCATCCTCTCCAACAAGATGAAGTATGTGGCATATCTACATTCATTGATTCAATGATTCATTAAAAAATAAAAATTTAAAACAAAATCAGATTATGAATACAAATTGAAAGTGAAACAAAATGAAGTGGCATACCTTGTCTCGACAGGTTTGAGAAACTCCTTCTTTGAAAATGTTCTGAAGAGAGCAAGTGAGGTGTGGTGATTGCAAATGAACATCTGAATATCTCTAGCTTTTGCCACAATTTGCTTCACCCAATCCAACTTCACTATGTCTTTCAATGCATGAACACAACATGGTGTCCAAAATATGTGCCTATAAGAACCCTCCACCATCAACCTAGCCGATTTGCACACACGTGCTGAATCAGTGATCCCCTGCACCACATTTGCAGCCCCAACCTACTCTATGGCATCACTCAAAATGGAAAACTTGAAATCTGCATCCTTACGTCTCCCCGAACACTCTACGACTCTAAGAAAATAAGAACCAGGAGGGCATGTGACTATGACATTGATGAGTGGCCGACGTCTAACATCAGTCCACCCATCCATCACTATAGAGCACCCCGTCCTCATCCATGTTTGCCTCATCTCCTCCATTAACACATTAACTTTGGAGTACTCTTTGTCTAGGAGGGCAGTGCATGGCTTATGATCTCCAAGGGGTATGAATGAAGGACCAACAATGGCTATGTCTTTCACCATTTCTTTGAAATAAGAGGAATGGGCCACATGAAATGGGATGGCATGGGAAAAAAAGAATTTCGCAATGGAAGATTCAGTGGCTTCTCGTGCTTGGTTATTAAACATGGACTCAAGTAAAGATGCCTTCCCACTACCACTCACCTTCCTCTTTGCTCTTGAGGCAACTCCACTACTACCAATAATGGAAAGACTAAGAGTAGGCATAGATGATTGTCAACTTGGGAAAGAAGGTGACCCACCTTGAACCCCACCTCCAACTCCATTTGAATTTTTTGGCACTCTAAAAATAGTTCATTTGTCAATGCAAGACACACTCTAACTCCATGGCCCACCTCACCCAAAAAATGAGACCTAACTCTTGTGTAGGTGCCCCTAAATTCCTTCTCACAAACATGGCAAAACCACAGCCTACTCCCCCCTAAATCTATTTTGTCTCTCACCCACGGGTTTAACATATCGAAGGAACGGTTTTTAAAGGGTGTTTTACATAGTCTTCCATGGTCTTCATATTGGTTGTTGAAGGGCATTGGATTGGGTTTCTTTGCTCTCTACTACCACCCCCACCACTTTGCCTTCTAGTTTGCATTTCAACTTCACTATCACTCCCATCCTCACTGTTGCTCATGTTTTTTATATTTACAATGCAACTTTCAACTGAAAATGCAAAAAAAAAATAAAAAAATAAGACAATGTATGCTTGAGATTTTCCAAAAAAAAATGAAAAAAAAATAGGGAAAGGAAATGCATACCTCTTTGGTGGATTTGCACTCCCAACAACACTAATTTCAACCTTCTTTGCTCCTCCTTCAATGGCTGCAATTTCTTTTGCTCTCAAGCCCTTGGCTGCTCAAACAAACAAATGCATAAAATGAAGGTTAGAGAGGCCTTTTTTTCCTCATAAAAGAGTCAAAACCAATGGGGCCCACATATGCAACGTAGGTAGGAGCATTTTATTTTTGTTTTGAGTTTTTTTTTTGCATTTTGAAAACACTTTAGCCGTGGGGGACAGTCGGTTGTCCTCGGGACAGTCAAGGGATAGCTCAACCGTCCCCTGGCCATCCCTGGGACCAGTTAGTCGTCCCCTATCCGGTCAATGGCGCCCCCCCATTCCAAGGACGTTTCCTATTTTTTTTGTAAAAAAGGGGACGGTCCCCTTTCGTCCCCCCTGTACTTGGGACATCCCGGGGACAGGGACAGGGCATTTAAGGGGGGCAACGCGTCCCCAGGTTTCCCTAGCTGCTACTTGTCTCCCAGCAATACACAGTTGGCAAGGTGAATTGGATAGTGAAATTCAACTCATCTGCAGCACTTACAGCTGCCAATTCCTAATCAGATCTGAGTTGTCAATCCATTTGCAGGGAAAATCACTATCACCCATATCTATTTGATTATAGGAAGGGGTGCAACAACTGCCTTGACGGTGAGGCCGATAAAGTTTGTTGCCACATTCGATGCATTGTTTGTAATTAATTAAGTGTTGCATGCACAGGGTGTTTCCATAAAACTGAATATTCTATATAAGAGTGATGTGATAACTAGATCTCTATATCAAATGAAGCAACTTGAGAATTAGATGTGATGCAATCCGTCTTTTTCCAATTGAAATTTTCAGTTTGCCTGATAGCAGAGTTCATAACAACAACTTATGTCATTTTGTCTTTTTCTTTCACAATTAAATCCAGTTGTTTGTTTGATCATAATACACAGAAAATTAGAAATCAAAGGAAATACTATAATTTGGATATTACACACACACAGATGGATAGATAGATATTTGAGCCAAAGGTAGGTAGTCAAGTGCATTAAGGCCCTAAAGGTCCTCCATCAAGAGACAAAATTGGCCCTCAATTGATTTCCCATTTATCATTTATAGGTTAAAAACAAAACTATGGTTCACTATTGGTCACCTCTCACCATATTGGTTGAGCCACCCAAGTTTGTTTTGGAAAAGAACATAGAAGCGCACCAATTTTCACTTCAAAAAAATCAAGCAGTTCTCTATCACCCACCCCTCTCTCATGATGTGCATGTGTGTGGGTGTGCATGTGTACACAAACAAAGGGACATGTGGTATATATTGCATCTCTAGATAGATTTTCTCGCTTAGTAATTTTGAAGTCCCCATTATATCAACCAAATGACATGTCTCATCAGCGTCCCAAATGATTAGGGTTGGAAGTGGCTCAAAGAAGTCTTCAACACTAAGTGTCCCAATGCTGCAAGGTTTCTCATGGCATGATTCTTCAATCCTCTCCTCAACTTTTACAACTCCTACACCATTTACCTTGCCATCTTGTACCCACGGAGTAGCTGCTATACAAGAATGATTTCCTGAATTATGCAAAGAGTGATTGTGCCTACTCAAAAGTAGACAAGGATCAGCAATCTTCCTTCCTCGTTTCCTCACCAATTGGATAGCCATGCCTCTAGCTCTACCTATCTGTAAGTGGTTTGTTCTTATCAGCTCTAAAACCTCTTTGAAGGGGTGCACATGGGGATAAGAAACACCATGCTTTATTCCTTTTTGTCTTTCCTCACTTCGGCTTATCCAAATGATTTTTTTTATGTAGTTGCCATCCATCCTTCTTATCTCGCTATCATGGAACAAAACAACAATATGCAATTTGTATTTATGATTCGTGCCAATCCAAGTGTATGAAGATAGGATACTATCACTAGTTCCGCCCTCAACCGATACATAAGGATTCCCATCATCATAGATTGTTCTCAGCATTGCTGTACCAAGACTGAAGTCACACATTTCAATATCCAACCATGAAGAGGTATGAACAAACCATAAAGAATAGTCTAGCAAACAATCCACACCCCTTTATGGAGTCCTCATCAATATTATATGGTGTCAACTCAATGATTTGACCCAACCTAACAAAAGGAACAAATGTAAGATAAACTATCAAATCACCCATGTACCCCCCATAAGGCACCATCAAAATCATGAGTAGGCTGGTTTAGTTCACCAAATGGGACTATTACCTCCTGCAAAACTGAGTTACCTTCATCTCCATAATCATACTCATGCACAACATCAATGGCTGGCCTAGGAGGAGTGCACAAAGTTGCTTGCCACATTCCTTTAACCATCTCTACACGATGTTTTGCTTGACCAACAACTGACTTAGCTTTCCTTGCTCCCTCTAGCCAAATGTTACACTTCTCTTGTGTCTCTTCCACACCTTCAAAAGTCTGATTTACCGAATCAGATTGTGTAGCACCCTGTTTTTTGACAAAATTACCATATCCAACACTCCAATTTTGTATTCCATCATTAGTAGACCACAAATAACTATCCCCCAAAGGTGTTAGCGTGTCTACCTCATGAGAGAGAAAAACCATAGGACTTTTGTCCTTAAACAGATCAGGTATCATGTCATGCCAATCCATAAACTTGTCATCCATTTCAACATACCTACCAAGTGTTCGTTCAATACAATTCTCTTTGCATGCATAATGTATGCCTTCGTGAAACAAATCATGATCCAAAGCTATCATTGATTTGGCTGCTATTTGATAGGGTAAAGTATATTTGAGAGCTTTCATGATAATGTGTTTCTCATCCTTTGACTCTATAACTGCTATGTTTTCCTTTACTAGCAAACTCCAAGGTGTAGTATGCAAGATAAACCAACAATTATCAAAATGCAAGATCTTCTTAGTAAGAAACCTCCTTTCTTTTTCACACAACTCAACATGCTCTTCTTGTGAGCTTACCTTAAGAAATTCTTCCCTTGTATTCTCAACATCCACACATTCTTCCTTTGAAAGAGACAAGGATCTAATGTGTGATTTTCTTTGTCTTCTTGTATTGTTTATCAGATTGCCTCCTTCCTTGACTTCTTGTAAGTGTTGTCTTGCTTGGGCAGCAAGCATCTTGGCCTTATTAGCTCCTATAGACCACCCATCACACAACCATTGTGTCCTATTTGTGGTGTCTTCATGTGCATTAACAATACCATCTTCAAGGTCATCAATCTCTACTGATTTGACAATCTCCATCTCACTGTTGTCATGAAGATTAACGGATACATGGAGTGCTTCTTCTTCCTTATTGTTTTCCTCTGTACTGATAGGTTTATTGGCATTAGTGTTTGCTTTTCTTTCCTTTGCAACCAGAGGATCTAACATTTCCGGATGATGTAGATACCTATTCAAATTCTTGTCATAGTCCTGAAAGGCCTGGATGAGTTCTACCATGAGTTCCTACATAGACTTCATTTCTACCAAAACCATTAATTAGCTGCAGCTGCTATAGATGAGTGTTGATCACTCGATGAATCAATCTCTAAACCCTCCAGGCTGGCAGGATCAAAGCTCTGATACCACTGTAAAGTCTTGTGTTAAATGGAGCGATAATTTTTCCAAATACTTATTATGACATATTTCATTTGTCAATTAAGTAAGCACAAACAAGTTTTGCATGATAATGTTTTCTGCACAAAATATGATAGGTTCTAACATACATTCATTTGCAAGGTAGAACACAACACTAAGGTTCAACTGCTGTCAACTTGATGGCTATTCACTTTCCTGCCAGCATGGTCTCATAAGAGATTATAGACAAGTACAATGAAAGCATAACCTTGATAAGCAAGCTCCATATCAATTCCAGATCCACATATGACTGATTTGATGGCCCACAAATACTCAGAAATTTATATCAGCTTATGACATTCTCAGAATAATCAGATTGAGCACAGTTCATACAATTTATGACTAAGGAAAATTACAGCAATATACTCTGAGACGCTAGATACTACAGATTTGATGCTTTTCTATGCTCAGAAATAACTTTGTTATCATTATAAATACCAGAACTGGCCTCAACAAGTTGCAGAGGGCATGACAGTATATTTTTCAGATTGAATACATTGCATAATCAGCTTACACTAACTAGATACTTTCCGGAATATGAAGAGTTTTTATGTTCAGTTTGTCCAGTTTGAGTGTTGTAACATGTTAACACTTTCACAATACAATATTGCATGAATATCAATCACGAAACTCAACAAGTAACATAGACTGTGAATTTCAAATCAGAAACATGACATTCAAAATGTTCAATAAACTAAGCATGCACAGAAATACAGCTTTCAGACCTCTGATTTGAACTTCACAATAGATATGCACAGTTGGGTAAAAGAGAGACAACTCATATCCTAACAGCAGTTCAGAAGAGGCTGAATTCAAACTGTGACAGGCTTACAATGACTAATAACTTCTTACAGTCTGCTCATGGCAATATCGACTAGTATCTAAGTCTACAATGAATTGATTTAGCACTGAAATGCAGATTACAAGAAGTGTGTGTGCCTCAGACCTGGAAAGACATGGCTAAAATCAGAAATGAAGGAGAGACCTCAAACATCGCCCAGCAAGAAGGTACACCAATACTCGCCCGGCTAATACTAATGTCTTCCTTGATTGGAAATACGCCCAGGCACCAAGAACACAAGACCCACACCAACAACTGTAGCACGAGATTTGGACTGGAAAATGGCGAACTGCACAACTGAAGAAACATGCCTTTACTGTAGCAAAGATCCCATGCCGTCCATTAACCCTTAATAACTCCAAACGATATTGGCGACCTCCAAAAGAGCTACGAATTGAACCACAAATGAATATTCTTTCGTTGCAGAAATTGCACCAGGAAGAGACCATTTATTCAGCCATGAGAACCACGATTTGAACCCAGGTGAACAAACACGACTCTCAGAGTGACTTAAATCAGCAATAATATCTCATGATATTCTCTAGGGCACAAGAAACTCACATGTATTCTTCAATCTTCAAGAACCACGCCAGACTTATGAGCTGTGCAGTATTTATGGCATCCAACAGAGAGGAATGTATTTATTCGCTATCCCTTGACCAACCTCAAATATGAGTAATCTATCACCTCCCTTTGTCACAGAAATTCATTCATAAAATTCAATAATGCATCTGCACAACGCCTGTATGATTTTCTCTGATATTTCCAACTAGGGTTGATGGTTCCACAACCGAAATGGGAGCTGTAAGGTGTTTCTAACCCTGAACCAGAAGAGTTCGCCCAGCATTGCCGTGAAAATGTTTCATTTCAAAAGTTATCGAATGATTCTCTTTTCCCCTCTTTTGTATGTTTCCCATTCAAAAAATTAAAGTGACTCTATAAAGTCATATTTTAAATATTTCCTCAAGTCACTTTATAAACAACAAATAAGTGACTTTATAATATTTCATTTTATTTAATTAAATTAATCGATTAAAGTCACCCTCTATAAATATTATTAATTTTTGGGACAACTTAATTCAGTCACTTAGCCATAAATTTGGGGACATTACAGAATCTAGAAAAATAATCAATGTAATTAATGGGCGGGATAAGTAGAAACTGTGAATTATCCTTATGTTGATTAGCCTCTTCTCAATGTTGGGAAACAAGTGCTGTGCAATATTTGGTAGCCAGTTCCAACCTTTTTAAATTATAAATTGGGCATGGTCTTCACAAAGATTTTTGAAACCTCAAGCACAATCATGTCTCTAATACACACAGCCATATTACCATCAAATATGGATATTTTTCATGCTCCAGATTAATTCTTCTTAAAAATCTTTCCTTGACAGAAAAGGATTACAAATGCAATTCTATATATGTGTGTGTGTGTGTGTGTTAATTAGGTTGAGTTGAAACATAACTTAGTTTATCCAGGTTCTATGTATAGTATCTCATTTGAATGCCATTTCTTCTAATTTAAAGCTATAAATGGTCAAAATGTATCAGTTGGCTAATATTAGCATAAGCAACTTTTGAAAAGCTAGACAAGGGATATAAAAAATATATAGAAATAAATTAAAATCACAACAGGTTTATATTTCTGAAACCTGTCTGCAAAGATCTCGTCCCAAAAAGGTTCCAAGTGCAGCCATTGCTGCATGCCGAATTGCTGCTGCTACCTAAGAAATCAAAAACAGGGATCAAAACAAATTGATTCTTGAAAATTATTTTTAACCTTTGTTTTCAACCTTGATTTCTACATTTCAAATTTTAAAGACCAATAGTATTCTAATCTTCAAAAACAAAATTCTCCTTTGCTTTCCATCTTGATTTTTATATTCCAAGATGCATGTTTTTCTATTGAAACTTCATTTAAACTGAAATGGTAGCTTTCACATAAAAACATTTTGGAGAAGATAAAAGCATCAATTCCAACCTCAAGCAAAAAATGAAATTGAAATATTAACCACCTTTCCAATATGCCATACCGAACATGGCAACAGTATCCCACCAATAATATTCAATGCGAGCGGTTGCCACCAAACACCCAATTCATCCATCTCAAACAATTTGTCCAATAACTGAAGAAAATAAAAAGATTACATAAGCAATAAACAAAATAGAAAGTTAGTGCATGTTCCTAATAAATATATTTCAATGCTATATTAAAGCAACAAGCATGTACTATGAATCAAATCCTGATTTTCACAATGCAAGTATTTTTGGAATCTAAATTGTGTGATCCCAGTATAGAAAGCAAACCATGATAGCTAGAAATACTCGACAAACTTGACAGAAGTAAGCTATGATAGAGGCTGAATCAAATTTCCCATCCTTAGACTAAATAGATGTGCACTTAGCTTTGTGTGACAAAAAACTCACAAAATCTCAAACTAAGTCCAGTTGATTTTTTTATTAAATGTTGCCAATAGTCAATTATGCAACCTTGGTATTGAAAGCAATAAAGAATATCAAGAAAGAAAAACAAACCCATGGTTTTGGTTCTCAAATCTGACCATCATTTCATTAATTCCCCTACTTCCATTGTCTTTCTTCGCCAATTGGAAAAAAGGAATAGAAGCTGTAGATAGCAATGAGTCTTATATACATTTAGCTCTCACCACTCCTACCTCCCTTACCCCTTCTATTTCTATAGCTATTAAGCAACCTTGGTATTGGAAGCAAAAAAGAAGATCATAAAAGAGAAACAAACTTATCTTACATAAGCATTCATGAAAAAAAAAAACAGATTTCTTATTCCAACAAGCAAGAGGGAAGTAGAACCTCGAAGAAAGCTATTAGATTGCAATCCTTGTGAATATTTAGCTATGAAAAATTTGTGGAATTTATATGAATTCCATTCTTAACAATCAAGAATCTAGAATTTGGTATTTACAATAATTGCTGTGCCTACATGGCCTAGCACAAAATTGCGAGGTGCATATGATATCTCAGTCTTGAAGATTCTCTCGAGGCTCATCCAAAAAAGCTCAGAATTTGCTAATTACCAAAATCTTCAGAAATTTTGAAGAATGAACAGAACAGTAAGGGCAACAAGAAAAGAATGGAACACAAATTTTAAGCGACTTCTATCAACAGTTCAAAGAAAAAGAAAAAGAAACCGAATAGCCAGGAGCAAAATAAAATATATTCTAAACACTCCCAAGATAACCCTTAAAGACTGTAGACCATATACACAAGGTTTGTAAGGAGAGGCAGCAGCAAACGGGTGCCTTTGATTTTCATCAATCTAATCCAAACAAAACTTCAAACCTTTGGAATAATAAAAAAATATAAAGTATGTACCTAAATCACAAGATTTGTGTTTATGTTCAAGTTCAGCAAAGAAAAAAGAATTATAAAATTGTAACTAGGTTTAAATAATATAAATCTGCATTTTTTATTATTTCTTGTTTCTAATAAAGAAATAAATCTACAAGATTGTCAAATAGATAAAAATTACTAAATAGATTTGAAATCTATATAAAGGAATATCCACAATTATAAACCATGATAAACTTATCAAAGTTAAACTATAAAAAAGCATGTGAATAACAATTTTAAAGATGAGTTTCTTTGTCAAGAAGTGAAAATCAAAAGTGAAGACTATAAAGCTTCAAAAAGCATCTGATTCATCAAGAGCACTTAGTTGATTTGGCACAAATATCATCATCACTAGATGAACTACTCAATAAACCACCCAATAAGTCAAGATCATCTACATCAGCTGTCTTATGGAATGTTTTGGAGTTGGGAAAAGGAGGTAGAAGAATTCCTTGTTGCTTTGATTATACAAAATTGTAAATCACTACAAACATAAACAAGAAGTCTAAACCATCTAATCCATTGTTGATATGAGAGAGCGCAAGTTCCGAAGCAGGATAATCAGGGAATATCTGATTAGATGGAGAGACTTGCCATTGGAGGATGCTACGTGGGAAGGAGAACAAATACTTCAGCATCCTAATTTGCGATTGCTTGAGGACAAGCGATTCCGGGAAGGGAGGACTATAATGTCCCAATTCTCGAATTGACAGTTGAAGATGTGAGCTAGCTCATTCACCATTCCCGTGAGCTAGTCATCTTGGTGAGGAAATGTATTTTTGGCCAAGAGAATAATATTTTGATGATTTTTGCCAATAAAAAAGAAGGGAATTAAAATTTTATTATTTGGCCTTGGAGAAATTTTATTAGATTAATTATTAATAAAGTTATCTAAATAAATTAAAGGTAACTTTATTTTTAATTAATTTAATTAAAGTGACTTAAGTGAAAAATAAAAGAATAATATAAAATCACTTAAAAGAATAAAATATATCTTTTATCCCACATTGACAAGAAAAGTGTGTGAGCTCTCCCAAGAAAAGAATAAAAGGAACTCAAGGGCTCATTTTTGGGGATCATGATTTGACTTGTTTTGTATATTGAGAAATTCTCTTGGCTGAAGCATAGTTTCAGTTTGATCAAGGTGATGCTCCCTTGATATCTAGGGTTTGGAGATGGCCCCATTCCCACTTTGAGAGGTGGATACATTCAGTGTTCATCATAGAGTTCATCCGACGCATTTTTGGAGGGTTTTGTGTGACAATTAGAGGTCTGTAATTTTGTTTCAGTCTGCAGACCAGCCATGAAAGAACTTGCCTTTTCATTCGTAACTCATCATTGAGAGGCCAGATTTTTGTGGGTACTTGAGGGATCAATTGCTTGTGTCCTAGCAATCATTTCAAGAGCAAATTGGAGGAGTTAGAAGCTTGATATTATTTTATATTGGCATCTTCCTCAAGCAGCAGGGGTGGCCTTCTTGAAGGGGGTTGATTTTGGCATTAGATGCAAGAATAAATTCCAAATAAATTTTAGAGGCATCGTGTGGCATCAAGGAAGAAGGGCGCTTCATCTTGGAGCTCAAATTCATCTTCATCAAAGAGAATCAAATGGTTTAATACTGCTCCAATTACATTACCAGGTTCTCTCATATTTGGCATCATTACTTTGGTTGCATACTGCATATTAGTTTAATCATATTTTGAAGATATTGTAAGCCAAGAGTCTTGGCATTTGCATTTCAATTGTGATCAGCCTTTGCATTACAATTTTCAGTCATGTCATAAGTTGAGACACTTCATGTAGAAGTTTGATTTTATACCATTTCCAGCTTGTAATCCTTTACATTTCATTACAATATCATTTGGAGAAATAAGGAGTTTGGTTGCCATCTATTTGTCAAAATGTCTCCTAGATGTTAATGCATTTCTTGGACTTAGTTTGCATGCCAAGTGTTTGTCAAAATGTCTCTTGGCTGTAGGTGTGCATTTTGCATCTAAATTTCATGTATTTGCATTTGAAAATACAAAAAGAAGCATATCATCTTAGTTACTTCTTTAGTTGCAATTACAATTAGTTTTACATTTCCAAACATCTATTGGCATCAAAGAAATTCAAGACAAAACAAACTGAAATCATTACCAGCAAATTTGGAGGTTGCAAGAAAACTATTTGACAAAATTCCTAAGGCAGCAAATCAGTGTTTTTGGATCAGATTTGGCAAGGATTACTTCAGTGGTATCAAAACATTGAACTCCAAGCTTTGGGTAGAAAGACCTTTCTCCGTCTAAATGAAAAATCCTAGAGGTGCAAGAGAGCACTCTTTCTCTGAAATTTGTGAGTCACTTTGGTTTACCAACTGAAATCTGGAGCCAAACTAGTAAGGTTCATTTCAGTTTGCTCACTAGGAGCTTGCTCTTTACCTTCTTCTCTATTGGAACTGTTTCTTAGCTTTTGTAGAGCCAATTGTTGGGCATTTTTCCACTCTTTGTTCACAAGCTTAGCCGGGTTTGGGCTATTATCCTTGACCCCTTCACAGCCAGGGCTTTCTAAGAGGCTAATGGTGTCCTCTCTAGGGGAGGCTAGTTGTTCATCTATAGGGCAATCCTTGTGGAGACCGGTTGTCGGGGGATCAAGACTTAAGGGTACTGAAATGTCCTACCTTCCATCTTGGGCTTCCATCTCCATGCCCTCGAACATGTTTTCCATTTCATAGTCACAGTCATGGTCTAAGGATTTAGAGAACTCCTCGACCTCCCAAGAGCTCTCATCCGAGTCACTAGACCAAGGCTCAAATAGGCTTTTTGAGATCTCAAGCTCATTGTTGCAATTTTGTTTGTTCTTGTACAGGTTTCCCTCAATCTTCTCTCCAAACCCTACTCCGAGGGGGTCGCTTGTAATGGTGGCCTGATTGTTTTCACCGTTGTTTGGCTCGGTGTTAGAGATGTTAGGGTTTTTGGTCCCGTTTTTCACCATCGTTCTTTCTTTGCCTTTCAATTGAGGTTCCTCAGTGGTGTTATTTTTCTTAATTAAAGGACAGTATCTCATAATATGCCCTTGTCTCCTACAAAGATAGCAGGCGTTCAACCCGCCCAGGATTTCAAGCCCACACATGATATCGCCACTTTCAAGTTTTATGAGTAATGCATCTGGTAAGTCCACCCCCGGTAAGATGGCAACTACGGCCCTAGCATTTGCATGGGGCAGGGCTGACTTGTTGTTGTCCATTCTTAGAACCTTTCCATACAGTTCGAGCAGGAGTGGAAAAAAAGCCCAGAGTCTTGGAGGCACGTTTTTAATTATCAGCCATCTAGGGCTCGATAGGGCAAGTACTTCGTCATTTAGGGCCTCTGGTGACCAAGCCACCGCCTGAAATATATTGTTTCCAATATTCAAAAATTCCCTATTTAGGGTTTTTTTCATTTCATGGTTTCTTACAAAGATGACATAAAGCCCCCTCTAAATCATTCGGAAGTAACAGAATGAGATCTCTAGTTTTTTTCTCCAAACATTTGACAGCCATTCATCCATATACTTGCGAGCCAGGACCTTGTTTATGTCCACAGCCGCCAAAAAAATTGCTATGTTTTTAACTTGGAATTGTGATCACACAGAGTCTCTAACAGTTTGTCATTTGGAACCAAGACATCAAGTTTATGGGAGCCGGGAGGGCACATACTGAAATATTCTCTCTCAATTTTTTTGATTTTTAAACCAAACATTTACAATAGAATCAATCACCCGTTAAGGTTAGCATAACCAAAATGTACATGAAAGAACTCTAACCAAGAATGCACCCTAACACCACTTAAGGAGGAGGGGCGAGCATATGGTCAAAGGATCCCTAGGATCTACTGAATCAACAAGTACGAGATTATACTGAAAGAGAAATATTAAACTCGACACCAAGGATGTGCACTCAAGATCCTTTTGCAGGTGAGGTGCTAACATATGGTGGAGTACTACTGCTGAATTGAAATAACAAGAAGGCGGATAACCAGCCAATGAACTTTCCACGCTACCACCAAACAATGGGGGGAAAAGATTACAACATTAAAGACTTATTCTGCTGCGGCAGGCATCCACTGAAACGTGGGAATTCTCCACTTGAAGTGGGTATGAAAGAGGTTACAAAACAGATTGTCCTCACTGGCGGTAAACCATCCAGGGGTGTTTAGGGTGAAATTAATTAAATAGAGCAGCAATAATAAAACTGAAACATTACTACTGTTAGCAGCTTGTACAAAAGAGAAGGTTGCAATTTACAATGTCAATTTCACCAATATTCAAGCACCTTGTTATACATTATCTCCCTGTTAGAATATAACGAGAAAAGAAGAAGAGAGATGGAAAACAACAATTGATTCTAATTCTGAACAGCGAACTGTAATTCTGGAAATGTATATCAGCAACTATAGAAATTCATAAATTGCTCACAACTCAATCAAAATACCTCCAAAATGCGTGATTCCAAGTGCAATGATCAACTAGAAGATAGGTGCCCCTGCTGAGATGAAGAAACAACCTCAAAACACCCTTATTTATTTATGGCACAAATCCCCATGCAAGTTGAAATGTACGGCCCTCTTTGAGGGGCGATTTTGATATATAAAATCAAAGACTCCAAACTAAAATCTGCAAATTGATAGGAAGGGTTGCCCCAAGCATAGGATTATGATGAACAAATACCCATAACCAAATTAGAATTACCCTTAAAGCTGTTAATGATTTTCACCTACAGCCATGACTGAATCAGCAACAATAAAATCTGAAAATAACATCTGAATCTTCAACATTGAGGTTCAATGTGCACTTCTGAATGAAGCACACTCTCGATCCATCATCTAGGGAACCATAGTTTCAGGCCCGAAGAGTGGAATAGAATTGCTAAGCTCTCCCTTAGCCGGATTCTGGATTTCAAACCAGCAGCATAACTTTGTTTTCCAAAACATAACATAATCAGCTCTCCACAATGCAACAATATATAAGTTTCAATGGGCAAATGAAACACTTTGAATTCCAAGAAGTCGAATCACTTCAACTTCCCAAGAGACGCACCTTTAACCATTCACTTTATTGTGAAATAATAAAACATTATCCCCTTCCCTTTAGGCGTCCATTTTACTTTGCAACAATAAAACATTTAATAAATCATTAAATGTTCAACATGACCCCTTAATGTCCCCTCTTTAAAACAACATGAAGTTATTACTCCTAGGCGTGGGGGTACAACTTAAAATCATGAAATTAACTAAGTATAACACTTAGTCCAAGGAGATAACCAAAACCAAAGCCAATACTGAAACTGAAGGATTGCCACAAATAGCATGATGACCTGAGCTGAACTGCAGATGATGATACTGCCAAGATTAGACTTACTAAAAATAGCCACTGCCAAAAATAGTAAGTTCACTTCAACTCAACAAAAAGCCAAACTGAACTGCAAAAGATTGAGTTGCTACTAGAGTGATACTGCTATAAATATACTTACCAAAAATAGCATATTGCTATAAATAGTAAGTTTGCCGAAACCACATCTATATGCCAACTGAGCAGTATCATGACTTACTATAAATAGTAAGTGTTCCCATTCTGCTTAGCATACGAGTTTCTGGAAATAGGCTAAATCCAATTGTAGAGCGTAGGGCTAAATTGGGGACATTACACATACCTCTTTCGGGTCCTCCATCCTCGTTGCTCCCACTTTCTTGCACTGTGAAGCCCATTCCAGCCGGAAATGGCTCCTCTTCGCTGGCAACAATGTCTCGAAACGACTTAGAATGGGAATGAATAGCTTCACCAAGGTTTTTACCTTCAGAAACATCGTCTAGGGGATCCTTATCTCCATTCATTATTCTTTAAACCACAAGCCCGCTTCGCATGAGCAACAGAAGATCGGGTACGCTACCAACACCACCACACAGTCAGGGTCTTTCATGGAGGAGGACCAGGCCACCCCCACACACACACGCTGAAAGCCTCAACCAAGCCCTAGTTGCAAAGCCTAAATTTTCAATTCTAGATTCTTTTCTCTTCCTATTTTTTTTTTTGATCAATAAAAGGCCTAAGCCATATTAAATTGTCTAAAATGAGAAATTACAAAATATGAAAACAGCCAGTCGAGCTTAGCTCCAGACCAGCCATCACAGGCAGAGAATGTGTTAGCCCTGATGCGCCTCCTGCCTACAACGAATACATAGATTGGGCTGAAGATTGACTTTCAGCTAGACGGACTCCCTAAACATATGAACATACTAATTTACAGCACATATATTGGTCTGAAGACGAGCCAGCATAGCCGCTCATTAAACTATCCTTGATGTATCTACCAAAATGTCGTCTGCCGCCAAGTTTGCAAGAACATCCGCCTCATTATTCAATTCTCTATAGACGTGATTGATGGTTATCTCCTCAAAATAATTCAGAAGTTCCAGGGCTCTATCTAAAAAGGCTCTTAGTTTCCAGTTTGGAGTCGAACCTGTCCTCAGAGCATTGATTATAATTGTTGAATCACCTTCAATTGCGATCTTAGACAAACCCAATGCTTTACACAGACTCAATCCTTCCAATAGTGCTCTTAGTTCTGCCAAGTTGTTAGTTGTTTGTTCGAGAGGAATTGCCTTTTGACCTACCACTGAGCACTTCCAGTCCCTGACAATGCATCCTGCTCCAGCCTTCCCTGGGTTGCCCCGTGCGGCACCATCAAAATTCATCTTGTACCACCCGAAAGCTAGGGGCGACCATCTCCCTTCAGCCCTTAACTTCTTAGATTCCTTTTCGCCTTGACCAAAAAAGGGGGGGATACTAAGCCCCGACCACACCTTCCTGATTGCACTGTCCCATTCAGTAAAGGAGACATTTTGCTTGATATGCTTCAAGTTTCTGCTATTAACCACTTCTGTTAGAGCCGCTTCCAATTTATTCAAGAAGGATTCCTCATCAAGTTTTTTCGCCTGGAAGACCCTTCTATTCCGCTCTTTCCAGATTTCCCAAATTAGTAGAGAGGGGGAAATCATCCAAAGGATACCAAAAAGACTTAACTTTTGAATCCTGGGCCAGGAGTTGAAGAGAGTGAGGATGTCATTGGGTAATGCTGAGGACCATCCCAGCCTAGCACATAACCATTGCCAACATCTTAAAGAAAAGGGGCAGCACAACAGGATATGATTCACGGTCTCACAGGCCGCCTCACGTAAAGCACATCTAGATGGACCTTGGTAGCCCAGTTTTGTAAACCATTCTACAGTTACAATTCTCCCTTGAAGAACTGCCCAAGAGAACATCCCTGCCTTGGGGAGGCAAAGGCTACTCCAGCATAAGTCAGTAGGAAGCAACTCCTTGCTCATGTTTTGATATTTGATCAACATTTTGTAACCTTCTTTTGAATTATACTGTCCTGTTTTTGAGCCTGTCCAGACTAACTGATCTTGCCCTTTCCTCAGTACCAGAAATCTTGCTTTCAAAATTGTTTTTAGTTGTGATAATAGAGCTTCATTCTGACAAACAGCTTCAAATTCTTTCCAGCTCCAATCCATGGGTGGATCCCCTTCCCTAATGTTGAGATAGTCGATTACCTTGTCTCCCCATGCTAATTTGAACTGATTTTTAAAGGCTTCCGTTTGCATAAGGTGGTCAATAGCAAGGCAACCACCCCAGGAGTCCTCCCAGAAAAGTGTTTTTCTGCCATCCGCCACATCCCAGGACAAGCTGTCAGTGATTAACTGTCTACACTCCAGCATGAAATTCCATATTTTAGAACCTTTCGATGGATTAGGGGTTCTGAAGATACTCGTTTGATCCGATGACACCAAATATTTGTTCTGGAGAATCCTGACCCACTTTTGGTTCGGATGAGAGTACATCCGCCATATTAGTTTGGCGCCCAGGGCTTTGTTCGGCCATTTTAGATTCTTCAATCCTGTTCCTCCAAAAGCCTTTGGTCTGCAGATCTTTTCCCATGAAATCAGCGCCATCGTTTTCTCTTCTGAGACACCTCGCCAGTAAAATCTCCTCATAATTTGTATTAACTATTTGTTCATGCCACTGGATAAGGAAATGCATGATAAAAAGTATATGGGAAGGGCAGATAAAACAGATTGAAGTAAGACTAACCTCCCTACCCCTGACAGTAGTTTCCCTTTCCACAAGGATAACCTTTGTTCTACTTTATCTTTAAGTGGATCCCACAACCTTGTTGTTCTGGCTCCAAAATTAAGTGGGATACCCAAATATTTGCAAGGGAGTCTCCCTTGTTTAAAACCCAGGATTCTAATAATAGCACCCGTTATAGAAATAGGGGTATTAAAGAAGAAGACTTCCGATTTATCCTTACTCACCACTTGACCCGAGGCTTTTGCATAGCTGTCTAAGATCCTTTTGAACTCCCTAGCTTCCTTCCGTCTACTTGCACCCAACAGTAGTGTATCGTCTACAAATTGTTGATGTGAGACATTTATGTTATTTGTGACTTTGATGCCCTGAATAATCTGTTGCTCCTGTGCCTTTTTTAAGCTTCTGCCTAAAGCTTCTGCCATAATAATGAAGAGAAAGTGAGAAAGGGGATCTCCTTGTCTCAACCCCCTTGAAGTCTCAAAGAAACCTTCTGGTGAACCATTGACTAAGATTGAGAACCGTGGGGTTGAGATGCATTGGAATATCCAGTTGATCCATTGTTTTGAAAAACCAAATGCCTCGAGACACTTACACAGAAACCTCCAGTCTACTTTATCATATGCCTTTTTGATGTCCAGTTTTATTAGCATGCTCTCTTTTTTAACCGTTTGAATCGAGTGTAAAGTTTCTTGTGCAATGATGATCCCGTCTAGGATTGACCTCCCTGGAACAAACCCTGTCTATTCTTCCGATATGATGGAGGGTAACACTTTCTTCGGCCTATTGGTCACTACTTTTGACATTATCTTGTAAACGGTGTTGCAGAGGGAAATTGGTCGGAACTCCTCCCAGCTGGCAGCTTGTTCCTTCTTCAGGACCAGTGCTATGAATGTGTTGTTTGCTTCCTTGACCATTACCCCAGAGTTCCTAGTGGCTTCCACCGCTTGAACCAGATTGTCACCTACAATGTGCCAGCATTTTTGAAAGAAACTTGTTGGGAATCCATCCGGACCAGGGGCTTTGTCCGGTTGGAGATGTTTGACTACCGCTTCTATCTCCTCCTTTGTGAATTTTCCTATTAACATTCTGTTTTGTTCTTCTGTAATCAGTTTTGGTATATTCCCCAATAAATGGTTCTGGGCTTCTAACCAAGATCCCTCCTTGTTATTCAGGATGTCTTCGAAGAAAGAGACAACACTCTTTGCTATTTCCCTTGGATCCTCAGTACTTGTGCCATCCTCCAGCTTGATACTACGAATCCTATTTGTAGTTCTCTTATGCTTGACCATAGTCTGGAAGAATTTTGTATTTTTGTCTCCAACTTCTAACCATGTTTCCCGTGACTTCTGTCTCCAAAATATCTCTTCCTTTCCCAAGATGTCTTCATAGTTCGCCATCAGGCTCTTTTCTTTGTCGAAACTGTCTTGGTCCATTCCTCTCCCGATCACCTCCTCGTTAAGAGAATGAAGCTCTGCCTCCAGTTCTGCTTTTTCTTTGAAGATATCTTCGAATAACTCCTTATTCCAGAGTAGAAGTTGTTTTTTGATGACTTTAAGCTTGGAAATGAAGCAGAAGAGTTTAGAGCCCTCAAATTGCTCCATATGCCACCATGATTCTATTAGCTGGAAGAAATGTTTGTCTTGCATCCACATATTCTCGAATTTAAAGGGGCAGCGATGTGGTCTACTTTCATTCCTGAATGTGAGTAGGACTGGGAAATGGTTAGACCCTGTGCATGGGATAACCGAGGCTTTTATTTTTGTGTCTAATGAAGCCAAGTCCCCGTGTCGGAAAAAACGGTCCAGTTTTTCTGCTATTTGCGTGAAACCCCTACGTCTATTGTTCCAAGTGTAAACCCCTTCCCCAGTTTCCAATTCCACCAGGTTAATTCTATTTACCTAGCTATTAAAATCTGTTTGTGACTGGAGAGCCCTTTGGATGCCACCCGTTTTATCCGTTAGATGAAGAGTTGCATTGAAATCACCACCAATAATTGTATGTTCATAACACGAATCCCTTAGAAATTCTTCTATCTCAGTCCATACCCTTCTCTTAGTTGCTAGTGGTGTTGGGCCATAAGCCTTGATCAATTGTATTTTTATTGAGAGGTTGTAACAATGGACAATGCCACCAATCCAGATTTTATTTCTTACAGTTGCTTCAAAGAACACCCTCTTACTATCCCAAAGGATTGCAAGACAACCAGAAGCACCTCTTCCCTGAATCCCAGCTGATTGCCAACCATGCAATTTCCTAGTGAAAGCTTCTAAATCCACAGTGTTCAATTTTGTTTCCTGTAGTAGTGCAATATCAACTTTTGTCAATTTTATTCTGCACTTGACCAGGCGCTGTTTGTTAGGGGCATTAAGGCCCCTAACATTCCATGTGAGCATCATGGCACCAGGGGAAGGGGGCCCCCCTTCCTAGATTTCAAAATTTCAGTGAGTTTGATTTGTCCATCTGCCAAGCCTGTCTGATTTATCAGTTCCGTTACTGATTTCCTACCTCTTTTCCTCCTGGGTGATTTCCCACAATCGGGTTTCAGTTTATTTGGGGCATTTTGCTCTATCCCAAACCCATCCATATTCTGGATTGCCTTCTCCGTATCCAGAGATCCCTCCACTTCTTCCTGTTCATTGTGCAAGATCCTATTTTCTTCTGCCTCCATAGCATCCAATTCCAAAATCTTCCTGATGAGTTCTTCCTTCTCTATTTGTTCATCTAGAATCGCCTCCAAGCATTCAAAGGATGCCACCTCTAGGCCTTCACTTTCAATCCTCTCATCTTCAAGGGTTCTTTCTCCATCAGTCTGATTCCCATTGTCATTGTCAAGTTTAGGATCAAAGTCTCTTGGGGTGTCATCAGTCTTCATCTCCTGGTGAATTTCAGAGGAGCCTTGCTGATTTTCTCCTTTCTTTACTTTTGAATACTTTAAAGAGATCTTGTTTGGGTCTTTAGCATAAGTCTCTGGATCTGTAACAGTCTTCCCATCTAGTCTGGAGCTTTCCTTCCCCAGCTCCTTCCAGGGGTGGATACAAGCACCATCAAAATGCTCGAAAAGGTGGGAGTTACCTTCAATTTCCTGGACTGAAATCTGTATATTTCTAGCCCTGTTCACAATTGGGACATCCGACTGAGTTGTCTGATCTTGGAGAAGTGTCTCTGGAAATAGAACACCTGTTATAGAACTTTCTTTTGGTACAGGATCATTCGCCCCTCTTTTGGACCAAACCTTGTCTGTCAGATCCATTTCCGAATCTGTGATGGGGCCTCCTATTGGAGTTAACTTCTTTTCTGATGCTTCAAAGAGCTTATTCTGATCATACCTATTTAGACCCAAGACTGACACCACAGAAGAGCAGGCACTCCTTCCATGATCTACCAATTTGCATCTAGGGCATAGTGTCAGGTGATCTTCCCTCACTATTTTCTGATTCCATCGACCTGCTCTAGAAACCAGTTCAATTTCCACTGGGAGGGCTTGATGAGACAGAATAGCAATACACATCCTAAAGTATGATCCCAGTACTTCATCCTCGAGAATGTTATCCATATACCTGAATTTGCCCAGTTTCCTTCCAATGCTTTTGAGAGTCTCTTCCTCCCAGTAATCTGGCGATAGATTATATAGGCGTATCCATGTTGCACTTTCCTCCACCATGTGATTCCATGGGTCGAAATTTGGAATCCAGTCAATTACATGCATTTGTGATCCGTCTAGAAAAAGCGGTCCGCCCTTTTGAGCCAGTTGCTTCTTGTCATGGGAGGGGAAAATGACCAAGTAGAAATTGTTTGGTAGAACCTTGATCATAATTTTATGTCCCCATTGAAGACGGCACCAGTTCCTAATCTCCTTCTAATTTTTAGGTTGTCCGCCCCCCCCATTTAACAAAAAGTCCTTTTTCGAGCAAGATGTCTCTTGTTTGATTGATTTCCTCTTCAAGATCGATTGAAAGCTTGGATTCAGGGATAGACTTGCCAGTTGATTCCCCATTCATCCGCGACGAACCAGCATTGTTCACCAGAATCCCTTTACCTTTCTCTTCTGGGTTAAGGCAAGCGCCTTCCTCTCTCTTCCCTCTGTCCTGTGGTTTGGATCTCTAGTTATTATTACTATTATTATTATTACTATTATTATTATTATTACTATTATTATTATTATTATTACTATTATTATTACTATTATTATTATTGCTATTATTATTACTATTATTATTACTACTACTACTACTATTATTATTATTATTAATAATTACTATTATTATTATTTTGGCCGTTAAATCGCTGCTAAGGGGCAGCACCCTGTATTAATATCAAAAGAAAATTTACATTGTTTTCAGCATTTTCTGCAACTTCCCCCATGACATCCTTTTTCCAAACTAGACACAGTTCGGCCTTTGAAACAAAATGGCTCTTCAGTCTTGCTTCTTACAATTCCCAACCTAGCCATAGGCCTAATGCCAAAAAAACTTCACAGAGACTATTGGCCCTGTTTAAGACAAAAAACCCTACTTTTTGATCGGACTGACCTATGCCTTTATGGACACCATTAACAGATTGACTCCTATTAACAGACCTTTACAATAAATACCAGCCTTTTCCTAGAGCCCTGACTTACATTTACTTTGCAACACCTTCGACTTCTACCATCACCGAGCCCGCCTTGCTCATTCCTCCTCCTCTTCGGACACCACCCTCTTCTTGTAGGCAACATAGTCTGCCACCACTGGACAATCTGCACCACGGTCTTGATGAGCTAGACCTTTCACCTTTTGTTTTGCGTCTCTACCATCATTCGACAGCCATTCTTCTCCTGTGCTAAGGTCCCAATCATTGTCGTCACCTGCAACTATCTCCCCCACAAGCCCTGCATCCTCCACATACCTCATTGCCCAGCCGCGTGGAGGGTCTACCATCATTTTTGCCGCTCTGAGCAGGAAGAAAATGCTTCTTTCTCTCTCATCCCACAATTTTGCAAACCCTGTCAGGTCTATAGTCCTTATCAGTGGAAATTTTATCACTTCCCCTCCATTCCTACGCATCATATAGTAGTTTTGCGGCATGGGATCATCAAGTAGCTGTCAATGTTGTCTAGGGCTTCACCGATTTCACCCAGCCAAGCATGGATGAAGACCATTTGGGTTAGTTTCTTGCTCCTCGCTACTACTACTACTGCTGCTACTACTGCTACTACTATCATGATTAATAATTATTATGATTATTTACTATTATTTATTATTATGATTATTATTATTATTATTATTATTAATTATTATGATTATCATGATTATTAATTATTATTATTATTATTATTTATTTATTTTGGCAAAAGTGGCAAGCCACTATAATATATTATATAATTAAATAAGATATTACAAAATTTGGTTCTGGGGAGCATACTGGCAGGAAAGAACCAGTAAGAAAACCTTTGGTTATAGCTCTGAACATGTAAAGATGAGATACTTGCAAGATCCAATTTTATCATTTGTACAAAATATGTTGATAATTCAAAATTCAGCATTTTCCCAAGCTAATCCTATATAGACTCATCTGGAACGATTAATAAACCTCAACCAATCACTCCTATGATTAGTACTAACTATAAATTGACCCAAAATAATCATTTTCAAAACCCTTACAAAGGTCATACATCATGTGCCAAAGCCACCCCGATACAGATCATCGGCCAGAGTCACCCCGACGGTATCCCAAAAAGAATCACCAAGATTCACACTGAAGTTCAATAGAACAAATCCATCGGCTTGAACAATACCATCGAACAAGGATTAGAAAGTCTCAACGAAGTTTGATGTCACCACGATGACCTTAAGCCTAGCTACAGTTAAGAACACCTCATCGGCAAGAGTCACACCGAACATAGCCCGTCGGCCAAACCAACACTGTCGATTCAACAACCACAAGTCCCACCAAAGACCAGAGTCACCCCGATACAGATCATCAGCCAGAGCCACCCCGACGGTGTCCCAAAAAGAACATCAAGACCATGCATCGCCAAGAGTCACACCGAAGTTCAATAGAACATATCCATTGGCTAGAACAACACCATCGGACAAGGATCGGAAAGTCTCAACGAAGTCTGATGTCACCCCGATGATCTTAAGCCCAGCTGCAGTTCGGAACACCTCATCGGCAAGAGTCACACCGAACATAGCCCATCGGCCAGACCAACACTATCGGTTCAACAACCACAAGTCCCACTGAAGACCAAAGTCACCCTGATACAGATCATCGGCCAGAGTCACCCCGACGGTACTACCAATGTTACCCCGACGATCTATTCATCGGCAAGAGTTTCCATGCATTACACCGATCTCGGCCAGAAACAGAAGAGTCTCCCCGACAAACTCTTCGACTAGACTTCCATCATTGCAAAGAAGGAAAACTCTCATCGACAGTTCATGGTCACACCGACGATTTGCTCAAATCGGCAAGAGTCTCCCCAATGAACTCTTCGGCCAGACTTTTAACCTCGCTAGGAGATAGAACACTCACACCGATAGTTCAGGTCACACCGACGGCTGTCGTCAGCAAGACCGACCACAAGTCTCACAGATCTAACCACTTTGAGCCTTTAGAGATAAACTGCCTGTTGGAAAGACAACCCAAGTCTCACACCGATGACCCAACTATTGCTCAGATCAACAAGAGTCTCCTTGACGAACTCTTCGGCCAGACTTCCATCATCGTTGAGAGAAGGAAAGCTCGCACCGACAGTTCATGGTCACACCGACGGTTTGCTCAGATCGGCAAGAGTCTCCCCGACGAACTCTTCGGCTAGACTTTTAGCCTCGCTGGGAGATAGAACACTCACACCGATAGTTCAGGTCACACTGACAGCAGCCATCAACAAGACCGACCACAAGTCTCACGGATTTGACCACTTCGAGACTTTAGAAATAAACTGCCTGTCAAAAAGACAACCCAGGTGTCACACCAAAGACCCAACTATTATTATTGTTGTTATTATTGTTGTTGTTATTATTATTGTTATTATTGTTATTATTATTATTATTATTATTGTTATTATTATTATTATTATTATTATTATTATTATTATTATTATTATATATTCTTGTACTTGTACCCAAGGAAAAAAGCAATTTGTCGTTTGTCATACCAAGTTTGGGTGCCCGTACCCGCACCTGCACCTGTACCCAAACCAGTAACTTAGCTTTGAATACAACTATCGTGTTTAT
Source organism: Sequoiadendron giganteum (assembly GCA_007115665.2). NCBI lineage: Eukaryota > Viridiplantae > Streptophyta > Pinopsida > Cupressales > Cupressaceae > Sequoiadendron > Sequoiadendron giganteum. The sequence continues at coordinate 301,632,133 of CM021104.1, read as the reverse complement.
CTTATGTCTTGCATATGAGGTAAATTAAATTGCTTTTAACAAGTTTACAAGTTGTGTATTACAAATTTACTCAAAGTTGGAGATTGTGGCTTTGCATGTAATCCCTTAATTCAATTTACCTAAGTGTCTGTGTCCTTGTGTTTAAACCTATTTGATCTTTGTGTCTTACTAACAACTTTTCTGCCTTTGATTTTAGTTAGAAAAAGTGAGTGTTTGATAGCTCTATAGGGTTTATTTTTAGTCAGAGAGAGTTTGAACATCTCACTTGAGAGGAAGTGTGTATCAGTTTTTTGCCTTAGCTCAAGAAAAAAAAGCCATGTTTTATTGTTTGTTTGTATTGCTTGCTTAAACATGCACCTTTAGTTTTGTTTTCTATGCATAAATCACTCCAGAAAACACACCAATACAAATTATAAATAGAAAATATATATTGTTTACATTAGGGTTTTTCAATTAGTTTTCGAGTAGAAGGAACTTTGTAATGTCCCACCCCAATTGGAGTATGCACTTTGTGATTGTGGCTCGATTATTTCAGTTTGATAATGTGAGTCATTTTGACAAACAATTTACAAACTAACAGGACTGATTGCTTGCACAACTCAAATAATAGATAACTTGAACATTGCATTCTTCCATTACATAAAATCATTCAAGTCGTCAAATGAGTTACCAATGCTTGACACTATCTTTTTGTATATTAAGAGTAGCCAAGGATATAAAAACTCAAGAATGCATTCTGATGTTCAATAGCATCATACAATGACAACTACCAAAACCTTTACATTTGCATTTTTGAACATTGATAAGAAACAATTTTATATATACTCAGAAATACCATCTTTGGGTAAACTCCTGAGTTGAATGATAGCTCCAGCTTAAGGGTTACGCCCAACAACACTCAGCTCACTGAGAATGAGAAGTGGCGGCACACACAGTAGCAACAATCCTTACTAAAGATCATGCTTGGCAGAATCTTTGATACCTAGCCAGACTCAGCTGCAATCTGCAAGCATTTTCGTCCTTCCTTCCAACTCACAGTCACTCCAAAAACCTGGCAATATGTAACCAGTCCTCCATGCCTTAAATATTGGCAGTTCTGAAATAGTAAATCAGAACCAGCGGCTAGTAATAAACTTGCAGCTACAGCAGAATATGAACCTGCAACCCCTGCAACTTCCACGCCCTCCAGTAAAGGGTATTTTTGCTCCTTTAATGGTGTATCAATGGCTATACAGATATATATTGCAGCCATTGGTTGGAATTAGTCTCACGCCTAGACCAAGGTGGGAACAACATGTATATTTGCCAAGCTCAATATGTGCATAATATGGCTCCCTAATCCCCACGTCCACTCTTGGGTAAAGTCAAACTTTTCCATCAGATTGAATCCTTGAATGGCAGTCGACCAGCTGTATTAAAACTTTCAAACCCTAATATTTACAATGATATAAACCTCTAAATCCACGTCTTGTTTATGGCAACAAATCCTTCAGGAAAAACCTCACACCCAAACCAGCAAGGATTGACTTATACATCAACAAGTAAATCCTCCAAATTCAATCAATATATCTTCCATTTTCCTATTAATCCATCAAACCCTAAATATGAACTCTCCTGCAAGTCGATGAAGCACAAGCACAATCCCAGAAATTGTAATGACCCTTTATTGACTTTCCCTAGAATTTGCTTGTTGATTAGGTTTAGGGTTTCTTCTTTCCGAATGAATGTTCTCCTAATTTCAAAAATCCTAAATTTGAATCTTGTATTCACCATATTAACAACATATATGTTAGCATTAATATCTAGATATCCAAAATATAAACATAATCACAAAAGTAATAATGAAGACAGAGGAGTGGCATGGGTAGATCCACCCAAAGCTATCCATTTAAGCCCAAGGGCACAATCGCCCCATCAAGACAACCCACCCCTTGGCCTCAAGTTGAACATCCAAACTAAGACCATTCCATCCTCGGAGTGGCGTGCTTAGTGGAAACACTTTTACCTGCTTTCTCTACCCACGTCATCACCTCGGAAGACACTTAATTTACTGGGGAGGGTCGGTGGAGCTTATAAGTGGCTTGGGCCTACCACCCCTCCATGGTCGCAGCGGATTGTTAACCGAGACCCTCACCACTCCATGGCCGCAGCGGATTGTTAAGTGGGATTTTTAGGCACCACTTACCTCAAGCCTACCTCCCTAGTAAGTTTGCAAACACGAAGAAGACAATCTTGAGGCAGTCAAATACATTCGCATATACCTTTTAAGTAAATATCCAATCTAGACATTCGTAATCATGAAAATAATCATTAATAATCAAGTAATGGCTAAGCATCATCAAATGGGTAGATACAATTCTGAATGAATGGAAGAACATTTATATATGTGCAATATTGTTAATCCCATCAATAGCTCTTTCAATGGACATGCCCATGCTAAAAGATAAAACACTTTTATATACAGAAATCAGAATCTATAATCATAGAAGTGCAGTGAGCTTAATGATCAGATCCTAACAGTCCATGGGACGTATTAAACAGATTGCAAGGCATAATTTCTAAGGGCCAAGATATTCAAACATCTATCATGTGAATGATTGTCTAATCATGTTATTCAAAGTTGCTACATATGAATATCTAAATATTAACGCTAAGTGAAGGCATCACCTGAAATTGTGGCTTCGTTGTTTTCTTCCTACCTGCGTTGATCTATTCCTTTCCCCCCTCAGCATATGTCTCTTAAACCTTTTATACCTCTAGGTCTCTATGAAGAGAGACGTTTTTTGGGGAGGGATGTTTGTCTTTCCTTCAAAGGTCGTGACTTTTAGTTTGAGACTAATTGTTATTTTTTGGACTATTTCAAATCCTTCTAACTGTCATTGTTTATGCGTGGGAATCTATCAATGTCTCAGATACGACTTTGTAGGTGCATCTTGAATGTTCTCCATGAGTAAGCGTAGTTCTCTTGACGATGTGCATATCTTCCGGAGCCAACGTATCTTACACTACCATTTCATATCCCCATTACTTCACACTTATATAGCGTTGTTGCTTATCCTAGTGACTCCCTTCAGAGGATTATTATCCAATCTGTCGACTATGCTTTTGTCAATGGTCGCAAGAGGAAAGGCCTTTGAAATTCCGTCGGCAGATATAATATGCAGCTCCCTCGATATAGCTTCAATCCTCTAATAATGTTTTTATTATTATTTAATGTTCTCCCGTCACCTGCTTAATGTTTTATATCCATTCCCTTTAAATATTATTATTTATTATTTCTTTACTACTATAATAATATTAAATGCTTTATTTTATATTATTACAATTAAATATAATAATGTTAAATGGGAATTACTTATATATTTTAAATTGTCAATATTATGATTATGATAACATTAGATTTTAGTATATATAATATAATTATAATGTTGCCTTTGGCAATTATAATTATATTGAATGGTTATCTTAGTGCCATGATTCCAGGGACATGACAAAAATGGAATTGTCCACAAGTTGGCTCGGGAAATCTTTCACTTCTGCACTGAGTTGTTCCTCTTAAGGGATTTTGTCCTCAAAAAGTTTGATATTTTCAAACTCTCTAGTCTTTTTGCAAACCCTTAACAAAATTCTTCTTCTTCAACATTGAATGAATGTGTAAATGAGCTCCAAATGGATTTTTATAACTCCCACGCCCTAATTTGCATTTGATTTATATTTCATTTAATTTGCTTTTTTCCTACCTTATAACTCCCTTTTTAATTTGCACTTAACTTTATATTATAAAGTGCACTTTAAAAACATTTATATCCCACTTTTAATAAGGTCCTTTAATATATTATAATAGCATATAAAGTTAATTAATTTAAATTTTTATAATTAACACTATTAAAATTAAATACATAGGATTGTTGAATACCAAAATGTCTCCAAAACACAAATATGCCATCACGCCCAAAATAGTAACTCTGCCAACTAACCATACCAATGATTTACTATAAATAGTAAGTATAGACGAAATGTCCATGTGACTTACTAAAAATAGTAAGTATGGTTAAAATGACTGAATAGCTTTTGTGAACTCCCTAGTAAACACTAGGCTGGGAAAAACATTGATTGAGCTCAAAAAGGTCCAACTGAACAAGTCTACAACACCCTCAAAGGGCCCCCTAACCACCTTGTTATTCCACGAGGACCAAGTGATGGACTAGCCACTGCGACTGACCACTACCTAGGAAAAAGGGGACATTACAAACTTCCCCTTCTAATTCACAGAGTAGTTCCACCACAGAATTATTTTGTTTTGTTAGACTAAAAGGTGCAAATTAAAATGCTAAAAACTACAATGTCAATTCTACAACTGAATTAGAAAACATTGTAGTGCAAAACACTTCAAGAGAGGTACTACATCTTTGTAGGATTCTTGAGGAGTTGCAGAATGGTCAAAATGGTCCTACAATGTTAAATGTAGATAATCAAAATGCCAACAAAATTGCAATGAAACTTGTACTTCATGCAAAGACAAAACAATGGATATGAAGTAATACTATTTATGAGTGTTGACAATACAAAAGATAGTAGATCCTATTTATTGCCCATCAATAAACAAGTAGCATTGAAAAAATCCTTTGGATCAAGTCAAGTTCAATAAATTCAAAGGATTTTGTGTAATAAAGCAAAAGTGAAGAAGAAACAAGTGAAGACGTGCTTTGGATTACATGGGTAGTGCTCACAAAGCCTTTGGATCAAGTCGAGTTCAAGAAATTTGATGGATTTTGTGTAATAAAGAAAAAGTAAAGAAGAAACAACAAATGAAGATATACTTTGGATTACATGAGGGTAAGTTAGGAATATTGATCCAAAGTATAACTGGTTTGTTTCTAGTATATTTAATGTTGTAAACAAAACAATTTTTATTTTTTTTTGACAAGGATGGAAGTCAAAAGGTCATCCACCTCATTTTTGTCATTACTATATTTGAGGAGAATAAGGAATGGGAAGAGTCCTGGTTTTTATTGAGGAAATTGTACAAGTATGAGCAAACGGTCTATGATCACCAATCAAAAACTTCATAATCATTTTTTCTTTGATGAATAAAATTGTGTCAGCCTAGATAGTACTCAGGGGGAGCATTTATTTTGAACAGCAGACCATGAAGCATGAGTGAGCATTACCATAGGTCATGAAAATCAACTTAACAGCATCACTAGGGTTGCATTTCAATAATCCACTTGGATCAATATTTTACAGTTTACTTTTAAAAAAATGAAAAGTTGCCAAAATATTAAGATGTATTCAACTTCAATAACATTTTTCCCTAGCAAATTTCTCAATGTGCTGGGGAATGCTGGCCAATGCAAAGATATATGTCATGTCCCCTTCTAGTTGACATCTCTCTGAGCACAGGATTAGCCTATCATGCGACCCTCGTAGGCTGATAGTTTGTATAGAGGGTCTTGATGGAGCTGGGCTCAGTTTCAGATTGTCAGTACTTGAAACCCTTGGCTTTCGTGCTCTGGTTGAAGACTTAATCAATTTTCAATACTCCATAACATAATAGTCTCGATTTCCAATGCAAAGCTTATATCTTCTTGAAAAGTGCGAATTCCTTAAAGATAGGGATTTTTAAATAATTCGACTTCTCTCTTTTAATTAATTCAATAGTCTCCGATTAAATTTTAATAATAAAATATAATCGTCAAATGGCCCCCTTTCTGATGATGGCGACCCCCTTTACTGAAATCACTTAAGTTATAATAAAATATTATAACTTTATATTATAAACTCCAATTAATTAATATTTAATTAATTCAATTAAATATTAATATCTCTCTCGTTATTCATCCGATGCACGAGCCGTCTGAAGCTGATGAACACTGCAGTGATTCCGAACGCTAACAATCCATACTGCTAAAAATAGCAGGGGTCCCACGCTGAGTGTTGAATACTGCTAAAAATAGCAACTCAGGCTAGAAGTGTCCGAACGAGCCCGAACGAAAGCCAACTGATCAAGTACTGACAATCTGAAACTGAGCCCAGCTCCATCAAGACCCTCTATACAAACTATCAGCCTACGAGGGTCGCATGATAGGCTAATCCTGTGCTCAGAGAGATGTCAACTAGAAGGGGACATGACAGTCCGCCCCTCCTGAAATTGCTTGTCCTCAAGCAATCTCAACTTCGGATGCTGCAGAATATCCTCGCTCTCCCATGTAGCATCCTCAACAGGCAAATCTCTCCATTTCACTAGATATTCCCTGATAGTCCTCCTACGCAACTGTCTCTCTCTGTACTCCAGGATGGACTCAGGTACTAAAATCAGCTTTCCCTCATCATCTAAGGGAGGTAGAACTGCAGACGGTACCACACGATGACCCAACGCCTTCTTGAGGCGTGATACATGAAAAACATTATGTACCCTGCTCTCTGCTGGAAGCTCAAGCTCATACGTCACCTCTCCAACTTGCCTCAGGATCCTGAAAGGACCATAATACCGTGGCTTAAGCTTCTCTAACCCACTCTTTCTAAGAGTGGACTGACGATAGGGTTGCAGCATGAGGTAAACCATGTCACCCACCTCAAAATGCCTCTCCGTCCTCTTCTGATCTGCATACTGCTTTTGCTGATTCTGTGCCTTGGCGATATTCTCCTTGAGAGCCTTCATAGTATCCTGACTCTCCTGCAACAAGTCTCCAGCACTCGGCACTCTACTGTCGCTCAGTAGCAAATCCAGAAAACTCGGCGCCTCATAACCGTACAATGCCATAAAAGGAGACATTTGAATAGTCATGTGGAATGTCGTGTTGTAGCAATACTCGCACAAATGAATCCACTTGACCCATGCCTTCTGCTGCCCTGCAATATACTATGATGTCCCCGAGTGGGCCCCTAGCGGAAGGTGACGTAGGTCTGTCCGCGCGGTTTGTCCCAGCCACGTGTCTGGGGTCCTCGTCGGCGAGGCCTGTCCTGGGGTTGCCCCCTTAATGCGGGAAGGTATCGTTCATTGACAGTTCGGGCTTTTGGTGCAACGGTTACTAACTTGGTATTAGAGCCGGAGGTCTCGAGGTCGAGACCCGCGGAGCGTGGTGGGCTGTGATGTCCCCGAGTGGGCCCCTAGCGGAAGGTGACGTAGGTTTGTCCGCGCAGTTTGTCCCAGCCACGTGTTCGAGGTCCTCGTCATCGAGGCCTGTCCTGGGGTTGCCCCCTTAACGCGGGAAGGTGTCGTTCACTACCAGTCCGGGCTTTTGGTGCAATGGTTACTAACTTGGTATCAGAGCCGGAGGTCTCGAGGTCTTGACCCGCGGAGCGTGGTGTCGTGATGTCCCCGAGTGGGCCCCTAGCGGAAGGTGACGTAGGTCTGTTCGCGCGGTTTGTCCCAGCCACGTGTCCGGGGTCCTCGTCGGCGAGGCCTGCCCTGGGGTTGCCCCCTTAACGCGAGGAGGTGCCGTTCATTGAAAGTTCGGGCTTTTGGTGCAATGGTTACTAACTTTGACCCCAGACACGTGGCTAGGACAAACCGCACAGACAGACCTACGTCACCTTCCGCTAGGGGCCCACTCAGGGACATCACAGCCCACCACGCTCCACGGGTCTCGACCTCAAGACCTCCCAGCTCTGATACCATGGTTAGTAACCGTTGCACCAAAAGCCCGGACTTTCAATGAACGGCACCTCCCCGCGTTAAGGGGGCAACCCCAGGGCAGGCCTCCCCGGCGAGGACCCCGGACACGTGACTAGGACAAACCGCACAGACAGACCTACGTCACCTTCCACTAGGGGCCCACTCGGGGACATCACAATATAAGTGATCAAGAAAATTAAAAACCTCCGCATGTAAGTAGATCTAACACATTTACAAAGCACCATTTGTCAATCATGGATGTTTGGAGAGGTTCTAGGTGGAGTACCCTACTTCCTCCTAGGGTTATCCAGCCAAACATTTAGCCAGGGTCTTCCTCCTATGGACACTATCAAATTCTATAACATCCCAATTGTGGTAGTGAACATCAATGATGTTGATGCTTCTTTTGCTCCAAAATTTAACAGACTTGTCCTGGCTTCAATCTCCATTGGCTGCACGTTCCTTTGAGTGGCATTCTTCTTACATAGTTATTTGTTTTTGATTCAGGCCATATGATTTTATCTTTTCCAACTTGCTCAGGAATTATTCAGTTTGAATTCACCCCTCTACTAATATTTTTTCAGTGCTTTTATGTTTTAAACCATTTTGGTTCTTTTAAATCCTTCCACATCACTATTATAACTTCTTGCACTTTCAAGTCCTGTTGACATACCTTGGTCATTCATGGCCATTAATACAATTTTTTTGTTTGGTTTAGGGCCCTCAACACATTTCCAATGACCTGGAACTTTTGAGTTCTAATGATTCAACAGAGATAAAGCATAGAGCATGCTGGTCCACATTCCATATTCAACAAACATGGACACTAAATGTTCCTCCTTTCTTATGTTTTCTTTTTCTACTCTCTTCTAAATTTTTCCTTTTCAAAATATTAAAAATTCTGGATTTTTCAAACCTTTTGGAAACCCTATTTTGCTTACTTGGCTGATGCCAAAAAATGAATGCTTTTATCATGTTTGAGAGTTTATGTATATGGGAAGGTTGACACCATTTAATTACAACTTTACATTTGAATGGCAAATGTAAGAATTGGCATCACTCTTTCTAATTTAAGGGCCAGAGAGGATTCTATATCATAGAAATTGGCAAAGAGTAATAGAGTCTGTGAACCGCTAATTTCTACTCGACAGTGGCTGCAGGAGGGAGCCCTCTCCAACACAAAATCCTGAATTCACTGGATAATATAAATTGTGGAATAATTTACTTTCAATTCTTCAGATTATTTCTAAAAGATGTATACAAAGCCATCCAACTGGTGGAAACAACCAAGTATCTTTAAGGAGGTCCTATGATTTGTTAATTTGATTTCAAAATTAGAGGATGTGTATTAAAACTTACTGGTACAAACTTTAAACGAAGAAGAGGATCCCTCTCTGCATTCAAGCAATCAGTAAATACAGGAAGCAATGTCTCCAAATAAGGACCCACCTGTTCATTACAAAAGAGAAAAATTTGTCAATTGAAATAGTTAAGTTTAGCAAATAAAAAAAAGATACCACTGGAAATATGTAAGGCAAGAATTGGTTAAAACAAGTTGGACTCTTACACAACTTCCAGCATTCTCAAGAAATGTTTGAAAAAGGATGGCTCCAGATGAAGTTCCAGTCCATTCCGAATACCCACTTATAGTAACTCCAATAATTGATTCCATATGCTTTGCATACAAGTCTTTTCCAGAATTTAGTCCAATCACCCGTGCAAAATTATTAACCATTGTGATAACAAGCTGGTGTGTTTTACTATCACCCTCTGAACACTGAAGCTAAGAACATAAGTAATGGCAAAGGTTACAAAAGACTGTAGTAACTCCAAATGAAAAATCAATAGATATATCCGTTTCTAATACAAAATGAAGAATCTATGAGCAAATAGACCAAGTTTTGTGCACATTTACAAAGTGCAAACTACCCAAAAAGGTGGATCAAATTGTATTTGGTAAATTTGCTAATCAAGGAGAGGCATAAAATAGTACAACTTCTTCCTCATCCTCTTAAATGACTTGTGAGTAATTTCATAACAAAGACCATTCTCATATGAAACAATTGACATGTGATTTAACCTCCTACAAAATATGAGAATAATAAACCCAGAAATTTCACCTAACTCTTTAACAATTCATTTTTTCCCAAATAAATTATTAGCATTCACAAAAATTAATTATAAAGGTTTACACTCTTCAAACACACCCTCGAAATTATGATGGAATACGTTGTTTTAACATTTTCCTAGAGAAATTCTGTCAGCATTTCCAGCAGATGGAAACTATTTAAGCCAAATTATTGAAGGCATGCCCATCCCCCAACATATAACTCTTTGCAATAACCATGCCAAATGCTATGAAATATATCCTCTAAATATGTTTAGTAAGTTGAAGGATAAAAGTACAGACCTGAAGCAAGAGCAGAGATATTTCCAAAGAAGAAGACTGGCATAATACTCCTCCTTTTTCTATCAGATTTTCCAATACTGCAAGTAACTGCTAATTATCATAGAAAATATTCAAAGAGCAACTGGTTCATTACTATATGCAAGCAAATATAATAAGTTAATTTGTGTGGGTACAGAAGGTGTCAGATAATTGAGTAAAACAAGTCCCAGTTGCTTGCTTTAATTTTTTACCTGCTGTCTTATTGCAGGATAATCACTGAATCCCAAGTTTGCATCATAGAGCTGTTTAGTTACCTGCATTGGTAGAAACATACTAAATTTACATGCATGCTGATTTTTTGGTCCACTCAATTGATGGTGCAAGTTCTATATAAAAATGAACTATGACCTGAGTTAATATAATAAAATAGGCATTATATCCATATAAAGTTTAACTCTTAATATTGAATGCCAGACCAAGAGGAATTTCAAATTCAACTTGCTTGCTTTTCCAAACAGTGAGACATTTCACTAACATTTCTTGTAGATCAATGTATCTTCGAAACTTCAGAGAATATATTTACAATAAGCTTTTTCCTAACTTAAAAAACTGTTCCATTTAAAGAGAATATCAACATTACTGAATACCCACGTTTATAGCCCTAGCAACATAAATTCAAGAATTTTAATGCTCATACTTGAAAATGAAATCAATATCCAACAATGATTTCTAAAATGACAAAAATATGTTTCTCTATGGCAATTCTGTATATAGATTAGGATATAAATCATATCACCCATAATATATAATAGAGTGAAGTATACCAGATTGAACAATAAAGCACTATGTTACCGGGTTCGGCCCTCTAGCTCAGGGTCCTGGTCCAGGTTCGCTACGGGTACTGGTCCTAGTCCGGTCCCTTTGTGGGTTTGACCAGGGTCCGTGATTTGGACGCCTAGTTCGCCGGTGAAGAACTCGGGCGAACACAGGAAGAACCCAGGTCGAACCCGGGCGAACCCAAGGCGAACCCACGGATTTGGGCGCCTAAAAAGCATTTTTTTTTTGCATTTTTTAATTAATTTATGGAGTTTGACTTTGACCCAGGCCCAAGGGAACCCTAAAAGTGACCTCTAAAACACTTTAAACACCTAAACTACATCATTTTTATTCATTTGTTTTGCAAACAAGCATTTTCATTCCAAGAGGCTGAGTTCTTATTTTTGCTTGTTGGATTGACCAAACGAGTTGAAGATTGATCATTGAAGCTTCTACAAATGATTGCATTGCCATTCCTACAGATTTGCAAGTGTTTATTGGCTGCCACAAAGATCGTTGAAGGATATTTTTGCAAAGAGGTAAGTTTTTCTCACTTTTTTTTTAGTTTTTCCATCCATTTTTTTGTTTTACATTTTACAAACCAGAAACTTTGTTTTGTTTCATTTTATAATTTATATATGTTTTTCCTTTCCATTCTTCTATGAATGTATGCAAGATTCAAAAGAGCTAGGTTTTATAAATCAATATTTTGTTTTCATTCAAATTTTGAATATGTTGCAAAACAAATTGCCATAGGAATCACAATGTCAATGGGTTCTACCTCCGGCTCTATAGCTAAACCAAACTCAAAGTTCAAAACAAATCCTAATTCTCCTCTATGGAAGTATGTTGAGATGATCAAACCGATTCCAGGTTGTGGCGGTTATGTTTGGAAATGCAATGGGTGTGAAGTTACATATTCTAGTTCATACCATAGGGTGAAAGCACATTTGTGTGGCATGAGTGGAAAAGGCATCACGTCTTGCCCTAAAAAAAAAGATGAACCTATTCCACCTGAGACAGTTGCAAAATACATTATGGAGCAAGATGCAGCAAATCAACGAGAAGCCCAAAAAGGAAATCACCCTTTGTTAAAAAAAAAATTCAAAGGGAATGCCGCCCCCATCTAATCCCAATATTGTGGTAGAAGACCACCCATTTATTGCCATTCCGGATCTTCAAGCTCGAAGTGCACAACCTATTGCAAACAAGAGATCAAAGGGGCTTTTGGAACTTGCATTTCAAAATGAGAGTAGAGCCCTTGCCGACCAATGTGTAGCAAGATGCCTATATGCCAATGGATTATCTTTTAATGTTGTTTGTTCTCCATATTGGAAAGAGATGTTGAGAACGGTTAATGAAGCTCCAAAAGGGTACAAGGGCCCGAGTTATGAGAAGGTGTGTGGCACTTTATTGCAAAAGGAGGTTGAGTTGGTTGAAGATGCATTGAAGCCTATAAGAGATTCATGGGTTGAGACAGGTGTGTCCATTGTTTCGGATGGTTGGAAGGACTCAAAAAATCGGCCTTTGATCAATGTCATAGCAGTGTGCCCTAAAGGGGCAATGTTTTTGAAAGCCGTGGATTGTGAGGGGAAAGTAAAAGATGGACAATTTATTGCTGATATTCTCATTGCAGCCATTGAGCAAGTGGGACCCCACAATGTTGTTCAAGTTGTAACGGACAATGCTAAGAATTGTAGAGCAGCAGGGTTGTTGGTTGAGGAAAGATATTCACATATCTTTTGGACACCTTGTGCGGTCCATTCACTCAATCTTATGCTGCAAAAGATTGGGAATAAAATTGCATGGATCAAAGAATTGTATGCTGAGGCTGAGGACATTCAAATGTTCGTCACCGACCACCACTTGTCTCAAGGCATCTTTAGATCATTTTCAAAATTGGAGCTATTGAAGGTAAGTGAAGTAATATTTACATTTGTCATTTTCTTATTTTCATAATTTGATTGTGCATTCTAATTTAAATTCTTCTTTAAAGATTATTTTTAAATTCTAATTTTTTTTAAAATTTGTAATAGGTTGCAGAGACCTGCTTTGCCTCTAATACAATCGTCTTGAGACGGCTTGTGAAAGTTAAAGAGGCACTTTCTAGCATGGTGATTAGCAACAATTGGTCTATATGGAGGCAAAGCGGCACTAAAAGAGCAACAAAAATTAAGAGCATGATATTAGATGACTCATGGTGGGATCGTGCGGAGTATCGCCTTAGCTTCACCGAGCCCATTTTGAGTATGATTCGCTATACTGACATGGACAAGCCATGCATTGGAGAAATATATGATGGTATAGACTCAATGCTTGAGAAGATCAAGTGCACCATAAATGCAAGAGAGCAAGACCCTAAAGAGACTTTCTTCAAACAAGTGCAAACAATTGTTGAAGAAAGATGGAACAAAATGACAACTCCATTACACCTTCTTGCCTTTGCATTGACTCCAAAATACTACAGTAGTCAGCTTCTTTCACAGCCAGGAAGGCTTCCTCCATATAGAGATTTAGAAGTGGCTGAAGGGTACAAGGCAGCATTTATGAAACTCTTCCCTGACCAAGATTTGCGAACTGTAATCACGAATGAGTTCACTGATTTTGTGCACTCAAATCATCCAGATGTTGATGCTTCTCGTGATAGGTTCTTAAACGATGCTCATAGTTGGTGGTACTTCCATGGACAATACTTCCAAAATTTGCAGCCCCTTGCAGTCAAAGTTTTATCACAAGTGAGTTTAATAAATTTTCATATTTTAGTTTTACTTTTAAAATTTAAAAGTTTCATAATTTCATTTATAATTTATAATTTTTTAATTGTTTACTTTGTCTTCATAGGTTGCTAGTTCATTTGCATCTGAGAGGAATTGGAGCACATATTCTTTCATCCACTCAGTAAAGCGCAATAATTTGCTCTCAAAAAGAGCAGAGGACTTAGTATATGTGCATTCCAACTTGCATCTCCTTTCACACAAACAATGTGACTACAATGAAGGGGAGACAAAGTTGTGGGATATAGAGCCAGAGGATACTGACTTGGATGCTTCCACTTCCCACCATGTTGCATATGAGGAGTCCGATATCCAACAAGAGCATGGGCACAATACTAGTGCTAGTGACAGTGCCATTGGCACTACTTGTGATTCATCTAGTCTTCCTACTTCATCTAATGTCAATGTTGACTTTGATATAGATGATTTAGAGAATCCATTTGATGATTAAAACTTTAAAAGTGTTGTAATATTGCACTTGAAGTTTGAACGATGAATATTTATCATGCATGTTTAAAAAATTAGATGTTTTAACTTTAAAATGATATTCAAGTTTATGGTGGTTTTGTTGTTTATATGATGTTATGTGATGTTATAATCCTAATTCATGCTTCTAGGCTGCATACATATATATTTTTTAATTTTTACATGTTTTTGTACTAACGAACCTAAAACGAACTGAACCCACCCCCCAAAAAATTTAGCCGAACCAGCGAACCAAACCCCCGAACCCGAACCGGAACCAGTAACTTAGATAAAGCATAACCACAATATGTATAAAAAAATGATTTCAATATCCCCATGCCGATAAAAGTGAAGGTTGTTGTTTAGGTCATGGCAAAGCTAGACACCAATTTGGCATATCCACAAGGAGAAATTTTTGTCAATTATCTTATATATCGTTCAAATTTGTACATCTTTGGGTTTCAAGTTTTCAACCTTTTAAGAAAGCTTGTAATATTTCAAACCTAACCAGTTTGTATAAACCTGAGGTACTGCCACATTGGTAATGATTGCTAATGGTTTTTTTCAGGTCATGGCCAAAGCCAGATGCTAATTGGTGTTTGAGACCCCTTGTAGAAGCCCATTTATCTTATACACTGTTCAAATTTTCTACCCTTGCATTTTGAACCTATGACCAAACTCGATTATTAACCTGAACCTGCCAATCCACCAATCTACCTACCTTATATAAGAATGACAAAGGCAAGAAACTAAAAATATCAAATCACAGCAGGAGCAGGCAAACATTTATCTAATACCTATGGACAATAAACATCACATTTTCTAACCAGTAATATAAATTTAAAATATTCATTAAGTTAATTTGAATAAAGTTACAAAAACAGCCATCAATGGCACTATTAGACAAGCTTCTACCAAGAGTATTTTTATAGCAAGGAAAGATAAATAAGCAGCAAGCCATAAACATGAACTTAAAATGCATATACTGATTTTCAGCTAAAAAGGATAAACAGAAGTACTGTGCTGGACCATAATTGAATAAGTTCATCTAGAACCACATGACTAGGAAGAAAACAAAAAACAAGATTGACTTAAAAACTGGCAAGTGGAGCTCCACTACATCCATCTGTGGCAGGGGTCAATATAAGAAAGTTCCAAGTTATGCAACAAAGAGGGTGTTTCTCGATATGAACAGTCATGGTATCCAAGGTTCCTGTAAGTTCAATAGATTGTAAACTGGTGGACAAACACCCATGTTGTCTGTGCTTGAAGACATTCTGAAGTAATTGCACACAGATGGGGGCATCTGGGAACCACCTTGGAGGAAAGAGTTCAGCATCCAACATATCCAGAAGCCCATTGACAGAAGCTGGGGGTTCCCTCTCTTTATTGTGGTCTTTCATAAGGCTCTGAACAGATTTTCTGTCCTGTTTAAAAGATAACTTGTCGGTGCACCTTATGATCTTAGTCTTAAGCTTTCATTTTTCAGACTCTGTTCACTTGAGAAGTTGATGGGATGCTTGAGAGTCAATTAACCCTCAACCTCTTAACAATGTCAGAGCACAGAACACACAGACATAATCAGAACTTAAAAGGAAAAATTCGTGCAAAAAAATAATCCACTTTATTGATGCTAAAAAATGTACACATAAGAAACAACAAGCTAAATAGTTAAACGTCCAAATTTCACTACTATTCAGAATCTAGTGAATCAAAAGAATTTGGCCTACTGGGTATTCAAGGGTTTTCATCTACCTTAGCGTTCAATCTGGCCAGTCTATTTACCACCTTCTTTCCAGGTATTTAGCCTACTTCATGAGTTACAAGAAGCCCTCACAGACAGGAAGCAGGGGCACTTAATCCTCTAAAGGTTTCAAGATGCTTTTCCCTTGGTTGAGTTTAGATTGCTATTATTTGGACTATGCAATAAGCCATGTTTGACAACGACACATGTTAAATTGAACATGTTATTTATGTCACATTACCCCAAAATTGTGTTTCATAGTATATCCATTGAGGTACTATTTTACCCATACAAAAAAATTGTACTGTAAATTTCAAGTTGTTTTAAGTGCAAAGCCTTTAGGACTCATCTTGTTTGTTGTATATTGTCATCCTTTGTCTTTATCGCATCTTCCCAAGATTGGAGAATTGAGCATTCTGAATTAGAGCAATGAAGTTCTCAAAAGAGAAGTTTGATAAAAACTAAAGCCCAAGGGTGCACTTGACTATGCAAAAGGAAAAAAATTTAAACACCATTCGCAAGTGTCAGCTTCGAATCAGACACACACCTAAGCAAAACATGTTGGTTTTCAAATGCAACTCAATGTATTGAGGCGCACACCAAGGAAGCCAAATGTGCTTGACAATGGAGTTACTTCAATATCATTATACACACATGTGCAAGTCAATGGTGTAAGGCACAACAGTTAAAGAAGGATGGAACATGTCAAAAAAAGGTCCAGAAATTAGAAGTGCAATATAAATACACACCCCTGAAAGGTGAAACTAAAGATTTTGAACTTCAAAATGATAGTTCAAAGGCACACACCTGGAAGCTAAGGCACACCTAGTATGGAAGTTCAGTTAAAAAAATTAAATGGGAACAAAACCCATTAAAAGAATACTCAGCTCAAAGGTTTTTTAGGCTTGTGTGGCTTCTACCATCGATTTCTTAGTGGGTATTCACGGCATGCAGCACCACTTACAGACTTGATGAAGAAAGGTGCGTTTGTTTGGACTCCTGAGGCACAAGAGTGTTTTGAGAAATTCAAGTGTTTGATGACTTCATGTCCAGTCCTTGCATTACCGGATTTTACTAAGCCCTTTGAGATTCAGTGTGATGCCTTCGGTGAGGGCATTGGCGTAGTTCTTATGCAAGATAAGCACCCCATTGCTTTCGAGAGCAGGAAGCTTAGGGTACCCAAGGGAAGATATAATATATATGACAAGGAAATTTTGGCCATCATGTATGCGTTGGCTAAATTCAGGCAATACCTTGTTGGCAGCAAATTTTGTGTGACAGATCATAACAGCCTGAGACATTTCCTAGGACAACGAGATCTCAATGATCGTCAGCAGAAGTCGGTAAGTAAGTTGCAGTCATATGACTTTGGCATTGCCTATGTCAAAGGGACTCAGAATGTTGTTGTTGATGCTTTGTCTTGCCGACCACATTTGAGCTCCATGGTTGAGATTTTAGAGGATTGCAGACATCTGATTACAGCAAAGTATGCCAAAGACTCTTGGGCTTCTAGCATTGTGGAGGGTTCAGTGCAGGACAGCAAATACTCCGTTGCAAATGAGTTTATCATTTACAAAGGGAGAATTTTCTTGACCCCAAGATTGGAGATGAAGAGAAAAGTGTTGAAAACCTTTCATGATGTGCCCATAGCAGGACATCCCGGGTATTTCAAAACTTACAAGCAGATATGGGAGTGTTTCACTTGGAAAGGTCTTAAGACAGATTTTTTTCGATATGTCAGAGAGTGCCTTGTTTGTCAATAAAATAAACAGGAGCATACCTATCCTGCAAGGTTACTTCAGCGACTTCCAATTCCTTATAGGAAGTGGCAATGTTTGTCTAAGGATTTCATTATGGGCTTACCGAAAGCCCAAGGTAGAGATGCATATATGTGGTTGTTGATCGGCTCACAAAGTATGCTCACTTTTTCCCAATTGGAGCTACATATCCAGCTACATAGGTAGCAAAGTTATTTTTCCTTGAAATATTCAGGTTGCATGGTTTACCTCGAAGCATTGTCAACGACAAGGATAGTCGATTCTTGAGTCCCTTGTGGTAGGAGCTCTTTAGACTTTGTGGGACCGAGCTTACTTTGAGCACTAGCTACCACCTGCAGACCAATGGCCAGACAGAGATAGTAAATAAATGGGTGGAGGGATATCTCAGGAACTATATATCGAGGCAACAAAAGGCTTGGGTGAAATGGATTCATCTCTGTGAGTACTGTTATAACACCACTCACCATTTGTCAATTTAGATGACACCATTTATGGCATTGTATGGGCATGATGTACCTAGCTTTCTTGATTTACTACTGAGTGACAGTAGATTACTTAGTGTTGGGGATCTTTTGCAGAAGAACCAAGATATCATGAGAGCTCTTCAAAAGAACATTCAGGAGGCACAAAATCAGCAAAACAGTATGCAAATCAGAAGAGAGTTGAGCGATCTTTTGAGCTAGGGGATATGGTGTATCTAATGTTGCAACCCTACTGTCAATCCACTCTTCGGAAGAGTGGTGTAAAGAAACTCAAGCCACGATACTATGGCCCTTTCAGGGTTACCAAGCAAGTAGGCAAGGTCGCTTATGAGTTGGACCTACTGGCAAATAGCAGGGTACACAATGTATTCCATGTTTCGCACCTCAAGAAGGCGTTAGGACATCACATTGTTCCTTCTTTAGCTTTACCACCCCTGGATGATGAGGGGAAATTGATTCTAGCACCTAGGGCCATCATATATTTCAAAGAGCAACGACTGCGGAGACGGGTCATCAAGGAATATTTGGTTAAGTGTAGGGACTTGCCAATAGAGGATGCTACATGGGAGAGCAAGGATATTTTGCAACATCCGGAGTTGAGATTGCTTGGGGACAAGCAATTTCAGGGAGGGCGGACTATAATGTCCCCTTCTAGCTAGACATTAGTTGTTAGTGGGATTAGCCTATTTTTTTGACCCTCGTAGGCTAATGGGGTTGGATAGAGGGTCTTATGAGGTAGAAACTTGGTCAGTTGGTGATATTATTCTTCTCCAAAGCTTTGTTGGGTTCAAGGTTGGCAAATGCAGAGGATTTGGGGCTCAGTTTGCATACTTACTATTTATAGTAAGTCATTCAGCTAGTAGGAGTCCAATGTTACTATTTATAGCCAACACCTGAACGTGATGTATTTGCAGTGTCGATCCTAGAGTTCAGTTGGTATGATGAAATAAGGAGTATTGACAAGTTATAACGTCTAATTATTATTAAAGGTGACTTTAATAATAATTAATATTATAAAACTATATTATAAAGTTATAATTGCACTTTATGTCTAATGGGGACAAAAGACATAAAAAGGGGGCCATTTATAATTAATTACTTGGGCACCAACTTCAAGATAATATTTTAACGACGCTAAAGTGCAAACTTTATATTATTTAAATGATCAAAAAGGAAAATTAGGGATCGACCTCCTTGAGAAAAGTATATAAGGAGGCAAAGAGAGAATCAATTCATCTCTTGAGCATTTGATAATTTATCTTTTATGATTACTTTGGCGTTGAAGGAGAGAAACCCAGGGTTTCTACATTTCCAGAGCTTTCAAGCATTGGAGAACGTGTATTCTTCATTGTTCTTGCATTCTTCATCCAGAGGTCAACTTTGTCCTGATTTAAGAGGTTTAATCAAAAGGTTTTGAACAGATTTCATTGTGGAGATCAAACATCATAAGGTCGGCATTCATTCATTGCTGGGCACACATCCCAAAGGCCATACCATCTGATTTTCTACCAGCTGTACCCCCTGTGAAGCATGGTGTGATTTTCCTAGGGTAAATCGCCTTGGTTTTTGAGCCCTTCTCTTCATCATTTTTGGCATCCATCTCAATAGGGGTTATTGGTGTGCTTTCCAAGGAGGAGAATATCATATTTGCAGCAGCTCATCCATTTGAAGAGTTTTATATTTCGCTGCCAGAAATTCCAGATTTTAGTATGATTATTATCTTCAATTACTGGGTATTCTATTATGTCTAAAGGCTTTGAAATAATCAATAGATGATTCCTATATCTTGCAGCAGTTCTTTCTTTCAGTAGTTTGCATGTTTTCTTAGTTTCTTTAATGCTTGGCATCATTTACGAGAAAATACAAAAAATTCAAATATCATTCAAAAAACACAAAAAAAAGCAGAAAACCCAAAAGCAAAACAAAACACAAATTCAGAAGTTAGCATTCAGCAGTACAAAAATACAGTTGGGGAGAACTAGGGTTCTTACATTCTCCAACATCTTCAATTTTTCCTTGAGTTGTTGGTCTAGTTTTCGTTGATAGGACACAATTTCTCCTAGTAGATTAGCAAGTCCATTTCTACCCAAAAGCCCCTCTAGGACATCTGGGTCAAATCTAGAGCACTTGTAGACCTGTTAAATTGACAGTACCATGGGAATCCACTTGTTTAAAATGTCCTTCAAGTCGTCATGAAGCTGCAAGTATCTGATATATGCATTCTTTAAACTGTTGTGCCCCTCCCAAGTTTCTCAAGTCTATTAACAATTTTGGACAATCTATGAGCAATGAGGTCATCGACCATGTCAATCACCCACTTGTTTCTGTCCTCTTTTGCTTCTTTTAATTGTTCATCCAGCTCCTTAATTTTTAAGGACAAAGCATCCTTCTCCTGCACTGGTACACCTGTTCAGCTTGATGGGGTGATGACACTAGGAGTATCAGCAACATGAGGGGAACGCAACAGGGATTGTATCTTATTATATTCTAGCATTAGCCTCAAATGTTCTGCCTGTAAATTTTTATAGTCAGCTTGCAGTTTTTTAGTAGCACCCTCACTGAACAAACTAGCAGCAAGGGAAGCATCTTGAGGAGCAGAGGTGTCAAATAATCTTTTGCAATCATGCTCCCAGTCAAGCCCCTTATTCTCCCTGCTACTTGTGGCTTGTTGGTTGCTGGAGCCATGTAAGATGCCAGGTACTAACCCTACACAGTAAACACCAATTCTGACTCAGAAAACATAAATACTCAGATCTGAGAATAGATGCCAGCATATGTTTTCCAAAACAGATGTTAACACAGGATGCTCAGGTCAGATCGGAATAAGCTCTTGATTCCAAACGGATTCACATGAATTAAACAGAAGTCAAAGAATGATAACAGGAAATTGCCCACTTAGATTAAGCTCACAATGGCCCAGGAAGAAGACAACTGAGGGCGTATCAATATGAATACAACTCAGATTCAATCACACAAAATTGCAATTCAACATCCAAGGTTATATGCATCCAAATCTACAAAACAGAATGTTTCACAATAACAGCGCTGAGTGGAATAATACCGATCCAGATCACATACAGCAACGATGAAGCTCACATGAATAACACCATAGACAGCAATAAGGAATGGCTTGATTACAGTAGCTTAATATCCAAATAGTCGACTGATTATGCTCACAACAGAAGTCATTCAGATCAATAACAAATTCACTTACAGACCCATTGCAACATATTGAAGTCTCTCGATTGCAAATCAAAGAAATGAACTACATACCCACTCGATATATAATCCCCCCTGCTGCTCACACAGTAATGCCGATAGTTGACTTGAACAGAGTCCTCAATCGAAGAAAATACTCCCTCCATGCTAGATGTGCTGAACCACCACTATGTCAATTGTATGATATAGAGGATGAGCAGAGGAGGGCGATAAAAGAAGGGACGGCGCCCTTACAGTGACACATGGTCAGCCACCAAGTAGCACCCGACTCCAATCATCAGTAATTCCCGAGTGGTAGCGCTGGAAAGAGATTGCAACCCTGACACATGAATGCTCGACTTCCACTCGCTGCACAAGATGCCTCAAATATTCACTATTTGCCCGATTTGGAAGTACTGGCAGCAAGAATAATGACAACTGGGAAACTGGATTGTTCGACAGGCAACGGCTTCCACTTCACTCGCACCTGTATTCGCAAGAACTCGACTTAGAGATTGTAAATGGAGATGGCATGAATGGAATGGGACAAGTAATCACAAGGTGAGGATTTCATCCCACCTTTGAGAGGATCTGCGGAGGTTTTCATCTCCTAGAAATCCAACGATTATTCGTCGAATCCGTGATCCCAATCTCGCTCAAATGATCCACAATATATAAGAAGCTATGGCGCCTTCCCAAATGGGTTGGCCAAGAATAGTTATTAATTATTATTATTATTTAAATTTAAATGTTATTTATTAATAATTTGAATTTATTTTATTATTATTTTAAATATTTTATTATTATTTTAATATTATTTTTAAATATTTATTAAATGCAGATTGAGTGTTTAAAAACACTGTTTCCCTCCAACTTGAGAATCGATCTCAATCAGGGATGGGGACATGACAATCCTCCCCACCCAGATGTTTCTTGCCCTCAAGCAACTTTGGAAGCTCAAAAATCTCTGCTCCTTCCCATGACCTCTCCATCCTCTTGGCTGAAACTACCTTAGGGCCTCCCTTGGATAGACCTCGAAGAATGACCTCCTTCCCATTAGCTTTGAACTTCAACTCTAGAGTTTGATAGTTTGTTGTGTACTCCCCAAGCAAGTGCAACCATTGCACTCCCAAGACCACATATGTCTCACCAATGCGAACTATGTAGAAATCATCCCACATCTTGTGTCCTGCTAAGGTCAACTCCATCTATTGCTGTCACATTAAATCCTTCAAAGTATTCTGCCCTTAGGCCCATCTTAGCCACTAGCCCTTCATCAATGAAATTATGGGTGGCTCCACTATCTATTAATATTGTTACCATTTGTCCTTGTATGTCCCCTCTATTGAGGAGAGAGCGATACCTTGGTGCTCCTGAGAGTGCTGCAAAAGTGCCCCACGAACGTCCTCCTTCCAATGTCTCCACATGCACATCCTAATTAGTAACACCTTCGGGTTCACCTTCTCCCTCCTCAGTGTCGCCATTAGAGACTACCTCAATATAGTGAATGTGTCCTTTCCCCAAACACTTGTGACCCAATGCCCAAGGCTCCCTACAAGTGAAGCATAACTTTTTCCTTCGGAGCTCATTCTTAGACACATCCATCTCGTTAGACCTCGGTGGTAGGCTTGTCGATTGAGGAGTAATCTCGTGAGATGGCTTCTTTTGGTGCCCTGTTGGTGCATTCTTGAGTATAGGTTTATTCTTCATGGTGGAATCCTCAAGGCCTAAGGCTCTTCAAATAGATTCCTCCAATGATATTGGCTCTAAGGCCCTCACCAAACTATAGAAAGACTCTGATAGCCCCTTGATGAACAACATAAGTCTCCTATCTGTCACATTTCGAACCATAATAGCAAGCCTTTGAAATTTTGTGACATAATCATCTACTGCCCCATGTTGCCTTAACTGTGTCAATTCCCTAAAGTACACCTCAAGATCTCTCCTGTCAATCCTTTCTATGAACTTTTGTGTGAAATCAGCATATGTAGTCACAAGGTCAAACCCTTGTGTCACAATGCCATGATGCCACCATTCGTGAGCTAAACCTTCCAGATGTAGAATGGAAAATTTGACTGCTTCATCTTCAGTCATAGAGCTGAGGGAAAAGTATGTATCTTGCTTTTGAACCCAAGCTCATGCCATAACATTTCCAGAACCATCAAATGTAGGAAGTGACAATTTACTTACCTTGTGTTGGAGGTCTCTACTAGATCGTTGCATGTGTTGCCTTCCTTCGTTCCTCGATCCATTCCTTAATTTGGCATTATTGTATTAATCAAAGGGAATCTCCCTTCAAGTGATGGCATCAAGTATCATGTAATCCTCCAAGATAGTATCAAAATCAAGTTGATTTTGTCCTTCTTGTGGTGCCTCTATCCTAGGAGTGAAAGTGGGTTGGGAGGGTCTAAGATTTGATCTACTTGAGGTTTTGCTCGAATTTCCAGCTCCAAACCATTCTGAATTTCCCTCATCAGCATTGTTTGGTACTGATCTACTGTTGGCGACTGCATTGGTAAGGTTTTGCATCATTTGCATCAGCATTTGGTTTATTTGTTCTCGCTTTTGCAGAAATGCTTTGATCTCATTGTTCTGATCTGCTATCTTCTTCTTACCTTTGCTTCTTATTCCATTGTCACTTTTCAGATTGGCTACCTTAGTCTTCTTCCTCTCTCTCTCTATAACTCTCAGGTCTCTTTGGCTATACTACATACACGGAAACTATCCATAGGCTGGTAGGATTATGGCTTTGATACCACTATAAGATGCTAGGTACTAACCCCACACAGCAAACACAAATTCTGAATTAAAAAAACATAAATACTTGGATATGAGAATAGATGCCAACAACTATTTTCCACAACAGATGTTAAGACGGTATGCTTAGGTCAGATCGAAATAAGCTCTCGATTCCAAACCGGTTCACATGAATTAAACGTAAGTCCAAGAATGATAACAAGAAATTGCCCACTTAGATTTAGCTCACAATAGCCCAAGAAGAAGACAATTGAGGTTGTATCAATATGAATACAACTCCAATTCAATCACACGATATTACAACTCGACACCCAAGGTTATATGCATTCAAATCTACAAAACAAAACGTTTCGCAATAATAGCGCTCAGTGGAATAATACCGTTCCAGATCACATACAGCAACGATGAAGCTCACATGAATAACACCATAGACAGCAATAAGGAATGGCTCAATTACAGTAGCTTAATATCCAAATAGTCGACTAATTATGATCATAACAGAAGTCATTCAGATCAATAACAAATTCACTTACAGACCCACGACAATATATTGAAGTATCTCAATTGCAAATCAGAGAGATGCATTACATACTCAATATATAATCCCCCCTGTTGCTCCCATAGTAACACCGGTAGTTGTCTTGAACGGAGTCCTCAATCGCAAAAAATACTCCCTCCACGCCAGATGTGCTAAACCGCCACTATGTCAATTGCATGATATAGAGGATGTGCATAGGAGGGCGATAAAAGAAGGGATGGCACCCTTATAGTGGCGCCCGGTCAACCACCAAGTAGCACCCGACTCCAATTATTAGTAATTCCCGAGTGGTAGTGCTAGAAAGAGATTGCAACCCCGACTCATGAATACTCGACTTCCACTTGCTGCACAAGATGCCTCAAATATTCGCTATTTTCCCAATTTGGACGTACTAGCGACAGGAATAATGACGACCGAGAAATTGGATTGTTCGACAGGCAATAACTTCCACTTCACTCGCACCTGTATTCACAAGAACTCGACTTAGAGATTGTAAATGGAGATGGTGGAAATGGGACGGGACAAATAATCACAAGGTGAGGATTTCATCCCACCTTGGAGAGGATCTGCGAAGGTTTTCGTCTCCCAAAAATCCAACGATTATTCATCCAATCTGTGATGCCAATCTTGCTCAAATCATCCACAATATATAAGAAGCTATGGCGCCTTCCCAAATGGTCAACCAAGAATAGTTATTATTATTATTTAAATTTAAATGTTATTAATTAATAATTTAAATTTATTTTATTATTATTTTAAATATTTTATTATTTTAATATAATTTTTAAATATTTATTAAATGCAGATTGAGTGTTTAAAAACATTGTTTCCCTCCAAATTGACAATGGGTCTCAATCAAGGACGAGGATATGACAAGCCATGACCCAAATGGCCAAAGTTTTATACCTTGTGCTAAAACTAGAACGAAAATAAGCTTGTTCTACTTGTTCCTCTAGAAGGAAGGCTTCCTAATCCTTCCTTTTGATAGTATCCAATGTTATTGCCGAAGAAATATCCCATTCAAGGAGTAGGAGTGTTGGCGTTTCAAATCGCACCTCTGGAATGCGTTTTGGAAACAGACAGCTATGTGCAGTAAATTGCTCTTCGAATTAGGAGGGGAAGCTCCCCCTTTTGCTGAGTTGCATAAAGAAAGTAAACTAAACTTAATTACGCCTATCTTTTTGGTTCAGCTATGAGAACACAAGGTTATAGAACACTAGATGTTGGAGCTGAGGTTTTCCCTTTAATGAAACTAGGTAGCTACAACTTAAACTACGCGTAAAACGTTTCTATCCTCTCAAGTAAACGCAGAGCAAGAGAGTTTAGAAATGGATGAGATTGATTTTCTGACAAAGATACTTAAACAAACTTTTCTTCAACATACATCTTAAAGCAAGCTGAAAAAGAGATCATTAAAGTATTACGGAAATATGAGACTTTTATTTCAAGAGCAACAAAGAAAGCTTCAAGATTTTATTTCCTCACACTTCTAACACAAAACGATAAACGGAAATCTGAGATATTTATATCGAGGCAAACAAAGCACGCTCAGGATTTTATTCACTCAAACTTCTGGAACAAAGATTACAATTTCGGGACAGCAAGTTGTAGCAAAATACTTGCAACATGCGATCAACCTGATTATAATTGACACATAACACATGCACTAAACAAGGATTTGCAGCTGAGGAGGCATGCAAACTTGCTCTTTACACAAAGTGAACTGACACTAGACGATAACAAACATGAAGGCAT
The DNA here is from genome assembly GCA_007115665.2 of Sequoiadendron giganteum. Classification (NCBI taxonomy): domain Eukaryota; kingdom Viridiplantae; phylum Streptophyta; class Pinopsida; order Cupressales; family Cupressaceae; genus Sequoiadendron; species Sequoiadendron giganteum. The sequence goes on along the minus strand of CM021104.1, from coordinate 301,605,819 downwards.
AAGCTCAGCGATTTTGTTATCACAAGCACTGTTAAAGAAAAATGAGCAAACACTGCTCTTATTTATAACTAAGTAGAGGAGTAGGGAACCCTAAAATCTCCTTGCTTTTACAACTACTGCTTGCCAACATGCAAGCTTTATTTCTAAATCTAGAAAAGTCAAAACATCTAAACCCTAGAAAGCATCTAAAAACGGAAAGTGCCAACTCATTACAACTTGTTACAACTGTTTTTTTTCTATCCTCATAGAATGGATAAGAATTGAGACAAGAATAGAAAGAAAGGGTGGAAGAAGCTTCTAGAAGAAAGCAGATTTAAATCTCGATCACATCTGCTAAAAAGCAAGCAACTTCATCTGTAGTAGGAGTGTTGATGCTATTAATATCAAAATGCCGCTTTTCCAAGATTTCTTCGCCATCTACAATAGATCTCAAGAAATCTTCACTCTCATTGGCCGCTTTCTTGAACCTCGCTGACATCATGGAAATCATCATCATTCTTCCAACATTGCCATCGCTGCCATGCAAGATACTCTGAAACTCGGCTTGGACTACGTCAAGCCCAATGTATGAACCATCCTCAAGGCAATACTGACAAGGAATTGCTGCAACAAATTCTCTAATGAACCTAAGAGTATCGATGACCATAGATGAAAAACGCACGAATAACTCGCACAAATCGCGAGTACCTGCACAACTAAACAGGCTGCGAGTTAATTGCAGTAAAACTCGCAGCCGATTGTTTTATTAAATCACAGCGATTTAAATTGGTTTACTCGCTGTAAATCGCGTGTTTTCACAGGGAAAATCGTTGGGGCGGATTTATATTTGGTTAAAAATCAACTAAACCTATTTTCACTGCTTTCTTTCTGCATTTTTACTCAAAATGTGTACCGACTAGGGCAAAACGTGATGCGGCAGGGGAAAACGTAACGACGCAGGGCAAAACGACGCACGATCTCCAGAGACTTTTATCAATTTTTCAATCTTATTTTCGTCTCATTCTTTTGCACGGGATTTGCACGGGATTTTTCAGGGTTCTTTTTTGTTCAATCCTTGGAAGAATCGCTGCAAGTTTTCACGCTTCCGTTTCTTCATTGTTTGATAATTTTTCATTAAAATTTAATATGTTTCCTATAGTTTTACTTTCTAAATGATATGAAATATAAATATAAATTTGATAAATATGTTTTTCCATTGAAATCTTAAGCTTATTAATATTAATGTTTTAGCCTTTTAATTTATTATTTATATATTATTAAATTTTATAATATTATATTTATTATTTATCAGAATAAAAGTTTTTAAATTTATTTATTAATTTAAAGGTTATAATATAATATTATTAAATTTATAATATTATACTTATAAATATAATACCACATAAATAGTAAATATTAAATATATTTAAAAGTCTTAAATTTATTATTTATTTATTTATTATTAAATTTTATAATATTATATCAATTAAATATATTATATTTATTATTTATTGATAAATTTATTATCTATCAATAAAAACTTTTAAATTTATTTATTAATTTAAAAGCTATAGTATAATATTATTAAATTTATAATATTATACTTATAAATATAATATTAGATAAGTAATAAATATTAAATATATTTAAAAGCCTTAAATTTAAATATATTTATTACTTAAAGCAACATTAACGATATGGATTGTGGAAACTTCATATCATTAAATATTATAATATTTAATTTATTATTTATAAATTATTAAATTTTATAATATTTTATTTATTACTTTCATAAATTTATTTATTAATTTAAAGGTTATAATATAATATTATTAAATTTATAATATTATACTTATAAATATAATACCACATAAATAGTAAATATTAAATATATTTAAAAGTCTTAAATTTATTAATTATTTATTTATTATTAAATTTTATAATATTATATAAATGAAATATATTATATTTATTATTTATTGATAAATTTATTATCTATCAATAAAAACTTTTAAATTTATTTATTAATTTAAAGGCTATAGTATAATATTATTAAATTCATAATATTATACTAATAAATATAATATTAGATAAGTAATAAATATTAAATATATTTTAAAGCCTTAAATTTAAATATATTTATTACTTAAAGCAACATTAACGATATGGATTGTGGAAACTTGATATCATTAAATAAAATTTTATCAAATTTAAAAAACAAGTTATTTTTCGAGTTTCAAATGTTTGATAAACTTGCCGAGTTATTGCCGAGTTTTTCCTCGAGTTTTTGCCGAGTCCGAGTTTTTCAACTATGTCGATGACTCTTTGTTTATACATTGCAAACTCCTCAAATATTCTAATATATGTATTTACCTTGAAAATGTGACCTTTCCACTCCAGGATCTGTCTTTTGTGTTCTCTTGCCATTGTAGAGCCATAAGCCATCTCTAAATCTGCAATTATGATTTTGTGCATTGGCTTGAACTCGACTATCAACTACTCAAAACCCTAGATACCTTGACGTAAGTCATGAGCTTTGTATCTTAACTGGAAGACCTGTGTTAGAATTTATTTTCCTCTGTTGATGAACTCTTCAATCCATTCCTGAGTCTATTTTCCACAAATAACCAACTGCCTCAACTGCTGCTGATCAGCTGGTGTTTCTGAGACTTGTGGCAGCAACTGGGTTGTTTGTGAGGTGCCTTGGATAAGATTTGATATATATAACCGGAGTTGACGATTTTCAGCCTTGAGGGCTGCCTTGTCTTCTCCGTCCTTCTGCACTCTTTCTTGAATATTCTCTGTTACCATTTTAAACAAACTCATATCAGCATGTCGGGTACTTTTACCAAGGTTTGCTTTGACCATTATGAAATCATCAACTTCCACCTCATCCCTGATTTTATCTTTAAGACACGTAGCTGTCTCCATGACCATTTCACCCTCAAGATTCCTCTCAAAATGCATATGTTTCTTGGCCTTCTTTTTGGGTGCTTCCTGATATATACTGAGGTCATCATCAATCACTTGATACAAAGGCCTTCTTCTCGTCCTTCCCAAGGAGCTCTCAAGCCAAGATGTGGTATCTCTACTAACATCCAAGGGAGGAATAATTGCAACATCGGCCTCTATCTCCTCGTCTTCCAAATCAATGTGAATTGGCGAAGACCTAAGAGATGGTAAAGGGTTTTGTATCAAACACTCATCTTGTACTTCTTCTTGAAGTATGGGCTCTGGTGGACTTTTGTTTCAGTTGTACGCTGCTCCTGTATAGCAACTCCTGTGTAGTCCAACCTCCTCTTAGTACTCTTTGCTGCTCTACTGCCCTTTGTGACCTCTTGAGACTGAACTTTTTCTTTCATCTTTGTTTGAGCTTTTGAAAAAGACGGAAGAAATGAATGTTTCTTTGGCAGCTTTGCTACTGGAATGGACTCTCTTCTTTTAAGGACTAAGAAAGTCTTGTTGTAATCTACCACTTGCCGTGTCCTTTCTTCCATTGTAATGCATTCTTTGTTGGCCCAGTTGACCTGTGGAAGAGGTTGTTGTTCAACCTGATTTCTAGTATAGGCTAGGAGAATCACATCTCCATCATCATCTGACAACCCTTCAATGTCTTCTGATAAACAATCTTTCATTTGGTGAAGGGTGAGCCTACTATTACTTCTCCTTCACACCTCGTACTCATCTCTGCAGTTAGCCCAAAAGTCTTCAAGTGCGGGCACATGAGCATAGTTTTGACCGAGTCGAGCTGCATAGAAGCCATGGGGATCATATGATCGTCTCTCGCTGAAAGGCTTGAGACCAAGTTTGTCTAACTCGTTACCCATTAGTTTAGCTTATGCGGATGTTCTACAAGTGTAAATACCTAAAGCAAAAGGAAAGTTTAAGGCTGGTTTCTTTTTGTTGCGCAGACGAGTGTGAACATTTGATACCTGTCTGAAGAATTCCATACACACTACTTCATTTAATGGATACCTCGGTAACATAAGAGGAGCTCCTGAATAACCATACACCCTTAGGTAAGTGAAGGTGGCAAACTGAATAAACCAATCAGCCCATTTTGATATTGCAGCCCTGGCAACAGATGAGATGCGAACATGTAGCTCATTCTCCAGATCTCGCAATGTGTAGATTAAGAATGCTTCATTCACCCATTTGTAATGATGTGATGCAGCAGTGAACTCCAACTGAGTGTAGTAATTGTAGACATGTTGGATGTTTAGAGAGCCCTCCGTGTTTAACCATCTGAATTTACCCTGATAGGCAACCAAGTAGACTAGGTAGGAGACCATATGGAATGCATGTCTATTGAAATACTCAGTTATCTGATGGTGTAGGCAATCACTGATCAATGTAGGCCAGTCATAGAACTCAGTTTTCTTCATTATGTGAGGTATCACGTAGAACATCCAAGGCTGAAACTTTGTTGCATCCGCTTGACCAGTAACCCGGTTGAGCAGAGTGATTATTATAGCAAATTCGTCCTTGAACTCTACTCTCCCGACGTTCTTTGGCAATGTGTTGTATTTATCTTTCAACCACCTTTGTGCAATCTTCTTGCTGTATTTTTCTTGATGCTCTTCCCATATCCTTTCACATTCTTCAATATTGATGGTGACACTTCCAGGCCATGGTGGGATGGAGAAGCATTTCTCAATCATGTCTGGCTTTAAGCTGCATATGATTCTTCCATCAACCGACTGTATTTCCCTTGTGGCTGGATTATAATGCTTGATAGAAGTGATTATGAATTCTAGGCTCTGTACTGAGAAAGGTACGGATGCTGCTGCAAGAAGCCTTGAATGGCCAAGATGCCTGATGGTCGTGTTGCCTGCATCTTCCAAAGGACGTAAATTGAATACTGGCTTGATATGATGCAAGTCAGTCTCGACTGTTACAATGAAATCATGGTACAACGCTGATTTGGTTTTGAACTCTGTAGGAGTGTACTCCATTCTGCAAAACTTAAAGATTGACAGTAAACACACCTAGGTTCTGACAATTTTTAGCAAACTTTCTAATTTTAGCTTGCTGATTTTTCTTCCTCAAACGGACGAAATTTTGAAATTTTTTCTGAGATATGGGTTTTGATTAGAATTCCATTACAAGCCAACCCAGATCGTCCATTTTTGAAAATTTGAAGTGAAGACTGAAAAAGCAGGAAACCCTAATTTTCTCCAAAAAAAGCAAAAAAAGTTGGCATCTGGGTATTGTTCTTGAGCATATTCTGGATGAACCCAGTTCATTAGATTTTGCAAACCCTAACTTCTAACTGAAAAAGCAACAACTTTAAGTTTCTCTGAAAAAACTGTGATATGGGTTTTGTCCAGAAGAAGGTTTAGCATAGACCCAGAAGATTAGAAATGGAAGAATTTGAAGTTTTCTCTGACATGCAAAATAAAAGCGACTGCTGCAACTTTGAGAAAATTCTTCAACAATTTGTGCAGAAGATAGAACAAATATGGATCAGCCTGCTGAAAATTGAAAGTAATATTAGCCTTCTTCTTCACAAATTTGATGTTCTTGATGAAGAAATATGAAAAAAGGAGGCCTTTTTTTATTGCAATCTGAAATTTTATGAGAAACCAGCAAGTTAAGGTTCTTGAATCTTGAAAAATATAGGTTTGAAGTTGCTGCTTTGTTTCTCCTTGAAGACAACTGCAAGAAAATATGAAAAATAATGCATAGAGATGTCCTTAAATAAGTTTTTTCTTTCAAAACAGCTTCTCAAAACCCTAATTTCATGAAACCCTAAACTTAACTCATGCTTTGAACAAAGGCGTTTTTCCTCTCTTTTGAAAATTTTGAAAATTCTAAAAAATTTACAAAGGCATGAGAAGTTGGGCGCCCATCTTGAGGTATGGCGCCCAGTCTCCCCAGACTTAGCCACTTTTCCATCATTTTTATCTTTTGTTCATTTTACAACCCTGTTTCAACTCTGTCTCTCGACTTCTTGATTGATCCGACAAACGAACTGGATATTCTATTACGGAGCCTGATCGAATTTGACAACATGGTTCTGGAGACGTCATCTACTAAAACCTTCATTTGACCCTTCGAATTATCAGGCACCTATCTCTGATAGGGGCGCCCATTTTCTCCAGTGTTAGCCATTTTCATGATCTTAAATTTTATGCTTGTCTTCTGACCTTCAGATGAATTGATGATTTTGGGCGCTGTGTTGATCAGACTGACTGGCTGACGGATTCACCGGATAGCTGAGATGATTCTGGAAGGAGTCTTCTGGATACCTCATTTCCGGAAATTGACTTCTGGTGGCTCTAAACCCGAGGTGCCCTTCTCCTTCAGGGGCGCCCATGGCTTCCAGAGTTAGTTTTTATTCTGTGTTTTCACTGTTACTTCCAACTTCTAAAATATCTCTCTCCGTGACCTCTGCTTGTCTTGGATTTTCCGGTGACTGGATGATCTGACGAACGTGCCGACTAATTCGTTGTGGAGCCGGGATGATTCTGAGCAACATTGGCCTGGAGGCAAAAACCCTAATTTTAGCTTTTGACCTCTTGAAAAGCTGGGCGCCTATCTCCTTCTAGGGCGCCCATGGCTGGCGGTGTTAGAAAAATTTATGAACTCTTCAACTTTTTGCCTTGTTTAACGTGCCCTCCTTAGCTTTGACTGTCAGAATGAAAAATATTCCAAGGCATTGTAGTATGGGCGCCTCTTCTTGACTGGGGCGCCTATAGTCTCTAAACTTAGACAAAAAATTTCATTTTCATTTTTCAAACTTCTTTTGCCTATTCCTTGCTCTTTGTGCACATTGTTCGTTGACAGCCTCTGTTTGATGCTCGAATGTTTGATTCTGACACCTAGTAGCTAACTGACCTCCATTGATGACCTTGGATCTCCGAAAAAGCTTCTGAAAAAGCAAAATAGACCCAGTAGAGTAAAACTGATCTTTTTGTGATTTTGACTGCACCAGCCTGATGAGGAAGTATTTTAAGCCAATCAAAATCAATCTTAACCCTAACGGCCAAACTTTCTATTTTTAGAAAATTTTACAAGTATCTGTTTCGTATGAAACCCAGAAAAAGTTTCTATTTTTAGAAAACTGCTAAAATAGAAATTTTCCTCAAATTTAGGGATGAGAAACTAAAGTCTAGGTATTGTTGGTTTGATCATTTTGAACCGACCCAGATTGCCTGATTTTGAAATTTCTAAGTTTTTGACCCTCATGCAAGACATGCAAAACCCCGATTTTGACCTTTTCTGACAGATTTAACAGTATTTTGACTCATTTCTTCAAAATGCCTAGGTGTAGCAAAAATTTTAATTTGGGGTACAACAAAGAGCAAACCATTATCTTGGACAATCTTTCTTCCCTCATCTAGAGTGTTGTTTGCAATTCTAAGATTCACCTCTTGCATGATTTGTTTTGTGATTCCCTCCATCTGGGATGGGCTTGCCTCTCCTTTGGCCTTGTGTAATTTACTTTGGAATTCTTCTCTTTTCAATCTTATCAAGTAGTCCTTGAATTCTTTAGATTTGATGAATTGATGATCAGACATGAATTAGGTACATGCCAAGGCTCTAATGTCATTTGTCTCATCCTCTCTACTTCTGTCATTAATGGTTAATATGTCCTGAGGTATATCCAGAATCTACTCTTTGAGGTGATGGGATAATTTGATTTACCCCTTCTCCAATTACATTTTCCCCAATCTCCTCTAATTTTGGTATGTCAGCAGAGTATGCAACTAATGGTTGCACAACTTTTCTTTTATTTTTTTGGTTGCTTAGGAAAAGGCGCACTTGATCTTGCAAGTTCCTCTTGCATTTGTTGAGATGCCATGGGCATTTTGGCCTTTTCCCTTGGCCTATAGATCTCTACAATTTTCTCTGGGTCCTCCTCATGTTGTGGCCTTTCTTCTAGTTTCTTCTTTGGTATGACTGAAGGCTTGCATGCAAAAGTTTCAACATTATCCATTATAGCCCTAATTTTGTCAATAGGTTCCTCGATATCATGATATGCTCTTGGATAATTAGGGCTTTCTCTCTTTCTCTACTCCTCACCTTTCATCAGCGTATCCCATTTTTCTTTTCATGCCTTCACTTCTTTGTCAAATAGGCAATTTCTCAATACATCCTCATACAAAACTTTGTGATAAAAAATTGGCCTGGCACCTATTCTGATTTGGTTGATGAAGCCCTTTGGGTCAAAATCCCTTTTGCTGTCAAGGCCCATCCTATAAGCCTACAATGTGGGGTATAATGCCTCTAACCCCTCTTTGCTGGTGATGATGAAATCTGAGAATTTGATAGAAGTAGGGAACAAGGATCCCTTCTTGTGATTCCTCAAACGAATCTTTTCAGATTCATTTAGTTGCCAAATGATTTCCAAATAGGCCAATCTTTTAGGTACAGTTCTTGGCAAAATATGGGGTCTAACTAGAGACCCACATATCCTTATTATAGTGGTGTTAGAATGGAGATACCAATCTCCCCAATTATGTTGGATCCCTGATTCAGGTACCCTATCCTTTGGCCTCATAAAATCCATGATTTCCTTAGGCAATATGTCAGAAGTAGCTCCTAGGTATCTCAAATTTTGATTTACAAAACATTCTATGAATTGGCAACCAATTCACTCTATAATTGATTTTATCATTATGATACTCCTTAGCTAAGGCATTGAAGTATATGGGCTTGTTTTCTGCTAAGTTTAGACCAAAAGCCTCTAATATATATTATTTATCAATTTTGATCAAACCACCACCATTACTAGCTATAACAGCTCTAGCATTAGCATCATACCTATCTACAACAATTTTGATGTAATCCACATCTACAAATACATTTGGAACTATTAATTTCCCAAGGTCTTTCCAGACATTAGAAATGGTGATTTTGGAATATTTCCTCTTATACCGATGCTCAAAAAGCGACCACCCAATGCTAGACATGGTAGCATCCCGGCAATCTCTAACATTATCTATCAACCTGTCCGTTAAAATGCCAAACCCTTGAGCATGCATTGCCTTCCATGAAGACCCCAGGAGTTGAATCATTAAGTCTTCATCCAAAGCCCTTCTTGACTTTGCAAATTGGGCACTAGTTTGACTCATCATGTCAGGTTTTTTAGAAAATCTAGGGCTTCAAAAAATGGCTATGCTTCTGAAATTTAGGACAAGACCCTAGATTTTTCTTTCAACACAATAACAAAACCCTAACAATGCTAGAACATTCAATTTAAGCCAAATTTTGTGAATTAGGCTGAGATTTCTATGACTTACATGCGGAATCTTGAAACCCTAATTTCACTTCTTTGTAAATTAGGGTGAGATCTGCAGTGGTCACAACCTTATGTTTTATTCAAATATTCTTTAAAATAAAACTGCATGATGCCAAGAATTTGGACCAATAAGGAGTTGCCAAACAGATGGCAACCTTACACGTTTTAGTGGCCCCACATTCAACATAAAGCTTGTGAGCGAAAATGGGCACTTGGACCTCCGTAGCATTGACAAGGACAGATGTCATGATTCTACATCATTGCAGCTTCAATGGGCACTTCCTTTAACAACCAATGATATGAACCAAACACGCAATAAAATGTCACATGGAGATGACTCAACACATGGCCGCTTCAAAGAAGCAAAGAGAAAGATCGGGCCCACGATATGACAAACATGTGTCGCAATATCACGGCATCGCGGCTTCAGCCATTTAGAACTTTATGCATGTGTGATGGACAAAAACGGTGCAAGACCAATGAGCAGCGGCCATTTAGGATCATCGTGTCATATAGTTGGCGTGTAACCAAGCACTGACAATGACACATGGCAATAGAGCACATGGTCGTAGCTGCAACGATCACACAAAATAAGAACATGTGATGCATAACGAAACAAGCAATGCAATAAGAAAGAGACATGTGGTGCCAATGAGGACCAAAGTGGGGACCACCAACCAACACACAACAGAAGTAACTTAAGTCATTTTAAGAGCACGCAAGTTAATTGGCTACCGTCGGTTACTAGGAAAAGCAGCGAATCAATGAACGATCATAAGGACTCGCAAGGATAACTTAAGGAACCTAGAACAGGGTGAGCAAGTCACTGAGAAAAAATAAAATAAAGCGACGTGGCTCTAAAAGCAATTTTAGCACCTAGGTTTTAAGGCAAGAAATCATCAAAATTAATCATATAAACCCTAAAATTTTGTAAGTCCTAACAGGGTCCAAAAGATTCATTGGCCTTGGATGTTAGGAAAGTCTCTAGAGGTAGTTCTCAACTTCAAGTATTTTCCAGCTTGGCCCCATGACCATCAGCCTTGGACATTCCTCTATGTTCATTCTCAAATCCTACTTGGCCCCTTTGCTGGTTATGGAAGGCAATATTGTTAATTCTGCAAGTTCAACCCTTACTGAAAACATGGATGTCGGCATCAATCTTCTTTCATGATTTCCAGCTTGCACTCCAATTATTTTCTATTGACTCCATCTTTCTTTCAAGGTACTTCCCTCATAAATCTACTAATAATGCACTACATCTTACGCATCAAGGTTTGCCCACTTCCAGTTTACGCCCCTTGCTTTGTTCATCTCCCACTTGTGTTTGGTTACATTTTATAACCTAGGGTCATTTTACCCTTGTATTTCTCTTAAAACATATTTTACATTTTGAGTCCCATTGACCTATTTTTCGTAATTTGTGGGAATTAATTTAATTTCTTTTTCTTTCTTTCTTTTGTAGAGTTTCTTATAATCTTCTATTCAATTTTATCACTAATGAGTTTACCTTATTCTACACTTTCCTTTCCCATTTTCTTGTCTTTTCAACATAAAGGGAAAAATATAGGACCCGTATGATGATAAGATGTGACTGAAGGATTAGGTTGAAGCAAATCGACTAAACTTTGAGCATACCTCAAAAATAAATGTATTGGCATACCACCAATAAAAGCGCTATTCTTAGTTGGACTGAAAAAAAGTGCAGAAAATCTGTTGTTTCTTTGTTCGATTTTTTGGTTGCTATAAGTGCAATACAGACACAAAATATTACATTAGGATAAACAATAGAAGGTAAATCATTTGCAGTCAATGCCACAAACAATAGAGATGCAAAGATAACCCACCTTCATAACAGTGCTTTCCTTCATGGCATGACTAGGCATTCCATATAGTAGGCCCGCAAGTACAACAAGCCCATTGGCCACCTGGATATGAAGTAAAATAAGTCTTATATTGCTTAAAGGGTGATATAAAGTTCAAGTGGTAAAGTCACAACAGAGTAAATTAATCAACTGCATCTTTTTAAAGGAAACCACTGAAAAAGGTGACTGATAAAATAGAGAACAAATCTGACCCAGCCAGTATAATAAACAAGTACAATAATCTAACTGCCCAGATGAGTAGCATCATAGTAGTTCCTCATTTAGAATAATCAGACCTGTGCCTGTGACATCTGTGAAGGTAGTACTTGACCTAGCACCAGTGGCAGCCAATAATCAGGCAGAACATGGTGCCCCAAAACGTGTAGAGCATTGATGGCATGTTGTCCAACAGCTAAATCAGCATCACTGACAGCACTGCAAATTAGAACAAATATCCAGGACATAAATTATGAAAGAGTTCTAGGAAAATGAGACAGCTAAGACTAAGAGTACTACTTTAAAAGTATGTGAAACCAATGAAGATAACCTGCAAAGACAAGGCACTATAGTGTCTAGATAATCTGCCACCTTCTCTTCTGCTAGAATCTACAAGTATAGAATTTGAAAAAAATAAGTAAGACTGCAGCTAGTGCTATACAAAATCTCATCCAAGAAATAAAAGGGATCACTTTCACAATCATCAATTATATCCTTTCTATAAAATACATGTATCTATGAAATATCCGAACTCTCCTGTATCCTACTGCCAATTTTGCTACCCAGAGTGCATCACTAAAACACTATAATGGAAACATTTGACCAAATAACTAATTTGTAGGAATGTCTTGTCAACAAACCAGCAATGCGTACAACACACGAGCAGCACCTAGACGAACATTAGAAGTCCATTGTTTAAGATCCTTTTGCACAGGATAAATCAACTGTTCCATATATGCCTGCAAATAGCAAGGATGTTCCAAATTATCAGAAGGAAGATTTTAAGTTATCAATAAATTCAAATTTCAAATATAATTATTAATATATTAGCTTCTTCAAACATGATCAGTACTGATAATTGAAAACTAAAGGATTCCTGCTCTTTGAAAAAAAACTTTATGGCAAGACAAAGTCTAACCAGTAATGAAAACCTCTCGATCAACATAAGGATGTCCTTCCCAATATTTTATTACAATTATGTATAAGTTCTGAGGACTTTCCCCAATATATATCAATTATATTATACTAAAAAACAGGCATAAAGCATTTCCTCTCCTCTTGAAATGCTTCAACTTGAGAGAATAAGTGACAATGGTTCTAGACTTCTAGTTAGTAGTTCATATTCTTCCACAAAGACAAAGAAACCTCTACATAACAAGGCAGTCCACAATGTAACTGCTCCATTTTATGCAAAGCTGGAGATCACACAACAACTAAGGGGCTGCCCCCTTTTACCATAAATACTTGAAACAACAAGTAAAGATACCCAACTAGCACCCACCTGTCCAAATTTCATAGAAACGTAGATCAACACTTTCATTGACATTTCTGTGAGATCGAAAAGACATGCATAATTGACACTTTCTAACAATATAACAGCCTTCCTTATATAATATTACTCCAACATAACGGGATAAAACTTAAACACTGCAATGACAACCATTTCACACATCATGTTCTTCACTTAAAATAGATCTACTTCACAAACTGAAAGAAAGACATTAAAACCACATTTAGATATGTTACTTCTGTGTAATTACAAATCTGACCTCAGGAAACACTAAGACCATAAAATAACTCATGAAGTGTCAATTCAAACTATGGAAAGCATTTGTAAATCATTCTAATAAAAATTCAGATGACATTACCATTCTTTGATTGGCGCATTTAAATGGCATTCATGGAGTAATGAAGTATTTGTTTATACAAGAAAAGAAATAGAGATGAATGCACTGTAGTGAATGTGGGTAGAATGCATAACTCCATATTTCAAGAAAGCGAGCAGAAAATTGCATAAGAGCATCATAGAGGGGAACTTACACAAGATATAACACAGAGAGCTTCTGGTAGACAACATCTTTATTTAGCATGCCATTTACACTTCATAATATCAGTGTGAAGAATAAACTGCTTCACAAAAACAGGGAGCATTCTAGTTGCTTTGGTGTTGAAATTAAAAAACCAAACTGTATTCCTTGCATAAGAATTCTAGGAACATATTGTTGTACACATGAAATTTTCGTAGTGTCAAGCTTCAAGCTATAATCTATAATTTTCTCAAGAGCAGGACATCATGTTTCCATCTTTGTTGTTCTTCTTTTGTCTTCACAAGATTGTGGAACTAAGATTTTCAAATCACTCGTCATGGTGAAGGAGAGGTTGCTGCTGAAGAAATTTGCTCAGGCTGGTGTACAAATATGCACCTAATAGAAGGTAAGCATGTTTCAAGTTAAAGGAAGCTAAAACCTTATGAAGGGTATGCATGAATAAAGCAAACAGAAAGATGGTTGTAAGGTGCACTCCTTTGACAATCAGACCTTCAAAATCATGAAATCTGCAAAGCACAGTTGTCAACTGCACCCCTGAATTGAAGATTATCAAAAGCTGAAGTATAGTACACAGGTTCGCACCTATGAGGGAGAAAATTGAAATCTAAGTTAAATTCATAAGTGTGCACCTAAGTGACTTAGTGAAGTATGCCTAGTTTCAAATTGAAAAGTTTCTAAAGTGTAGTTCTAAGGAACACACCTCATGGGGCCAAAATCGAAGCATCGAAATCAGTTATAAGGGGTGCACCTAAAGGAAATGCATAGTCAAGGTTTGAATACCATTGACAAGTTTGCATTGATATAAAGGAGATTTCAAGGTTATTTACTATGTCGAAGTGCACATCTGAAGTAAAGCAGAATCAAAGCTAAGATGTTGCATGATCTGCACACCTTTTTGAGAGGTTTTGATTTCCAAACTTGTATAAAGAGGATGCATATTGAGGTGTGTGCCTTAGTGATTGAAAAAATATGAACAAAGGTGCACAACCAAAAGAAGTAAATTCCAAGTTCCAATGTCCACCATCACGTGTGGGCAAGAACATGAAGTCTGTGCTTATATGAGAGCAGATAATGTTTTAAAAGAATCCAATCAAGTCCCTTGCATAGGCACATGTCCAAGAACAAGGACTTCATAAATAAATTCAAAACCTAGATTTGTAAAAAGAAGAAGCAGATTTGTAGGCACACCTCATAAAGACAAATTCAAAGTATAAAACTGTACATAGAGGTGTGCACCTGAAAGCAGAAGTCCAGGACTAAAGTTCAAAATCAAATTCCATAGTGTGAGGTGCATGTCTACGCATGTGGCTAAAGAAGGTGCAAATTCAAATTCAAAGTTTGTATCAAGTAGAGCACACCCTGATAAAGGAAAACTCAATTTCAAATCAAATGTTTGGGTCTATTTATAGGCATGCATCTAGTGATCAAGTCACACCTCACTCAAAAAAACTGATTTCAAAAAGGCATGTTCAAATAGCCTATATAGAGGCACATGTGGCATGAATAGGGGTGCACCTCATCAGAGAAATTTAATTTCAAAACAAATTTTAAGGCCTATTCAGAAGCGCATGTGGCATAGACGGGGTGCACTTGTATAAGGCAGAAGGAGATTTCTTGAAAAGGTTAGACTGTTGGTGCAAAGATGTGCACCTGCCTGAATGATATGCAGCCAACCAACCATCAATAAAAGGGATGCAGCTACTAATAGGAAAAGGAACCACTTCAAAAAAGCCTTGACCTTTCAAAACCAAATCAATTCTCCTATAAACATCAAAGCAGCACCTAAAACAGCAGCAGGCTTTTAAAAGCAAATAAAGATAAAGGTTCACTGATATCTTTAGAGGAGATGGTGCCTGTTTTAGAAGTCAAATTTCCACTTAAATAAGCCTCTTTCCTTCATTATGTCGCACAGAAGACAGCACACAGCAGAACTCTAAGATTATCAGCAGAATTCCATCATCAGAAGAGTGCCAAAAAGCAATTGATAAAGGCATGACAACAGGATATTATCAGCAGCAGGCTTATTCATTTTGAAATTTTTTACAGTCTTTTTCTGCAAAGGTCACTTGCAAAGAAATATCAGTCATTGCAGCAGCTGCTTGTCATCAAAATCTTCCTTTTTCTATCAGTCATCATCATTCTTTGAAGAAAATAAGACATGCAACAGTGAACAACAGTTCTTCTTTCTTTGATTTCTTCTTTTCTTCTATCAATCATAGTCATTTTTTGAAGTAAAAATGGTCATAAAACAACAGTAAGTTAGGATATTGCTCAGAATTTATCCATCAAAGAAAATAGGTCTGAGCCTTCAAAGAAGCATATTAGCAACCAAATCATTCAACATTACAAGAGATAAATGCTAGAGTTTCAGAAATTGTGGGTTCTAGCTAGACTTTGATGAGGAGAGATCAATCGAAGGAGAGGGTGATCAAATTCAATTATTCAAGGCATCGAGAAAGTGAATTTTCATAATTTCAAATATCTTTGAGGATTCACCATGTGCAAAATGCAGAAGAGCTCTATCACAATCATCAGAATTATCTACAAGGCTACTTATTCAAAAATCTATTTTTAGCCCATGCTACAAATGGCTCACACTCTTTTTACTATTACCATTTTCAAGGAAAAGAACGTATGTTGACTTTTGCTATTTTTAACTAGAGCTATTTATATCACATGTTATTTTTAACATGATGAGCTTTATAAGGAGTCAACTATTGTTAGATCATCTATCTGTAGATCTCTTGTTATGTGAAAGATGTTGTTTACCTCACTGAGTATAGTTCAATGTACTACATACTACTGAAGTAAACTGAATATGTGCAGAACATGGAACATAAATATATAACATAATATGATTGAATCATGAAACACTTCTATTCATTTCCAGTAAATATCAACATGTACAATCTGACTGTCACAGTATTATTAAATCCACACATAACCCATCCGACTATATGATCCCAGTACATATAGCGCTCAACAGTGATTGTGTAACCAACCGTTGTGCCGCTTCATAATCATAACTGCCCCACTAACCAAGACTTAGTTACATGCCATTAATTATACTTACTTATTCCCGCTACGACTATGGTTTTATTATCAAAGCAACCGGCTGACTACTCTAAGGCCGGCTGACAACTCTAAGGCCGACTACGCTAAGGCCTTATGTCGGCTTACATCATCCCCCGCCAAAAAGAAGTCGGCTTCCCAGATGACTAACACAAAAACTAGGAAACCTTTTACAAAACAAATTTAGTGAGGAGGGTTGAGAGGAAGTCCCTAGTGGCTGGGGGATTGAAGAAGTGGCTGCCGGAGTGGTGAGCTGTCGCAGTCGGTACACCTCCTCAGTACGTTGTTGCAGGTGACGGGTGGCCTTCAAGTCCTTCTCTCGTGTGGTCTTCACCAAATGCACCACCTCCTTCAAGTTCTTGCTAGCCTTCTCCAATTCTTCGTCCTTCCTCACCAACTATCTAGCCATCTCTTCCTCTTGCACCTTCATCCTCCTCTCCATCTCCAATATGGTGGTATCTCGGTCGATCACCTTCCTGTTTTCTTCCTCCAATAGGTGAGAGAGCTCCTGCCTTTGTTTCTCAAGAGATTTTGCCTTGGCCTGAATGTTTTGGGAAAGAGCGATTGCCTGCTCTGCCTTCTACGCCATTTTGTCCACCCTCATCTCAAACTCCTTGCAGGCTAGGAACAAAGACCTGTATGCTGCCTCCATTTCAAAAAGTTGTGTCACCAACTTATCATCCTTCCCATGGAAGGACGGTCTCTTGGGATACCAATTTCCCATCATCTTTGGTGTCTTTCTGCCTACCCACTCGCCTGTGAATATTCTGTTGAACTCCTTTTCACTCCCCGAGTTCATGAACTCGATGATCCACCTAGCCTCTTTCTCTGCTATTGGTGAGTAGTTTCGGTTCAGTGTCTTTGCAATGTCTGACACTTCCTTTATGACCAGCACAATAGGCTCGAGGTTGTGGCTGTACCTCTCAATTGTGCCTATTGGGTCCTCTCTGTCAGGCTTGAGGATCACCACAACAATCCCCTCAGATACATCTGCCTCACTGGACTCCCCATCGGTGCTAGCAGCTACAGGTACGCCTGGTTGCTTTGCCATCGGAGGCTCCCCATCCGATATGATGTGTAACACCTGGTGTGCCAATTCTCCCACCTCTCCTCTTGGTTGCTCTGTGTTTGCCTACTAAACTGTTGGTATGTGTGTCACTAGTTGTGTACTCTCTATTGTCCCCATCGGCTGAGTGCTCCCTGTTGGTACTCCCTCTATCTCCCTCAAGCCAGGCGAGTGTATGGGGGAAATGTCCTCTTCCCGAATAGGGGACCCCATTTGCATCCACCCCTTCATATTTTACCCTTCTCCACACTTCTTGGGGCGGACTTCATGTGTCTCTTGCCATTTTTTTCTAGGCTGGGCGGACTTCATGAGTTTCATGCCATTTTTCTCCAGGGGCGGACTTTGACCTTCTTGTGCCAAGGGTGGACTTTGGCTTCCTTGTGCCATGCGCCATCTCCAAACATCTTGGGCGGACTTCAGCTTCCTTGTGCCAAGGGCAGACTTGGCATCTCTCTTGCCTATGGCGGACTTGGCATCTTTCATGCCTATGGCGGACTTGGCATATCTCTTGCCAGTGCCTATCTTTGGCATGCCAAAGGTAGGGCGGACTTTGAACTTTCCATGCCATCCCCTTTCTTGAGGGCGCCATTCTCAGACTTAGGCATTTTTCCAAAATTTTTGCCATTTTTCAAACCTTTTTCATTTTACCTTGATTTTCTTGATTTCTGGAGACATGTTGATTTTCTGCTCTGTAGGATCCAAAAATAGAAACTTTCCAAAAATAGAAAAAGCAAAAAGCATCCCTAAAAAATAGGAACTCCAAAATGGCCTAAAAATGCCAAAAATCAAAAAAGCAAAAAGCAAAAAAGCAGAATCCCTAAAAAAATAGGAAGTGTCAGAAACGACCGAAAGCAATGGCGATCTTCGTCTACCGGGTCTTCTAAGCACTTCTATGACATTAAGACACACAAACAGGTTCGAAATCTCAACTTAGCCGAACTGACTTTCAAAATTTACCCAAATTAAAGACTCTAAACTAGCGTTTCAGAGGGCGACATCAAAACTTGGGGGTCCCCATTTGCAATGGGGCGATGTGTGAAATAGGTCACAACAGGACCCTTCTTTGTTCGCTTTTAGTTCCTTCATCATTCTCAACATGTCACGATGGAGAGCTTGTACGGTTTTTGATTCATCCTCGCTCTCCCCCGCGCTTTCTTCATCATCATGCTTCTTCCCTCTAGAGGATGTCTTGTTCTCGCTTTCAATATCCATCGCATGGTTATATGCTTCAGTGTACGAGGATGGAGGTACCACCTTCATTTTCTTCCGTAGCGAGGGAAGCAGACCTTCAATAAACCATCTCTTCTTTAAGCCATCTGCTAGCTGTGACTCAAGTTTCCCCAATAGATCTTTCAGTTTTCGGTTGTAGGTCTACACACTCTCGTGCTTCCCTTGCTTGGTGTTATAAATCTCTGCCACAATTCCGATGTCGTCCCTCGCTTCAGTGTACGAGGATGGAGGCACCACCTTCATTTTCTTCCGTAGCGAGGGAAACAGACCTTCAATAAACCATCTCTTCTATAAGCCATCTACTAGCTATGACTCAAGTTTCCCCAACAGATCTTTCAGTTTTCGGTTGTAGGTCTGCACACTCTCATGCTTCCCTTGCTTGGTGTTATAAATCTCTGCCACAATTTCGTTGTCGTCCCTCAAAAGTCTGAATTCATCTTGAAATGCCTACTTCAGTAACCTCCACGAAGCTTTCTGTGTTTGGTCCAACTCTGAGTACCAGTCGATGGCACTATCTCTGAGAGTCGTCGGAAAGGCTTTCAACCAATGATCCGGGTCATCTTCTCCACTTGCTATCCAGATTGTCTCGCATGTTTTGCAATGTTGAACTGGATCCTCTGACCCATTCCCCGTAAACTTCGGTAGCTTCTGTCGCTTTGGAGTCACCATCCTTCCCCACTGTCCTCCTTGTGTATTGGACCCGACTGGACCGGTTTCCCCGTTACGTTCCGATGCATCACTTGCACTCTCGGCCACGTACGACTCACTCTCCCGTCCTCTGTCAGCGTCCTCTACACCTTGAGTTTCTTGGTTTCCACTCCAGTGCTCCCTTTGCCAAGGGGTCTTGGGCTCAGATCTCCCTATCCTCGACCCTTCGTCGTCGTCCGGTATGGACAACTCCCGAATGCGTTGGATGCTATTCTCAAGTTCTCCACTCAATTCATCTTCGTTTTCTTGGCTTTTATATTTTTCTATGTACGGGGTGATGAAGGGTTCCTCATTCCTCCCTTCCACAAAACTCTGATGTGCTCTAGTGATAGATTGATCTATCTTCTCAAGATTAGCATTTGTTCTTTTTATACTTTGATTTATCTCAATTAAATCTTCATTCAACTCCTTATCAACTTGCCTTAATATTCACCGCCGGTTCTCTTGCTCCTGTACTCTCAATGATCGTCGAACTCTTTCCTCCTCCGCTTCGTGCCCGAATGGTATTGGGTTCTTGTCTTTGTTCGGCTGTATGAGAATTACAAGTCTTTCACGCAATCATTGTTGGTTGCCAGGGGTACATCTCCAGCTAGTGTCTCGTTCCTCTTCCCGTTTGGTTCGTTCTTCGTACCGCTGCAAAATTTGTTGCTTTCGGCGCTCCTGATCCTCCTCTGCCCGGAGGTCTTGTAAAATGATTGAATGGTGGGCCAATAATCTTGGCATGCAGTGGAGAAGGTGATCAACCTCATCATTCACTTCGAGTCGATCCCAAACAACTGCCTCAAGGATTTCTCGCCTGAGGGCTTCCCTTTGTACGTGATCTCGTAGGGATATGTTCCAAAGATTTATCAAATCCCGTGTCAAGTCGTCCTCTCTTCATTAGTTTCTATGGGCTCCTCCGCCGGTCGGCCCATTACGCTGTCATTGTAACGAATGCTTCCCTGGTCCGCTTAGGCAACGGCACCAAATGTTTACCTCACTGAGTATAGTTCAACGTACAACGTACTACGTACTATTGAAGTAAACTGAATATGTGCAAAACATGGAACATAAATATATAACATAATATGATTGAATCATGAAACACTTCTATTCATTTCCAGTAAATATCAACATGTACAATCTGACTGTCACAGTATCATTAAATCCACACATAACCCATCCGACTACATGATCCCAGTACATATAGCACTCAACGGTGGTTGAGTAACCAACCGTCGTGCCGCTTCATAACCATAACTGCCCACTAATCAAGACTTAGTTACATGCCATTAATTATACTTACTTATTCCCGCTACGACTATGGTTTTATTATCAAAGCAACCGGCAGACTACTCTAAGGCCAACTAAGCTAAGGCTTTATGTCGGCTTACAGATGTGAGTTTTAAGTGAAAGCTTGTAATAATTTATATCAACAACTTAATTGGAGATTGCTTGAGTTCAAATTTAGTCTTAGAGGATAGGATATATTTTAATGAAGATTGCATGCATGAAAACAAGTTATTCCTAGAGTAGAAGAATCAATTATTTTGTTTGATTTATTTCCATGCAATGTTTTGTAAACCTTATAAATAAATGTCATGTTGCATTTAATTTCTATATAGTGATCTTCAGCCTACATACTTTTTAAATTGTTGTTCAATGAGTCATTGCCTTTGAAGTTATTTGTTTTATGAATTAAGTTAATCTAATAATTAAACAAGCTTTGTATTGTGGATGTTATTGGAGGAAATATTGTGTCTTTGTACACAATCCTTACACTTACTTCAGTCATTATGTTTATGGTCTTTCAATTCCAATCCTATTTAAAACTTGTGATTTTAATCTCCATATTTAATTGAAAGTTATAAGCATCCCTTTGTCTTGTTATATTTTTTTCTGTAGTAGATTTTATATATGTAAACTCATCTAGTGCAGAAGTGCTGAATAATCTTGTGTCCTAGACTGAGAAATAAAATGATAAGCTTTAATTTTGTTTGTTCGTATTGTAGTTTTTTAATCTTTAGGTTCTAGGTCAAAAGGAAGCTTCCCTATATAATTTGAAGAACAATTTACTAAACATGTTCTATGTTGTCATACTGAAAGCTGTAAATTAAAACACTAACACATATGCATAAGGCTACTTCCCAAAATAGAATCTAAGTAGATCCATGTTCCTTTGTTTTGTCCCTGACTGCAGATGGCAGCACAAATGCATAAACATCCTCGGAGATGAGACAAACTCTAAGAAACTATCATTGTTGTACTTCAACTGAATATTGTATCTTAAGAAGTAAGATATTGTCAGTTGCTAGGCATGGATATAATGAGGGAAGAATCATTTTAGGTGAAAGAAATCATATATGATGCAACATTGCCCTCTAGAGGCACCAAATCAATTTAATTCCTGGACTTTAGTGCTTTGACAAACTCCAGGCACAACTAAAGCTCTACCACCAATGCCCAAAACATATGCTCATTGATCCAGTTTAGCCTCAAATTCACTTTCCTTGCTACTTTCCAATCATCTTTTGTGCCCATCCCTACTTAGCAATTCTAACATTGTGCACTTTATGATCTATAGACTCTTAAATTTATTATTTACAAATCGAGTATTAGTATTGTGCTACTTAATTAGAAACTAAATGACAATCAAGGGAGCAAGAGGAGAATTCAAAACACCATGTCTATCCCTAAAACCTTTGAATAGGCAAAACACTAGAATATGGCCATAGCAATTGCCTTCTACCTATATTATGTAGTAAATTAGCATAAACAATGAATTATGCAAATAATATGAATACAATTTGTCCCCTCTACCCTTGGCTGAAAACCTTGGCTATGGATGCAATCTACCCCTTACTGCATTAGCTACATATCTCCCTTGTTTTCCTATGCTTCTATGCTCCTTTTTCCTCTTCCCCTTGGAAATACAACACACAATAGTTGTCCTGAACTCTAGAAGAAGATATGACATTCAATTGTTCTCCCTTCCATCAATCTCAAAAGGGATACAAAATAAAATTGTCCTCCCATGCATTTTTACAAACAAATATAACCACATATTTATAGATTCCTAGGCAAACCAAAGTTCTCCAAGGCCCAATAAGAAATTCCATCTACAAATGAAGCTAAAACAATGTTCAGATTGGATTCCAAGTTCTAGAATATTTACCGTCAGTGGACACCTCTACAAATATAGTATTTTCCAAGATACTTCTCCATTCACTGTATAGTTTGTGTTTTCCACCTTCAAACACTATCAAACACCTGTCCACAAAAATCCATTTATTTGCATTACAATTTTCATGATCAATTCAGATCACTTCCAAGAATGAGTCTATGAATTTAATCCCCTTCTCTCTTTAGCTTTGCGATAACCTAACTAGTTTTCTTGGATCTATACCTCACCTTCTGACGTAGGAGCATCTAGGTCACCTACAATCCTGCTATTAAATTTTGGTCTTTTGTTCTAATGATGTGTGTGTTTCAAGTTCCTTTCACATTTTGTTGTTTCAATTTTGACTATCATTTGAGGGGTCTACTTCTTGGGACATGGTCTTACTCCTTCCTAAGAATTTTATTCTGAATTTGCCTTGATGTTGGGCAATACATGTTTTGGTTGTGGTTCTTTTGGGCTAGCATTTCCAACTATTGGTAAGCACTTTAACCTTGATACTAGGCGCTCAAGTATAACTATCATTGGGCACACATGACTGGTGATTCCCTTATGATGATGCCTTTTCTTTTATAAGGTCATGAAAACCACTGGTGAGAGTTACCTTTTATTATTCAAGCCACTTTCTTGCATGCGGTAGTTTCCATGTTTCCATTTTTTGAGCACATATTCTTAGTGTTGGCATAGGTATTCAGTATCAACTAGCCAACAGTTTCCTTTGGTGAGTGCTTCCTATCAAGCACTTTTTTCTTGCACCTCTTAATGCTTGGGTAGTTACAAATTGTCGAGTAGCAACTTATGGAAGTTACTTCTACTAAGCACCTAATATTTTTTTGTAAACAAACATGAACAAATGTGAAGAAGGGAAAATACAACAGCATGAGGAACTAAAAAGAACTAGAAAAGAGGGGCATGTTAGTAAGCTGAGGACTTATTCTTGGCTGAGCCTACTTAGATTGTCTAAACGATGACATAAGAAATGTTTGAATCATTGTAAGTCCTATCACTAGGCTACATGCCTAAGAATAATTTTAAATGTGAAATTTGAGTTGTAATTTTTTAGATCAATATTCCTTCTTGTTGTTGTGAAGTGTTTCATGTGTCGAGCTACAAGACCTTCACTATCTTTCACTAGACACCAGGTCCTGTCTGCATCAAGTGATATCAAAGCTAGTCAAGCTCATTTTGTTGTTGAAGTAGGAGTCAATCTTGCTCTAGGAGGTTTGTTGCAACTATGAGGATCATGTGACTAAAAAGAGTTGAAGTAAAAGGTATAGTTCAAAGGCACAAACCAAGAGGTCAAAGAAATGTTGCAATAAAAAAGATGTTAAAAATAATGATGGTTAGATTAAAGAGTAGAGACAGCACAGAGAAGTAGTTTTCCTATTGAAGATGTGAGTGAAGATGTAGTAGGCCAAGAAGGAAGTGAACCATTGTTGAAAGCTATGTCACACATAGAAAAGAGACCATGCATGGACACTTCATGTTATAATGAGAGCTTGAATCCTAATGAGCTCGTAGAATGGATCTCAAAAATAAAAAAGTATTTTGATTTTGACTCAATAGATGACCCAACATGGAGTAAAATTTCCAACACTAAGTTGAAGGGTCATCCACCCTATGGTGGGATCATGTGCAAGTTGATAGACAAAGAAAAGGACAAGAGAAGATCCGAAGATCCGATCATGGGATCAAATGGTCACAAATTGCAAGAAAAAAATTCTTACCAACAAATTATCAATTGAATTTGCAAAGGCAATTACCAAATTTGAAGCAAAGAGTGATGAATGTCAAGGCCTACACAAAGGAGTTCTACATGATCAATATTCATGCTAGTCATTGTCATGTAGAAGATGAAAAGGAAACGATTGCAAAATACATCAATGGACTCCAAATGTCAATCCAAGATGAGTTTAGCATGATCCAAATAAGCTTCATGAAGGAGACTTATCAATATGCCTTAAGCGAAAGAAAGAAGTTAGGTAGAAAACAATAGAGCAACTCAAGAGGAAGAGGGGAATCCTCAAAAGGAAAAGGACAATATACTAACGTGAGGGAGGCCAACATACCCCAAAATGAGAAATTCAATCAAGATAGAAGAGGAAAAGCATACTATGGGAGAGGAAGGAGTAAAGCACCTACTATCGTTGTGGGGAGGCTAGTCACAAAGCCTTTAAGTGTATACAATCACAGTAGGACCATGGATGAACAAGTGAGGTAAGAAACCACATTGCTCGAGCTAATTAAGAGAGCATAGCATCACCCCAATATACAAAAGAATCAAAGCTAGGAGAGTCTGTCATGATGAAGAAAATAATATTAAAATCAATGGAAGAGGATAAGCCCACAAAGGAAAATCTATTTAGAAACATATGCAAGTCCAAAAACAAGTGTTACAAAGTTGTTGAGGGCAGAAGGACAAACAACTTGATGTCCAGAGTAATGGTGGGGAACCTCAAGCTAAGGAAGATCAAACACCACAAACCATACAAGGTCTCATGGTTGCAAAATGAGCATCAACACTTGGTAATGAGCAATGTTTAGTAGATTTTCATATTCGTGCATATACGGATGAAGTATTGTGTGATATTATACTCGTGGATTCTTGGCACGTCTAGTTGGGTAAAACATGGCAATATGACAAGAGGGTTGTACATGATGGCAAGATGAACGCCTACGCCATTGTGAAAGATGCAAAGGAATTTACATTGATTTCATTGAAGGATTGAGGAAAAGTGAAAAAATTCCAAAGGTATATTTGCTTTCAAGAAAACAATTTTTCAAAAATGTGAAAGGGGAAGAATTGTGTTATGCCTTTATTCCTAATCTTGCAAAAGTTAGGACAGAAAGTGAAGAAGATTACGTTCCACTAAAAGTGCAGAAGTTATTGGAAGAATATGCTGAAATTCTTTCACAGGAATTGTTGAATTGATTACCATCCATAAAAAGTATCATTCATCACACAAATCTGATTCCCAAAACAAGTTTACCAGACAAGGCAGCATGTAGGATGACTCTAATAGAGAATGAGGTGAAGAAAAAAGTCCAAGAGCTGTTAGATAAAGATTTGATAAGGGAAAGTTTGGGACCATGTGTAGCACCAGCAGTGGTACCACCCATAGCAGCAAAAAATTGTTTGGGGAAAAAATCGGCAAACCAAAAATATAAGATTTTTTGAAAAAAATCAGGAAAAAACCGGATTTGAAAAAACATAAAAAATTGTAGAAAAAGAGACAAAAACTACTTTTTTAAAAATTTAAGGGCATTTCCATAACATAAAGTTATAGAGAGGAAAAAAAATAGAGTTTAACCCATGAATTGTAGAAAATAAGATTTTGTTGTTTATATTCATATCGCTGATTACATTGCATTGCACAAAGCATACTTCATAGTGCATAAATAATAACTAGATGGTTACAGTTGATAAATTTTCAATTACAATATAGTTTGTACAAAGTCAACCTAAACTAAGTACAAAGTTCAAAAAAATCAAACATAGCCAATGACTCTTGCTACTACAAATAGAGCTATGCTAGAGGGTTGTAGGTTCTGATGATGAAGCTATTGGTTTATAGCCTCTCCTAAGCTGTTCAACCTCATGACTATCCAAGTTGGCCTCAAGGATTTCAAGACCCTCAGGCTCAAGAAAGTCATTAATAAGATAGTTTTCTTTTGCTGAGCATACATCATAAATTACAAAACGGGAATCAAATGGTTCATATTTGTGATTTAATAGTACTTGCAATTTCTAGAACAATGTCAAAGAGAACTATATGAAGAGTGTTAAAGGGAAATTATATGACAAAGGAAGCAATTACAAAGTTCAACTTAATAGGTTTTGAATCAAATAGTTCGAGATAGAGTAATAGAAAATGCTTTTGAAACAAAATCTTAAATCACAAAAGACCATAAATGATATTGAAATGTTCTCATTGATAACTATTTTAGCAGATTTGTAAAAGAGTAAGGGGATGTTAAATATTTTTCCATTAGATAGTAAAGACCTGCTAGTACAAAAGAAGAGAGCAACTATTTGAGCCACAAATTTAGCTATTATTATTCAAGTAAATTTTCCTTGATTTTGAGTATAAGTGGATGATGGAGTAAAAAACATTGATGGAATTTGAGTTGAGAATTTGAGAGATTATAGGTACAAGTTTCAATGGAAAATCAAAGCACGAGGAACATTCCCTTTCAATGGGACAATTGCTGCCGAAATCTATTTGGATCATTAAAGAGAAAATATATGAGGCCTGCTTGGAGAGGGATTAAGATAAGCCCACAAGACTAGGGCATGACTTCTCTCAAGGCATGTATTAGTTTGCCAAATACATATTTAACATGCATGGAATGCTACACTATATGTCTAAAGCATTCATGTACTACACAATCCTAAATGGAATGTAGTTCCCAAACAAGTGTGTGGTATGTATTTAAGCAATGAGTTTCACCAATTAACAAAGCATTAAACCTGCAAAATATATAGGAAATTTAAATATAACCAAAAATATCTTTCATTTTGATATAAAATACTGCTATAGTTCATTTTTTTCAGCACTACAAACTGAATTTTATCTTTCTAATAGGAACCATTCTACTTCCGGTTCCACAATGTCTACATACTATTATGTAGAAGCTTATGCTTAGCACTTGATTATAAAATTGTCACTACCCTACCTGCTTATCATTAAAACTTGATGGCCAGTGTCAAAATTGAAACTCCAAATTATCACACTTTATTAGCATCAAAAACAAAATTCGTCCCAACCTAACCTTGATAATCTAAACAACCACATTGGTATTATTGTTGACAATTGAAATGTTAAAATTCTTTTGAATAGTCAGGATCACAAGAATTCAAAGAAAAAAAACTTCTTTAGGTTGATATCAAGCCAATAGAGTTTTGTTTCAGTTTAGTCTCGCTTTCTATATTTATTTTTACCAAGCACTCTTTTAAGGTTCAAATATGTTAAAAAATAAGATAGAAGCCTTACTTAGTATTTATGATATTGTCATAGTTACCAAGAGACACATCTCCTACCCCCTGAGACGCATCTCCGGTACTTGAGATGCCTCCAACAACACTGAGACGCAGACAAAGACTCCCGACGTCTCCTGAAGTCTCACTTAGGAAAGTGTCGTCTCTCGCCATCTCATGTGTGTCTCCCGTCGCATAAAAGCCAAAACACATGAAAACATTGAAAAGTAATGAAAAAAAACACGTTTTAAACATAGGTTTTCCCATGCTCCATCTGAAAGCGCAAGTATCATGATGTGTAGATGATAGATTTCTGTTTTTTGTTTTTTGTTTGTGAAATATTCCGAACCAATTTTTTTTTGTTTTTTCAATTGCAAATTACAAACAAACGCACCCGTTAAGGTTAGCTCTAAACCCAAAACGATGCTGAAGCAACTCTAACCAGAATGTACACCAGGATCCCGATGAGGGCAAGGCGTGAGCATTGGTCAGAGGATCTGAATGCCGAAACAGAGCTGGAAAGAACTCTAACCAAGGATGGCGCCAATGATGGCGAGCATATGGTCAGAGGGTCTTAATTGAAATGCTTATACAAGAACTCTAACCAAGGATGCGCCGGCGAATGACGAGCATGTGGTCAGAGGGTCCCTACCATCTAATTTACTGAAAGCAAACTCAACACCAAGTATGTGCTACCCAATTCTAGTATGGAAATGAGGCGACCATATGGCGGAGATCAAAGGAATACAATTGCGATTATAGAAAGTAAACTAAGACTAAGAGAAGTGCTGACAGTACTACTGTTCAGCTTACAATGAAATATATAATGCCTGCAAGATCAAGTATTAGAGCTCTTCAATTTGCTGCAACAATAAGGAATCTTTCACAAAGCCTTTAATGATTTCCTAACACCAATCCAACAAGGAGAATGCAGATTTCCTCAAATCTGTTATGACAGACCTGCACTTTAAATTATATAACCAGCATGCCTGTAACCCACTAAATTGCTCATATATCACTCAAAACTGATCCAAATGACTTCAAGTTTGATGCAATAGACTTTCAAAAAGATGGCGCCTAGTTTAGTAATAAAAAATGGCAACTGAAAGTGGTTATTAATTACTGGCACGAATCCCAAGACACCCCAGAAAGTACGGCCTTCAAGGAATGACAAATTTGCTTTATAAAATCATAAACTTCATATTAAAATCTGCAAATATTCATGAAGAGTCACCTCCAACAGGGAAACACAATGAGACAATACCCAGAACGATTCTTTTTGTATTTTTTGACTTATGAATAAAAAGACAATCTGCTGTAATGAAAATGCAACTCCAAAATTTCACTAAAATGCAAATAAGCTGATCTACAAAACCACACAATGAATTACAATGCAGAGATCCACTACAAATCAATCAACACTAAACGACTTCACCACTAGTCGCTATCTTTCAAGCGAGAAGCAATGCCAAGCTAGGAGGCTTTCATTCCTCGAAGCAATCCCAAAGCCAATCCGGCAGCATAACATTTTTGTAGACAAAAAAGATGCTAAAAAGATAACCCAAGGCTTCTTTTTATAATTTGCTGTTGACCTTCTCGAAACCCTAACCTTCTTTTTTCAGAGCCAAAACCCTAATCCCAAGAGATGGCGTCCCTTTCTTCAAATCTTCAAGTTGACTTCTTTTAATTAAATTCCTCACTTAAATAAAGGCGTCCCACTTAAGGCTTAATTTGACCTTAATAATTATAAAATAATCTTCAATGAAGGCGCCACCCTCAAAAGACCACTTTTCAAAACAACATGAAGTCAATAGACTAGGCCAAGGGGTACTATAACATTAAAATATAATGTTATTTAAGTGAAATGAACTTATCTCTCCGAAATTGCATCCTGAAGCCAAAAATTGAATAAACCAATTGAGACAACTGAAGAGGAAAGTCAACTGTGCTGAGACCAACAGGCCCACTGCCCTAAATAGAATTTACTAAAAATAGTAAATTCCTGAAGATGCTCAGAATGCCAAGAAGAACATACTACTGCGAAGCTCTCTGAAAACCCAGAAAGAATCCGCCATTGAAACAACCAACCTCGAGCAAGAGCATCCTTCAAAATAGGAAACCCTAATTTTACCTTCCGACTAGCCTACGGGTCTCCAGAATAGGCCAATGGTCACTGAAAAGATCAAGCTCAAGAAGGGGACATTACAGTTTGTGTATCAATCTATCCAGCTATCAATATTTACGAATTTCAATATGTAATCAAATATTAAATATCAAATGTGTAATGTCAAATGTGAACTGTGATTATGAAGAATGATACTATGAACTCTTTGACCCAATAGCATTTGTGTATATAAAGTTAATGTTCATTGTTAAACTTTACTACTATTCTTGTTTTGAAAGTTCAATGTAATGATATTTTCTATAAATTATTGATTTATTATTTTTATTTTTTTTATTTTATATTAAATAAAGATGGTGTCTCCAAGTACCCTCGTCTCCTATTTTCAAAAACAAATTGTACCGGTACCGCTACCAATCTCCCATACTAGTACCAATACCAGTCTCCTGACAACTATGGATATTGTCTACTATTTCCCACTAAATTGTGTCTTTGGATTTATATACATGGAAAGCATTACTACAAGCCTAAGGCAAATAACAGTAGTGTGGAATATAGAGAAAAAAGCAGCACATCTCTTAACCATTCCATGCTAATGTCCTTAACATCAATCGTAGAAGCACACCCAAGAACGTGTCTCTAGTTTAATGCCCTTAACATCTATTAGAAATATACGTCCATTCAAGGCCAGCTACCTGCAATTTGCCTCAGCAACCTTAAGAAATCTAGTGAATCTTTGATGGTGAACCACATCCCAACAGCCAACACTCAATTTTGTGCTAAAAATCAACAAAAAAACCAGATTAAACAGTGATTTCATGTGGTTAGGGTTTCACAATGGTTGGTTGGGAAATTTTTTTGCTATATAAACCCTTAAAATCGTTGAAAAACATAGCTGATTAAATCAGGATTTTTTGGGGAAAAAATCGTTTCAATTGAACATTTTTTTAAAATAGAGATTTTTCATTTTTTGTGATTTTTTGAGGATTTATGCTTCAATGGTACCACCAAAGAAGGATGGCAAATGACGCATATGGATGGGTTCACAAGCCATCTTTAGGATAACAATAAAGTATTGATTTCCATTGCCAAAAATAGATGACTTGATGGATTGTATGAGTGGAGCCAAATAATTCGTAAAATTTGAATTGATGATTGAGTATAATCAAAGTCAAATTCAAACGGTAGATGAAAGGACCACATTTAAGACCAAGGATTAGTTGTATGAGTGCTCAATTATGCCATTCGGATTGACCAATCACCAAGCATTTTCAAAAGGTTGGTGACCAAGGTATTGAAGCCCAATTTCGGTGATTGTTTATTTAAACGACATTTTAATTTCAACAAAATGAAAGAGAATCATTTGAAGCACTTGAGGTTCGTTTTGTAAAGATTGAAAGAAGAAAAGTTTTTGATCAATTTGAAGAAATGCATTTTTACGAAGAACAAGCTAATGTATTTGGGATGTCATTTCCTAGAAGGATTTGAGGATAAATTCTAAAAAGGTAAAAGCTATTATAGATTAGCCACCTCCAAGGAGTACATTTTGGGTGAGAAGTTTCTATGTCATAGCAAGCTTATCCAAAATGTTTATATGGATTTTCTGTAGCATTTGTGAACCTATACTAGAGACAACGAAAGGTGTTAGGAGTGAATTTCAATGGACAATAACAGCAAAAAAGAGTTTTGAACTCTTAAAGGAGAAGGTAACGAAACAACCTATCTTAGCATTAGTGGATTTTGCCAAAGTGTTTCAAGTAGATTGTGATGCAAGGGGACAACGGTTGGAGAAGTTTTGTGCCAAATAGTAAACCCATTGCTTAATTTAGTCAATGAAATGTCCCTTGTCCTGCTTGGCCCTAGAAATCGCTTGTTTGCCCTAGAATTCGCTTGTTGATTAGGTTTAGAGTTTCTTCCTTTCAAAGGAATGTTTTCTCTAATGAAGTAATCTTCGACTAAAATCTACATTCACCATATTAACAACATTTTCCACATATACATATCTTTGTTAGCATTAATATCTAGATATCCAAAATATAAACATAATCATAAATGTAATTAAGAAGACATATATAGCCCGCTCGGGTAGCGAAGTTGGCTTGGGCCATGGGTTTGCTCCCTATAGGTCTCGGGTTCGACCCCCCGCTCTCACAGTTGATCGGTGGGCCTATATGCGGGCTATGGCGTCCACCCACAAGGGGCTAGTCTCGCCTCAGCTCGCCCCAGGTACCCACGGTATGGGCTACTGGGCCACTGGGTTGAGTCGCGAGGACACCCTTGCCACATTAAAAAATAAAAAATAAGAAGACATATGAGAAGTGACATGGGTGGATCCGCCCTGAAGTCCTTTGCCAAGCCCAAGAGATTGTGTACCACAATCTCCTCTTCTCGATGACTTAGTAACTGCATTCTCCACCCAATGTCATCACCTCGAAAGACACAACCTATTGCGAACAGTTGGGGGAGCGTAAAATTGGTCTAGGCCTACCACCCCTCCATGGCCTCGACGGATTCTTAAGTGGGACCCCCACCCCTCCATGGCCCACCTATGCCTTCGGATTGGGCGGAACCTTAAGTGGAACTTCCACCCCTCTATGGCCCATCCTTACCTTGGCTTCTATGGGCAAAATCTTAAGTGCGGTTTTTAGGCACCACTTCCCTCACACCCTTCCTCCCAATAAGCTTTGAAAACACTCAAAAGAAAATCTTCTAGCAATCAAATACATTTGCATTTATTATTGATTCTTTAAGTCAATATCAACATCATTATCATCATGATAATACTAAAGAAAGTATTACACCAATAATCAAATTAGCAATATCTATTTCTTATATTCCAAATATGCTAAATATTATTGCTAGGTGAGTATATCACCTGATCTGTTGTGTCTTCCAAGGTCTCCTTATTCCTTAATCGTCTTCCTTCAACCTTACTATTGATTGATCATAGGATAAAAACATATATAAATAAATATTAATCTATTCATTTTTATATTAAGATCGTAATTACTTATAAGGCTCAATAATTGCTGCAAGCATCATTATTGCATAATTGAATATAAAACATATACATATGTATATATTTGTATATTTATGAATGTATAATCATTATTATTAATTATTTATAGGTTTAGAATACTTTTCCTTGCATGAAGATGTATATATATATATATACACTCATAATGAAAATTATCAGCAAAATACATAATTATATTTACTAGGACACACCACAGTCTGCATAAATCAGCCGATACATTCTATAAATGATTTTTTGCTTCCTTAGTTCAAAATATATTCCTCCATTCCTCTCTTTTCTTATTCCATCGAATAACTCAAATAATTACTATAGACTGGTTTTTATTGGTTTGCTGATTCCCATATTCTGTTCCTCTTTTCTACCCTTATACCTGGCACGATCCACCTAGGAGACATGGCCATTTGTTTGTGAAAAGCCATGGCTCTTCCTTTAATCGCACTTCTTAGTTTATTCACAAATCGCACCCTTTTGTTTTTCACATGCTAATCACTGTTTTGTCTTTGAATAAGACAAAGTAGCTTTTGTCTTTTATGGGTAATATAAATTGTTTGTTTAAAAGACTTTCATAGATAAAGGGATTGTTGTTAATGATAAGAATCGATGGTATTTAGGTTTGTTTATTTATTACTAGGGCATAGTCATGTTTTATTAATACTAGTGTCTTATGAATATTGTTTCATATTGTTTTCTTGTGAATATTTTATTACTATGATATTTACAATTATTGATATTAACTACTCTCTTCATTAGATAATTGCATTTTAATTATAATGGTATCATTATTTGTATATTGATATTTATATCATCTTATTTAGTTATTCGTATTTCAACACTAAAATATAATAGTGTTAAATTGCTAATATTTATATTTATATTTGTAATATGTATTTGGTTATTTGTTTCATTTATTTATTTTTATTTTGATGCTTTATTTTAGTGCTACAATTTAGGGGACATGACAGTCCACCCCACCCAAGATTGCTTGTCCTCAAGCAATCACAACTCAAAATATATTTTCACATATATTAATACTAATAATAATTCAGTTTTAGATAAGTCAATTTATTAGCACCTCCAAACTCCCTAAACATTTTGACAAACAACATTAGCATTTTCATAGTTTTTAAGCATAAAGTAAACACAATGATGAACTCCATATGAATCAGAAATTAAGGCGGACAACCAAGTAGCTCAACCAAGCAAGTAAGTAGCTCAACCAGGCAAACGAGTAGCTCAAGCAGGTAAACAAGTAGCTCAAGAAGGCAAGCAACTAGCTCAAGCACATAGGCAAGTAGCTCAAGCAAGCAAACAAGTAGCTCAAGCACACAAGCAACCAACTCAAGCAAGTAGGCAACCAGCTCAAGCACACAAACAACCAACTCAAGCAAGTAGGCTACTAGCTCAAGCACGCAAGCAACCAGCTCAAGCAAGCAGGCAAACATCTCAAGCACGCAAGCAAGTAATTCAAGCAGGCAAGCAACTAGCTCAAGCACACAGGCAAGTAGCTCCAGTAGGCAACCAAGTAGCTCAAGCATGCACAAGATGGCAGGAAAGATGCTCTGATACCGATGTAATGTCCCTTGTCCTTCTTGGCCCTAGAATTCGCTTGTTGATTAGGTTTAGGGTTTCTTCCTTTCAAAGGAATGTTTTCTCTAATGAAGTAATCTTGGATTGAAATCTGCATTCACCATATTAACAACATTTTCCACATATACATATATTTGTTAGCATTAATATCTAGATATCCAAAATATAAACATAATCATAAATGTAATTAAGAAGACATATGAGGAGTGGCATGGGTGGATCTGCCCTGAAGTCCTTTGCCAAGCCCAAGAGATTGTGTACCACAATCTTCTCCTCTCGACGACTTAGTAACTGCATTCTCCACCCAATGTCATCACCTTAGAAGACACTTAACCTATTCGGGACAATTGGGCAAGCGTAAAAGTGGTCTAGGCCTACCACCCCTCCATGGCCTCGACGGATTCTTAAGTGGGACCCCCACCCCTCCATGGCCCACCCATGCCTTCAGATTGGGTGAAACCTTCAGTGGAACTTCCACCCCTCCATGGCCCATCCTTGCCTTGGGTTCTGAGGGTGGAATCTTGAGTGGGGTTTTTAGGCACCACTTCCCTCACACCCTTCCTCCCAATAAGCTTGCAAACACTCAGAAGACAATCATTTAGCAATCAAATACATTTGCATTTTTTACTGATTCTTTAAGTCAATATCAACATCATTATCATCATAATAATACTAAAGAAAGCGTTACACCAATAATCAGATTAGCAATATCTGCTTCTTATATTCCAAATATGCTAAATAATATTGCTAAATGAGTACATCACCTGATCTGTTGTGTCTCCCCATGTCTCCTTATTCCCTAATCGTCTTCCTTCAACCTTACTTTTGATCGATCATAGGATAAAAACATTGTTGGCGTAACAATTAGCACCTCTGGAGTGCGAGTTGGTGCGGACAGCTATGCACAATGCGTAATGACTGCTCTTCAAATTAGGAGGGGAAGCTCCCTCTTTTGTTGATATGCGTTCTAAAAGTAAAATATCTAAATCCTATCCTTTTGACTTAGTTGGAAGAGGCACAAGGTTAAGAAAACCAAGGACGTTGTAGCTAAGGATTTTCTCTGGTTTTGCAGGTCTTAACTACATCTAAAAACTAAAAGCTTTAAACTATCCAATCTCCTCAAGAAAACAGAGCATAAGGAAAAGGAGCAGGAATGTGATTACACGATAGACTTCAAATACAAATTCACGACATGAAGGCAAGCTGGCACAACTATTTGCTTGGTCGGGAAGAAGTTTATTAACACACATAAAACGATAAGCTTTAAGTACGGATTTGCAACATGGGGGCAAGGTGGCACAACAATTTGCTCATCTGAATAGGCTTATTAGACACAAAACACAAGGTAAGTAACTAGGACAGTGAATTGTATAATCGAAACACGCATACAATGAACGATCAAACTACCAACCCCATTTAACTAAGATTCGAATAAACACCATAGTAATAACATGAAGGCAAGGTGGCACAACTATTCATTAATATAGTAATCACTCATTAACAGATACAGATTAACAATATTACAGGCAAGGTAGGCTCAGCATATATTGCTATCACATGCAAAAGTTCTAATTACAAGGGTGAACCAATCTTGAGAATAGGCATGTTGCCGACAACACAGCAATTCTCTAACAAGAAAAAGTTATTTACAAATGAGCTGAAAGCTCTTATTTATAGACATCAAAGGTGTAGGCAACCCTAAAATCACCTTGAGTCAACTACAGTCTTGCAAGCATGCAAGATTTTATTCTCTAAGTCTAAATAAAAGAAACTATACAGTTAACTAGAAAGCTACCATCGTTAACTGATACAAACAATGCTAATTGGACATGTGCAACACGCGCGTCCTTATTGAAAGGAAAGCTAGCTAATAACTACCATCAGTCAACTGAAACTAACTAAAATTCCATCCTCCTGCAAAAATATCTCCAATAATAAGATAGTCGTGCCTGATATCAACAAGGAAAACTCAAAAAATGATGTTGAGTTAACTATTGCTTCTAACTCATCCTCGTAAATAACTACAGGATCCAACTGGGCGTCTACTGCAAGCCCTCTCTATTTACTATCTCGTCCAAAAATTTGTCGATTGTATCATCATCTAGCACTCTGACACTGTCCACGATGATGGACTACCTGTGCAACTCCTTGTCTCCATCCTGGATCGTCCTTTGACTATCCTTGACCTCTGTAGTCGCCTTCTTGAAACTGGCAGTCAACATTGAGAACTCCTCCAACTTGGACGCCTCAGGATCTCCACCTAGGTTACCACGAACCAGCTCTTCGAACTCAGCCTAAGCTGCCTCTAGCTCTGCACATGTACCATCCTCACGCCGATAATGGCATGAGATCTAAATGATGAACTCGTTGATAAGTCGAAGAGCTGAAACAACCTTCTCCTAAAGTATGGCCATCTTAGCAAAAATTTTGTCATATGTTTTCACTTTGCAAAGATGCAATTCTTTCCAAGTGAAACCTTCCTTTTATCTCTTCTACTTCAATGGCGTCATAAGCAACTTCTAGCTGAGAGATGAGAATTAGATCCTTCGGCCTATGCTCTGCTATGAAAATCTCGAGCTCCTAAATCCTCTGATGAAGAGTATGTGCGTCGACCCTCAACTGATACAACTTTGTTAGAAGGTGTCGACCAGCAACAATGGAGTCCTCAATCCAGATATCCAAAAGCTTCCCTCGATTGACCAAATGGCCAAGTCTCTGCTGATCTGCTGCTGTCTCTCGAAGCTGTGGGAGTAAAGGTGCTTGTCCTGCGCTTCCATGAAGTAGATTTGAGATATATTGTCGAAGTTGCTTGATCTCAGCCTTGAGGGCTGCCTTATCTTCTTTGTCCTTCATGACACACTCCTCCAGATTACTCGTGACAACCTTGAATAGGCTCACGTCCATATGTCGAATACTCCTGCCTAGATTTGCCTTGACGAAGGTAAAGTCACCAACATCAACTTCATCTAGGTTCTTGTTTTCTGGAGGTGTAGCAACTTCAATGATGATCTTCGCTTCAAGAGTCTTCTCAGTGTTCACCTGTTTCTTGACTCTCTTGCTTGACCTATCCTGATAAGGATCGCCAAACTCAGACAAGTCAAGTTTATAAGAAGGCCTACGCCTCTCTCTCCCCAACGACCTCTCAAGCCAAGTCGAATGATCAATGCCACCTCTCGAGGAGTAGCTGCTCCTGATGTGTCAATCATTGATGGATCAATTGACATGAAAGTCTCATGAACTAGAGACTCGGGCTCGGAATCAATGTCGATCGGAGACGATTGTGGAGAAAACGGTGGACCTGGAGATGAATCGGCCTCAGCCTGTACCACTGGTTCCACTGGGACTTCAGTTGCTTTCTCAACCTGTTTCCATTTTGTGATGCTCTTTCCTTTCGAATTCCCACCAACTTTAACTCCTTCTGGCGGCTTCAAGATAATTATAACTCGAGGCTTCGCCCTAGAAGTGGAAGGTAGTGAAGAAATCTTTGTTGGCAGCTCTGTAGCTGGAACTAGCTTTCGCTTCGGCTTGCTTTCCAAGAAATACATGCTCGTCTTTATAACTGATTTAGACAAGTCCTTGATCAAAGTATTCTCCTTGACATGCCAATCAGGTTGGCGAAGCGGCTGGCGAGCGACTTGGTCTCAAATGTATGAATTGAGAAGCACCTCTCTGTCATCATTGGACAAACCCTCCACATCTTCTGATAGGAAATCAGTAATCCGTGGGAGAGTAAGCCTGCAGTAATGACGTCGGCGCACCTCGAACTCATCCTCGCAGTTGACCCAAAAGTCCTCAAGTGTGGCCTTATGTGAATTGCCTCGCTCCAACCGTGTTGATTAATAACCCTAAGGGTCATAAGTACGCCTCTGAGGAAAACACTGAAGCCAGAGTTTCTCAAGCTCGTTCGTCATTAACTTGCAATCTGCAGCTGTATTACACTTGTAAATACCCAATCCGAATGGAAAGGTGAAAGCTGACTTATGTCGATTGCAAAGAAAAGAGTGAACCTCTTACGCTTGTCTCATGAACTCCATGAAAAGGACTCTGTCTGATGGGTACCTAGGTAGCATCAGAGGCTCTCTAGTGTAACCATACACCCGGATATATGTGAAAGTAGGGAATTGGATGAACCAATCCGCCCAACTCTCCATCGCTGATTTCGCCTCTGGGAAAATTCTGACATGCATCTCGTTATCTAGATCCCTAACTGTCTTCATAAGAAAATGGTCATTCACTGCCTTAAAGTCCTGTTCAGTTTTAGAAAACTCCAACTGAGAATGGAATTCGTGAATTTGTTGAACACCAAGAACTCCATTGGTCTTCAATGGTCTAAAGTTGCCTTAAAATGCAACGAGGTAAACTAGAAAAGTTACCATATGAAATTCGTGCATCTTAAGGAAATCTGTAATCTATTGGTGAAGACATTCACTAATAATCATTGCCCAGTCAAAAGTCTCTTTCTTGTCAATAACCCGAGAGATGAGATAGAACATGCATGGTCGGAAAACATGACCTTCTTCCTGACCTGATACCCAGTTGAGTAAAGTTATTAAAATGGCAATCTAGCCCTTGAACTCACCACGCCCAACTTTCTTCAGCATGTTAGTTTTCTGAATTTTCAACCATCGCTAAGCCACCTTCTTTTGTGATTTGTCCTTGTCTTCTTCCCATATCTTGTCACAATCTGGAATGGATATTGCAAAATGATCTGAACGCGGAGGGATAGAAAAGCATTTCTCAATGTCCATCGGTTTGAGGCTACAAATGACCCTCCCATTGGCTGACCTGATTTGTCTAGTAGGTGAGTCATAATGCTTAATGCAAGCAAGTACAAACTCAAGATCGAAGACCGTGATAGGAATGGACGCCACTGCAAGCAACCCGGAACGCTCAAGGTTTTTGATTGTGGCGCTGCTGATACCCTCCAATGTGTTCAAATTGACAACGGGATAAACATGACCCAAGTCTGTATCGGTAGTTTTCAAAAAATCATGAACAAAGAGATATTTGGCCTTGTAATCTATGGGGTTAAACTGCATTCTGAAAAACTAGATTATTGACTATAAAGTTGGGTATGTTCGGACAACTTTTAGAAAATGCTGGAAAAGCTCCGAGATAGGCTAAAAATAGTAGGTGGAGGTGAATTTTTTCAGAATAATTCTGAGATATGGGTTTTGTGCAGAATTGAATTCTAAGATTACCCAAATCAACAGAATTACAAAAAAGTGAGTTTTAGCAAGGCATGCAAAAGGTTTTTAGTTGAGATTTGAACTGGCAGTTAGGGGCAATGGAGGCAATTTTTTTTGAGAAAATCCAGAACATGGGTTTTGTGCAGAATTGAATTCTAAGACAACTCAAATATGATGGATTTTGGAAAAAATGTGTTTTAGGCCCACATGCAAAGAGATTTCTCGAAAAAAGCACAGTGCTCTAGAATAGAGGCAGGGGGGCAATTTTCTCAAAAAAATCTATGACATGGGTATTGTCGTTGATGCTGAAATACACCAACCCAAATGATGCATTTCTGAAAATTCTACCGTTTTCTTTGACATGCGAAGAATACTTAAGACAAGAATATAGGAAATAAGACAAAAGATAGAAGTTTTTGTTTGTTTATTTTTCTCTTCTTCTGTAGAAATTCGCCTATGCTTGAAATGGATTTGATGAAACCTGCATGCAAATGGAAAACAAAGTCAGAAATATTCTTCCTTTGAACACTCTGAATTTGTAGCTACGAAGAACACTGTATTCTGACACCTGTAGCACCTTCAGATTAAAATTTTCTCAAGAAAGGCATGTTTGGTCAACTCATAATGAGAAATAATGGACGCCATATGCATAATAAATAAGAATTTATTATCAAAGGCGTGTCAAATGCATGCACATCTTGGAAAATGTGCTTGAACTCTAACTAGACCTTCAAAATCCACGCATGGCTTGTAATTGGCTCTCAAAACAGTTAACTGAATGAAAAATATGCCCTAATTAGGGTGCCACCTTCAATAGTTCAGTTAACTAGCGCATGCAAGCTGATCTCACTCAGTTACAAACTAAAAATAGGCCTAGAAGAAGACAACCTTGAAAACAGTTAACTGAAGAGTTATTTTTAGTTAACTGAGTCCACCTTTCATGCGCACCACTTCTCTTGAGTACAAAAAGTCAACCTTTGACTTTAGGCGCCTCTTTCCAGACAACCATTTTTCGAAAATTTTGGATTTGAAAACCTCGTCGAAGCTCACATTTGATCACAGATTCCAATTGACTAACATGTCAGATTGACTGGCTGACATTTTCGTTTAAGAGCAGGATCAAATCTGACAAAAGTGTCCTTGAGGTATCAAACCCTAATTCATCCATCTGAGGCCTCAAAATGCAGGGCATGCCTGGCCTTCAGGGGCGCTTTTGACCGCAGACTTAGAAAATTTTCAATGCAGTTTCCATCATTTTCAAAGTGATTTTGACCTAACTTCACTTCACGTTTCCCGGTGTTCGGCAAAACTTCAAAATTAGCAACCAGGCTCACTGTGGAGCCGGTTGGATTCTGAACAAGAGCTCTTGGAGAGCACTTCTCGTAAAAACATCATTTGATAGCTTAAAAACATGGGTGCCCCTAGCCTCCAAGGGCGCTTTTCCGCCTACACTTAGCCATTTCTCAAACTGGCTAAAATCCACTAAACCTCTGGCTGCAGGCTACTGAGAAGTCATCTGACCCAACTGAGATAGGCAACGGAAAGCTAGAACCAACACGAACAAGACGAATACTTGAGATCATCAAAAAGAGTGAATTTAAGGCATCAAAACCTTGGGCACCCCTGCGTCCAGGGGCGCTTTTGACATTTCTGGACATTTCTAATCATGGCTAGGACACTATGTTTGACTCCTGATCACGGTAACTCAGCAACACGGATTCACCCCCTGACGGATGCGTTGCGAAGCCAGATCAAGTCTGAGATAGACATCGTAGGTGTCACTTGATCAAAAAACCTCATCTAGAGCTCCAAAAAGATGGGCGCCTCTAGCTGAGAGACGCGCTTTTCACTCCAGACAATCATTTTTTCATTCTCCTCGTTTTGCGTTCAATCTCCAGTTTCAAGTGATAGATAGATCTGTTGGACTGGCTGGCTGGCTCATCGCAAAGCTAACAGTATTCCGAAGAAGTCCTTCTGGAAGTGACATGCCTCAAAAAGTTGATCTAGGACTCCAGAATCAAGGGCGCCCTAGCTCATAGGTAAGCTTTTGCTCCAGAGTTAGCCATTTTTCCAGCATTTTCACCTCGTTGAAAATCTCCTCCGAGACGAAGCCTCTTTTCGGACAAAACTCGCCATAGAAACATCACTGAAGCATTTTTGATCTTAGCTTTCGACACCTAGCACCTGGCCATCTGCCATTGTTGAGCTCAGAGAACCTAACTTCTCACTTAAAAAAACGAAAACTACCCACCAAACTTAAACTAAGTTTTAACTAAATCTGACTTCACCGTTGTGATTGTGAAGCAAAATAAGCCAATCAAAGCAAATTTCAATCAATTCTAACAAGTTTCAATTTTTAGGGTTTTTGACCTAAAAATAGGGGTTTAGAAACCCTAATTTTCATTTTTTTCAAATTTTGCCAATATCTTCGTGGCATCACACTGACTCAAAGCCCATACTAGATTTGCCCAAAAACTATGTTTTGACATCATTTTAACAAGGTTTAAACCATTTTAAGCAAAATGCCTTAATGAAGCAAAAATTTGGTTTGGGTACAACAAACATATATAAATAAATATTAATCTATTCATTTCTATATTAAGATCGTAATTACTTATAAGGCTCAATAATTGCTGCAAGCATCATTATTGCATAATTGAATATAAAATATATAGATATGTATATATTTGTATATTTATATATGTATAATCATTATTAATTATTTATAGGTTTAGAAT
The DNA here is from genome assembly GCA_007115665.2 of Sequoiadendron giganteum. Classification (NCBI taxonomy): domain Eukaryota; kingdom Viridiplantae; phylum Streptophyta; class Pinopsida; order Cupressales; family Cupressaceae; genus Sequoiadendron; species Sequoiadendron giganteum. The sequence goes on along the minus strand of CM021104.1, from coordinate 301,563,802 downwards.
ACTTTTCCTTGCATGAAGATGTATATCATATATATATATATATATATATATACACTCATATTTTATTTACTTCCAATAACCATGAAAATTACCAGAAAAATACATAATTATATTTACTAGGACATACCACAGTCTGCATAAATCAGCCGATACATTCTATAAATGATTTTCTGCTTCCTTAGTTCAGAATATATTCCTCCATTCTTCTCTTTTTTTATTCCATCGAAGAACTCAGATAATTACTACAGACTGGTTTTTATTGGTTTGCTGATTCCCATATTCTGTTCCTCTTTTCTACCCTTATACCTGGCACAATCTACCCAAGAGACATGGCCATTCGTTTGTGAGAGGGCATGGCTCTTCCTTTAATCGCACTTCTTAGTTTATTCACAAATCGCACCCTTTTGTTTTTCACATGCTAATCACTGTTTTGTCTTTGAATAAGACAAAGTAGCTTTTGTCTTTTATGGGCAATATAAATTGTTTGTTTAAAAGACTTTCTTAGATAAGGGGATTGCTGTTAATGATAAGAATCGATGGTATTTAGGATTGTTTATTTATTACTAGAGCATAGTCATGTTTTATTAATACTGGTGTCTTATGAATATTATTTCATATTGTTTTCTTGAGAATATTTTATTACTATGATATTTACAATTAAAGATATAAACTGCTCTATTCATTAGATAATTGCATTTTCATTATAATGGTATCATTATTTGTATATTGATATTTATATCATCTTATTTAGTTATTCGTATTTCAACTCTAAAATATACTAGTGTTAAATTGCTAATATTTATATTTGTAATACGTATTTGGTTATTTATTTGTATTTTGATGGTTTATTTTAGTGCTAAAATCTAGGGAACATGACAGTCAAAAGTTAAATGAGGCCAAAAAGAAATACTTTGTCTACGACAATGAATTTTATGCCATTATATAAGCACTTAAGAAGTGGAGACACTATTTGCTACCAAAGGAATTCATCATATTCACATATCATAAGGCATTGCAATACATAAATAGCCAAGGTGAGCTCAATCAAAGACAAATAAAATGCGTTGAATTTCTTTGAAGTTATTTATTTGTTTTGAAACATAGAAGTGATAGATCAAGCCAAGTAGTTGATGCAATAAATAAAATGTGTTTATTGTTAAATGAAATGAGAGTAGAGGTTGTTGGTTTTCATTCTATGGAGTTATATGATAATGATTTAGATTTTAAGTAGACATAGGTTGCATGCAAGAGCTGAATAGATAGAAACAAGACACCATGGTTAGATTACTTCATTCAAGAAGGATTGTTACTCAAAGGAAAGTGTTTGTGTATACCTCAAGGATCTATGAGAGAAAATCTAATGAGAGAGATGCACAATGGAGGCCTAGTTGAGCACTTTGGAGTGGACAAAACATTGGTTCAGATGGGTGAAAATTATTATTGGCCAAAGATGGGTAGGGAAGTGAAAAATATGGTGCAAAACTGCAGAATTCATCATCATGCTAAAGGGAAGAGCCAAAGTACCAAATTATATCAGCCTTTACCTATTCCAAAAAATCCATGCAAGGATGTAAGTATAGACTTTGTTCTTGAGCTGCAAAGGACACAAAAAGGTAATGAAAGGATAGATTTTCCAAAATGGCACAACATTTTATTCCATGTAAAATGTCAAGTAATGCCACACATGTTGCCACATTATTCTTTAAGGAGATAGTTAGACTCCATGGACTACCAAAAAGTATAGTCTCGAATAGAGACACTAAACTTGTGGGTCACTTTTGGCACACTTTTTGGAAGAAATTAGGCACCAAACTAAATTTCAACTCAGCCTATCATCCACAAACTATTAGGAAAATGGAAGTTGTCAACGGAAGTCTAAGTAACTTGCTAAGGTGTTTGGTTGGAGAGAATCCCACTCGATGGGATTTGACATTGGCACAAGAAAAATTGCATAAAACAACTCAACGAATATAAGTAGAGCCAAAATCCCTTTCCAAATCATGTATGGTTATAGCCCCCCAAGGGGAGTGAATTACTTGAGAAATACTACTGATTTGGGTAGAAAAGGTGTTGTAACAAAAGATTTTGCTGATTATATACTTGAGTTGCACCAAGAAAATAAGAATTATTTGGAGAAAAAGTCAAATACCATAAGTATAAGCAGCATGCAGATCTAAAGAGAAAAGAACACGAATTCCAAGTTGAGACATGGTGTTAGCTCATTTGCAAAAAGAAAGGTTTCCCCAAGGGCCCTACAATAAACTATAATGGAATAAGATTGGACCATGTAAGACCTTAAGCAAATTTGCATTCAATGCATATGAAATAGAGCTTCCTAAAGATGTAGTCATTTCACCTATTTTCAGTGTTGCTGATTTGTACCGATATTATGAAAGGCAGACTGGTGAAGGCAAAGGTGCAAACCTTGATTGTTAAAAGAAAGAATGGGTACAGCCATTGCCTGAAAAGGAACAAGATGAAAGTGACCGGCTGTGGGTATTCAGTATCAACTGACCGGCAGTTTCCTCTGGTCGGTGCTTCTTGTCAGGTGCTTTATTCTTGTGCCTGTTAATGCTTGAGCAGTTACAAATTGCTGGGCAGCAGCTTATGGCAGTTACATTCTGTTGGGTTCCTAATATTTTTTCTATATAAGAACAAGAACATACGTGAAGAACAGATAGAGGTATCTGAAGAACAGACAAGAACTGGAAAAGAGGGGTAGTGGCAGTAAGCTGACTATTTCTTACATAAATCCACATAGACTATCCATGCAATAACATAAGAAATTTCAGAATTTTCGTTAGTCCTGTCATTAGCCTGCATGCCTGAGAATAATTGTAATTTGAAATTTGAGTTGTAATTTCTGAGTTTCAAATTTTAATAGTCCTTGCTGCTGTTATGAAGTTTTCCATGTGTAGAGCTGCAAGACCTTAGCTGCCTATCACTGTGCACCAGGTCTTGTCTACATCACTTTCTTTCTATGATATGGTATTTTGTCTAGCTTTCAACTGTACAATGAAGTCAACACATTGAAATGTTAGGCAAATTCAAAGAGGAACAAATCAAAGCACTCCTCTCTAATGATTTTGAAGACATACCCACTTGCTTGGACCTCACCATCATTTTCTCTGTAAGCAAAAGAATTTTGTCCAGCTTTCACTTGCACAATAAATCTCACTCATTGGAAAGGAAGAAAAAATCAATGAGAACCAAAGCCCATTGCAATATTTTCTCCAATGTATGCTTCAAACAACATTAATGGCACCATCGACTTTAAATATGACAACATACATCATACTGATAGGTATGGCGGATAATAGCTTTTCACTATAAGCTCATAAAGGAAATCTAGTGCTGAGAATCAAAGAGCCCAAAAATAACAAGAATACAAATAGCATTACCCTATAGTAGTGATAGTGTAGATGAGATATCGTGAGGTGAAAACAATATTAATAACTTAATATGCAGCACAGATATTAGTTATTGATTTCAGAAAATTTCGATCTCCCAACATTTTCTGGCCATTCTCTTCATTCAAGCTTATTTCCATGCCTTTTTATATGATATACTTCATAAGACTTGTAAACAATGATGTACTAAACATCTAATAAAAACTAATAACATGAAAAGGAAAAACTGAAAAGCATCTTATATAAATTGATGCTGAGAAATGACTAGATAATGTAGAAGACACAAAGGCAGTTATATGAATATCAACGGTCTAAAAGTAGATATTACATGTTAAAGCAATGCAAAGGACTCTGCAGTACATAAATTGCACATTCTACACCATAGAAAGAATGGTGTGGCTTCGTAAAATCGATAATAATTTCTATTTTATCAACACTCAACAGGCAATAAACCTATAAGATTAACTGTGGTTGTTATGCAAAATGCACAAAAATCCGTGTTAGTTAGATTCTATAGCTAAGAAAAGAGAAAAAATAAATTGGAGAACGAGGGAAACCTGAACCATCATACGGCAACCTTTGCCAGGCCTTCCCTTATATGGTGGAGGTAACACAAATCCAACAGAATCATGTAGAGGATAACTTCCAGCTTCTTCCTCCATCTCATGATTTCCTGCTTCTTTATTCACCATCTGAGACCATCAAGAATGAAAGTCAGCATGTGACAGCCAAGAAGGAAAGGACTGCTACTAAACCTTCTCAAAATAACTTACTTTTATCTTGATCTTCTCATCAACAATAGACATTTTGCACCACTACTTATCATTATTTATACATCTCAAAAAAACATAACACAAAACAGAATATATCAACAGCATAAAAGTAAATGGGAAAACATATGCCATTTTAAGTATCTCATTCTTAATTATTCATCAGGTCTTTCCTTTCACGTTGTAGGGAAATCCTTTATAGCAACTAATCTATTCCTTTGGTGCCTTACCCTTGTGCACATTCCTGTCTTCTTTATTCTTTATACTGTTAAACCGAGTTGTACATCTCATTTCATGATATTCTTCAGTGTTAGGAATCAGGTTTCTGTGTCTGTGGTCTATTCAAGTCCATAAATGGAGATCTATATAATTGGAGATGAAGAAAAGCTATTAACTATAATGATATATCCTATGTAAGTACGCAGAAGAAAAATATATGGAATATCACAAATTGAATATATAACAGAATATGGAATAGGATATATTCCAAAGGGAGAGAAACAGAGTGAACATAAGCTGAGTGCATAGATGAAATGACAATGTCCATGTTATTTGACTTCAGGTTTATTTTGTTCAGATAATTTAACATTGTTAGTGCAATAGTTACAGCAGTTGCTGGGACAGACGTGCCAAGTCTGAGGTGAGGCAGGCCAAACAAGAACTGGGAGTCTCAGCAAATTTCCAACAGACTTGCAAAGTTTACCAAAGTCGCCAGATTCACCAGGACTTGCAAGTCCTTGTCAGACTTGGCCAGCCAATAGACCCTCAAAAAACAAAATAAATACAAAAAATGACCAGATTTGGACATTACATAAGTAACCAACATTGAATCAATCAGGGAAAACTTGAGGGATTTATTCTTCAGCAAATATCCATTTCATTGTCAATAATTTGGAGCCTAATTACTTCTCTATGGCCTCAACTCCTGTGTTTCTAAAATTGATTTTTTATTAATTTGGTTTTAAGAAGCCAAAAACTAAAATTGTTTTCAGCTGCACCCAATGGAAAAGCTGCATTTTTTCCTTTCTCCATTTTTGCATTGAAATAACAAAAAGGCATTTTTTCCCTATATTTATGAACTTTTCAGCATTTTTTAATTTTGTGACCTTTTTCCAAGTAATTGAATTACAACTATACTTTTGGTTTGCCAAGTCAATCCAAATCCCAAGTAATGCTACTATGGCTACAGCAGCATCAACGACCCACCATAGAGCTAGTGATGATGGACCTACTAATCCTACGCTAAGTGATACAAACTCCTCTCTACTATAGTTCATGACTCCTCGTGATTTTTGTTTCTGATGCTATGGATATCATAGTACATGACTTTTGTACACCAAAAACCTTAAGTTAACAAATCAAAATCACAGATGTGTATGGTATGCTAAAACAGTGATTTAGAGGTGGCAAGGGGAGGTTCATTTTGGGTACGCTTGTACATAAAACATATAAAAATCATAAATATTAAAATATATACATATTTACAGCCTGAATTAAGTTCAGAATACTACATATCATGCATATTGTAGTCAAAACTACCATTATTTTTACAAACTTGAAAGGCAATATACTAATGCATTTAAGATATCTATATATAAAACTAAACTGTTATATTCATTATAAATACCTATACATAAAGCTAGAGCATAACATATGTGATAATTGTAATGTCCCCTTCCTAGCCTTTTCATGAGATTGTCACAGTTAGCCTATTTAGTCATTCTCGTAGGCTAACAGAGGGTGGTTAGGGAACTGTGGCGACCGTTTTTCCAGCATGGTGTGGTGGATAGTTTTGTAACGGCCTTTTCTAGAGTATTTTTGGTGTTTTCTCCCATACTTACTATTTTTAGTAAGTTAATTTCGAGCGTTCGAGAAGCTAGTTGTCATTCTTGCTATTTTTCGCAGTGTCGATGGGTGCAATTGGCATCACAATTTTAGTGTTTGATGGCCCAATGAAATTATTTTAAAATAACATAATGTTATTCAAGTTAAATTAAAATATTTAACTTATGTTATTTTAATAAAGTGACTTTATGAAGGGGGCCAAGGGGTCTATAAGTGAAAATTAAAATGTAAAATGATAACTTAAAGTTGGACACCTAGGGAGGCATAAGGGGGGAAAATATAATTTAAAATTAAATCCTTTAATTCCCTAGAAGGGGTCATGGGGTTTTGGAGGAGCTATATATGAGCATTTTGAGCTCATTCTTTCTTTATGCTAGATGAAGATATTGAATTTGGTTATGATTTTGGAGAAGAGCTTTCTTCTCAAGGTTTGTGAGGATGAAATCCCTTGCAAGCAGCATTCTCTATGATGTTGAAAGATATAGTCTCGAGAATAACTTAGTGGTTTCATTCAAAGATCATAGCTGGGCTCCATCGCAGATTATTGCTTCATTTCCTTCAGTCACAAAGCTAGTTATTGTAGAGATAATTCAGTGAGACTTGTTGAAATATGTTAGCTTTGGTCAGATATGGATATCGATGATCACTTATCTGATCGAACTACTATTCCGAGTATATTATCGATCTACATCTAGAGGTTATTACTTGCACATTAATGGTTCTTCATGTTTCATATAGGATCCCGATCGAGCATCATTATCGGTGATCATTTTCAGATTGGATATTATTTATCTGTGCAAGATAAATACAGATCGAACTTAGTAAGCATTGATGTTTATTAAGTAACATAACCCGATTATATAAATCGGGTGCTTAGTTAAAGTGAAAAGGCACATCCCATGAACGGACATGCCTCCAGTTTGTGGAGACATGTCCGCTCATGGGATGTGTCTCCCTCTTACATACTTAATGCAGATCCGATCCACAAAAGAAGACATTGAAATCGATAAATGTTCTGCTCTTGTAGATCAAATCTCATACAGGAAGAACTTCAGACTTGTTGAATTCTTGATCGGTCTTTAAAAGTTAAGTTAAGAATTCACAAGAACTCTATTCGGACCATCCATTCGCAGAGGAAGCTTCTATTCACATCAACGTTGCTATAATCATCATCGAATTCTCTGTTGGGGCTATCTAAGCGACGCCACCTTGGGCGGAGCTTGGATGATATTGCTTATGGGCAAGTAAGTCGAAGGTCAAAAGGAGATCATGATTTGTCTGGGTGAAATTCATCATCCTCGGGTCCTGCCACAGGAATGTCCATTGGCGCTGAAGTCAACAAAGACAGTTCAATGAGTATGGCAGATTTCACTTGCAATCATCGGTTCTTCTTTAATCGTCTCTTATCACATCAATTTGTCCCAGGCGCCTCTAAGTCTACAACTGACGCAACTTTTCTTGTCTTAATTTGTGAATGGGAGCCGGCTTGACCATTGGACGTTGTTCCATGTTGGGTGAGGTTAAACATTAATGAGGGGTCGTGATTCATAAGGAAGCAGAGATAACGTTATACTTGATGCCGCCATTACGGGAAGGATCTTCTTCGTGAGTCCCTGTATGCCCAGATCTATCAGCGGATATATGAGATAGCATTTTCTTGGAGGGTTCATCATCGACTGGCATGGACGGCAATCTTTATTTACCTTCCTGTAAAGTTCCGACTGGATGAAGGAGTATCGTTTTTTAAAAGGTTGCCAGGAATCTACGATTAATGGTTGGAATTCAATGATGTTCAGGAATCAAGTCTTTCGTCAAGGTATGGTGACCACGAATGCGTATTTGCAACGATCAGTCACTATTTGTTAATAATTTGAGATATCTTAGGGGCAGACGACTGAAGGTATCGGGACCTGAGGTGGAGTCTAGATTATATGCCCGCGCCATTTTGAAGCCGTGATGGTTAGTAATCTCAGGCCAACACCATCCTGAAGGTCTGCGTTCATCTTCCAGCAGAGCGTCCTTTGTAAGGCGTCATATTGGAAGTCCACATTGTAATCTACGCGCATCATACTCCAGATCGTATCAATAGCTTAGAGTGTCATCTTTTTGCGAGCGGACTCAAGTCTGAAGGTTGTGTCAACTCCCCCTTAGGCTTTGCAGTTGTGTCAATTGCATGTATGCCAAATTTGGACAATCAGCACCACTTGAAATCGCAGCATATCATTTGACTGCAACGACCTACCTACAGAGTCAAAATTTCAAATTGTCATATTCTTGCAGCAGGTCGTGTGGAAGAAATTGATGCTAAGACACAATGATGACTGGATTGTGTCCCGAAAAGATTGAAGGCATGCATTACAATCTGTCGACTTCAAGCTCTTTGTGAATCCTGATTGGGCTCTCAAACAAAAGTACAGTTCGTCACTGCCGGACGAATTACTAGATAAGTATTCTTTTGTGTATCCTTAAATTCATTTTCATTTGAGTTGAAAGTCAATCTGTTGGGTTGTGCAGATCTAATAACATTTGTTTGATCATGTGTGTTAGTAAAGATCACTGGGATAAGATAAGATAATTGAATCTTATTTGTGTTGTCTGGTCATCGAGTTTATGCAGATTAGATGATGATCCTTCACAATGTTCCAGTCTCGTGAAGATTTCAACTCCAATGTTGTGTGATCAATTGCAATCAAAGTCAAGAGTTTGCATTAAGAGCAGCAGCGATCGACGCCACTGTAAAGGGCGGAGAGAGCAGATATTGTGATCGTTGATATCGATCCCTCAATTCTGCGTACAGGATTGTGACTTCATCAAGATAAGTATTGCATGGTTGAATAATGTTCATGAATTGTTATTAATTCATGCTTTAACATTGAGAGAGCAAATCATGATGGACCAAGATATTGCTTTCAAGAGAAAAGAGAATAGACACTGCTTGCAGCCATGAGACTAAATGAATGGCTGAAGACATCTCTTCGAAGAGGAAGAATTAACCTTCAGAGGGAGTTCTATGATTCAGTAAGGGTTGCAGTGTTGATGCTAAATCCTTGAAGTACCTCTTCAGCAGTTGAGATCAGAATTCCTCATGTCAGTCAACCTAGATTTAACACTGATAACTCCGCAAACCTATTTATAATAGAGGGATCTGGGATGAGGTTGAAGAGGACAACCTTGAATCTCTACAGAGGTGTGCGTTGGAAACCATTTCTCTAAAGCAAGTATTGCAGGCAATCTTGGACGATGAAGTCAAGAGGTTGATGCAAGTGCTTGAAGATTCAGGTTGAGGTCTGCGATGATATCCTGGTGTAGCAGTAAGCAATCTTCTGTGGCACTAAGTACAACAGAAGTTGATTATATTTCAGCCTCTATGGGAGCAAGAGAAGCAGTATGGCTCCGGAAATTGCTTGTGGGATTATTTGATCAAAGCATATAGAAATTCCTTACCACTATGTGAGAGACATGGTAGAAAGGAATGTGATCCAGTTGGAGTATATTAGTACAAGCGATCAAACAATAGACATTCACCAAAAACTCTCTCTAGAGTCAAAGTTGAACACTTCAGGAAGAAACTTGGTATGTTTGAAATGTAAGTTATTAAGACTCAAATTGTTTATTTGTACTAATATATTTAAAAGATGTTTAATGTGTAAACTCTTTTGTCATGTGTGTGACTCCATGACTTTATGCGCCGCTTCTCGCCCCCCCGCCCCCCCTTTGTGTACATTATTGAAAGGTGATGATCTTTCTGATAATGAACACTTTGACATTGTAAGGTGATGACTTTACAATGATTAGTTTCACTATCATGATGGATATCATGTGACTTGATATCCGTGGATATGTCATGATAGTATCTCTTGGACATTTTGATAGATATTATGAGACTTGATATAAATTTGAAGATCATTATGATCCTTATTCATGGTGGATATGTATATATATCTATGGATAAGCCATGATTTATTATGGTAGACATCATGTGACTTGATGTCAGTGCACATACCATAATGAAGATGTGTTATGAAGAATGTCATGTGACTTGACACTTTTAGTATACCACATCTTTTGATATCACAAGTAAGGTGATATCACTTTATCCTTGGTTGGAGTTATCTTCCCTAGCTAAGAGGGAGTGTTGAAATATGGTAGCTTTGGTCAGATATAGATATCTATGATCACTCATCTAATCGAACTACTATTCCGAGTATATTATCGATCTGCATCTAGAGGTTATTACTTACAGATTAATGGTTCTTCATGTTTCATATAGGATCCCGATTGAGCATCATTATCGGTGATCATTTTCAGATTGGATATTATTTATTTGTGCAAGATAAATACAGATCGAACTTAGTAAGCATTTATGTTTATTAAGTAACATAACCCGATTATAGATCGGGTGCTTAGTTAAAGTGAAAAGGCACATCCCATGAACGGACATGCCTCCACTTTGTGGAGACATGTCCGCTCATGGGACGTGTCTCCCTCTTACATACTTACTGCATATCCGATCCACAAAAGAAGACATTGAAATCGATAAATGTTTTGCTCTTGTAGATCGAATCTCATACAGGAAGAACTTCAGACTTGTTGAATTCTTGGTCGGTCTTTAACAAGATGGATTGGAGGAGTTGTTCTAAGGATTGCTAGCTGCATCGGCCTATTTGTTGGGCCATACCATTGCTAGAGCTGGTTGTACCGCCTTTAGAGGGGCGTGTGAACTTGTTAGCTAGGACGCCTAGGGTTTGAGCTTGTTCGGTGTTGGAATTGAGGCACCTAGGGGTGGTTAACACATTGCATTCACAAGGGAGTGGAGACATTAATATTTGAGGGTTTTATCAAACATTTTCCTTGCTTCCAGTTGCTGGTTTCTACCACAACACGTTATCAAAGTGGCAAACATTTTCTGGGTATGTTGGATTTAGATATTAGATGGTATTTTATGAACTGGGTTGTTATAATCAAGAAAATCTCAATATTTTGATTGTAATAAAATTCTGGAATTTTTTAGCTAGTTGTGACATTGAAAAATGTGAAATTTCAAATCATTCCTTTGCTGCAAGTTCTTTAGTCTGCACTTTATTTTTGTTCAAAAGCATTCATAAACATTATCAAAACACAAGCAAAACCATTCATCAAAACAAAAACAAAAACAAGTGCAAAACCAGGCTGCATACTACAATAATATATAAGTTAAAGTAGTAAAATGTATAAAGGGCATCACAAAATGTAGAGAAAGTAATAGTTATAAATTATGAAAATACAAAAAGTTGCATTATCACTTAGAAACCCAAAAGCAAACAAATCGCATTTATTTATCTTGGTTTATTATTCATTTTTTAACAAATTACATTACCCTTGTAGCAGTTGGTGTGGTCCTTCACCATGGCCACATGTTTCGCTTCCCCCACTACCATGTGCAATCGAACCCTAATGCCTGTCCCCCATGCAAAATCCATCCCCCATAAAATTCCTTCATGATTATGATAACCAATGCCCATGACATTGAGATTGGAATGTGGCTTTCAAAGCAGTCTTGTCTGCGGCAGTACTCCTCTTTCACCTGTGCTTCCTTCACCTAATACAGCAAATAACCCATTCATATAGAAGTAAATGTAATGCATCAAATCCACCACTAGAATCACCCTAAAGGGAGCCCTACAAACATGTAAGCCAACCTAGAATTGTCTAGGTACCATGTCTACGATTCCACACAATTTTGACACCACAATAATCGAACCCTACCGAATTCTACTATTGATTCATAACCAAATCCAATTTCGAGACAAAGCATACTCAAAAACACAAGTTGTTTTGTTGATTTGGTAACTTTGCCAAAAACACTTGAGAATATTTATATATTTAAAAATCTTGTTTCCTTCAACTCAAACTCAATTTTGTAGTCATTTGTTTAAACTTCAATATATACTTGTGTATGTAATCAAAGTAGCTTATAATTGATTAGTTTTGTCACATAATGGATTTTGAAGTAGGATCATACTGTTGCCACATAATGGATTTTGAAGTAGGATCATATTGTTAGCTCTTTGCAGGTTGAATTATTACAAGTTGATTATTCTAGATTGGCCATTGGAGTATATTGAATGTTATGAATAAATATTTATGTTGTATTGACTCTATTACCCTGAAGAGGTACCAATTAGTCTAGTTTCTCCCATAGCTTGAGAATTGCTCTTACGACAATAGATCTTAAAGCAACCATTTGATATTTTTGTATTTGTTTGAAATCCTCATATCTGAAACAATTGGATTCACATATCCTTGTCCTAAGTATACGACAGTTAATCTGTTAAGTGTTGAGTCATGGATCTGTAGCATTTTCACACTCAGTGTCATAAAGGGAAACCAACCTAGTTTTTGCAAAGCCTGAAGTGCAAAACAAAACACTATTGAAGGTGTTTCATGTAAGTTTGCCTAACTTCCAGCAACTTTGAGCATAAGATTAAGTAAATTTTTAGGAGTTACTAGAATACAAGTTGGGGAACCAACAAATTGCCGACTCCACTAGGGAATTCACTAGTCTATTGTAGGTCAAAGTCTAAAATATTTGCATCCAATATCTTGCTAACAGTGTCGTGAGATCTATTATTTTACTTTCCCTTCTTAGGGTGGTGACTCAACAAAGGTTGACTGGTGAGATTGCATAGATAGCATCAAACATGGATGGTAGAAGATCTCAATTGTAGAATGATCCATAGAAGAAATTGGCAAGATATTTGTAGAAAGACAAACCAACTTGGAAAGCTAAGAACTCAAGTAGCCCTTCCACTCCTGACTCTAGTTCCTCAAAGCAAAAGGAAAATACTAGTGATAGGAACAAATCCTTTAATGGTAAAATTGATGAACATATCAATAGACTAGGGTTAGATAAAGATGATAATGCTTGGATGGGACTTGAATACCATAAAGTCCACAACAGTCTTGAAAAGAAAAAAGAAAGGTTATGAATAGAGAATGATATCAATGAAAGGTTCTTCTCTTGAGTAAATCCCCTAGCAATTAAACCTAGGGATAACGATTTTGTTGATCATGTTTTATCTCCTGTAAAGTGTAATGTCCCTAACCTACTAGGTCCTAAGGTCGTCAGAAACTAGGGGTTTAGGCCTTCTTTCCCTCCTAATGATATCCCGCTAGGCTTGCTTGAATAAAGCCCTGCAACCATCATATATACATATATATGCCATAGACCTATGTGTTAGCTTTAATATCTAGCATCATAATCAGACATAATCATAATTGCAAAAGAAATGAGCGAGCAAGAGGAGTGCCCTGTATAGATCCGCCCTGAAGCCTTTGTGTTGGGCACGGTAGGTTGCCTATCACAAGCCCCCTTTCCCAACGGCTTAGTACCTACATTCTCTATACACGGTAGTACCTCGGAAGACACTTGTCCTATTAGGGAAAAGGTGAAACCGTAAGGACCAAGGGCCTAAGGCCTACCACCCCTATAATAGTGTAGTTTTTGTAATGTCCCTTGCAAAATTTTGATGTTTATTTTCAATTTTTGCATGTGGACATTTCGTCAAACAGTTGTCTCGCAGTCTTCGTCTAGCTGATAAATGAAATTTCTTTTGCCTTTCTCATTTAGTGATAAAATATGTATGAACACAAATGATGCTAAGAACTGAAAATACAATGAATATATAATGCAAGGACTTTGAAATGTTTCACCACAATTATTCCCTCAATGTAAGCTTATACAATCGATTGTCATTTAGACAAACATTTGCTATGCCAAATCTTATCACACAATTACAATGCCTTGCCAATATATTGATTGTAGATTGCTTCAAAGAGTTACAGTGATCATGCTAGCAGTATCCTAATTTAGTCCCTAATTTATTGACAAATTGTTCTAATGTTGTAAAGACAGCGATACAATGATACAATAAATTTTGATACATAGAATGCTCAAACCTGGTAACTGGTCAACCTAGTCTAAAATTGCATCGATACTCTCCACTTATAGCCTTATTTTGTCTACTTAAAGCTGCGCCAATGTTCTTGAGAGGCAACGACCTCTTCTTGCCAGAAACCATCTTGGAATGTTGTCTTCGATCCCAGATCGAAGTGACCAATAGCTACACTAGTTGATGTATTTCCAACGCCTTGACTTAGAATGTGTTGTCTTGCCTGGCTCGAGTTGGTGACTCAATAGGGACGATTAAATGGGATGGCTAATAATAAACCGGTGGCCCCCTTAATTCCCATGTCAAAGTAGACTCTCAGGCAGCTCCCGATTAAATACCTTAGTGATGTCAATATAAATGTTGATTCAATTTGTCTTGGCCATGTCCTCAATAAAATGTTGGCCAAGTATAAGACAATTCTCTAGGCTTGTGAAAGACGAATTCCTCCACCCTGGCGACACCTCTTTACAAGTCACACCTTCTTCCAAGAAATTTGAATATGGTTTAGAACCATTCAAATTTCATTTGATCTCTTTGTGAGAAACATGACCCTGATAAATTTGATACCTGAGTGAAAACAATAACTCTCAATTTGTCCTATGCATGCGTCAGGATAAAACTTGTCTTATCTGAAATATGTATTTCGGTACTCCCAAGCTGCTCCCGACAGGTGAAGAGCTAGGCGTTTCTTTCTTTTTACTTTGGTCTTTATCTCTGAATTATTCTAATTGTCTTTCTCTGCTTTTGACCAGTATTCCTCCAACGGCGATCACTATTTGTCTTTTCTGTATTTGTATTTTATCCAACTCATCAATTATATTTTTCTACTTATTCGCCTAGCTGCCAAAGAAGTGGTGTGATGCAATTCGATACATCCTTCAGGGATTAAAATAAATTCGATACATCCTTCAAGGATTAAAATAAATTCGGTACATCAGCTGCAAACCAATATGCCTAGATCACAGAAATAGTTTTCAAAATATCCAATATTCTCGAAATTATCAATCTTCTCAGATTTGGCCAAAGGTCATTAAATCTATAAATAATCAATCCTCCACAAATGAATGTAGCAATATCTCAACTGCTACAATCAACTCAACTAGGGCAGTATTACAATAGCTATTGCACTTGTAGAATCTCTTCAATGAAGCACAAGTTGAAACCCTGGTTGGATTTCTCAACTCATGCTAGGGTTGATCTTTCACAACCGAAACTGGCACTTGAACCCTCGAGTGAATGCTACGCATACAACCTCAGTTGCTTACCACGCGGGTAATGCAAAGTGATAACCAAAATCAAGTGTGTTCAAATCCTTAGCCAACAGTTTCTTAAATAGATTTCTCAACAAGTCTCCAAGAAGCTTCTAGAATAAAATATTATTTTATTCACTTAAGTGACTTTATTATTTTATTATTTTATTTTCAAGTCACTTAAGTCACTTTATATTAATTTAATTAAATAATAAGTCATCCCTTATCATATTAATTTATTGGAATAACTTAATAAATAATTAATTTAATATACCTCCATTTCGGGGACATGACAGTTTCCTACGGTGGGACCCCCATCCCTCTATGTCCAAACCCGTTTCTCAGGGCCTACAGGACATGAGAGTGGAGTTTTTTGGCAAACCACTTGGACTATGTTTCACCCACCTAATAGGGTAACAATCATGGAGAAGACAATCTTTGTACAACCATATGAGAATGCATTTATCATTCTACTTAAGATGCTTATTATCATTCTACTTAAGATGCTTAGTAAAAGATAGCTTGTTTATTCAAACGAGATGCTTTTAAGGAAATTCAGCAATATGCATAAATAGGTATATTCCTTTGTTCCATTCATAACTTAAATTTGAAATGCATTTCATAAACATAAAGAAATTATATTTATCCTTTTGCAATTTTGTTGTATATTTTTCTATGCTATTGTTCCTATCATATTACATAGATACTAAGATGAATTTCTGACAATAAGAGGAAACCGATATCAAAGAGCAAGCAATGTTTTCTTTTCTAATGCAACTTGAATTATCTAAATGGCCTAGCTCTAAAACAAATCACCAATGTATGCAGAATGCCTGAAGACACGATTATGTTTTATGTTCTATCAGAAGTCATCCAATTGGGATGACGTATCTCTCAATTTATTTCTATAATTTTGTCTTTGGGAAGAGGGGTGAATTAATAATGCATAAGAGAAGTCATATGAGGCAGAGATCGTCATTATGCTGGTTAAGAAACTAGATACAGGAGCTAAGTGAGAGATCTCACTAGAAATCGCGACCTGCTAAATGGGTTCCAATTCACCTTCACTCTGTTGGTTCATCCTTCCTTCCCTTGGCCAATTGATCTACTCTTTATCCCTCCTCAAGGGAGGTGATGTGTTTCACAGGGGCACAACCCTTGGAGAACTCGTTCATGTGAGTGGCGTCCCTTTGCTACAATTTACTAATGTTTGTTTGTTTGAATATTATTATTATGTTCTCCAATGTATGCATTGATTTATTTATTATGTAAATTCTTTATCATTTTATTTCTTTTATTTATTTATTTATTTATATATTATTTTCTTTTCTTAAGTGAGATGTTACTAATAAATAAAGTATGTATTGATTTATATAAATATGAAAGAGAATAGTTTATGTAGCTCTTTTAATTGTGATAGGGGTTATGACAGTCCTTCGTGCCCGAAGTTTGCTTGTCCTCAAGCAATTTGGAGGTTCAAATGATTGAGAATTTCTTTGCCTTCCCATGTGGAGTCTTCTATTGGTAAGCTCTTCCATTTTATCAAGAACTCTTGGATGTTCTGATTCCTCAACTTCTTCTCCCTCCTATCTAGGATAGCTTCAGGCTCGAGGATTAGTTTACCTTCATCATCCAGTGGAGGTAACTCCACACACGGGGTTATTCGTTTTCCAAGCATTTTCTTCAGTCTCGACACATGGAAAACATTATGGATGCGGCTATCTTTGGGAAGTTCTAGCTCATATGCTACCTCGCCGACCTTTCTTGTAATCCGGTGAGGCCCATAAAACCGGCGCTTAAGCTTCTTTGCTCCCTTGGACTTCAAGGATGACTGCTTGTAAGGTTGTAGCCTTAGAAATACAAGGTCACCCGCTTCAAAGGTCCTTTCTATTCTATTCCGGTCAGCATACATCTTTTGTTGACTTTGAGCTTGGTATAAGTTATCCTTAAGAGTTTTCATGATGTCCATATTTTGTTGTACAAACTCTTTGGCCTTTGGCACTTGGCTTGTGAAATCAGACTCCCAAAAGTGGTAGGTTCATACCCATACAATGCTTTGAATGTACTCATTTTTATGGACATGTGGTAGGCTGTGTTGTAGCAATATTCCCCTAAGTGCAACCATTTTGCCCAAGCACTTTGTTGACCCATGATATAGTTCCTTAGATAGCCTTCAATCCATTTGTTGACTATCTCCATCTGACTATCTGTCTAGGGGTGGTAGCTAGTGCTTTGGTGTAAGGTTGGTTCCAGATAATCTGAAGAGTTCCCACCAAAATTGGCTTAGGAATCGACTGTCCCGATCACTTACTATGTTCTTCGAAAGGCCATGTAGTCTAAAAACTTCCTTGAAGAATAGTTCGGCCACTTGAGGTGCCCTATATTCTGTAGACAAAAAAATGGGCATATTTGGTGAGCCTATCAACCACCACGTATATGCAATCTCTCCCTTGGGCTTTGGGTAACCCGGTGATGAAGTCCATTGAAATGCATTCCCACTTTTGGTCGGGAATGGGTAAAGGTTGGAGGAGTCCTGCGGGCTGGTTTTGTTCAGTTTTATTTCTTTGGCAAGTCATACATTCTTGCGCATATTTTAATACATCCTTCTTGAGTCCTTTCCATCAGTACTTCTCCCTTATCTGTTTGTACATTTTATAGTACCCTTCGTGCCCTACTAGTGGGTTATCATGGTATTCTTTCAAAATCTTCCCCTTTATCTTGGAGTTGGACCCTAGAAATACTCTTCCTTTATATAAGATTAGCCCCTCTAACACTTTGTACTCCTCGTTGGGTGGGTTCCCTTCCAAGATCTCGTTAGTTAGGGGATCTTTGGCGTATTCTAAAATAATGTCATATTTCCAATCGGCTGATAAACTAGTTATAGTTTTCAAGCAAGGTCGTCTGGATAGGGCATCAGCTACTATTATGTTTGTCCCCTTCACATATTCGATGTCGAAATCATAGGCTTGCACTCTACTAACCCACTTTTGTTGTCGGTCATTCAGATCCTTCTGACTCATAAAGTACCTTAAGTTGTGATATGTTTTTACAAAGAATTTGGTGCAGACTAGGTATTGGCGAAATTTTGCCAAGGCATGCATTATAGCCAACATCTCTTTGTCGTAAATAAGGTAGTGTCTTTCTGTTGGGGTCAGTTTCTTGCTTTCAAAAGCTTTGGGGTGCTTATTTTGCATTAAGATTGCGCCAATCCCCTCCCCTGATGCATCACATTGTAATTCAAAGGGTAAAGTGAAATCAGGGATGGCCAACACTAGACATGAACTCATGGCTTCCTTTAATTGTTCAAAATCTTGTTGGGCTATCTCGTTCTAGGCAAAAGCCCATTTCTTTGTCAAATCTATGAGCGAAGCAGCATTTTTTGAGAATCCCTTTACAAAGTGTCGATAATAGCTACACAACCCCACAAAGCCCCTTAGTTGAGTGAGAGTTTTAGGCTTGGGCCATTCCTTGATGGCTATAATTTTTTCTTCGTCCACACTAACCCCTTGGGCATTGATCTTGTGACCTAGGTATAGAATTTCCTTCATGCCAAACTCACATTTTGATGCTTTAGCATACAAGGATTCTTGCTCTACGATTTTCTTCAATATGTTGTAGGTGCTCCTCCCATGTTTTACTATATATGAGGATGTCATCAAAGAAAACTAGGAGGAATTTCCTAAGTTGCTTGCGGAAAATATAGTTCATGCAGGATTGGAACGTCGCGGGGGCATTAGTGAGCCCAAAGGGCATGACTAGGAATTCAAAGCATCCATAATGACATCGATAAGCAATTTTGGGTACATCTTCTTTTCTCATTCTTATTTGGTGGTAACCCGATCACAAATCAATTTTGGAAAAGAACCTTGCCCCGTGAAGTTCCTCGATGAGTTCGTCGATCCGTGGGATAGGGTAGCGGTTCTTAATGGTTTTCTTATTTAGAGCCCTATAATCTATACACATTCAGAGGGTACCATCCTTCTTTTTGACCAAGACCACAGAAGAAGAAAAAGGGCTTGAGCTAGGTTGGATATGTCCCATTTCCAACAATTCCTTGATAGTTTTCTCTATCTCCTCCTTGTATTTGTGGGGATGGCAGTAAGGAGTGGTTATGACCAGTTTGGCACCTTCTTCCAATTCTATTGTGTGCTCAAACCCTCTCTTGGGAGGTAAACCTGGGGGTATTTCTTCAAATAGTCTTTTATATTTTTTGGGTAATCGGTAGGATATCTATGTGAATGGCTTCACCTTGGGGGGTGCTTTTGTCAAGTATCATGCATTGGGCGACCCACTCTCCTTGTCCTCACCTAAAAATCCTTTCCATTCTTTTACACAATATCACTTTTGGCTCTCCATTGGGCAGTCCCTTTAGAGTGACTTCTTGTCTATTGTGTTGAAAACAGATGGTTTGGTTTGGTAGGTCGAACATGAAGTAACCTAAGGAATAGATCCAAGGGGTTCCCAAGATAATGTCAATGTCCAAGGGAACTACATAAAAGTCTTCTACTATCGAATGGCTTCCTAGGAGGATCTCCAATTTGGGTACTAAGGTGGTACATTGTACTTGAGCTCCTGTAGCTGTTGCTGCCTCAAACCCTTCAAAGTTTATGGTTTTTAGTTTTCTTTGGGTTACTATTCTTTGGTCAATGAAGTTATGGGAAGCCCCACTATCCACAAGGGTGATGACTTTATGTCCTTTGAGGGTCCTTTTAATGTGAAATGGGCTATGTTTCGAGGCTTGGGAGATAGTGGCTAATATGGCTTGCTCATCAACTTTGGCTCTTTTGTTGGAATACTCATCGTTTGGGTGTGCTTCAAGCTAGTGGACTTTATTACATTTGTGAACTTGTCCCCAAGGTTGTTGGCACCTGAAGCATTGTCCATTTCTTTTTAGCTCATCCATTTTCTTACACCAATGATCTTTGTCTCTCTTTCCTTTGCACCATGGGCAAGTTCTTGTTACTCCCTCCTTTCTATCTTTCTCTTCTTTCTGAGGGGGTTTGGATGATGAGGTAAATTTCTTGGGTGGGTCTCTAGACCAGTTATCTTCATATTTCATAGCTTTTTGAATGGCTTCATCTAGGCACGTGGGTTCCAACATACTCACCATGCTCCTCACTTGTCCTTTGAGGCCCTCTATGAATAAATATGTAAGTCTTTCTTGGGAAATTTCGGGGATCATGACTGCTAACTTCTAGAATTCGGTGGCATAACTTTCTATGGTGCCAAGTTGCCTCAATTGGGTGAGTTCCCTAAAGTACTATTCCAGGTGCCTTTGGTCAAAACGTTTGATCAGCTTTTGGGTAAAGACTTCATAGGAGGTAATTTGTTGGTGGCCTTGGGTTATTAGACCGTGGTGCCACCACTCATGGGCCATTCCAGTTAGATGGAGGATTGCAAATTTAATAGCATTCTCTTCTGTCATGGGGCTTAATGATAGATATGTGTCTAATTTTTGCACCCATGAGCGTGCTGTCCCTTTTCCTTCTCCATCAAAGTTAGGCAAGGTGAGTTTACTCATTCTATTCTTGAGGTCTTTATCAGTGTGATAATTTCTTTCTTTTCTTGGGGCTGCTCTTTATTTGGCCTTACAGTAGTCTTTAAAAGGTACCAATTCCCTCATCTCCGGCTCAAGCCTATAATAGGCTGCTATAATTTCATCGACATCCTCTGTAAGGGGTTCTTTGACATGTCTTTCTTCCATGGGTTCCTTGCTAGGTAGGAAATGGGGTTTGGTGGGTCTAGAGCTTCGATTTTGAGAGGGTGGTGAGTTGTCATTATCAAAGTGGTTAGAAGCGATTTCCCTTGTATTATTATTACTTAGGTCTTGGATGGCATGAAGTAAGGCTTGGCCATTTTTCTCACTATTCTCCATAAAGGCTCTAAGTTCATCCCTTAATGGGTCACCCATGAGGTCGTTTCCTTAGTTGTTGTTTTTTGGGTTCCTTCGGTGGTAGACTTGCATATTTTCCCACGGGATGGCAGGAAAGGGGCTCTGATACCACTGTAATGTCCCTTACCTGCTAGGTCCTAAGGTCATCGGAAACTAGGGATATCCCGCTAGGCTTGCTTGAATAAAGTCTTGCAACCATCATATATACATATATATGCCATAGACCTATGTGTTAGCTTTAATATCTAACAACATAATCATAATTGCAAACGAAATGAGCAAGCAAGAGGAGTGCCTAGTATGGATCCACCCTAAAGCCTTTGTGTTGGGCACGGGAGGTTGCCTATCACAAGCCTCCTTTCCCAACGGCTTAGTACCTGTATTCTCCATACATGGCACTACCTCGGAAGACACTTGCCCTATTAGGGAAAAGGTGAAACCCTAAGGACCAAGGGCCTACGGCCTACCACCCCTATAATAGTGTAGTTTTCCTATGATGGGACCGCCATCCCTCTATGTCCAAACCTATTTCTCAGGCCTATGGGACATGAGGGTGGAGTTTTTAGGCAAACCACTTGGACTATGTTTCACCCGCCTAATAGGGTAACAATCACGGAGAAGACAATCTTTGTACAACCATATGAGAATGCATTTATCATTCTACTTAAGATGCTTAGTAAAAGATAGCTTGTTTATTCAAACAAGATGCTTTTAAGGAAATTCAGCAATATGCATAAATAGGTATATTCCTTTGTTCCATTCATGACTTAAATTTGAAATGCATTTCATAAACATAAAGAAATTATATTTATCCTTTTGCAATTTTGTTGTATATTTTCCTATGCTATTGTTCCTAACTTCCTATCATATTACACAGATACTAAGATGAATTTCTGACAATCGATATCAGAGAGCAAGCAATGAATTCTTTTCTAATGCAACTTGAATTATCTAAATGGCCTAGCTCTAAAAAAAATCACCAATGTATGGAGAATGCCTGAAGACACAATTCTGTTCTATGTTCTATCAGATGTCCTCCCATTGGCATGACGTATTTCTCAATTTGTTTCTATAATTCTGTCTTTGGGCAAAGGGGTGAACTAATAATGCATAAGAGAAGTCATATGAGGCAGCGATCATCATTATGCTGGTTAAGAAACTAGATACAGGAGCTAAGTGAGAGATCTCACCAGAAATCGTGACCTGCTGAATGGGTTCCAATTCGCCTTCACTCTGCTGGTTCATCCTTCCTTCCCTTGGGAAATCGATCTACTCTTTATCCCTCCTCAAGGGAGGCGATGTGTTTCAGAGGGGTGCAACCCTTGGAGAACTTGTTCCTGTGAGTGGCATCCCTTTGCTGCGATTTACTAATGTTTGTTTGTTTGAATATTATTATTATGTTCTCTAATGTATGCATTGATTTATACATCATGTTAATTCTTTATCATTTTATTTCTTTTATTTCTTTATTTATATATTATTTTATTTCTTTATTTATATAGTATTTTCTTTTCTTAAGTGATGTTACTAATTTATAAAGTATGTATTGTTTTATATAAATATGAAAGAGAATAGTTTATGTAACTCTTTTAATTGTGATAGGGGTTATGACATAAAGCAAGATGGAGGTCCTCATTGGTATAAAGATACTCTTGCAATTGGATCTAAAGATCTAACATATGGTGTAGAGACTGAAGATGATGAAAATTTACCAAAGGCAACTAGATTTGAAAACAAAACTGAAATTTCAAGGGAAGTAAATGAGCTCAAGGCTGAACTGGATAGTTTGGAGGCTCAAAGGATCTTGGATGATTTGAAAAGGATTGATGCTTTGAGAGATATAGATCAGCTAGGCAATTCTACCCATACAATTAAGTCATTTTAGAATGCTCAAGCCATTAAAGTTGTAGGTTCAGTCCCACAACAAGGATCAAAGGTAATTGCTAAAGGATCTGCTCTTGGTGGATCACAAAAAAATCCAATTGGGGGAGGTAAGCACCATGTTCTTGCTAGGCCACTATTGATTTTAGAAAGATACATACAACTTGACTTTGCTAGGATTTTTGGGTATCCAAACCCAGTCCTGATTGAAGTAACAACTGCCTTACAAAAAAATTTTGGATATACTATATTATTTGGTGAAGACCATATGAAAGCATTCATAAATCTAACAAATGACTTTGAGATTGAGAATCAAGATGTCCTCATGAAATTATTTGTGTAGTCTCTAACTGACAAAGCAAGGGATTGGTATAGAGCACTTCGTGGAGCAAGCATTGACTCATGGGATGAGTTTCAAAGGATATTTAGAGAACAGTATGGTGATAAGACTGACCCAAGGATCATCATCAATGAGTCTAATCCTGATTTCAATGCAAGGTTCGCCAAGATAATGAATAAAATCCCAGCTTACCTCAAACCTAATAAATCTATGTGTTCAGTTTTATACTATAATGCATATGATCCTAAGATGGGCTATCAATTGAGAGACAAAGACCCTCAAACGTTGAGGGATACATACAAGGTGGCTGCTCATATAGAGAATAAATGAAGAGCATCTGGTAAGCTTCATGAAAGGAATGACATTAAGATCTTGACTAACAGCAAAGGACATCATGATAATGTGCCTGCATCTAAAGACAAATTAGACAAAGTTATGAACACCTTTAAGGACCTAAGCTACAAAATGGCTCCAAATGCAAAAGGCTTGCCTCATGATAAGCCTACTTATCAAAAGGATTAAAGAATGCCAAGGCTATCTGATCAGCCTTATCATACAACTTGGCATAATGGCAAGCCTGTCCATAATCATCAAAAGGGGTCTTCAAGCAAAGAAACACCAGATCCTCTCAGAAAGCTTGGAGCGAATGTTGTGGAGGAAACTATCTAGTGTATTGCATGCCAATTGCCTCATTCTCCTCTGCAATGTATGGTAGCACAGTCTACTAAAGCTTATAATCACTCATGTGATGAAGACAATAATTTTGATCATGGAATAGTGTTGAACACTGTTGATGAAATGATTAAATTCCTCCATTTGTGAATGTCGATCCTCCTTAGTAAACATCTGTTGATTTCCATATTTACAAGAGAGGAAGGAGTGAATATATGTGTCAATGTGGGAGACGCGTCCCATGAGCGGATGTGTCTCCACAAAGTGGAGACACGTCAGCTCAAGGGACGTGTCTCTTTAAATAACTTTCTATCACTTGTTAAACATCGATTAGTCATTTATCTGACCGATGTTATAAATTTTAACACTCCCTCTTAGCTAGGGAAGATAAACTCCAAACAAGTATAAAGTAATATCACCTAACTCGTGATATCAGAAGATATGGTATGCTTCTGAAAGTGTCAAATCACATGACATTCTTCATAACACATCTTTATTATTCAATACTCCCTCTTAGCTAAGAAAAATTACTTCCACCAAGTAAAAGTGATATCACCTAACTCGTGATATCAGAAGATATGATATGCTTCTAAAAGTGTCAAGTCACATGACATTCTTCATAACATATCTTCATTATTCAACACTCCCTCTTTAACTAGGGAGGAAAACTTCCATCAAGTAAACGTGATATCACCTAACTCGTGATATCAGAAGATATGGTATGCTTCTGAAAGTGTCAAGTCACATGACATTCTTCATAACATATCTTCATTATGGTATGTGCACTGACATCAAGTCACATGATGTCTACCATAATTCATGGCATATCCACGGATATAAATATCCACCATGATTATCTCTTAAGGATCACAATGATCTACAGATGATATCAAGTCCCATGATATCAATCAAAGTGTCCAAGAGATACTATCATGACATGTCCACAGATATCAAGTCACATGATATCTATCATGATAGTTTATCATTGTAGAGTCGTCACTTTACAATGTCAAATACAAGTGTTCATTATTAGAAAGATCGTCAGCTTTCAATAATGTACACAGGGGAAGAGAGGGCCCATAAAGTCACGGAGTCACACACATGACAAAAGAGTTTACACATTAAACATCTTTTAAATATATTAGTACAACTAAACAATTTGAATTTCAAACATAATATCAAATTACATACCAAGTTTCTTCCCGAAGAGTTCAACCTTAACTCTGGAGGGAGATTTGGTGAGGGTGTCTGTTGTTTGATCATTTGAACTAATATACTCCAACTGGATTACATTCCTTTCTACCATGTCTCTTGCATAATGGTAGGGGATCTCAATATGCTTTAGATCTATCATAGAATGTTGGATTTACAGAGAGCTTAATGCAACTCTAATTATCACAATGAATGATAGTAGGTTTCAAGGATTCACCAAAGAGTCCCACAAGCAATTTTCCGCAGCCAAACTGCTTCTCTTGCCTCCATAGAGGCTGCAATGAATTCAGCTTCTGTCGAGTTTGTGCCACTTAAGACTGTTTTCTACAGATCCAAGAGATCATAGCCAATCTTAAACTGAAGCAACATCCTGATGTGCTTTTCCGATCGGTTACACTCGCAGCCCAATCATATCCAATAGTGCTTTGAAGATATCTCAATAAAGTATATGTTTTATAGCCATAAGGTGAATTTCCTTTGGCTCACACATGAACTAGCTTAGAGCATTCACTAGGACCTTCCATTTGTTGTTGGAGTGCTCTGTCAACTGAGCTACTGGCCCCTTGTGGCTAGCCCATCATCAGTCCGGGTGTGGCTTATAACCAACACCCCCCCTTTAAGCCACACTACGGGTGTTTGGGGCTCTTCTGAAGTTAGATCCAGGGGCCTGTCGTCATGGAGTCTCTCAACAGGAACACCTTTGTTTGTCTCAGTCTCAGAGAATTATGCATTACAACAAGTGAAGATGTGACTCCCTCTGAAGCCCTAATTACTTGCATCAGCCTCCTGACGTCCTCGTCCAAAATCGTCTGTAATACTTGCTTTAGAGAAATGGTTTCCAACTCACACCTTTGTAGAGATTCAGGCTGTTCTCTTCAACCTCATCCCAGATCACTCTATTATGGATAGGTTTGTGGAGCTACCAATGTTAAAGCAGGATTTCTCTACTATGTCATATTTGTAGATGACTTCTCTAGGAAAACCTGGATCTATTTCCTTAAATGCAAAGAGTCAATAGAAATCCTCAAAAGGTTCGAAGAGTTTAAAGCCCTCACTGAAAACTTCTCCGGAAAGAAAATAAAAACCCTAAGGATAGACAATGGGAAAGAATATACCTCTGAGATTTTTAAAGAATTTTGCATGAGTGCAGGAATTAAGAGGGAGTTCACTGTTGCCTACAACCCTCAAAAAAATGGGGTTGCTAAAAGGAAAAACAGAACCATTTGTAGAAGCTACCAAGGCAATGTTACTGGACCAAAACATTGAAACATCTTTCTGGGCAGAAGCCTCTAGGACTGCTATCTATATACAAAATAGATGTCCTCATTCTCATCTTGATGACAAAACTCTTGAAGAAGCCTTTACCAATTTAAAACCTGACATTAGCCATCTTAGGATTTTTGGCTGCCCTATCTATATTCATGTACCCAAAGAGAAGAGGTCCAAACTAGAACCTTCTGGAAAGAAGGGAGTATTTGTGGGTTATAGTGAAACCTCCAAAGCTTATAGAATATTCATACCCGGGTAGAAACAAATTGAGTTGAGCAGAGATGTCATCTTCGAAGAAGACATTGCATTCAAGAGGGCCAGAAGTACAAGTGAAACAGAAACCTATTTCCCTAGGATACCTGAAATGGAACCTGCTGCTGAGATTCAGAGGGAGCATCCTTAGGAAATGTCACTTGAACCTCCTACCACTTCAAATGAGGACACAAATGACATTGGCAGAAAGAGACCACTTTGGGCCAGGAAGATGATCAAAGAAGCAGAGGATTTGGCAACACCTAAAGGAACGTTCAGGGAGAGTAAAAGACCCAAACGATTCTCTAGCTATGTTGCTTTGATGAACAACTTCATAAACTCTGAACCTACCAATGTTACAGAAGCCTTCAGACATCAAGCTTGGAAGGATGCAATGACAGAGGAGTACCAGTCCATACTCAAGAATGATGTATGGGACATACTGCCTAGACCTATAGAGAAATATGTTGTTTCTTCTAAATGGCTCTTCAAAATCAAGCATGCTGCTGATGGCAGCATAGAAAAACATAAAGCACGTTTCGTGGCTAGAGGTTTTTCTCAAAAGGAATGCATTGATTACAAAGAAACATTTGCACCAGTTGCCCGCTATACATCAATAAGAACAGTGTTAGCCATTGCAACAGCTAAAGTTTGGAAGGTCCACCAAATGGATGTGAAAACTGCCTTCCCGAATGGAACCATTGAAGAGGAAGTCTACCTGGAACAGCCTGAAGGATTTGTGATACATAAATCCAACTCTCATGTGTGCAGGCTCAAGAAAGCTCTCTATGGACTTAAACAAGCTCCCAAGGTTTGGTATGAAAGAATCTATGTTCCACAGGGACGCGTACCCTAGGTTTTTGCCCCCCGTACCCGTCCCGGAAACGTCTCTGGGACGGAGGACGCCTGGGGGACGGCTTCCAAAAAGTCCCCGAAAATCAGGGACGTCCCCGATTGGAGGAAACATCCCAGACACAAAGGGGGACAGCCAGCCATCCAGGGGATGGATAGGGGACTCCTAGCCGTCCCCTAACCATCCCCGGGACAACCAGCCGTCCCCTTTTTCCCAACAACAATTTAAACACAAAAAAAGAAGGTAATTTTAAATTTTATTTTCTTTATTCTTTCCTTTGTGGAACCTATGTCCTCCCAACCCTAATATGGCCACTTAAAACATCTTCTTACCTTCATTTGACCTCATTTTAACTTGCCAAAAAAAAATTGCAGCCAAAAGAAAAAGTGAGAAGAGAAAGAGGAGGGTTTGAAGGAGCTGTTGGAAAAGAAAAACTAGCATTTAGGAGGAAAAAACGAGAGCATTAACGCAGCAACCAGCAAGAGAAGTGAAAGAGGTATTGGTTGGAGTTCTATTAGATGAGCCAGCCCCTCACAGTGACAAAGACTCAAACTCTGAGTCTAATTTTGATGCAATGTTGGCAGATGCCGAGTAGCGGCAGCCATCATACTTTCTATTACTATGTTTTGGACACTTGTGACTTTGTCATTTTTACATTTTTAGTACAAACCTGTAGCCTTTTGAGCATTTTATTATTTAAAATTTATTTTATATCATATGCACATTGACTATTTGACATGAATTATGGTCCATGGAAGCAATTAGGTAGTTGTAGTATTAATTTGTTCGATAATTTGATTCTACGATGCATATGTCAATACGATTGGTGATTACATTTGCAACTTTATGAATGTTCATTGTTATGATTATCATTACTCATATGAATATGAATATCCGAAATTCAAATTTCCCTATATTTTTAAAATCTCTCTCTCTCTCTCTCTCTCTATATATATATATATCTATCTATCTATAGTATACTATATAGCCGTCCCCCCATCCCCTAAAATCCCCTCAAAAAATTGCCGTCCCCGAAACTCATCCCGCCGTCTCGCCGTCCCCCCGTCCCGAAGACTCGATGGAACATAGGAAAGAATTGACAGCTATCTCTTGGGATTAGGATTTTCCAAGAACGATGCTGACTCCAATCTATACTTCAAGGTAATCAAAGGTGATATGATTATAATTATTTTATATGTTGATGACCTAATAATAACAGGGGAAGACCACCTCATTACTAAAGGGAAACAAGATCTCATCTCTGAATTTGACATGAAAAACTTGGGTATTCTTCACTACTTCCTCGGTTTGGAAGTATGGCAGAAATCAGAAGGTATTATTCTAAATCAAGGGAAGTATACTATTGACATTCTGAAAAGATTTGGAATGTTGGACTGTAGACCAATGTCCACACCCATGGAAACCAACCTTCACAAATTGAAAGAAGCAGCAGCAGAATCCAAATGTGTAGATCCGACCCTTTACAGACAGATGATTGGATCCTTGATGTATCTGGTTAACACCAGACCTGACATATGCTATGCTGTAAATGCCCTCAGCCAATTCATGTGTGAACCCAAGGAAATTCACTTGATGGCTGTAAAAATATCTTTAGATATCTTCAAGGTACCATTTGATATGGGCTTCATTACAAGAATGATCCATTAGATCTACATGGATATTCAGATTGGGCTGGAAGTGTAACTGATCGAAGAAGTACATCAAGATGTTGTTTTAGTTTGGGATCAGCAATGATCTCCTGGATTTGTAGAAAACAATCATCAGTTGCACAGAGCTCAACAGAAGTTGAATACATTGCAGCCTCAATGGGGGCAAGAGAAGCAGTGTGGCTTCATAAATTGATTGTGGGACTCTTTGGTGAGCCCTTGAATCCTACAATCATTCATTGTGATAATCAGAGTTGTATAAAGCTCTCTGTGAATCCTGTCTTTCATGACAGATCTAAACACATTGAAATTCCCTATCATTATGTGAGAGATATGGTGGAAAAGAAAGTGATTCAGTTGGAGTACAGTAGTACAAATGATCAAACTGCAGAAATTCTCACCAAACCTCTCTCCTGGATCAAGGTAGAGCACTTCAGGAAGAAACTTGGTATGGTAGAAATGTAATTTGTTATTTATGTTTGAAATGCAAATTGTTTATAATATATAAAGATGTTTAATGTGTAATCTCTTGTGTCATGTGAGTGACTCCATGACTTTATGGGCCTATCCCTCCTATGTACATTATCGAAAGGTGACGATCTTTCTGATAATGAACACTTGTATTTGACATTGTAAAGTGACGACTCTACAATGATAAAACTATCATAATGGATATCATATGGCTTGATATCTATAAGACATGTCATGATAGTATCTCTTAGACACCTTGATGGATATCATGAGACTTGATATCTGAAGGTCATTGTGATCCATAAGAGATGATCATGGTGGGTGAGTATATCGGTGGATATGCCATGATCTATGGTAGACATCATGTGGCTTGATGTCAATGCACATACCATAATGAAGATATGTATGAAGAATGTCATGTGACTTGACACTTTCAGAAGCATATCATATCTTCTGATATCACGAGTTAGGTGATATCATTTTTGGAAGTTATTCTTCCTAGTTAAATAGGGAGTGGAGAGATGTTATGAAGAATGTCATGTGACTTGACAACTTTGAGAAAACATATCATATCACATGTGAAGGTGATATCTTGACTTATTTGATTTGAAATATCTTCCCTAGCTAAGAGGGAGTGTTAGTGTATGGTAGCTTCGGTCAGATATGAATGACAGTGATGCAAGTATCACTATCATTCATTCATGATCGAAACTATCATACAGATTATGATATTTCTATAAGAATCAATTAAAAATCGAAATTATGATCAGTCATATTAAATTCTATCATTCGCGTGATTTTTTGTATTCATGTGAAATCGGAATTCTCTTGAAAGTCATACGCCATCATATTGAAGATTATATACGTGTGAGTATATACTTAACAAATGGTAAATGAGAGTAATTACCAGCCGCATCCTAAGGGATGCGTCCCATGAGTGGACGTGCCTGCACTCGTGGAGACACATCCTCTCATGAGGCGCGCCTCTTAGGAGGGGCGGACTTCTTCCCTTATTTATGATGGTTCCTCAATCGATATGCAAACAAAGAAATCAAATAATGTTCTGCAATCAGCACATTCACACTTAGTCTAAAATCTCGAAATCGAAGTTAGAAGGAAATCTGGAAATCAAAGTTAGAAGAAATTCTGAAAGTTTATTTGAAACTTATAATTGTTTTACTCATAATTGAAACTTAGTTTTTCTCTTAGGTATTAGAATCCTTCTATTAGGAAAGATTTGATTACATTTACAGTAATACAATACTTGCAGTGCATGACTTGTCCTTAAAACTTGACTGAAAACCAGAAAAGGACTCTGAAACTTCAAGCTACCAAGTATGTTATCATAGATGGTAATCTATACTGCATAAACAGAGATGGTGTCCTTCTAAGATGTTTGAATGAGGACCAATATGTTAAAGTGTTGTCAGAGCTGCACAGTGGAGTCTGTGGAGGGCATTTCACAAAAAAAGCACAACTCACAAGATACTCAAAGGAAGTTACTGGTGGCCTACTCTATTTGCTGATACACAGAAAATGGTGAGAAAATGTGACACCTATCAAATATTTTCTAGTAAATTGAAACATTGTGGAGGATTACCTTTGAGGCCCATGATTGTGGAAACCCCAATCCAATAGTGGGGAATTGACTTCATTGGTGAGATCACAGAGAAATCCAATGGTGCTTTAAAGTGGATCCTTGTAGCCACAGATTATTTCACAAAATGGATTGAAGTTATCCCAACCAAAAGAGCAACCAACAAGATGGTTGTAGATTTTGTACTAGAGCACATTATTACAAGGTTTGGAGTCTCAAGTAAACTGATCACAGACAATGCAATGTGTTTCAGGTTTGAAGAGTTTGTTGACTTATGCTCTGTGTATGGGATTAACCTATCCTACCACCCACAAGGGAATGGACTGTGACAATGCAATGTGTTTCGGGTCTGAAGAGTTTGTTGACTTCTGAAGATGTTGAAAATGCAATGTCTTGCAGGATCAATCAACTAACAAAGTTGGGTCAGTCAAGAAAGCAAGCTCAAGCAATCAACCTGAGGAATCAACAACAAGTCAAATATTTGTTTGACAAAAAAGTTATGTGCCAAGAAATTTGAGGTTAGTGATCTAGTGTTGATGTGGAATGCAAGGGCTCAAGACAAAGGTAAACATGGTAAATTTGATCATTTGTGGTTGGGGCCTTATGCAATCATTAACACTCATGGGGAAGATCCTTATTTTCTTGAGAAAATGAATGGAGAATTTCAAGAAATGCCAATGCATGGACAATTCCTATCTTGAGCTTTGCTCACTTTCCCATGCACATTAGTTTATAATTTTCCTTTGTTTGGTCTTGTGCAATTGTGATTGCATGTAGCTCACAATGAAGTGTGTTCCCATTTTAGTTTGGTGTGTCTGTGTTTGTGTGGTTTTTGTCCGAGAGTTTTTTGAATCCTCACCATGCTTCGTAGAAGCATGCGTCCCCGAACAAGAGCCATTGTTAGGTACTGTAGGTTTTCATACCCCTATCTCACTTCCCATCATGTATAACTGATCTAAGAAAGTTTTCATGGGATTGTGATGTTTATTTGATGTCTTAGGCATTATACTCGTATCCCCATTTCGGCCAAAGCACCCAAATTGAAAAGCTAAAAATCTATGTAAGTGTGAAGGTTGACAAGTGTTTCATCTTATAAAACACCCAATTGGGTAGCTCTATTTCAAATTTGAGAAAATCCAACCAAAATTGTAAAATTTATGCAATTACGAGATTTTTCTAGTGTTGGGAATGTCGTGTTTCAAATTTGAGGAAAATCCAACCAAAATTGTGAAAGTTATGCAATTGTGCAATTTTCGTAGTGTCAAGGATGTCATGTTTCAAATTTGAGGAAAATCCGACCAAAATTATGAAAGTTATGTAATTGTGAGATTTTCCAAGTGCTAGGGGTTTTGTGTTTCAAATTTGAATAAGTTTTGAGCAAAAATGTAGAAGATCTGCAATTGTGGAAATTGATTGTACATTGGGATATTCCTCAATTGCAAAAATTTGACCCTGACAAGGATATATCCATATTACCCCTAAATCTTTGCAATTTGTAGAAGATATGCAATTTCGAAAATTTCTTGTGCACTAGGATATTCCTCAATTGCAATAATTTGACCCTGACAAGGATATATCCACATTACCCCTAAATCTCCGTAATTTGTAGAAGATATGCAATTGTGAAAATTCCTTGTGCACTGGGATATTCCTCAATTGCATAAATTTGACCCCAACAAGGATATATCCACATTACCCTCAAATCTCCACAATGGAAAATGACCCCTAAATATCCACAATGGTGCAGAAGGGCACGGATTTCCGCAATTTCTTCAAAAGACATGTTTTTTGCCATCAACAAATGTTGATAAGTGACAATGCTCCAGAACTGCAATTTGAGTCATGCAACGCACAATTTCAAACCATAACTTGTAACTAGTGTTTACACGATTGGATTAACAACAAGATCTCCAAGTTTCATTGCAGATTCAAACTGCAACATGTTGTAATGACAAAGGATGCCCAGTTTGCATGCCTAGCAATGTTTGTTCAATCTGAAGACAACTTCTCCTCACAGCAACTTGAATTTGGATCCTCTTGTCTTTAAAAGGGGATTCAAGGCCATTTTTTAGGAGTTCTAGAAAAATTTCTGAGGAATCTAAGAAGACTTTGGCCAGCGACTTGATTGCTTATGTGTCTTATTTTTCTAGGTACACAATCAATGATTGCAATTTTTTGTAATAACTATACATACTTTGAGCTGAGAATATATGAATACCATGCTCTCAGTGTGTTTCATCTCCAATTTCTAATCCAATATTCTTTTGAGCAAAATAATCAAGTATTGTACTATTCATTAGTACACATTTGTTACATCTGTGTTATTTTCATTGTTGGTCGTGTTCAAGTAACATTGTAATTTCTTTCATTGAAGACAATAAAGAATACTACTTTCACAGAATGGATTTTGAAGTAGAACCATACTATTAGCCCTTTGCAGGTGAAATTATTACAAGTTGATAATTCTAGATTGACCATTTGAGTATATTGATTATTATGAATCAATATGTATGTTGTATTGACTCCATTACCCTAAATAGGCACCGATCAGTCCAGTTTCTCCCATAGCCTGAGAATTGATCTTACAATGATAAAACTTCAATCAACCATTTAATATTTGTGTATTTGTTTGAAATCTTTGTATCTGAAACAACTAGATTCACATATCCTTGTCATAAGTATACGTAAGTTAATATGCTAGGGGCTGAGTCATAGATATGTAGCATTTTCACACTCAGTGTCATAGAGGGAAACCCACTTAGGTTCTGTAAAGCCTGAAGTGCAGAGAAAAACAATATTGAAGGTGTTTCCTGTTCATTAGCCTAGCTTCCAGCAGCTTTGAACATTAGATTAAATAAATTTTTAGGAGTTACTGGAATACAAGTTGGCGAACCAACAAGTTACATCTTTTTTTCATTTCCAATGACTTAATACTAATTACTTCACATTTTACCTTCGAATTTCTGTCAAGCTTATGTTTAATTCACTGTCATCACATACATCTGTATATTTCCAGCAAGTACAGAAACTTAAGACATTGATTATCAGGACACACAAAATTTTCCTATATGTTATGAAGTAAAAATGTAAATTTGGAAATCCTCCTTCAACACAAATTTCCTATAAGTCTAACCCATCGCCAATTTCTATAGCATATAAATGTGTAAATAATGTAGATCAAGAACATTCTGAAAAACAATGCAGAGTATTTTAGATTTAGAAAAGTAGAATTACAATTATCTACTGGATTCATGGTAACTCTCTCTCTCTCTCTCTCTCTCTCTGAGCATGTTATTTTACAATTTGTAAAAACAAGCACAGTTTCATTAAATATATAGTGTCTAGATTTCTGAAAATTTACTGTATACATTGAGCAGTTTTGTACAGTCACAATTTTTAGAAGCATCTCTTTGTGAAGATATTTCTCTTAAGAAATAATATATTGCCATAAAACTAAAGTTAAAAACATAACCTGAAGGGGTACATGTTTTTTTAACAGAAACAAACCTCTGCAATCTCAGTTTCAGCAGAGCAATGGAACTTCATGTACAGTTCTCCAAGACCTTCCACCAAGTGAAGTGTTTTCTCTGCAACATCAGTAGACTCATCTGAAAGACCTAGTAATAGCAATGGCAGCAGCTGGGGAATGTAAGTTCTAGGATCTGATGCATCATTAAGGCGCTGTTGATTTCCTGTGTCATTGATATCAATTGCATAACCAAGCCATCCTGCAATATATGCAAAAAACGGCTGCAAAATGCATAGTTATTAGGTACCTACAAAAAAAATTGCTCTAAATTTAGAGAAATGAATGAATCAAGGATAGCAAAGGATACTGTATCATCGACCAGCCTACCACAATTAATCTACAAAATGAATATTTTTGTTACATACTTTTGTACTCAGGTTTATTAAATTTTATAAAGACCCAAAAACTACATGAGGCCAATTGCAATTTAAATATTAGTATGCATTTTGTGATGCAGAAAATTTTCAAAACAAAAACATTTGATAGATTTATGCATGGTGTTCCTGCTCGAACTAATTAATTAATCAATCATTTGGGTGGCCAAATCAGTCTTCTGTGAAGCTCCTTTTGTGAGCACCATGCTCACAAAATTTTTAGGGTTATCTGATGCAAGAACATCCTAGGGATCAAGCAATCTTGCATTACCCAAAAAGATTTGTCTTTCTTTGCTTTGTTTTAAATTGCCTGCACAGTGGACCAGCTACTGTGTATTTGTGAAGTGTGTCTTTTCTGCTTTGCTTGCAGTTTTGTTTGTGTGTTCTAGAGCCTAAGGAATCTACTGCAGTAACACAAAGACCAGTGGTTGAAACATTGGTGCTACATGGGCACATAGGTTAAAGCGCTCTTATCTTTTTAACAGACTATGAACCCTCAGTCTTCTGTGTAGCTCCTTTTGTGAGCACAATGCTCACAAAAATTTTCACCAGGGTTATCTGATGCAAGAACATCCTAGTGGTCAAGCAATCTTGCATTACCCAAAAAGATTTGTCTTTCTTTGCTTTGTTTTAAGTTACCTGCACAGTGGACCAGCTACTATGTATTTGTGAAATGTGTGTTTTCTACTTTTTCTTGCAGTTTTGTTGTGTGTTCTAGAGCCTGAGGAACCTCCTGCAGTAACACAAAGACCAGTGGTTGAGACATTAATGCCACATGGGCACATAGGTTAAAGCACTCTTATCTTTTTAACAGACTGAACCCTCACGTAACCATACAAAACAAGGCATGTCATTCAGTGAAATCAGACTGTGCAGATAAACAGTTGCACATGAGTGGCATACGGAGGCATTCCAAAAACAATCAAGGAATCCACAGATAGAAGCTCTAGTGTCATGAGATCTTGGAGCTTTGCTAAAAGACAAGTGGCACATAGAGGACTTCCAGTTCCAGCACCTGTGCGAAGATCAAATAACACTGCCTAACATAAAGATGAACATTTTCCTTCAGTAGAGACTGCTTAAGTCAGGTCTGAAGTAATTGCTGAACAGGATACTCATATGTATGGCTGGGTTTAAACAACAGCATAGTTTGTGGCCCAGAAAATCTCTGCAAATGGCTGAGCATTGTTGGTTGGGTAGCATAAGTTGCTTGGGTTCCATATGTTTTGGAGCATCCCATAGGCTGTCCAATTCTTCTGCACATGAATCAAGACTGTTATCCAAATTCTCCATTGTTCTTTCTTCTTACTTTTGCCATGTTAACTCTGTGCAACTGTGATTTAGTTGGTCATTTGATCTGATTACCATTTGCATCAGGTATCATCTAATTCTGCTAATTTGCCAGGAGATTGTTTTCCTCTTGAGGTCCAGTTTCTGTTTTCGAGCACACTTATGGAAACATTGTATCTAAATTGGATGTTCTCATAGCTGACTGGCTAATCCCATTATATTCCCCATATCTCCAGCAGAATTCTATCAAGTAGTGGCTTTCCTAGGTCCAGACTCAAACAAATGAAGGTATAGCTAAGCATTCCTAGTTTTTTGGTGAAGCCAAGGTTCTGGCGTACTCTCCAATTGCATTGCCTATCCTCTGAAACAAGGATTCTCGCCAGTATTCACTGAATTATATAAATTTATTTAAAGAAACAGTGGAAGGTAAGGATAAATCAAGAGAGAAAAATAAGGCAACATAGTTAATGACAGACAAGGAAACGATGACAAGAATTTCAGAATAAAATACAGAATCACATAGGTTTGATAAGTTATAAAACTTAGAGCAAGAATATACTGAACTATCTGGTTCACAATTACATTTATTTATGATTGTATAAGGTTATGTTACAAGTTAATGCCCTTGACTTATTATTTACAATTCATTTATCTTATATTATTCTTTATCTAAATGTACTCAAATCTTTCCTAATAGAAGGATTCTAATACCTAAGAGCAAAACTAAGTTTCAATTCTGAGTAAAACATTTCTACCATACCAAGTTTCTTCCTGAAGTGCTCTACCTTGATCCGGGAGAGAGGTTTGGTGAGAATGTCTGCAGTTTGATCATTTGTACTAATGTACTCCAGCTGAATCACTTTCTTTTCCACCATATCTCTCACATAATGATAGGGAATTTCAATGTGTTTAGATCTATCATGAAAGACAGGATTCACAGAGAGCTTTATACAACTCTGATTATCACAATGAATGATTGTAGGATTCAAGGGCTCACCAAAGAGTCCCACAATCAATTTACGAAGCCACACTGCTTCTCTTGTCCCCATTGACGCTGCAATGTATTCAGCTTCTGTTGAGCTCTGTGCAACTAATGATTGTTTTCTACAAATCCAGGAGATTATTGCCGATCCCAAACTAAAACAACATCCTGATGTACTTCTTCGATTAGTTACACTTCCAGCCCAATCTGAATCTGAATATCCATGTAGATCTAATGGATCATTCTTGTAATGAAGCCCATATCCAATGGTACCTTGAAGATATCTAAAGATATGTTTTACAGCCATCAAGTGAATTTCCTTGGGTTCACACATGAATTGGCTGAGGGCATTTACAACATAGCATATGTCAGGTCTGGTGTTAACCAAATACATCAAGGATCCAATCATCTGTCTGTAAAGGGTCGGATCTGCACATTTGGATTTTGCTGCTACTTCTTTCAATTTGTGAAGGTTGGTTTCCATGGGTGTGGACATTGGTCTACAGTCCAACATTCCAAATCTTTTCAGAATGTCAATAGTATACTTCCCTTGATTTAGAATAATACCTTCTGATTTCTGCCATACTTCCAAACCGAGGAAGTAGTGAAGAATACCCAAGTCTTTCATGTCAAATTCAGAGATGAAATCTTGTTTCTCTTGAGTAATGAGGTGATCTTCCCCTGTTATTAGTAGGTCATCAACATATAAAATAATTATAATCATATCACCTTTGATTACCTTGAAGTATAGATTGGAGTCAGCATCGTTCTTGGAAAATCCTAATCCCAAGAGATAGCTGTCAATTTTTTCATACCAAACCCTG
The DNA here is from genome assembly GCA_007115665.2 of Sequoiadendron giganteum. NCBI lineage: Eukaryota > Viridiplantae > Streptophyta > Pinopsida > Cupressales > Cupressaceae > Sequoiadendron > Sequoiadendron giganteum. The sequence goes on along the minus strand of CM021104.1, from coordinate 301,525,490 downwards.
GGAGCCTATTTAAGTCCATAGAGAGCTTTCTTGAGCCTGCACACATGAGAGTTAGATTTATGTATCACAAATCCTTCAGGCTGTTCCAGGTAGACTTCCTCTTCAATGGTTCCATTCAACAAGGCAGTTTTCACATCCATTTGGTGGACCTTCCAACCTTTAGCTGCTGCAATGGCTAACACTGTTCTTACTGACGTATAGCGGGCAACCGGTGCAAATGTTTTTTTGTAATCAATGCCTTCCTTTTGAGAAAAACCTCTAGCCACGAAACGTGCTTTATGTTTTTCTATGCTGCCATCAGCAGCATGCTTGATTTTGAAGAGCCATTTAGAAGAAACAACAGATGTCTCTTTAGTTCTAGGCAGTATGTCCCATACATCATTCTTTAGTATGGACTGGTACTCCTCTGTCATTGCATCCTTCCAAGCTTGATGTCTGAAGGCTTCTGTAACATTGGTAGGTTCAGAGTTTATGAAGTTCTTCATCAAAGCAACATAGCTAGAGAATCGTTTGGGTCTTTTACTCTCCCTGAACGTTCCTTTAGGTGCTGCCAGATCCTCTGCTTCTTTGATCATCTTCCTGGCCCAAAGTGGTCTCTTTCTAACAATGTCATTTGTGTCCTCATTTGAAGTGGTAGGAGGTTCAAGTGACATTTTCTCAGGATGCTCCCTCTGAATCTCAGCAGCAGGTTCCATTTCAGGTATCCTAGGGAAATAGGTTTCTGTTTCACTTGTACTTCTGGCCCTCTTGAATGCAATGTCTTCTTCGAAGATGACATCTCTGCTCAACTCAATTTGTTTCTGCCCCGGGTATGAATATTCTATAAGCTTTGGAGGTTTCACTATAACCCACAAATACTCCCTTCTTTCCAGAAGGTTCTAGTTTGGACCTCTTCTCTTTGGGTACATGAATATAGACAGGGCAGCCAAAAATCCTAAGATGGCTAATGTCAAGTTTTAAACCAGTAAAGGCTTCTTCAAGAGTTTTGTTATCAAGATGAGAATGAGGACATCTATTTTGTATATAGTCAACAGTCCTAGAGGCTTCTGCCCAGAAAGATGTTTCAATGTTTTGGTCCAGTAACATTGCCTTGGCAGCTTCTACAATGGTTCTGTTTTTCCTTTCAGCAACCCCATTTTTTTGAGGGTTGTAGGCAACAGTGAACTCCCTCTTAATTCCTGCACTCATGCAAAATTCTTTAAAAATCTCAGAGGTATATTCTTTCCCATTGTCTGTCCTTAGGGTTTTTATTTTCTTTCCAGAGAAGTTTTCAGTGAGGGCTTTAAACTCTTCGAACCTTTTGAGGATTTCTATTGACTCTTTGCATTTAAAGAAATAGATCCAGGTTTTCCTAGAGAAGTCATCTACAAATATGACATAGTAGAGAAATCCTGCTTTAGAAGGTACAGACATGGGTCCACAAAGATCAGAGTGAACCAGTTCTAATACATTAAGGGTTTTACTTAGGCTATTTTGGAAGGATCCTTTAGTATTCTTTCCTAGGGCACAGCCTTTACAGGTTCCTTCATGAGATAGTTTTAGCTTGGGTAAGCTAGTAACAAGTTCTACCATAGAAGGTAGGGCACGGAAATGAAGGTGACCTAGTCTTCTATGCCAGATTTCATTTAAGTCAATAGTGTCACGAGTAAGTTCTTGTTTAACCTCAGTGCAAAGTTTGTAAAGGTACCCTTGCCTTATGCCTATGGTAAGAGCTTTCTTGATAGTTGAGTTTTTAGGCCGCACTAGAACTTTACCATCCATAAATGTGACTCTGTAGCCATTGTTTTCAAGGGCAGAGATGGATATAAGATTTCTCTTAATTCCAGGTACAAATAGGACTCCAGAGAGTTGTAGAGAAATCCCAGATTTCAATTTGATGGAGCATGTTCCAACCCCTTTTACAGGGTATGCAGAATCATCTCCGATGGTTACTTCTTCATCAAATTTTCCAGTTAAGGAGTCTAGGTGTTCTCTGAACCCTGTGATGTGTCGGGATGAGCCGCTATCAATTACCCAATTTTGAATGTTGTCAGAAACTTGATTAGAAAGGGCTGTGAAGAGCGCAAGGTTCTCAACTTTCTTAAGGTTAGCCTCTGGTTTCCTAATATTTTCACTCATAAGTGATGCTGGATTATCTGCTCTTGAGAGATGTTTTTCTAATCTGATCACAATAGACATTATGAAGAATGTGATGTGAACTTGATTTAGAAAATACGAATTTCTTTGAGCAATCTGATTTAAGATTTGATTTGGATTCGCACACCGTGGCTCTGATACCATGTAAATGTAATCAAATCTTTCCTAATAGAAGGATTCTAATACCTAAGAGCAAAACTAAGTTTCAATTTTGAGTAAAACAATTATAAATTTCAAATAAACTTTCAGAATTTCTTCTAACTTTGATTTCCAGATTTCCTTCTAACTTCGATTTCCAGATTTTAGACTAAAGTGTGAATGTGCTGATTGCAGAACATTATCTGATTTCTATGTTTGCATATCAATTGAAGAACCATCATAAATAAGGGAAGAAGTCCGCCCCTCCTAAGAGGCGCGCCTCATGAGAGGACGTGTCTCCACGAGTGGAGGCACGTCCACTCATGGGATGCGTCCCTTAGGATGCGGCTGGTAATTACTCTCATTTACCATTTGTTAAGTATATACTCACACGTATATAATCTTCAATATGATGGCGTATGACTTTCAAGAGAATTCCAATTTCACATGAATACAGAAAATCACGGGAATGATAGAATTTAATATGACTGTTCATAATTTCGATTTTAATTGATTCTTATAGAAATATCATAATTTGTATGATAGTTTCGATCACTCATGAATGACAGTGATACTTGCATCACTGTCATTCATATCTGACCGAAGCTACCATACATTAACACTTTAGCATATCATTTAAAGTCTAATATCACTAAATAGAATTTTATCCTTATTGCTTTCACAAGTGACTGTTTGCTGCTTAGATAATGCGGGCTGCCTCTGGTCTCACATTTAGGTTGAAAAAGGTTAAGTCAGCAAGAAAAGGTGAAGTGTAGGTCATTTCTAGAGGAAAAAGCACACCATCTCAAGCCCACTGGCAGGCAACAGATGAAAGCAAAACAAAATGATAAATACTAAGAAAACAGGAAAATTGAGAGAAACTACTATCAGACAGCATAAGTTATGCTTAGCCAAGATGCGAGGGAGCAGGTAGTGTAATATTCAAGGTCAAACTCTTTAAACCTAAGAAAAAACTTATAATTCAGTGCTAAAAAATGATGCTAATAGTACTCTGATCTCTAGTAATTATTATTTACTTATTTTTCATGACCTCTGGTCTTCTTACTATGGTACTTCTCTACTGTAGCTGAATTACTTTTTAATTCCCGTTGACCTTTTTTTGCTCATTTGTGAACATTAAAATAATTTCCTTCTGTCTATTTCAAGAGGATGTCTCTATAATTAATAAATGTAGTACTTAACAAAAAGATATCTTGGTCATGCAATAAGATTTCCAAAAATGCTTCTCCTCTATGATACTACACTATTTGCAGAGCTGGAAGAAAATAACTTTGAAAACTTAATCAACAGGCTTAATGTGTATTGTATGACATCTGAAACTAAAATCTCAGTGAGCAAATCTGTCTTCCTTGGTTGATATGATACACCTCGTGTGACTTGGTAAATCCGGGTGGCAGTGGAGTCGTCCTAATAAACAAGTCAGGTATCTTGAGATCCCATTTGTTGTTAATCCCTCGCTCAAAAACATATGGGATTGGATTTATTGCAAAATTTAAAAATGAAAATTGAAGTGGAACAAATTTTACTTGTCTTTGGCCAATAGAATGCAGGTCTATCACAAAATTCTTTCATCTTATTAGCATTTACTTTGCCTCGGTTGGATGTTTCGTAGCTGTGAAGTTAAAAAAAATCATATGCTCACTAGGGAGTTTCTCTAATTTGATGGTAGAGGAGGCAGAAAAAGGCATGTTGTTAAATGGGTATATGTTGTCTTAACAAAATTAGTGGTGGACTGGGGTTAAAAGACTTGGTGTGACCTTAGCCACAAAATGGATAGTTAAGGCCCTAGTTGGAAATGAACCTTGGAAAGTGCTAATCAAAAATAATATCTAACGGGCTACTTCAAAAAAAAGGTAAGAAATGGAAAACTCCCCATCCATACGATATTCTCTTTAGTAAATTTGTGGTTAAGCCCTCAAGTTCCAGTGTGTTCTACAGCATATGAAGGGCATGGAAGACGGTGAAAACCCTGATTGTGGGTAGGAAGCTCTATGTAGAGATAAAAGAAAGGTATGTAGTTATTATTCTGGGGATCTAAGAAGCTGTGTTATATGAAAACAAAATACTCACTGTCGGTTCCACATAAAAGAACCCTCTCTGTTATTAACAAAGTCTTGTCTAATGTTAAATGCCTTGTGACTTTTAACTTTTAACTCTAAAATCTTAGAGAAATTAAATTGGCAAGATCGTATTGGGTTTTTAAAGATAAACTCCTCCAAGATCTACATTATTACAATATACTGACCAACTCCCAAATGGTACTTGAGCACAGTAAAAAGTGTTGGGGTATCTATGTTGACTATAAGTCCTGGGAAGTTTATAAGCAGTATTGGTATAAATCTTTAGAACCTAAGAAATCCTACTTTAGATGGCTTTATTGATTAAGAAATTGATTGTTGGTTCTGTTGTTTCTTTTATTCCTATTTCTTGCAAGGTTTGTGATGTTCCTAAAAAATTTAATCATCTCTTTTTTTATTGTGTTTATGCTAAGAATATTTGGAAATTGTTTATGGGCAATATTTTTGGGTGGGATAATACGAAAAGCCTTACCTAGCAGAAAATTATTTTTGGCTATATTGATGGTTTGAATCTTAAACTTATTTTTTTTTGGCTTGTACTTTCTATTGAAATCCTGTGGTTGTCTGGAAGAGGAGAAAAGAGGAATTTCTCCATGACAAAATAAGACATCATACAGAGTCTTCCAACAGACTCATGTTTTTTAACATTGTGTCACAGGCTACAATGAAGATGGAGCTACCCAAAGATAGATTCATAAAAATTGTTGATGAAGAATCAGCTACAATGTTTAAGTTTGATATTAACTATTAAGTATGCAAAATTTTGGCCACATGATTACGGAAAGTGGATAAAAAGTTCCTCAAAGACTACCTTGAGTTCCAGGAGCATTACTGCAAGGTTCATTGTTATAATATGGGTACAAAGGCTGCTGATATTGGAAATGAATTTACAAAATAGAATTTTGGTAACAGTGACAACAAGGATACCCTTTCACCTCCTCTTGGCACCTTTGAAATTGATGTATATATGGAAAGCACAAACAGAAAATAATGCTGGGAATGAGATGTTAGCTGGTTTTTCAAGTTTATTTCTTATAAACAGTTACTACCTTGCTGGGTATGACACTATGTTTATATGATGTAAAACTGTTAAATGTTGACTCTTGGCTACTGATCCTGCTGTGATGAGTTCATTTGGTATATTTTTGCTCAGACATGGGCAAAAGTGGTCCTCTTAACACATTCATATTGTAACTTTCCTTTTATTGTCATAATAGAACATCAATTCAAAAAAAAAATAGTGGGTGTGTATCAAAAGAACAGCAAATGATCCAGTATACGAAACCACAATTGGGGATGTACTAACCTGTAAAGTAGGAATTTAATAACACATTGTTCTATGCAGTATAATTCACTAGTGATATGCATGGTAAAATAAAAGGATTATGGAAGATCAAAATAGTATTTGAGAGTACTTGACAAAGCATGCTTCAAATGATATGATTAAGGATCAAAGAGGTGCTAGCAAATAAGGCTACCCATGAATTGCAGGGTCAAATATTGAATAAATACATTGATTTAAAATTCATCCACATCAATCTCAAAAAGATGGCTAAAAATTGTACCATATATATATAGGCACAAACACACCAAGCTTACCTCACGCACTCCTATTGTTCGATCCAATGCTGAAACCTTTATAGAAGGAACCAATAACTCTGCAACCATTCCAGCTGGCAAACCACATAAAACGACAGAATTGATAGCCTCAAGTGTCGCTATTCTTACCTGATCCAAAAATAATAATTGAATTGTTTCAAATCTGACACCAATCTGAATGAATGCATAACTTAAACAACAGAAATCGGTCAATTTTTGTTTTTCCAGCTTAAACTCTCAGATACATCTTTATCTAGATGTTTCATCCTTAAGGGCAATTAACAAAGCAAAGCACCAAACAGGTGGAACCCATTATAGCCATAACTTAACAAATGACATTGTGTTTTAAGCATCACACAAATAACACAAACAAAATAAGCTCATGGTACTAATATAAATCTCTCTGCTTAATCTGTTATATTCTAATGAGCCTAGCTGTAGAACTCCTAGAATGGAGGACTTAATGCTTTAACTGTCACCAATGTATTTGTAATGTCCCCGAATTTTGGCTAGGAATAAATTAATTAAAATAATTGTTTATAAAGTTGTCCACAAAAATTAAATCAAAAGGATTACTTTATTTTTAATTAATTTAATTAAAAGTGACTTAAATAGAATATTAAACTATTATAAAGTCACTTTTTGACAATAAAATATTACAGTTACTTTTTATAAAAAATAAAAGAAAATCATAAAGTAACTTTATAAGGGGGAAATAAGGAAAAAGAAAATTAAAATAAATTAATTCTCTCCCTAAGTGGAACGACCTCCTCATGGAAGGGAAAAATTCACTAAAAATCAAATATTGAGATTTGGGGTCCAAAAGTTGTGTAAGAAACTATTATAAAAGGCCCTCTATCCCTTCCAAGGCTTATTATGTTATTTTGGCAAACTTGAGAATTCTCTCTTTTCAGCTGTGCATAACAGGTTCAGCTATTTCTGAGGACGAAAAATCATTAGAAATTTGTGGTTTGGACAAAAACCCTTAAAAATTTGTGGTTTGGACGAAAACCCATTCCACTTTGAGAGATGGATTCACTTGAAATTATTAATGATATTTATGATTGGCGTGCTTACAAATGGAGAGAAGATCTCCTTATAAAGAAAAATGCAAGACGATGTTTCTAAAAGAAACAATCGTTAACTAACGAAAAAGCTAAAAAACAAGAAGTCAAAAATTACTAACAAAAAGAAAACAAACAACTAACTAAAGCTTAATAAAAACAAAGATGGCCATTAATATTACATTAAATATTTTAATACCCTCCCTTAATGGTCATCGTACAAACAAAAACTAAGTCTACCCATATTGTGTTGGTCATCAAAATGCATAGTATGCAGACTCCCTCTGCTCAGTCTGCTCCGCCATGGGAGCACTTTGTTGAGACACTTCTTGGTTGGACTTCTCATCAGCCAACCGCTTTCTGCAATACCTCTGTATATGACCAATCTTCCCACAATAATGGCAAGTAATAGACTTCTTGGAGCTTTCCTTTGAATTGCCTCGTCCTTTCTGTTGAGTGGACTTGCCTTTGCCAACGTCCTTGGCAGTAAAAGCTTGTTCAACACTAGGAGACTCACTGCTGCTCCCAAACTGCTTCCTCCACCTATCCTGCTACAAAAGCTTGTTGCGCAGTTCATCAAACTTCAAGTCAACATTGGTGGATGTAATGTTGAGCGTTTCGATGAAGTGCTCGTAGGAACGTGGCAAACTCTTCAAAGTGATCACCACTACATCCTCCTCTTCCATCTTACGACCAATGGCCTCCAATTGATCACGAATATTTTTTATTTTCATCAAGTGCTCCTGCAAAGACACTTGATCATCCATCATAATAGAGAAAAGCATATTCTTCAGAAAGAAAGCCCTTCCCTTGTATGAGGTCTCATGAAGATCTTTCAAATGCTTCCAGATCTTCGCAATAGATTTACCAGATGGTATTTCTGGTAACATCTCATCGGCGATAGATAATTTAAGAAGCATGATTGCCTCCCTATTACCTCCATTATACTTGTCCTGATCCTTCCCAAAAGAAGCGGGACGAGGTTTTGTACCTAGGATAAGCACATCTAGACACCGGTACTCAAAGACGGTAAGCATCCTTTGCTTCCACATGTTGTAATTCTTTCCATTGAACCTCTCCAAACTTTCCAACATAACATTGAACAAAGATGCCATCCCTCTCGTTTTTCAAAGCACAAAAATCAAGGTAACACTATGATCAACTGGCAAAACACTGGACAATCAACTGGCACAACACCCGATTTTTCAAAAATCATCTAAAAAAAAGGCTCAGAAACTGTAAGAATTTTTTAGAAAAACCCTCGAAAACTCTGAGAGTAAGATTTTTTTCAAAAAAAAAAATCCTCGAAAAACTTTTGAAAGACAACAAAATTTTTATAGGAAAATTTTCAAAAAACTCTGTAACTTTTGAAGAAAAAATTTTGAAAACTCTTTGCAAGTTTTTTTTATTCCAAAAAAGTTGTCAAAACTAGCTCAATGTTTTTTTTTTCTCAAGCTGCCATGAAATCTCAAAAAAAACACTATAAACCCACGGACTCAGAAAACCACCTTTGAAAACCCACGAATAGTGAAGATTCAGGAAAATCCCACCACAAGCCTTGGTAAAAAAAAACGTCACAGAAAATGCGAGCAGAAACCCGCGAAATACAAGTTGCGGCTAGGAAAAATCTTGAAATCCTCAAACCAGAACAAAGCCGTGGCAAGAATCCACCCAGAACAAAGTTGTTACAACCCAAATTGTGAGGTTACTATTTACTATTACTATATAGGGTAAATGTGAATGTGATGTGAATTCTCGAGATGAATTAATGATGCTTGTACCTTGTTATCAATATGAATGTTATATCACTTGATGTTGTTTCATTTGATGTTGTCTCAATTGATGTTATTCATGGTGAAATACTACATAAATAAGAATTATTGAATATTCTAGCTTATGAGATGTTATGTATACTACCTATGTTGTGAACATATGACTTCCGAAAGCGTGTGTCATTGGATACAGGTATGAGAACCATTCCTCCAGGCAGAGGGGAAGTATCACTCGAGAGAGGAGCTTGGTCGGGTAATCGGTAAAGTGGACTATCTAAGCATACACACTTCACCTTAGACTGGTTAAACCAAGTCAGTTTTGTATAAGTTTAAGGTAAGTCATCCATAGCTTATATGTTTTGCAAGTAGAGGTCTTGACTGCTTTTGTGTGTTTTATGTGAGGTTCATCCTTGTTCTTGTTTATGGTCATTGTGATGGTAACATGAATGGATGCATGTATCAGAAGTGAGTATATATATACATGTGTATAGTATATACACATATCCGTAGGTATAAGACATAGTATAGTATAGTATATATACTATACTATCCGTAGGTATAGTATATACACGTATCCGTAGGTATCGATACAAGTGTAAGTTGGCTAATGGATATGCCATACGGATGTATCGATATGGTATACGTACGTATACGTGTACATAGAAGAATATACTGGTATACGTATGTATATATGCACACATCCTTTATTATGTGGATATTAATAATATTATATTATTATTGCCTTACAATTTTACATATACAAATATATGTATGTATGTACATACCGGATATGCTGACTAGCTCCGGATATGCTGACTAGCTCACAATATAAATATATATTTGTTAAATATATATATACATAATTATATATTAAAAGTTATATAAATATATTATAGTTATATCAAAATATATATATATATATTAATACTTGCGTATTTAAATATATATATATGTTTATATATTTAAGAACTATAATTATATTTATATAATAAAATATATAATTACTTCCTAAATTAATTTAAATTTAATGGAAATCAAATTATTGATTTAAATATCATTTCTCCATTTATGAAAATCGAATTATTTTCTAAATTGATCTCACTTAGGAAATCGACTTATTTCCTAGCAATTAATATTTTCTATGTTCCACCGAGTCTCCAGGACGGGGGGACAGCGGGACGAGTTTTGGGGATGGCAATTTTTTGAGGGGATTTTAGGGGACGGGGGGACGGCTATATAGTATATAGATAGATAGATAGAGAGAGAGAGAGAGAGAGAGAGAGAGAGAGAGAGAGAGAGATAAATTTTAAAAATATAGGGAAATTTGAATTTCAGATATTCATATGAGTAATGATAATCATAACAATGAACATTCATAAAGTTGCAAATGTAATCACCAATCATATTGACATATGCATCATAGAATCGAATTATCGAACAAATTAATACTACAACTACCTAATTGCTTCCATGGACCATAATTCATGTCAAATAGTCAATGTGCATATGATATAAAATAAATTTTAAATAATAAAATGCCCAAAAGGCTACAAGTTTGTACTACAAATGTCAAAATGACAAAGTCACAAGTGTCCAAAACATAGTAATAGAAAGTATGATCGCTGCCGCTACTCGGCATCTGCCAACATTGCATCAAAATCAGACTCAGAGTTTGAGTCATTGTCATTGTGAGGGGTTGGCTCATCTAATGGAACTCCAACCAATACCTCTTTCACTTCTTTTGCTGGTTGCTGCCTTAATGCTCTCCTTTTTTCCTCCTAAATGCTGGTTTTTCTTTTCCAACAGCTCCTTCCAACCCTCCTCTTTCTCTTCTCACTTTTTATTTTCGCTGCAATTTTTTTTTGGCGAGTTAAAATGAGGTCAAATGAAGGTAAGAAGATGTTTTAAGTGGCCATATTAGGGTTGGGAGGACATAGGGTCCACAAAGGAAAGAATAAAAAAAAGAAAATTTAAAATTACCTTCTTTTTTTGTGTTTAAATTGTTGTTGGGCAAAGGGGGACGACTGGCTGTCCTCGGGACGGTTAGGGGACGGCTAGGAGTCCCCTATCCGTCCCCTGGAGGGCTGGCCATCCCCATTTGTGTCTGGGACAATTCCTCCAATCGAGGACGTCCCCGATTTTCGGGAACTTTTTGGGGATGGCTGACAGGCGTCCCCCATCCCCGAGACGTTTCCGAGACGGGTACAGGGGGCAAAAACCCAGGGGACGCATCCCCGTGGAACATAGAATATTTTCTATTTAAATACTGGGATCAAGCTATTCATATTTTATTTGAATTAAAATTGAAATCACTTTGACATTTGAATTGAACCTTTTATTCAATGAAATAATTGCCAGCCGACTGTGTGAAAGGTATGAAACGGAATTTTTATCATTGCTTTGGAAAATATACGCCAACTCTGGAAAGGAGGAAATATTTCATTAAGCTATAGTTGGAACTTTAGAAATTAAATAAAATATTGTGTTGGAGGAAGTCGCGCGCCTGGGAGATGCACGCAGGGGAAAAACCATTGAAAGGCGTTTAAGAGCTTTTGACCTAGTCGAATCTGAAGCTAGGAATAAACCAACGCAGCTACAGGCTAATGACGACTCAACCTGGTTATAGGGCTTTGTGTGGATGCGTTTTAACAATGACCTTTTCTCTGTTGAACAATTAATCCGCCATTTGATGAGTTTAGCGTCTCAGCTGTGAACTAAACCTGTAGGTGTCAATATGATCGAATTTACCATGTGTTCTTGAAAAAGTCTCTTTGGTGCTGGCGAGTTGAAATATTCTTATTTTGCTATCAATTTGGAGGTCGAATCATCTTCTTAAAATATTGAGTAAGGGGTTTTCAATCCGCCACATACCATTTGAAGCAGTCAATAAATATACCTGTCATTCACCATGCCTTTTTGTGAGGAATGTGTTGGAGAATGAGGCTCTATATAAAGCCATCATTCTGCTAGAATTCAGCACTCATTTTTCATTCATCGAATTCATTCCTTCTGCAATTATAATTGTTTTCATTGTCCAGCTTGAGCTTTCATATTGCAAAAGTATGTTATCAATTTTTTAGAAGAGAAAAATATTTGTAATTTTGAGTGTCATTCCTTCATACTGCTGGAAGTGTGAATCATCATAATTCTGAGTCATAATTGAGAAGCTAACCAGTTGTGTATCAATTATTGAGAGAGCAATTTCTAAGAGGGAAACATAGTTTAATCAAAGGATTTCTATTAGTCTGGAAGTGCTACAAGTACAGACCATTTCATCTTCGTGGAGGAAAGCTTAAACCAGGCATGGGTTATTATTCCTCTATACATTTCATCTTTAAATCTTGAATTATTATGGAGTCATGTTCAATATCTTTGTTTAGATAGATGAGGTTAATTACTATTGTATGTTGAAAAAGGATGTTTTCAATAGACTGTCCAATAGCTTTCATATAGTGAATATGTCATAGAAGATGCATAATTACTGTAAAGAGTATTTATTTGTTTTTGGAAAGGTTAGATAATGCATTCTTGTGAGATTGCATTATTTGAATGATCCCCATAGTAAGAGAAAGTTGTTTGCACGAATACTATTTGCTGAGCTTGTTTGCTTCCGGATAAAAGGTATTGAAACCTTGGAGCTACTATTATGAGGTGTTTTAAGTACTCCATGATAGGAGAGAGTACTTGATTGAGGAATTCAACTATATTACATAAGGTACAACATAAGTATTTAATTATACTAAGCGATGTTGGGACATAGGATGTTTTATGTTTGTATTTACCGTTGGTACATAGGAAGTGAATGGTTGCATTCTAGTCGTATTCTGCATTAAATTGTATGATCTTCATATTAGGAGAGTATTGCTTTCTTTAGTTACTATATACTAAGAGTGAGATGAGGACAGGAGTAAAGTAAATTCTTCAACTTTAGTTATTGGGTTAACTTAGGTAAGTTGAGTTACTCCTAGGATAAAGATTTCCAGTATAGGAGGAGATATGTGAATTACTTGATTATGTTGATTCATTTCTAGTAGTACCATATGATGTAGGATGTCTGAGGTACAGATTACCCAATAAAAGACAAAGACCTAAGCGTAGTGTAAGATAGCCCTAATTCAAATCGACCCTGAATAGTGTATGTGACAATTGACCCTCAGTAGAAATACTGTATTGAACACTTTGATCAAAGTAGTGTAATGTACCTACATCCTCTTAGACTAGGCGATGATTACACTATCAGTTCACCGTGATCCCATATTACATACTAGAGCGAGAGTTTGCTGGATTGCACAGGTTCTAGTTATGTAGGACAGACCACTATGCTCAGTTGGTAAACAATATCAGTTACCCTACCAATCTCTTTGTTGAAGGGAGGGCCATCTATCGAATGATAGATGTGCAGGGGACCGCATTATAAATCTGTGGTTGGCGGAAAAACGCTTGAGTGATGCTTCTCCTCCTTTGAAGGCTACTGAAGTACCAAGATTTGAAAGGCAAATTCTTGGACCTTCCTACTACTATTTGTTCTAAAGATCATTGGAGCTATGTTAGTTAAGGTACGTTTCCTCGTTACTTGTATTTGTGAAGTTATTGTAATGACATAGAATCTTTATTGTAATTTTATTATGATATCTTGTTCATATATTATCAATAAAGGAAAGAAAAATTATATAGCAATAACTTGTTAGCACGTTTATTTACTCTTTTGATGTAAATTCGAAAAAAAATATTTTACCGAAGGGTCGGGTCATTACAAAAGTCACAGAAAGAACAAAAAAGGGCTTGAATCGCATGCCAAAAAATGACGAAAAAATGCCCAGACAACTGTCGTGTGCGGCCAGAAAAGGACTAAATATGTGCTCAAGAAAAAATTTGTACAAAAAATCATGTGCCGATGAGTTCGCAGGCAAATTTCAACAGGTCGCACTTCATAAAATGCAGAGAATCGCACACTAAAACCACATAAAATCCCACACGTGACACAGAGTCACGAGGTCACGGGCTCAGAAACCCTACACGAAGTCACGCGACTTTAAACCCAACGCAGTTTGAATTTATTTTTTTTAAACTTAGAAATAACCTACGAATTTTTCCTCACTAAACCAAACTTCACTAAAAAGTTTCGAATTTTTTTTTAAAAACCCTCCAAAAAAATTTCTAACCAAGTTCAAGCCACTCTGATACCATGAAATTATTATTGGTATTCATGATTGGCGTGCTTACAAATGGAGAGAAGATCTCCTTATAAAGAAAAATGCAAGACGATGTTTCTAAAAGAAACAACCATTAACTGACGAAAAAGCTAAAAAACAAGAAGTCAGAAATTACTAACAAAAAGAAAACAAATGGCTAACTAAAGCTTAATAAAAACAAAAATGACCATTAATATTACCTTAAATATTTTAATATCATTTAGGATCCATTATTGAGCTTATTTCCAAGTTTTTCAAGGAGTTGAAAGCTTCAATCAGCTAGGGTTTCAAGGAAGAAAGAATAATTAGCTAGGGTTTGAAGAAATAATTCAGATTCAAAGCCATACTATTCAAAGCTAGGTGTTATTTGGTCATATTTTCATCAAACAAAATCATACAAGCGTTTGTAGGTGGAGCGGCCAGCTTTTGGAGGTGTTTTTGGTGATCAACAACATATTTTGATAGTCTGATTTTTATATAAGACCTCTGCAATTTTATTGCAATCATAGATCTAAGGGTTTGTTGGGCATATTTTGTGGTTGCAAGGTCATATATTCACTCCAAACCCTAGTTGCCTCATTCTAGGCCATGATTGTGTGGCATTTGTGGAGATTTGGAATTGTTTTGACAAGGGGTTTGCTTTCAGATTTCATATCAACAGCTACAGATTTTATATCAGTCATATTTTGTTGGGTTTGACCCCATTTCTTCATAAGGATTCATCATTCCTTGGGCGGCCAACAAAGGAGGACAATATTACATCATTTGAGTATCACTGTTTGAAGGTTTGGACCACATTTTGACCATCATTGCATACATGTATAAGTCTGAAACAAAAATCAGACCTAATCTGTTTGTAATCAGCCACCAACACTCAATAAAGTTGTCAAGCTTCATCATCCAGGAGTGGTTCTATATTTTAAGTCCGGAGTTGTGTTCTTGCTGTTTACTTCATTTCAATCATCTATTGGTGTTATTTGGATGTCATATTGTTATCTTTCCATCTTCATATCATGGCAAAAACATATGTGAAAACAAAACATCAAAATTTCCAAGCTAAACTTCTGAAAATCAAATCAGAAAATTCAGAACAGCAGGTGAAATTTCATATCAGACCTAGACAGGGTTCTTATAGTATTTATGTCCCTATATCCTTGATTATAAGCAAAGTAACCAGGCAATAGTCAATAAACACTAAAAGGAAAACAGAAACATGTCAATTTGAAAGTCTGAATTGATGTATACAAGGACAAACAAAGAAACATATGCATATATATATATATATATATATGCTTATTTCATTTATGCTAACCTTACAATATATTAATGCAGACCATATATTAGATGCTGGTAATGCTAATTCTAACCAAGAATCCTACCATTTCAAGAATCATTTCACCAAACAAAAGATCGATGGCATCTTTCTACATGGTTACAGGAATGTATGAATGGAATATAACAGAGTATGTATCATGCCTACAAGGCAAAACAGCTTATGCAACCATGAACAATTGTTACAAAACATAGTAGATTAGGATCTCAACATTAAATGTAAAGCGAAGAAAATCAGTGAAAAGTGTAAAATTAACAAAATTGTAGCTCATAGTTCATGCTTTCCATGTATTTCATGCACAGACTTCCAAATGTAAGTTTATTATGGATTCTGGCTGCAATCACAATAAGGCCATGGGTGGCAGTTTGTTCTAAAAGCTTGGCACGGTCAATCATCAAACAGTTTTTATAGCAGATGATTTAACTCTTTATATTATTGATGGTGATGACAATGTTCTGTAAGATGACATGATTAGGGATGTTTACCAGGTTCTTGATTTAAGTGTGAATCTGTTGTTTGTGTATCATATAATTCAGCAAGAAAATACACTTCAGTTCCATCCTGATTAGTTTGTTGTGAAAAGTAAAAGCAACAACTTTCAGTATTTGGTAGTGGTAAGTTTGATGAGCATGCCAAAATAAGTTCAAAGGTTTCAATAATGTTACAAACATTTCAATCCATTAATGGTAACACACAAGATGCAAGTTAATCATGGCATAAGAGATTGGGGTGCCTCAGTTTCAGTAACACACAGTTGATGAGGCAAAAGACTATAGTCCATTGGTCACCTTCAATTTCTACATCCACAGGTGGGAGAGAAGGATGTGTTCTAGGAAACATCATAATGAAAAGTCTGAAGGAAAGGCATGGAGTGATAAGGGGCCATTTGAGTTGGTTCATACTGTTAGTTTTAGGATCAGAAATGCAATAAGCAAAGAAACTCAACACATAGAACAATGAACACAGTATTTTACCCTGGGAAAACCCTCCTACTTGAGGGAGAAAATCCCAGCAAGATATTCCTTTTAAAAATCAGCAAAATATGTGCAGAAATAGCACACAAAATCAGGCCCTAGAAGAGGCCGAGTCTCATACAAAGAATAATACAACTTCTCCTTGAAGAAAATCTTGAATACACAAAAGTAATGACACTTCTCCTCGATGCTAATCTGCTGCTAAGAAAAATAGGCCTGCTGCTGAAAGAATTCAAACTTGGGTGAATTGATTGGATGCACAAATGAGAGGACTCTATCCCCTTTAAATAGCAAACTAGGTGACCACCTTTCTAGGGCCGACCTAGAGAAATACAAAATTTGTTTATAATGTGAAGGCCGACCTGCCTTGAATTGGTTTTCTATTAAGAGAAAATATCTCCCGCTGCTACAAAACACTAACACTCCCTCTTAGCTAGGGAGGTATTTTCAAATATCCACGTCATGGAGTCTCTCAACATGACGTCCACAATGGCTACATCCATTTGTGAAGAGAACACATCTCAGTCAGAGATGTACAAAAAAAATATCCTCGTCATGGAGTCTCTCAACATGACGTCTCATCTCATTCTCAGAGATGTACAAAATATCCACGTCATGGAGTCTCTCAACATGATGTTTCATCTCAGTCTTAGAGATGTACAAGATATCCTCGTTATGGAGTCTCTCAACATGACGTCTCATCTCAGTCTCAAAGATGTACAAGGGCTTGCACCTCATATTTCTCCGTCTCAGAGAAATATACACTACAAGGGCTTTCACCTCATATTTATCCGTCTTAGAGAAATATACACTGCAAGGGCTTTCACCTCATATTTCTTCGTCTCAGAGAAATATACACTACAACAAATCTTCATGATGATGTGACTCCCTCCTGACCTCCTTGTTCAAAATTGTTTGCAATGCTTGCCTTATAGGAACGGTTTCCAATGCACACTTTCAGCACTACTGACTTGCAAGAGTCCAAGATTGTCCTCCTCAATCTCATCCCAGATCACCCTGTTTTGAATAGGTTTGCGGTGCTACCAATGTCAAAACAAGGTTGACTGCCTTGTGCAATTCCGTTCTCTGCAACTGAAGAGGTCTTCCAAGGACTTAGCGCCTAGCCTTGCAATACTGCAACCCACTTAGCTGACACCTTCACTTCTTCTTAGTGAGTTACTCTAGTCATAGGACTTCATTTCACAAAACTCCCTCTTGATCCCTACCTCAATACAAAGATTACAAAAATCCTCTACAAGTGAACTCCCCTCCATTGATGGATCTCAGAACCTTAGTCCTCTTTCCGAACATGTCATTGTTTTACCCAACTCGCAAGGAATCGAAAACTGTTATGCTTTCACAACTCTCAATCCAATAGCCATTAGCATGTCTTCTCCAATGATCTTCGATAGGAACCTCACTATTTTCCACAATTCTTTCTAGGGCTGCCAATAGTTGACCACACAAGAAACATAGACTGCGATGTCTCCAGAGAAGTTATGTGCCACCAACTCAGTCTCATGGCTGCAAGCTATGTCTTCATGTTTGTTCATTTCTCAAGCTGGCATGACTTCCTCACCGGATGCCTCAAGCTCTTCCTCCCTTTGAATTCCTTATGCAATGTCTGATAATTAATCCATCACCCTTTTTTTTGCTCCTCGATCCATCCTGCATTTTAAAGAGATTTATAATAGTTCATAAAATCAAACTACCCCTAATACAAATGAAGCATGTAGTCATATAGCAAATATCATTAGATAGAACAATTGAAGGAATAATAGAACTTATCTTTGTTGATTCTAATATATCTTTCTTTCATCTTCACTCAATTTTTGCTCTTGGAAATGCTAATCACAACACTACAAATTACAAAGACAATCTGCTCAACTCGGTTTTCTTAGACACATTATGCAACCAACATATTCAATATAGAACCAGGCCTCTCACTGAATCAAGACACCATCACAATCCATGCACATAGAGAATGGTATCGATGCGACCAGCCAATCACAACCTTTTGAGCACCAAAGTGATTACTAGGTCTGTAATAACCTTGAAAAATCACACGACTCAGCCATAATCAACATAAAATTAATAGCCCCCAAATAATCGATGTCAAATCCTCTCTGCACAACTCAACAAACTTTTAGGAGAAAGAATAGAAACTTAATTTCAGCCCAGAAGAATGCGATTTCATTTTATTCAAAGGTACAAACATAAAAATACTTATCTCTTTATTGAGTAGGATAGTCAGCAATTCATCCAACAGTGAAGATCTATACTGTCGTTGAGTGCCTAATCAGGATTCACAATATGCCCGATGTCGCCAGTTTGTAAATCACGGCTCTTAGAAGAAACTCGTTCACCAAGCCATAAATTCGCAGTAATTGACATCTCTACTAACAGAAACAATCCGCATCTCACCGCCTGCATAGCAGAGCTTCCCATCGGAGGGTTTGGGAATAATTAAGCCACCAAAACTACACAGAAACTTCACCCAAACAAAATTCCCATCTTCCTCCGTCAAATTCTCTGACTCCTCAAAGGGAGCTATTTTCCTCTAAGTTTGCTAAGGCTCTGTCAGCAATCATCCTTCTTAATCACCGTAAATGCTATGTGAATCGAACAACCAATGTCGATGGTTAGTAGCGCCAGGGATATAAACTCAAATAATTCAGGAATGTCCTATTCCTGTCCACGATCCTATCTTAGAAGTACAATGTCAGTGCCACAATAGATACAATCCGCAGCCTGAAGAATTACCATTCACGGCAATGGTAGTGCGAATATCTACTATCCCAAGAAAAAGAATCAACCATCCCAGTAACGGAATATCACCGACAATAATTACTCCAGGATACGATTTTCAACAATAGATAAGTGCAACCCGATAACCATTATTCCAATCGCCTTGAAAGATCAAATAAATACACGGCATAGGCAGATATGATCTAAACGGAATAAGTCACCATGCTCGATATCGGACCATAATGATGCTCTAGAAATTTAGACGGTTCAAATACCAACCTGATGTAAGAATGAACGCTTCTTTTGTAATGACGGGAGTGGTTACACCATAATATTGAAGATGCAGAGAGCGTCAACAATGGAGTCATGATGTCTTCATATGCCACGCGGGACTGTAGCGGCTTGGACATTTATTGTCATCTCCATTCAAATCTCTCGACTTCTCACGCAAAATGTGATTTCTTCCTCAACCAACACAAAAGACATTTCAATATTTCCTCAACACCATGGCAAAGCATAGAAAGACAAGCCGTGTCCAAAGCATCTGCCCAAAATAGCAAACACGATGGTAGCAAATGCCTCCATAACCCAATGAGAGTGTATTTATATTGCCGATCCAATTATATCACAGAAAACCTCCTCTAAACATCGATACCATAATGAAGATTACAAACTGATACAAAGATATTCCCAATCATTGTTGCCATTTAGAACTGTTGCCGAGGCCATAATCAATAGACTAACAACTACGAACAAACCATATCTGGGTTTTCGTCCAAACATGGTTAAGGAAGCTGAGAGTTTCCGTTCTCAGAGATCCAAATGTAGGAAACCAATTCAATTCTCCAATAATCTTCCCATCTAATAAGATTGTGCCCATGATCAGCAAATAAATTCACTAATAACCTCCTATGAACAACTATCCCCAGATCTTCTTTTGCTTGAATGACACAGAAGCTTACTCATTTTAAAATTAAAAGTCTTCAAATAGCAATCCTCTGTCTTCGGAGATGGTGACTGACACTTCAACCCTTAATTGATTTGATCCTTGTTGAATAATGAGTTGTCTTATACTGCTTAGCCAAATCTAATCAAATATTTTCTAAACCCGCTCTAATACCATGTTAGTTTTAGGATCAGAAATGCAATAAGCAAAGAAACTCAACACATAGAACAATGAACACAGTATTTTACCCTGGGAAAACCCTCCAACTCGAGGGAGAAAAACCCAGCAAGATATTCTCTTTATCAATCAGCAAAATATGTGCAGAAATAGCACACAAGATCAGGCCCTAGAAGAGGCCGAGTCTCATACAAAGAATAATACAACTTCTCCTTGAAGCAATCTTGAATAAACAAAAGTAATGACACTTCTCCTTGATGCTAATCTGCTGCTTAGAAAAATAGGCCTACTGCTGAAAGAATTTGAACTTGAGAGAATTGATTGGATGCACAAATGAGAGGACTCTATCCCCTTTAAATAGCAAACTAGGTGACCACCTTTCTAGGGCCGACCTAGAGAAATACAAAATTTGTTTATAATGTGAAGGCCGACTTAGATAAATACAAAATTTGTTTATGATGTGAAGGCCGACCTGCCTTGAATTGGTTTTATATTAAGAGAAAATATCTCCCGCTGCTACAAAACACTAACACATACTAATATGTGCACTATGAACCATCCATGACCTGCCACAGTGAGGTATAATTTGACATTCGTTGATGATGTCTATAGGTATACTTATATTTAATGTGTAAAATCTACATCTTAGACATTGGAGAAGTTCATATTTGAGAAACAATTTTAACATCATGTGAAATGTTCAAGATCAGATAGGGAAGGATAGTATGTCAATCCGGGTTGGAGGAGTTTTGTTCCAGCCATTGGTATTTTGTGGCCATGAACTGTACTGCCCAATAGATTAGTGTAGTAGAAAGAAAGAAGAGGACACTTGTTGAGATGGCATGTTGTATCATAGTTACGAGACTCGCCCGGAAGCGCCCAAACTCGACGAGTCCCGAGTCGAGCACACCTGGCCGGGTCCTGGGAGCCCGAACGCGGATGCGGCCAAGCCTTGCCGAGTCCTAGCCGGACTTGCCAGACTCACCGGACACGCCGGACTCGCCGCTTCCCGGAGAGTCCCGATCCCTGGACGCGGCCGGCGACAGCAACAGAAAAAGTGAATAAAAAACATAAAAACTGATGTTTAAGTTCGTTTTTCTTTTGTGTTATATTATCTCCCCAACCCTAAAAGCAACCTCATTTCATTCATTTGGCAAAATAGGAGGAGAAGAGAGAGTTGTGAGGAAAAATAGGAGGAGAAGAGAGGGCAACCAGCAAGCTGTTGAAGACAAATACAAGGCCACATACCATTTGGGAAGCTTCATAACAGCAAGGAGGTGCATTGAGAGCTCATTACCAGTGATTGGGAGGAGTTTGCATTGCATTCCAAGCCAAATATAAGAGGTAAGTTTGATTTTTATTGGTTTTTTTTGTGTTTTTTTAACAAATAATTCATTGTAATTTGAAAAATCATTGTTTTTTTTAGTTTGCATTTTTTTTTTACAAACCCTACTTGCAATATAAATAATTTTATAAACCCTACTTGTTATTGCAGCCACATTCATTTGCAAATCAAAACATATTATTATTTTCACAATGTCTCAAACCCCAGGCAGAAAAGACCCTGCTTGGAAACATGTTGAAATCTTTCTCGGAATGAAAAAAGGAGAAGCAAAATGTAAATACTACAAAACAATATATCATGGAGGCACAAATCGATCAAAATACCATATTGCACGCATACCCATCCATGATGCAGCGGGATGCCCTATAGCACCTCCTGAGGCTATCCGTGAAGTGCAAGTGCAATTAGAAACTTTTGAATTGCAAAAAGAGATGAAAAAAAAACAGAAGCATGAATTAGTGAGTTTGGGAGTTGGACATGGACTTGGTGCTATTGGAGATGCTTCTTCCATGCCTCCATACCATCCTAGTGCTAGTGCTTGTGCTAGTGGTACTGCTTCTGTACCAGCTATCCCTGTGCATACTCCTACTGTTGGTGGGGTTAGTACTGCTAGTGGTAGTGGTAGTGGTAGTATTATTGGCCCTAGAGTTCGTAAATCTAGGGTGGACTCATATTTTGTACCATGCACTACTCCTGGTTCCCAACCATCACTTGAGAGCATGGGTTGGAACAAGGATGTACATGATGCAGCAAAAAAGACAATTGCAGACTTTTGGTACTACTGCACCATTCCCTTCCATGTAGCCAGGTAATTCTTTTTTGTTTAATTGTTTTAAAATTTATTATTTTAGAATCTAGATGTATCTCATTATCGAATTCAAATTTAGTGCAGTTAAAATCTTAAAACTTTTCATTTTACAATACTTATGTAAGTAACTTATTAATTTATTTATGACATGTTTTAGGTCACCTTTTTGGCAAAACATGGTTGATGCCATAACCATATGTGGGCCGGGGTTCAAAGCCCCTTCTGAAGATGAATTAAAGGGCCCACTTTTGACTCAAAAAGTGGCAGATGTGAAAGCACAATTAGAGGAGCAGCGTGAGCAGTGGAGGAGGATTGGTTGCACCATCATGACTGATGGTTGGACCGATAGGAGAAATAGGACGCTGCTTAATTTTCTAGTGTCCTCCGGAGGTAATTGTACTTCCCTCAATGCATTGAAATTTGAATTTGATTTAGTGATTAATAATTTAATATGGCTGATTTTTGTTTTTTAATTTATTGAATAACTGGTTTTGCTTATTCTTTCAGGTGACACCGTTTTCATTAAGTCCATTGATGCTTCTGCCCAATTCAAAAATGCCACATTTCTGTGTGAGGCTATAGAGGAGGTGATAGTTGATGTGGGGGAAGAGAATGTGGTGCAAGTGATGACAGACAATGCAGCAAACTATGTTGTTGCTGGTAGATTATTGATGGAGAGGCACCCTACTATATTCTGGACTCCATGTGCCGCCCATTGCATTGACCTCATGATGGAGGATCTTGGCAAGCTCCCATGGATCAAAACATGTGTGGATGCAAGTAGAAACATTTGCAAATTTATATACAATCACACATGGGTGCTTAACCTTATGAGGCAATACACGGGGTTGAGGGAGTTGTCTCGTCCTGGCATCACTAGGTTTGCAACTAATTTTATCACGTTGCAATCCTTGATTCGGTCAAAGGCAGCTTTAAGGTGCATGTTTGTTGGTGAGGAGTGATCTTCCTCATCGTTTTCTACAAGCACTACAGGGATTGGTGAGGCTGATTGCATTTTTGATGAGCAAGGGTTTTGGACACCAGTGGAGGAGATTGTGAAGGTAAAATTTAATTCTTTATTATGTTTTAATTTTTAATCATATCTTTTATTTGTTTATTTTCATTCACTTATTTGTGAAACATGTTTGCACTTTGCAGTTTATTGAGCCCTTGCTAGTTCTCCTACGAGTTGCAGATGGGGAGAAGCCCGCACTGGGATACATATATGAGGGCATGGATAGGGCCAAAGAGGCCATTAGATCAGTCTATGGTGGAGTTGAGGATAAGTATCGTCCCATTTGGGAGATCATTGATAGGAGATGGCAAAACCAACTTCATAGGCCCATCCATGCAGCCGCATGTTTCCTAAATCCGGCCTTCCAATTCCGTCGTGATATCCATGGAGATAGAGAAATTCTTAGTGGGCTCTACTCGACGATAGAGCGGATGTTGCCCACTGTTACTACACAAATAATGCAGGAGATAGATGCCTTCAGTAAGGCACAAGGAGACTTCTTTGCACGTCAAATGACCAAAGACAGTAGGACAACATTACTACCAGGTAAAAATATATTTAAGGGCATAATTGTCATCTTTTTATATTGTATTTTATTATTAAATGTTGAACTTGAAACTTGAAATGAGATTGATTTTGTTTCTTTTTCTCATCTCAGATAGCTGGTGGAGGTTGTTTGGTTCTGATGCACGGAACCTGCAGAATATTGCCATTCGTCTATTGAGCCAGCCATGCAGTTCATCTGGTTGTGAGCGCAATTGGAGTATGTTTGAGCACATACACTCCAAGAAGCGCAATAGATTGACAGTGGAGAGGATGAATGACTTGGTCTATGTTCATTACAACCTTTGGCTCAGATACAGGAAGCTTTTTGACCACCACAACACCCCGATCAATCTAGATGAGGTTGATCCACAGTCTGAGTGGACCACTGAGGCTACAGATGCAGTCTTTAGTGACGAGGACCTTGATTGGGTGGACCAGGCAGAGAGAGAGGCTGAGGTTGTAGCCATGGCTGAGGAGGAAGCTAGAGCACGAGGAGACATAGTTGTTGTTGGTGAGAGTGGCATGGAGACTCGGACAGAGGCAGAGACTATGGCTGCAGCTGCAACATCATCCAGGAGCCTTAGACGCCTTCGTAGGAAGGATGTTGGCTCCACTATGCCATAGAGTCATAGAGTCATAGCTATTGTTTTGATATTTCATATTTGTATGGAACATTTGATGTTATGGATTTCATATTCCATGACTTTTGTATACATTTGACTAGTTTTATAATTTATATATCTAAGTACGCTATTTCCTTTAGCAACGCAACTACAATTTGTGTACTTTATACTTATATGATCATTTTATACTTGTGTATGTGATCAAATTTGCTTTTATTTGTGTTGTATTCAATAAAGGGTGCTTGAAACAAGTTTTAAATCCTTAAAAATCTATAAATTTCTAGGTTTTTTTCAACTTTTTTTCATTTTGCCGAGTCTGCGCCGAGTCCGAGTCCCGAGTCCCCGAGTCCCGAGTCGAGTCGCCCTAGCCGAGTTCGAGCCGAGTCTGAGTCTCGTTACTATGTGTTGTATGCCACAAGGCAAAGATACACAGTACAAATTTTGGGGAGAAGCAATTTGTTGTTCTAAGCATATACTTAACACAATTCCTACCAAAGTTGTTTATAATGACACCTCAAGAATTGATGTGACAAGAAACCCACTGTTATCCACTGCAGATTGTCTGGTAGTATTGCTTGATCTCACATTCTAAATGGGAAGAGGCTGAAGGTCAATCCTATGACTTATAATGCATCATGATGGGATACTAAGAGGAGTGTAAAGCCTATCACTGGTGGGCTCCTATTGCAGTCCAGATCATCATTCGCAAGGATGTTATCTTTGCTGAGGTGATTTCATTTGAGGATACACTGAAGTGTATCCTTTCTTATATTCAAATTCTTGTTGCAGGTGGGGAGGAGACACCTAGGTTCCAATAAGAGAGTCTTCTTATCATGCCAAATGACATTTGAGTAGAAGATAAGGTTGTTCCCGGAGATTCTGTATCAGTTGGAGTTTCAGTCAAAAGAGATTTCAGTGTTGATCCCAATAATAAGAATGGCCCCATTCCTGATGACACTTCTCTACAGCAGGTTTGTTGGTGTTTCGATTTGCACCTCTAGTGTGCATATTGGAAACGAACAGCTATGCATAGTTAGACTGCTCTTCAAATTAGGAGGGGAAGCTCCCTCTTTTGCTGATTATGCGTAAAAAGAAAAGGTAAACTAAATTCCTATCTTTTTATCTCAGCTCAGAGCACAAGGTAATAAAACTCTTTGCATTGCAGCTGAGGTTTTCTCTGGTTTTGTAACTTCAACTAAAACTAGGCCTAAACTTATAACGCTTCTATCTCCTCAAATAAATTCAGAGCAAGAGGATTTAGAAGTAAACAAGGAATGATTTTGGTTAACACAAAACTTAGACAAACTTGTTTCCAAAACACATCTGAAGGCTCATTGCTCTTTCAGATGCACGCTGAAAATAAAGTTTATGAAAGTAAAACATCAAACAATAAACTTGATCTCAGAATTCCCTCAAAGACACATTGTACTTTTGAGGTGTAGGATGAAAGAAAGATAAGAAAAACAAAACATGAAACGATAAACTTGATCTCAAAATTCCCTCAAAGACTCACTGTACTTTTGAGGTGTAGATCAAAATAAAGATTATAAGAACAATACCATGAAAAAAGATCTTGAGACTTTGGATCAAAGAAAGGGTGGGCATATGATTTATTTCCTCAACTTTCCAACAACAAATACACATTTGGGACAGCAAATTGTACGAAGAGGACTGTAAATGTAATCAAATCTTATCAAAATGGGATCCTAAAAAAACACAAGATAAAACTAAGGTCTGAAATTTTGTGTAAGAAAGTTCTAAGTCAAAATGTGATTTCCAGATTTCTTCTCTAAATGCGATTTCAGATTTCTTTTCTAACTGTGGATGTGCTGATTGCAGAACATTAATTGATTTCGATGTTTGCATATCAATGAAGGATCCGCCATAAATAAGAGAGGAGACCCGTCCCTAAGAGGCACGACTCATGAGAGGACGTGTCTCCACAAGTGGAGGCATGTCCACTCATGGGACGTGTCCCTTAGGGCACAGCTTATGATAAAGTCGTTTATCATTGTTTTAGTATAACACATATAAACCTTTCTACAAGGTGGCGGATGAGTAAGTAAATTCCAATTGATGAAATGCAGAATATAACATCATATACATAAGTCGAATTTATATGTATGCTCATAAATTCGTTTAAATGTTTTTCCAGGAATATTTCAACATAAATGATAAACTTTGATCAAGTATGAATGACGATGATGCTTACAGCAATTGTCATTCATATCTGACCGACGCTATCATTCATTAACACTCCCTCTTAGCTAGGGAAGATATTTCAAATCAAAATAAGTAGAGATATCACCTTAACACGTGATATCTAAGACATGGTATGACTTCTCAATATTGTCAAGTCACATGACATTCTTCATAACATATCTTTATTATTCAACAATCCCTCTTTAACTAGGGAGGATAACTTCCAAAAGTGATATCACCTAACTCGTGATATCAGAAGATATGATATGATATCTCAATATTGTCAAGTCACATGACATTCTTCATAACACATCTTTATTATGGTATGTGCACTGACATCAAGTCACATGATGTCTACCATAATTCATGGCATATCCACGGATATAAATATCCACCATGATTATCTCTTAAAGATCACAATGATCTTCAGATATCAAGTCTCATGATATCCATCAAGGTGTCCAAGAGATACTATCATGACATGTCCGCAGATATCAAGTCACATGATATCTATCATGATAGTTCATCATTGTAGAGTCGTCACTTTACAATGTCAAATACAAGTGTTCATTATCAGAAACATCGTCACCTTTCGATAATGTACACAGGGGGAGTAGGCCCATAAAGTCATGGAGTCACACACATGACAAAAGAGTTTACACATTAAACATCTTTATATATTAGTACAATTCATAAACAATTTGTATTTCAAACATAAATAACAAATTACATTTCAACCATACCAAGTTTCTTCCTGAAGTGCTCTACCTTGATCCGGGAAAGAGGCTTGGTGAGAATGTCTGTAGCTTGATCATTTGTACTAATATACTCCAACTGGATCACTTTCCTTTCCACCATATCTCTTACATAATGATAGGGGATCTCAATGTGCTTAGATCTATCATGAAAGACAGGATTCACAGAGAGTTTGATGCAACTCTGATTATCACAATGAATAATTGTAGGATTCAAGGGCTCACCAAAGAGTCCCACAAGCAATTTACGAAGCCACACTGCTTCTCTTGCTCCCATTGAGGCTGCAATGTAATCAGCTTCCGTTGAGCTCTGTGCAACTGAAGATTGTTTTCTGCAAATCCAGGAGATCATAGCCGATCCTAAACTGAAGCAACATCCTGATGTGCTTTTCCGATCAGTTACACTTCCAGCCCAATCTGAATTAGAGTACCCATGTAGATCTAGTTGATCATTCATGTAAAGAAGACCATATCCAATAGTGCCTTGAAGATATCTCAAAATATGTTTCACAGCCATTAAGTGAATTTCCTTTGGTTCACACATGAACTGGCTGAGAACATTTACTGCATAGCAAATATCAGGTCTGGTGTTAACTAGATACATCAAAGATCCAATCATCTGTCTGTAAAGGGTTGGATCTGCACATTTGGATTCTGCTGCTGCTTCTTTCAATTTGAGAAGGTTGGTTTCCATAGGTGTAGGCATCGGTCTACAGTCCAACATTTCAAATCTTTTCAGAATGTCAATAGTATACTTCCCTTGATTTAGTATAATGCCTTTTGATTTCTGCCATACTTCCAAACCGAGGAAGTAGTGTAGAATACCCAAGTCTTTCATGTCAAATTCAGAAATTAGATCCTGTTTCCCTTGAGCAATGAGGTGATCTTCTCCTGTTATCAGCAGGTCATCAACATATAAAATAATTATAAGCATATCACCTTTGATTACCTTGAAGTAGAGATTGGAGTCAGCATCATTTTTGAAAAATCCTAATCCCAAGAGATAGCTGTCAATTCTTTCATACCAGATCCTGGCAGCCTGGCAGCCTGTTTAAGTCCATAGAGAGCTTTCTTCAGCCTGCACACATGTGAGTTAGATTTATGTATCACAAAACCTTCAGGCTGTTCCAGATAGACTTCCTCTTCAATGGTTCCATTCAGGAAGGCAGTTTTCACATCCATTTGATGGATCTTCCAGCCTTTAGCTGCTGCAATGGCTAATACTGCTCTCACAGATGTGTAACGGGCAACAGGTGCAAATGTATCTTCATAATCAATGCCTTCCTTTTGAGAAAAACCTCTAGCCAGAAAACGTGCTTTATGTTTTTCTATACTGCCATCAGCAGCATGCTTGATTTTGAAGAGCCATTTAGAAGAGACAACAGATTTCTCTTTTGGTCTAGGCACTATGTCCCATACATCATTCTTTAGGATGGATTGATATTCCTCCGTCGTTGCATCCTTCCAAGCTTGATGTCTGAAGGCTTCTGTAACACTGGCAGGTTCAGAGTTTATGATCTTGTTCATTAAAGCAACATAGCTAGAGAACCGTTTGGGTCTTTTACTCTCCCTGAACGTTCCTTTGGGTGTTGTATGATCCTCGGCTTCTTTGATCATCTTCCTGGCCCAAAGTGGTCTCTTTCTGCCGTTGTCATTTGTATTCTCATCTGATTTAGAAGGTAGTTCATGTGGCATTTCCTCAGGATGCTACCTCTGAATGTTTCAATGTTTAGGTCAAGCAACTTGTGAACTCCCTCTTAATTCCAGCACTCATGCAGAATTCCTTAAATTTTAGAGGTGTAGGTTTCTATTATCCGTCTTTAAGGTTTTATTTTCTTTCCTAAAACACAACCTTTACAAGTTGCTTCATGGGATGGTTTTAGACTTCGGTGCATAGTTTGTAAAGGTACCCTTGTCTTACACCAATAGTTTAAGTTTTCTTAATAGTTGAGTTTTTAGGCCATGCTAGAATTTTCCCATCCATAAGGGTAACTCTATATCCCTTTGTCTTTCCTAGAACACAAGGTCTTCAGATTCATGATCTGAATTTGTCTTTCCTACTTTGGCAAAAGATGCTTGTTGTTTAGATCTGTTAGGGCACTCATTGCATAGTGACCATATTGATCACATCTAAAGCATTGCACTTGAGAGATGTCTTTCTTTTTAAAAGATTCCTTTCCATTGGAATTTCTCTTTCTTTTAAAAAATCTTCTCTGGTAGGACTTTTTTCTTATTCCTTTTATTAGACGATGTGTTGAGTACATGAATGTCTTCATCTAGGTTCTTTTGTTTATTTTCTTTTGTGGAGAGTCTTGTTTCTTCTTGAAGGCAGTCAGTTCTTAGCCTATCAAACTTAGGGAGTTTGGATCTTGCACTTATTCCTTGAACAAATGACTCCCATGAATTTGGAAGGCCTCCTAGTGCAATTAGAGTTAACTCTTTGCTATCAATCTGATATCCAATTGTGGATAATTGATCCCTTAGTTCAATGATCCTCATGAAGTATGCGTTGACTGATTCTCCTTTGTTTATTTGAGCATTGTTGATTTGCCTCTTTAATGCAAGAGTCCTACTAGTGTTGTTGATCTCATAGGTACTCTCAAGGGATTTGAACATATGATATGCAGTTTCATGTTTTGCTAAGATAGGCACCATATGATCCCTAACTACATCTACAAGCATTTTCATGGCTCTTTCATTGTTTTCAATCCATTGATTTTTCTCAGGTTCAGCCTCAGGTTCCCTTTTATTTTCTCTCACAAGTGAGTCTAGTTTATTCTCTTTTAGGATCATCATGATTCTAAATTTCCATGATGTAAAGTTATCTGCTCCTGCAAGACGATCTTCAAATCTGATCACAGTTGATATTATGAAGAATGTGATGTGAATTCAATTTTTAGAAAATACGAATTTCTGAGCAATCTGATTTTAGATTTGATTTGGATTCACACAACGTGGCTTTGATACCATGTAAATGTAATCAAATCTGATCAAAATGGGATCCTAAAAAAACACAAGATAAAACTAAGGTCTGGAATTCTGTGTAAGAAAGTTCTAAGTCAAAATGTGATTTCCAGATTTCTTCTCTAAATGCGATTTCAGATTT
Organism: Sequoiadendron giganteum; assembly: GCA_007115665.2. Classification (NCBI taxonomy): domain Eukaryota; kingdom Viridiplantae; phylum Streptophyta; class Pinopsida; order Cupressales; family Cupressaceae; genus Sequoiadendron; species Sequoiadendron giganteum. The sequence goes on along the minus strand of CM021104.1, from coordinate 301,494,912 downwards.
CTTTTCTAACTGTGAATGTGATGATTGCAGAACATTAATTGATTTCGATGTTTGCATATCAATGAAGGATCCGCCATAAATAAGAGAGGAGACCCCTTCCTAAGAGGCACAACTCATGCGTCCACTCATGGGACGTGTCCCTTAGGGCGCGGCTTATGATAAAGTCGTTTATCATTGTTTTAGTATAACACATATAAACCTTTCTACAAGGTGGCGGATGAGTAAGTAAATTCCGATTGATGAAATGCAGAATATAACATCATATACATAAGTCGAATTTATATGTATGCTCATAAATTCGTTTAAATGTTTTTCCAGAAATATTTCAACATAAATGATAAACTTTGATCAAGTATGAATGACGATGATGCTTACAGCAATCGTCATTCATATCTGACCAACGCTATCATTCATTAACAAGGACAAACATACAACCTACGATCAACCAAAATACACTGAATAAAGTGAGCAGATATTGACTAGCAAAGCTTGAAGGCACTAAGGCTCAGCAATTTTGTTATAGTAATAACGGTTAAGAAATAATGAGCAAGGTTGCTCTTGTTTATAGACAAACAAAGGAGTAGGGAACCCTAAAATCTCCTTGTGTTAACAATCAGTCTTACCAATCAACAAGATTTATTCCTATGTCTAAACAAAGATAACTAACAATTAACTGGAAAGACATCAGTTAACTAATTCTAAAACTAAATAGAACTCCAACTATACAATAGGTGTCTCCAAAGATAGACATGCATGAAAAGTGGACAATCAGTTAACTTGGAAAAGGTGTCAAGTTTAACTGTTGTCTTAAATCCTATCTTTGGAGGTGGTTGCATGTCCCAACTGGCAATTCACTCCTCATCAGCAACTTGAGCAATCAAGTCCTCTAGGAAGTTGTTAACTACCTCTGCGTCTGGACAACTGATACTCTTTTGAATGACGCAATAACTCTGCAGCATCTCCTCGTCGCCTGTGATTTGATTTTGAAAATCCGTTCCACTTTCAGGCGCTTCGTCAAATTTCGCTAACATCGCTATAACTTGACTCAACTTGCAATCAACATGGTCACCGTTGAAACTACTATGGACAAGGTCCTGAAACGCCATCTGCACTTCGCTAAGATCAATGTACTCACCATTCTCATGTTGATACAGACAAGGAATTGACGTCACAAATGTTCTTACAAAGCTGAGAGTGCTTGCCACCTTGTGTTTGCATTCAGTCAATTCTGCAGAGATTACCTCATCAACTTTTACCTTGTAGATAAGTTGTTCTTTCCAAGTGAAAAGCTTCTGCTTGTTTTCTTTTGCGGTGACTAAATTATACGCCATTCTCAAGTCTAAAATGATGATCTCATCCCTGGGTTTTCTTTCCGCCATGCTTTGCTTTAACTCCTCAATTTTTGAGCAAAGATTGTGGGCATTGCACCTCAACTGGCACATTTCTGCAAGTATGAATCGGCCCCTAGTGATAAAATCTTCTACCCAGTCTCTCAGGTGTTTCTCATAAATAACCAACTGACTTAGCTAATTTTTTTCAACAGGTAATTCCAGCATCTATGGGAGCAATGCGGTGACATGTGAAGTACCGTGAAGCAAGTTGGAGATGTACTGCCGTAACTACTGATTTTCAGCCTTGAGGGCTGCCTTGTCCTCTCCATCCTTGATCACTCTTTCCTTCAAGCTAACTACTGCAACCTCAAAGAGACTTACATCAGCTTGGCGTGCTTCTACCAAGGTTGGCTTTAACCAATGTGAAATCATTGGCCTCAACCTCGTTGGCATTCTTTTCAACTAGTGGCATTGCAATGTCGATGACAATCTTGTTGTCAACAGTCTTCTCCACGTGAACTTGATTTTTGAGCTTCTGGTCAGATGTGTCTTGGTAGACATCATCAAATTGTGCAAAGTCCAAATGCTAAGACGGCTTTCTCCTCTTCCTACCCAGGAGGTTCTCAAGCCAAGACAAAGAGTCTCGACTAACTTCACTAGGAGGATTAGTTCTAATCTCATCAACTCCTGATAAATGAGTTGGTGTAGAGATGTCATGAATCGGAAAAACAGACTCCAAGTCAATGTGAATTGGAGATGGTTGCGGTGGTGACGAAAGATTGGGAGGCTCTATTTCAACTTCTGGCAGTGCTTCAACTGTATCTATGGTTGTATCCATTTGTTGTTCTTGCTGATTTTCATCAGCAACTTTCATCTTCTTCTTTTAATGCCCTAATATTTTGCTACCCTTTGTACCCTCTGGAGGATTGCTCATCACTTTCACTCTAGGTTTCCATTTAGAAGTGGAAGGTAGTGTAGTGGTAACCGGTGGCGGCTCTGTAATTGGAGTGACTACCTTTTGCGTCCTCTTGCTATCTAGGAATAGCTTGTTGTTCCTTACAACCTGACTTGTCCTTTCCTCAATGGAAGTGCTCTCTTTAGCATACCAATCAATGGGTTGAAGTGGCTGACGATCAATTTGATCTCTGAAAAAATGTGGGAAGTATGACTTCCCCATCATCATCCGATAAACCTTCCAAATCCTCTGATAAGAAATCAGCTATCTGTGGAAGAGTAAATCTATTGTAGTTGCGCCTGCGAATTTCAAACTCATCTTCACAACTAAACCAGAAGTCCTCCATGGTAGGTTTATGTGAAGAATTCCCACCAAGGTGAGCTGCCAAGAGACCCCAAGGGTCATATCAACGCTTTTCAATGAGAAACTTAAGATTAAGCTTCATCATTTCGTTGCTCATTGATTTAGCGTTAGTTGTTGTCTTGCATCTGTATATGCCCATCTCAAAAGGGAAATTGGCAACTGACTTGCGTTTGTTATGCACAAAGTGTGGACTTCATGCAACTGCCTCAGGAACTCCATGAATACCACCTTATCTGATGGGTAACGAGGTAGCATGGTTGGATGACTTAAGAAACAATATACACGAATGTAGGAAAATGTGGCGAATTGGATGAACCAATCAGCCCAATCTGTTAGTGCCAATGTGGCTTCTAGTGAAAAGCGTATATGTAACTCGTGGTCAAGATCCCTCACTATGTGCATCAAAAATAGGTCATTTAGCCCGCTTGAAGTGCCATTCTGATTGTGAAAATTCAAGCTATGAGAAATGCTCATGAACTCGTTGCACACCTAGAGTTCCAATGATATTCAACCCTCTAAACTAGCCTTGAAAGGCTATCAGATATACAAGGTATGAAACCATATGGAATTCGTGGATTTTGAAGAATCTAGTCATTTGGATGTGAAGAGTGTTGTTGATCAAAGCAGGCCAGTCATAATGTTCTTTGTGAAGAACCCTACTGGTTCTAACTCTGCCTATGATGCTAAAACTTATTGTTTTGGATTTTTTTACTTGATTTGGTGAATTTTATGCAAATAATAAAGAAGTGCGCCAGGCAAGAAATAGTACTAAACTGAATAAACAAGCAATAATGGAGTAATTGCAATTGTATTTAGTGACTAGTAATTGCTACAAGTAAATTTCATACAAAAAATGTACTTGGAAGTCCTCAGATTTATTAAACAAGAAATATCTGGTACATGCCAAGCAAAACAATGAAATTGGTGAATTGCAACGCCCATCTCCAAATAGTGATCTCTCCACGCTGAAACTGGATTAGAGGCCCTAATGAAGCAAGGCGTCCAAGACAGAGTCACCAGATGCCATAGAATGAAGGTGTTTTAGCCTCTAGCTCCCACACCCCCGCCAGATGCAAGCACACACCACTGTGAAGAAGTACGGCCAGATGAGAGAAGTGTATGGCTTGCTACTCAGGTGTCTGAAACTGACGAATGAAGGCGCCTGAACTGATATGCCCTTCCTTATTGAAAAACTGTAAATAAACTGAATGAAGAAACTCTGATGAAGCACAAGTGGACTCTAGAATGAAGCCCTCTCAGAAAGCAATGATTCAATTGGTCTTTCACAACCTCAAGATCACAAATCACTAAAGAATTTTCGTTCTCCAATGGTGAAAATACTCTGAAACCCTTGTCTCAGCACAAACTTCAAAGAAGCCAAAATGGAGTAAATGTCAAATGCTCATGAATGAATGAGATCGACTTTCTCCTTTGCCTTCTTATATTTCTCCAAGAGGCACAATTTCCAATGAGATGTTTTAAATACATTTAAAATGTATTTAAATGTTTGATACCCCTTTTAATCAATTACTCAACTTGGGCGTACCTTTTTGAAATTATTATAATCTCACTTTATAATATTTAAGTGGCTCACCTTTTTATAAAGTTAGAATATAACTTTATAATATTCCCTTTTATTAATTAAATATAACTTAACCACTTAAACATTAATATCTCCCTCAATATTCAATATTTTGACGTGTCGTCAGAAGTTGGCAAACATTGATCTGCAAAGGCTTGGCACAGAACCCAATACTAAACTAGAGAAATGGAAATGACAATAACCCCCATTAACTGCCACTGAGACCCCCTATCCAAACATATTAGCCTACGAGGGTCCAAGTAATAGGCTAACCCATCTGCAACTAATACTGACTAGAGTGGGGACATAACATTCTTTGTTGTTAACAAGTTGAGATATGATGTAAAACATCCATGGCTGAAACTTGTGTGCCTTTGCTTCACCCGTGACACGGTTGAGTAATCATGATTGCATACTCATCCCTCAATTCACCACGTCCAACGTTTTTTGGCAAATTGTTTCGTTTCTGCTTGAGCCATCTTTCTACCATTCTTTTCTGGCATTGTTCCTTTCACGTGTTAAACGCCTTTTCGCATTCTTCAACTGATATAATCAAGTTGTTTGCACATGGTGGAATAGCAAAACACCTTGCAATATATGTTGGCTCATTGAGGCTGCAAATTGTTCGCCCATCTACTGATTGGATTTTTTGCGCAGTGGGGTTGTAATGCTTGACACAAGCAATTACAAACTCAATGTCTTATGCTGAGATGGGAAAAGAGCCTGCCTCAAGTAACCCGGATTGTTCAATATTCTGAAGTGTGATGGTGTCTACGCCTGTCAATTTATCCAAATCAACCACCGGATGCACTTGATGCAAGTCGGCGTTGAATGTTTTCACGAAATCGTGAATCAAGACCAATTTGGTCTTGAATTCGATTTGAGAGAACTGCATACTGAAAAATTGGAAGAATAACTGGGCACACGACTATGCTTGAACAACTTTTTCCTAGAGGCTAAAAATAGTTCACCTAGAGGCAGTTTTTTGAAAAATTCTGAGATGTAGGTTTTGTTGAGAATGCCTTTTTGAATGAACCCAGAATGTCAAATTTTTGGAAAAATAACTTTTTCACGAACATGCAAGAACCTTTCAAAGGCAAAGGTAGCGAGGCAATTTTTCCCGAAAAAATCTGGCACGTGGGTTTTGTAGGCGCCTGTGTGCTGAATAAACCCAGTTTGTCTGTTTTTTGAAAAAGATTATTTTTTTAGAAACCTTAAAAAATGGAAGCAGTTGGGCAACTTTTCTGGAAAAATATGGCACGTGGGTTTTGTGGCCAATCTTGTGCTAAACGAACCCAGAAGGTCAAATCTGTGAAAAGATTGATTTCGCTCGAACATGCAAGAAAACCTAAGACAAAGGAAGAAGTTGCGAGAAAAATCTTCCAATCTTGGAAAAGATTGAAAAAGAAGAGAACCCAGAATGCTAGAAACTGAAGATTATGAATTGGTGCCTTTGAAAAATGATGCCTGGAGATATGAAGTCTGGAAAAACGTTCTTTTGTGCAACCTATTCTTGAAAATACGAAGAACGTTGAAAACCCCTGTCATTTGATCCTTCAAATGTTGTAGAGAATAAAATTTTGTGTTTGGCGTTTGGAGTCAGCCTGCAGAAATAATGAAAAAGGACACCCAAATGCTTGATAAATAGAGTTGGAGGTGGATGCATCAATCAACTCGTGAAAAAGCCTAATTGAAGGAGTCACCTATCGTGATTAGCTATTAACTGAAAGAATCCCGACAAAACTTGGGCAACTAAGACATGACAAAGTCTTCAAAATCTGTAACTGGAGTTGACTTGGATGCCACCTTGCCAGTGTTAGAATATTTTTGAAGATTTTCAAAATTTCTTTGATAAACTGCCTCTGTTTGACCCTTAATTCCGGACGTCTAATTGATCTTGAGGTTTGGTTGGCAGATTCATTGCAGAGCATGATCAAATCTGAGATGTTCTTAGAAGCTGCAAACCCTAAAAAATTGATTTTGGTTGCTTGAATTCCTGGGCGCCTTCTTGAGATACGGTGCTTTTGTATTCCAATGTTAAACCAATTTTCGAATGATTTTCAGTTTCTTCAATTTGCCCTCTCGTGCTTCGTGCTTCGATCTACAGTTGTCAGTGATTGATGATTCTCGTGGACTGGATGTTGAATCCATTGCGAAGCTAGAAGAATTCTAAAAAGAATAACTAGTTTTGCAAGCTCCGAAAACTGCTTTAGGAGGTTCAAATTCCTAGGCACCCTTGGCCTGCAAGGGCGCTTTTGTGCTTCTAAGACACAATTTTCACTTTCTAACCCTTGAGGAAACGCTCCATTTTGACCTTCGTCGGTGGATGTTTGACTGCTTCGGTGAACTTGCTGATGAACTCATTGCAAAGCCTAATCGTAACTAAGAAGGGCTTCTTGGGAGTTGTGAAACCTGAAAGCTGCATCTGGTGCTCCAAAAGGTTGGGTGCCTTTTGCTAGCAAGATGCATTTCTACTCAATGTTAGCCAATTTTCATGGTTTCAACTTTTCCTTCGTTTTGGGTGTTCGTTCAATCTTCATTTGTTGGCGTTCGACAGGTCTTCTGAGTTGGCAAATGGATTCACTGCGGAGCTGGATTGAAACCGGGATGAATTGCTTGGAGGTTGCGAAATTTAAAAATGACTTCTAAATGGTTTAATTCTTGGGCGCCCTTGGCTTGCAAGGGCGCTTTTTCTCTTTAGACTTCATCAATTTTGAGTTTGCTAACTTTCAGCACTTTCGGTTTGATCTTCGTTTGTGAGTGTTTGGCCAATCCAATGATCTGGGTGCTAGATTCATCGCGAAGCTAGAAGAATTTTGAGGATCCCCAAAACTGCAAACCGCAATAGCTGCATTTAGACCCTATAATTCATGGGCGCCCCTGGCCTGCAGGGGCGCTTTTGGCTCTAGTTGGCAGTCATTTTCAATGATTTTACTCTCCTCGTGCTTCACATTCACCATGTCATCAACTACGTTGACTGCATTGATCATCTTTGTTGATGACACGAATGCGTTGACTACGTTGCATGTGTAACAAACAGAAACTGAAAAATATTCTAAGGCATTGAAGCCTAGACACCCTTTTTGAGGTAAGGCGTCCATCTCTAGACTTGTTTATTTTCCAAATTTCCACAATTTTCAACTTTTGAAATCCCCCTTCGTCATTCACCATTTTTCGAGCATCTTTCACCATATATTCTTTTATGAAGCGTTTGAAGCTTAGATTTTGACACCTGGTATCTGGCCATCCTCCATTTATGACCTTGGAGGTCCTAACTTTTCTTTTGAAAAAGCGAAATAGACCCATCAGAGCAAAACTAACTTTTTAGTGATTCTAACTGGACCAATGTGATCGTGACAAAAAATAAACCAATCAAAATCATTTTCAACCATTTTTGGAAAGATCCTATTTTTAGGTTTTTTTCTAAAATTAGGGGCCTGAAACCCTAATTTCAAAAATTTGCAAGTATCCTCTTGACAATAAAACCACAAAAACCCTATGCTTCGTTTGTCATCCAGAAATTTCTAAGAATAGACAATTGCTATTTTCAGAGACTTTGACTTTTGTTGACTTTTGATGACAAATTTACAAGATTTTATCCATTTTTATCAAAATGCCTTAATGAAGCAAAAAAATTATTTTGGGTACAACAAGGTTCATACTTTTAGGGTGGATATTTGAAGGCCAAAGTGCACTATCACCCTTGATGAACCTAAAGAAAATAGGGACATACTTCTACACCATGGAGGCCTCAAACAAAAAAACTTAAGGGTCTGTTATGCTCTCAAGACTAGCATGCAAGACACCTCTTCATATTGGCATTCACTCTCTTCCTTTTGGAATTCATATTTCTACTCAATATGGACCAGTATGCATAATTTGACAGCAACTTTAAAAAAACCATATGTGAATTTTGTTGCACCTCTATGAAACTTTGAATAATAAGCCCTTTTTAGTCAATAGTTCATCTATAAAAGTGTTGCCTATAGAAGCCATATGTCATGATCTATTTTGTTTTGCTCCATTCTAAGAAATTATTGCCATTCTTGAAGTCGTTTTGTCTATTGGCCAATCCACAAATGGAAGCAAAAAACAACAAAAGGAAGTTTAGGAGATTCGTGAGCTATGTCTCATGTATGAATACTAGTGATTAAAGACAAAGAAGAACCTAGATCGTTCATGGCAGAGTTGAGTAACAAGCATGAGAAATAAGCCCCTATGTGTAAGCAATCGGACCTTTGGTGGCAGAGATGACTTAAAAGAAAGTCTGAAGCAATTAGGAGATTTTTATTTGAGTGACAATATCAACCTTGAGTCACACCTAGCAGACAAATGGAAGGTTTAAGTGAGAGAGAGAGAGCCATCGTATTATTCTCAACAAATTTTGATAAAAAATATTTACCACTTATGATCACCAAGATCCCATGAGGGCGAGATGAAAGTATACAATAGGTAAATATTTTTATTGGCAATGTTTTTATTGGAAATAATATGTAGAAAAATCACTATTCATTCACCGTATGCTCTCACTTTGCCCTCACATAATTTGGGAACTTGGGTGATCAAAAAGTTGTGATAATGGATTGAATAAATAATATAAATATGTTGAAGCTTCAAAGAATAACACACAAATATAAATAAAGCTTCCTCCATAGTATAATGTTGCTTCAGTGATTACAAAATAAATGCTTCCACAATATGTTGAAGCTTTAGAAATACAAAACTTGCTAAAAATACCAAAATATGCTAAAATCAAAAGAAAACTTTGAAATAGAAATACAAACTCTTTGTGAAATTGCGCTTAGAAAATCTCTAGGAAACCAATGGGATTTTGTCCTCAGTTCCTATAGTTGAACAAAAGGCTCAAACTATAACAAAAATGATTGAATAAATTGGAAAATATCTCAAAAGAAACCAAGCACCTCAACATATAGCACCAACAATGCACAAATTCTCATCCCCCACTTTCCCTCTCAAAGATAATAACTTTAATATTAATGAGATTCTTTCACCAAAATCGCCCCCACTTTGTCATGAATACCAACTTGTATCTCCTCATAATTAGGTTGTCATGAAATCTATCATAAGGCAGTTGTCAAGTGTCTTAGAGCTTACAACAACCCACTTCTAGAATCCCACACCCTGCTAAACCATTATTTTATTATTATTTATTTCTATTACAGATTTTCAATGTCTAAAGGCTCCATTATTAAAACATTTTTCTATTCTTATCAAGAAAATAATGATTGGGACTACATACACCAAATTAATGAAAAGGGAGCATTACAAATCCGCCCTTCCTAGAATTGCTTGCCCACAAGCAATGCAGATTTGGGTGCTCAAAAATCTCTATGGTCCCTCCTATTCTACAATTGGTGCAAGTATGTTCCTCCAATGGACCAAATATTTTGTGACTGTCTTGTTTCTCAATTTCTTTTCCCATGTATCAATGATAGCATCTAGCACTAATATGAATTTTCATTCATCACCCATGGTTGGCAAGTCAACTATCAATATAACGTGTTGTCCAAAAGTTGTTTTATCTTGATCCTCTAGTGTATTTTTTATTTGGTTGTATCCTGAGAAACCATCCATGAGCGACAACATTGCATGTCCTACTATCAGATCCACTATGATATCAATGTTTGGCAATGAAAAATCATCTTTTGGACAAGCCTTATTCAAATCTCTGAAGTCCATGAAAATCCTAATGCTACCATTTGGTTTAGATACTAGTACAATGTTAGAAATCCACTCAACATAGTCAATAGGTCTAATGAATCCTACATCCAATAATTTTTTCAATTCTACTTTGACCAGTAAGGCAATGTGAGGGTGCATTTTTCTTAACTTTTTCTTTATTGGTTTCACTCCAGAGGGTAGAGACAAATGGTGCATGATCAGTTCAGGATCAATCCTAGGCATATATGCATAATAACAAGTGAAGTTAACTTTCCTTTCTTCAAACAAATTGGTAAATCTTGGTTTCTCTTGTTTAGTCAAGGATTCTGCTAGATGGAGAGTTTTCGCTATATCTGCTTTGCCGATATTGATGGATTGCATTGGCTCAATCAAAAATTTGGATCTCTCTTGGAAGTGCTTTGGGAGAGTGTCAAATTTCCCATCCTTTGGTGCCTCAAAGAGGTTTTTACCATCAGATGAACTCTTTATTTTACTCTTTCTTGATCTGATACTACCATAGAATGGTTTTCACCATCAGATCTTTCTTTCGTTTTACTCTTTTTGCAGTTGAGAGATTTGACACTCTCCTGACTGAAAGCTTCATTATGAGATTCAATGGTGGAACAAGTTTTAGGTTTGTCATCACAAAGGAAGTTGATGATGGCATCATCATTTGAGAAGATAGGGATGTCAAGGGGCTCAATTTGGTCCCAGTCGATAAGTTCGAGATGTACTAGGGGTGGGGAACCGTAAGATTGGTTTAAGTTGGAGGCAGTGAGGGTTTTGATGGTGATGTCATCAAGTAATCCTATAGTAAGGTCCAGGTCTATGATGTAACTCTCCTTCGAATGATTTGTCTCACTAGGAGTCTAATCATCTTCACTAGAGCCATTGATAGGTTGTGATCCAAATTCAAGTGGCATTAACCCCGAATTTTTCCCATCCTCATGTGTAGGGGCATAATTTTGTATCACATCAATCTCCTTGTCATGATAAGACTCTTTAGATAATGAATCCCACTCATATTCATTTGATTCAGTTTCATAGACATCACTAGCTTGCAATTGTAGGATTCATTCAACAACCTTTTTGGTGGCTTCTTCCTTTGTTTCCTCTTTGTATCCCAGTCCTGTCTTGTCTTTTGGATTGATTAAGATGGGTTGAATGGGTTCCACGATGCCTTATTTTCTCTTGCCAATAGGTCCCTATCCCTCATATCCCATTTTCTCCGAGATTGAAAACCCTTTTCCAGATTGTGTTGTTTGTACATTACTTGTTGCTGCTTGAGATTCAATTTCATCCTTGTAAAGCCAATTTATAACATCTTTGTCATCATATTCTTGGGATTGAGTGCTTTCTTTTATGAATCTACCATCAAAGAGTGTGATGGGTTGTGAGGACTATTGGGTTGAGGTTGATGGTTGACCATAGGACTTTGGGAAAGAGAATTATGAAAGACATAGGGATTTCTCAATAGAATATTCACCCATGCCTTTATCTTTGACTTGGAACTTTTTCTCGAATTGTTTAAACAAAGCATTGAGTTGGAACTCATTACTGATGGATGCATAAGAGGCAGCTTCTTCCATTTTCTCGGGTTGTTTAGACGAGGAATTGGGTTGACTTTCCTTGTTTGGGGATGTGGCGAAAAATTTTCACAAGGGATTTGATTGGCTTAAATTACTTGGGGTGGTATATGGGGAAGCAAGAGCTTCTATGTTATGGGGCACAAATAAATCCTGGACCTACTTGAGGGTGTTGCAGTACTGAGGACTATTGGAGTCTACTGGAATGGTGATCTCTTGCCCATTGCAGAGAAATTTTAGACATTGATGATAGGTAGAGGGTATTGCTTGCATCTCATGGATCCAAGGACAACCCAAGAGTATATTATATGTCAAGTCTTTATCCAAAACTTGGAAAATTACATATTTTTGGATTGGCCCCACCTAAATTGGCAACACAATTAATCCCTATGAAGATCTTTCCTCGTCATCATAGGCCTTGATGGTGATCCTTTTCCTTGAATCTATTGCATTCTCAAAAAAACCCAATGCACAGACAAGTTTCAAAGTACATATATTGAGACCAACTCCCCCATCTTTTGGACATGCTTGACTCAAATTTTATGCATTAAGACTTCATTATGAAGCGCTACGCTATGGGGATGAGTGATGGATATGTCATCATTTTCTGAAAAGGATAGACAATAAGATGCGACCAAATGACCCACCATGGATTGGAAGGTACAAAATTGAAAATCCATTGGTACGATTGTATCCACCAAGGCCTTTTCCAAAATTTTTGTATGAGCAGGGGAAATTGTGAGGAGATCCAATATAGATATTTGTACCAAAATATTTTGAAGTTGATCAACATTGTTATATTTCTGTGATGATTTGGCGAATGTTTTGGATGTGCTCCCTTTTAAAACATATTTGGATTGTGCCCTTGTGGTAGCATTGATAGGTGTGTGGTCTTGTTTTCCTTTGATCTTAATGACGTTGATTTGATTGTCGGTTGTAGATGTTTCTTGTTTGATGTCATGGACTTGATTTAATTTTTTGGTGGTGTTATTGATTTAATTTTTCAGTTGGGGTGGTGTCTTGTCCATGTTCAATTTGGGTATCATTGGTTTGGTTTTTGGCTACAACTATGTCTTTCTCTTTATTGATTTCAATGTCATTATTTTGATCTTCCATAGCCAAAATATGGAGAATGACAGTGTCATGAGCATAATTTACATTCTTACCTTTTCCATTCACTGTAGAGGACTCCCCTTTCTCATAATTTGGTAAGGGATTCTTGATACACCATGGTCAATGTTTGTTTGGGGTCCTTCTATTTGTATGATCATTTGCTCTATCAAGTCTTGTATCTTGTATTTTAATTGCATACAACTATTGGTTAGGTGACCTTTACATTGATGAAATTTAGTATAGTGGGCCTCATTCCACCACGATGATTTCACTTTTGGTTCAAAGCCTCGATTATCAGGTAGAGTGATAAGATTTTTTGCAAGAAGTTATCTCAGTGCAAATTCGTATGATTGACCTAAAGGTGTGAACTTCCTGTGGTTGTTCGATGTTTGGAATGGTAGTGTTCTAGAGGTTGTGTTTTTTTGATTGTTTTGAATTTTGCCTTGGTTGGTATTTTGGTTGTTGCTTTGGTTGATATTTTGGGTGTCTTTTGATTGGCATTGGAGGTGCTTCCTGAAAAATTGAAGATTGGTTTGGCATTATGTGTTTTAGTTGAAGTATCATTATTAGTGTTCTTGTATTTTTGCCAAAACTTTGGTTTATCCTTGTTGTTATAGTTATTGGAGGAGTTAGCTAAGTTATTTTCATTGTAAATTTTCAAAACTCCTCTCTTGACCAAAGCTTCTTTGATTTTGATTCCATTTTCAATTAGTTTCTCAAAGGTTGGTGGACATTGTAATTCAAGCCTAGAGATCATATCATCATTTAAATTGTCAATGAACACCTCCATATTTTCCTTTTCTGGTATAGCACGAGGATACCTTTCAAATAATCTTCTCCACCTTTGTAAGAATATAGGAAATAACTCTCCCTTTTTTTGTTTCACATTGCAAAGGTCCTTCATTGTAATCTGATGTTGAATGTTATTAGAGTATTGGGTGATAAATTTGTTGACCAATTCTTCAAAGGATTTGATTCCTAGGGGTAATTGCGAGAACCATTGCATACATTGTCATCCCAAGCTTCATGGGAATATCTCATCAAGTAAGTTTTCTCATGTGCAAATTCTAGGCTCATCATTCAAAATTCCCTTATGTGATCTATAAGGTCCGTTTTACCATTGTATTTATCATATTTAGAAAATTCATAATGCTTGGGAAATGGAATTATGTTTACACTTTGATCAAAAGGGTACAAACATATGTCTTGTATTGAGTATATTTTTGTGACTCCGGTTTGCATGTTTTGCATTTGTTGTTGAAGGGTTTGTATCTATTGTGTTAAAGAATCTATGGGGTCATTGGTTCTTGCTTCATTTCTTGTTTCAACTTGTGTTTCTATTTTTGTCTTCTTAGGAGTTCTTTTTAATTTGGTGATATCAAAATCCTCGAGTAGTTTGACCCCTTTGTTTGCTAGCATCAAAAGGTATTATTCACCCTCCTTTTCAAAGATCCTCTCCATGAACTTATGGAAATTGGGATCTCGTTGTGCTTGTTTTATGGCTTCACCCATTATTTCTTGTACCTCATCTTGATGAATTCCTAAAAAAGGATTCTCTTCTCTTTCAACCATGTTTTAGGTTTCAAGTTATTTCTCCTTGAGATTTTGTCTTTGTGATCTTGTTTGAACGGGCATACAAGTGATGGAAATGTACTAATATTTTATCATTATTGGGGAGTGCCAAAGGGACAAAAAAATTTGATTACACAACGTTATTTCAGGATTGAAGGATGATGAATCTTGATGGTGAAACTTAGTTGCTAACCAAAGATAGATGTGATGATGGGGAAATTTTAGATGTTTGATCAAATTTTAGGTAGCAAAATTTCACTTGAAAATGCTAGTTTCAACAAGCTTGACACTCTGGTGTGACTGGGGAATGGTTTTGTTTTGAAGAGGATCCTGATCTGTGAATTTAAAATTCAGACAAATAGGGAATTTAGCTCTTTGTTTTGAAAATTTATGAATGCACCAAAATAGTGCACAGATGTGCTAAGGAATGACTTGGATGCGCTAAGTGATGGCTGGTATGCATTAAAAAATGGCATAGATGCACTAAAACAAGGGATGTATGTGCCAAAATAGGCAATGAATGCACTAGAATATGGAAGGTGTGCATTGAAAAATAATACAAATGCGCTAAAATAGAGGATATATGCGCTAGAACGGACAATGTATGCGCTGAAATATTTAAGGTATGCGCCAAAACAATCAATGGATGCACTGATCAAGAAGATGGTTCTTTGTTTTAACAGTTTGATGGATTTTTTTGGTTTTTTGGCAAGGAAACGATTGTTTTCTTCGATGTTCTTCCGAATCAATGGTTGATCCCAATATGTGATGTTTGTTCAAAAATTTATTTCAAAAAATGCATGTGAAACACATTAATCAAGTACAATCCCTAAGGCTATGAAAGACAATATTTACTAGATTCCCACTTGGATTTTTAGTCTAGCCGTGCTTACTTTTGGTGAATGAATAGAGGCTTGACCACACTGGCTCCCCCTTACATTGCACTCACTTCTCGGGTCAGCCAAGCCTCAGTCCTCATGAATCTCCCATGATAGACTTATCATTTATACCAAAAGCCACAAGAATATGGGACAACTTTGATGGTTATACCTCTTGCACCAACAAATAGAAAAGGGATTTTGGCATACTATAACAAGGGTTCTAGTATAGGCATTCCAATCGTGGAGGATCATCCATATGGAAAGAGACCATTTCTTCCCTTCTTGTCAGAACAATCCACATGATACTTGAACTTTCCTCAAGTACTCACATTTATATCCTGGGTGGAAGTCACTTGGCTTTAGCGTGTTCCCGATTGGGTTGTTCCCTTGGGGTGATTACCTCTTGTCCCACTAAGACAAGCCCTCTAAGGATTTAATTACAAAAAGAAAAATAATGGGTTTGGGTTTTTGGTCACCCAGTTTAGGGGAGAGAATATTCCTACCATTCAACAATCACAACAGTTATGGTGTTCATTTTCCCCTAATTAAGCTACGTTCCTAACTTAATCAAAATAAAGAACAATAAATTATTGCAATCAAATGTTAGTAGTTTCAGCTTTGAAGTCTTTGATAGCATTTTACTAGTTTTAGCAAGGTCTCTGATAGCGTTTGAAATACCCGCATAATAGGGAAATAGTGATTAATTCTCAAAATCATGAATTCCTATAAAATGAAATAGATGTGCCATAATAGAGAATCAATGCGCTAAAAGACTACACCTATGTGCCATAAAAACCTATGTATGCACTAGAACAATCCATATATGCACTAAAATAAATTATGAATGCACTAAAAGACTCCTTATATGCATTGAAAGATAGTATGGTTGCACTAGAAGAAAGGTTGTATGCACCAAAACAATGCTTGAATGCACTAAGAGGTATTTCAGATACTCCAAAATAGCTCACGATCGCGCTAAATTTTTTCACGTCTGAACCTGAAAAACACACTTTTCTAGAAAACGTTAATGAAAGGGGCTAGGCCCCACGATCGGTGCCAAATTTTATGTGTGCAAATAAAGTGGAGTAGAAATTACCAAAGTAAAAGTACACACACACCAATGAAATGTCTTACATAAAAGGAATTGAAATAACAAACTAAGTTGCTATGGCTATCCTTTCAAATTGTCTCATTGTTCTCTAATCTTAAGGATCCTCAAATTCATGCTCCCAGATTTGAATGTTGCACATGAATTTAGAAAATGACAACCTAAGAAGTGAGAAGATTTATGAAATGCAAAGATACATACCTACATTAACATATTTTTGTACTTTTTTTTATGTGAAGACTGAATGAAATATGAGATTGCTGCCATGTAAATGATGCTAAGATTATTGTTATTGATGTAATTCAAATCTAAATGCAATTCTATGATAAACACAATAAAAAATAATGCAATACTAAAATGATAGAAAGTAAAATTTCCATGCTAACAATGCTAAATGCTATGCAACTCTAAAATGACCTCAATTGCTCTCAATTTCTAAGATAATTCCTACAACATAAGTTTATGATCAAATCCTTGTTTAAAAGCTATAGAATGGTCTCCTATTTATAGATTTTTCCAAGCCTTGGATGAGGTGGCAAAGATGGATGGTCGAGATCATGATCTTGAGAGATCAACAGTGGAGCACAAGGAGGCTGGAGGAAATCATTGAGGCTGCTCCATTTGGAAGGGCAAATCATCCAAGTGTCAAAGAGCATCAATTGGAAAGAAGAGCCATGTGTCTCCAAGGAGGTTAGGATGTTAGATGAATATTCCTAATTTGAAAATTAGAAATAAAAGAAATCGTGTGACATGTGATGATGTAGAGGGTGTTTAATAGGAAGTTAGGAAATTATGGAGAAATGTGATAAATTTGAATTAAAAATTCAAATTTAATTAAGGAAGGGGAATAATCAAATAAAAAATTATTTAAATTTGTGTATTTAATTAAATCAAGAGAGAAGATGATTTTTGAATAGAATAATTAAAGGTGTGAACTATACAAATAAATTTATCAATTTATTTATATCAATAGAAGAATTAAGATTCATTAATTAAATAACTGGTATTTAATTAATTAGTGCTCTAGACCATTTTTATGTGCATACACCTACAACTCTATCAAAATTATTCAAAACCACCTCAATCCTGGCAATTGGCTCAATGATATTAGAAAATGCTCCACGATAATCCTTATCATTCTTGATCCTTGCAGCCTCTACCTTGTTGAATTCAAGCCATTTTGCCTTTGTATTTTTTACCTCAGATTCATCCTTGCAATTTCTTATGAAATCTTAATTTAAATCAACCTGATAGTGAAAATCAAACCTTTTGAGCCTTTTTCTAACCTCCTGTATGAAACCTTCAAGGTCAAAATCCCTGACATTTAATTGAGATAACTTGTATTCCCCAAGAATTTATTTCAGCCTATCTAAGCCCTCTCTAGTAAAAGTGAAATTGAAAAAAGGCAGTAACATAAGGGGAAAAAGACCCTTTCTTTTGTTTGCCTAAATGAAAGTGACTAGTATCATTCAATTGCCACATAATTCCCATGAATGCCGACTTGGGTGACACATATCTGGGTAGCACATGGGGGCCTTTAGGGCACCCATATATTCTAATAACAACTAAGTAGTCATTGAGGTAAAAGTCTCCCCAGTTATGTTGCACTCCTAACTTTGGCCTCCTCTTCTTAGGCCTAAGGAAATCCAAAATTTCCTTGTGCAAACTGACTCCAGGTAGAATCTCACCCAACCTTGCCATGAATTGTATTACAAAGCAATTCTCAAAAAATATATAGTTAGACTCATTACAATGTTTGTCCAAAATATGGGTCCAACATTACATTGGGAGATCGTTGCCCACTTTATCTTTCATTTTCAGTTGTAAAACTCTACTGAAATAATCTTTCCCTTTGTACAAAAGCATATGGAAATAGAGAGAATACCACATGAAATTCACCTTCAGCTCCTTACCACTTTTCCTTCTCTTTATGTCCACTAGTCGATTGTGAATAGCATCAACTAAAAAGATGGCATAGTCAAAGTCACTATTGACAAAAGGATGTTGTACACCAACAAACATATACATAATAGGTGTCTCCATTTTTGAGCTCGCATCTTGTCCCAACAACTAGCATAATGCCCAATATTTTCTTCTAAAATAGTCTTCAAAAGACTTGACATCAAAAGGCTCATGTTTGATATCAAGGATTCTCAATGACTTTCCATAGAAGCTTTTATGTCTAAACCTAGGGAGTCATTTCACTTTGAAGCTATTTTTGGCTTTCTTGTATTTTCTTTTGAAAGAAGCAAGGTCTATAACCTTATTTGCAACCACATTGAATCTAAAAACCTCACAAATAAACTCCCTAGTTATATCCATTATGATTCTTCCATCCAATGCCCTAATTACTCTAATATTTTATCATACCTAGAAGCAAGGTTTTTGATGAGGTTCACATTTATAAAGATATTAGGAACAACCGGCTTCCCCAAATTATAGGTCCATGCATTAGAGATAGGGGAATGCCAGTTTATTTTTCCATACCAGTGTAGGAACAATTCCCACCCAATGACTATGTCATCCTGGTACTTTAGCTCATTATCTCTACAATTTATATCTATGTCTACCATCCCCTCTACTGCATTAGGCCTAAGGTTACGTTGACATTGAGGCTTTTTTGAGGAACCCGACAGTTGGGCCAAAATATCGTCCTCAAAGGGTCTTTTAGATGTAGAGTCAGAGGGTTGGGTTTTTGGCCGACTCATAATTCCATAATGATTTAAAATTTATTTCTATATTATTTTGCAAAAAAATTTGTAGACCTAATTATGAGCTTCAAGAATAACAATGGTGAATTTTTCCAAGAAGGACGTACCTATTTTTTAGTTTAACTCAAGTTGACACGGAACAGGGCGCACCTTTGTAGTTTTTGCTACTATGCCTAACCAAACAAATGAACTAAAAATTTATGAAGGAAATTATGATCCATCATCCATGACATTTGGAATTACTTCTTGTTCATGCAAGTGTAGTCCATTCATCTACTCGTTTATCGATTTTGAATGTGCACCATCCATCTAAAAAGGGACATACAAATCTAAAATTTCAATGATGAGTAAAGCCTTGATTTTCTTGAAAAGGATGCAACCATCCCCTCTGTCCAAAAAAATTCTTCCACGTCCCATGTGAGAATATCATCACACAATTTCATTTTGTGGTTTTACAACCAAGAAAAGGACATTCCACTATGGGCTCACAGACTTCCAGAATACTTTATATCCCACCACGTAACTGTTGATGGTGAAAATGACACAAACAACATTTGAATAGAATATCTCTACTCTATTTCTCCTGAAAAAGAAAGACAACATATAGTAGCCTAACTCCGAAGGTCCTGGTAGTTGGTTCTCAACTGTCTGGTGTCACTCAATTGGTCCATGCAACTATAATATTCAAGGGGCATTTGTTGGTAATAAGGAATGCAAGAAATGACTTATTCATCGAACTATTCCTAATGAAAAGGGGGTTTTAAATCAAAGAGAAAGATAGACCAGGGCGTACATCAGTAAAATATGAATAAAACTTATCTAATATCCGGACATATATCTTCAACAACGAATTTTCTTCCAACAAATCAAGAAAACCATAGCATGATGCAATTTACAAAATGGTCCATACTATTGCATGCATCTAAGGTGCTTGCTTTAACATCACAATCACACATCATAAATATTTCAAAAATAAAATAACACACTCTCATTCATTGCAAAGATAATAGATCAACAAACTTTCAATAAATTCAATTCATAGATAATCTAATGAAATAATACTTAAACCTGGTTCCTTCTAATGATTTTCCTCACATAAGAAATACTCATGCTTTAGCACAATCACTGGCATGCAAATAGACTATAATTCATCAACCTTATCAAATAAAAATCAGTTCCAACACCATATTGCGTAAAAACCTGTATTTATATTCAATTGTAAATAAAGTAACAAAGTATCTTTGTAAAAAAACTACAAAAAATTTTGTCTCCTACTATCAGGTGGCTAATCTTATTCTCATCAGCCAACCCTTACAATATGATACCCTAAAGGTATTTATAGATGTAGAAAATTCTGAAGTCCTTTCTATCTTAAGTTGACCCACCTTTTTAGGAATTTAAGTCTTCTTGGAAACTTAGATCTATTTGATCTCTAGTTCTCACCTTGATCATTTAGTTAAACCGAAGAGAAGAAGATAGAGGAGAAAAGAAAGCCATGCACCTACAAAAGCTGCCAGTCATGCATGCAAAGGAGAAAAGAAAACCATGCATGCATGAGATTATCAATTATGCATGTGAAGATTGCTTTGTAGTGTACTCATCGTAACTAGAGAAGACTTGTTGAAGCATGTCCAAATCCGACCCATCAACCCAACTCTCTTCAAACTTGATCCTTTCTAATTCCACAACAGCAAATCCTCTCATGTCTTTTAGCTTTTTTAACTCCCTTTTAGCATCCCTTACTTCTTCTTTAATATCCATTAACCGATCTAACAATAGATATTCTCCATCATCTCCCTTTTGCATGACCTCTTTAAGCCTATCATCCCATTTCTCTTTTATTTGGCTCAAAGATAGGCCCTCCTTTACCGGTATATCAACATTTATAATAATAGCAATAACTACTTCTAACTATTCAAATTGTTCATTCAAATCCTTGACAAAATCTTGAACTTCATTTTTATGCTTGTATAAAAAGTCAGATCTAAACCGAACTATTCTGGAGGTCTTTTCCAAGAAATCTTTGTTGTCCTCTTCAAGTATTGATTGTTCTAGAAGAGTGGACTTCAGCAATTTATTAACCTCCTTCAGCCTTTGGCTATATCCTATATAATCCTCCTCCTATTCTCCCAATACTTTGACATACTGATTCATCTCTTCTATTAACTCCTCTGTCATCTTGTGAACCTCAAAAATGTTGTCTATCACCTCACCTATTTCTTGATTTAGTTTATTATTCCATCTATCCAATATCTCTGCCTTACTCCTTACCTGCACCAAATCATCCACCTCTTTCTTGCTAAGTAAAATTGGTGTCTCAATGGTGGCAATTTGTTGTGACCTCGGAGCAAAAACACTCTTCAAGAAAGTATGCAATTGATCTAATTGAGCCTTAAGATAATCCTTTTTATGTTTATCCTTCATCATTCTTGATTTAGTGGATGATGCTACCACATCTGTTGATCTCTTGTGGGTCTCCCCAAGTTAATCGTGCCCAATTGATAATTAGTTAGTTGCATGTCCCTCACATCCTTATCCACCATCAGTATTGCACATTCAACAATAATTTCTCCTCCGTCGATGAGTCTAGTGGAATGTAGGATCTTGGCCTTCTTCTTGGGCCTTTCCTTTTCAATTTCCTTCATCATATCGTCCCAATTGAGAGATTGTGAGGGTGTCACTGATTTCTTTTGTAGATCCAATTTCAACCAAGTGGGAGCACTTGGAGTAGTGGTAATTATAATTGAAGAAGAAGCAATAGTAGTAGTAGAGGGCTATTGCACATTTACATTAGGTTGAGAATCAACCCCTTGTACCTCTTGTTGTTCCTACTCCACATTTGTCTTTGCAAGCTTTTCAGCTTCCTCCCTATCTTTTTCTTCCTGTATCTTCTTGTCTTCTTCTTCCTTCTTCAATTTTCCTTCTTCTAAACTTTTCTTCTCAAGTTCCTAGTTTCTCTCTTCCTCCAATGCCTTAAGTCTGTCTGCATCTTCCTTTTCTTTTTGTAGTTGCTTGATCAACTCTTCGACATCTTTCTCCTTCTGCATACATTATGCTTCCTCCTTTTTATAGGCCTCTTCAACAAGCTTCAATTTGGCCACAAGGACTTCTCTTTCCCTTCATTGCTTTGCCTTTTCCTCATCTAGATCATGAATTATTTGTACTAACACCAGCTTATCATTCTCTTCTTTGAGCTTGAGCTCCTGCTCCTTTTGCTTTTGTTGTTTTTCTATTTCATCAGCTCTTTGTTTGGATTCTACTTGTTGTTGCTGGAGTAAGGCATCAGCTTGTGCCTTGGCATCCATAGCCTTTTTGTTCTCCATAGATTTTACATGTTCTTGAGCATCTGAAGCTTTCTTTTCTTCCTCAAACAATGCCCATTGATCTTCCTTAGTTAAAATACGTTCAATTTCCTCCTCTAGAGGCATCTTTTCTTGTGCATTTTTCTCTGATAAGGTCTCATCAGAGTCTGTTTCCACCTCATGGATCTCCATCTCTACTCCTTTACCCTTTAATGCCTCAACTATACCATGAAGAGTTCCTTTAGGCATCTCTCCGCTTGGTTTCTCTGTAAGAGGGACTTGAGCATATGACTCACCTATTGTTGGTGTTGAAACCACTAGTCCTTTTTGGGCATCCTCCTCTTGTACTCCAAGTAAATCTTGAGTAGAGGCTTCAAGATCGATCTCTTCAATTCCAAGAGGAAAGAACTCCAAAGGCTCCTTGGAAGGCAATTTCCTATTGATTATTTTATATCCCTTCCCCTTCTTAGGAACTAGACCCTGAGGAGTTTTGGTTCTTAGAACAACCCAGTGGATACTCCTATCCAAGACTGATCTCCCTATTTGCTTGATGTCGATGGTCTCCTCACCATCCCAATCCACTAGATCCAAAATTTTGGTGCTAATACTTAATGCTTCATATGATGGATCTAACACAACTCCATCCTCTACTAATGTATCAAGGACGTCATCTTTGATCTCGAATTCTACCATGAGTGAAATAGGCAACCTCTCATAATTCCTTTTCCTGAGTTTATACTCATCTTGAAGATCACTCTAGAAATCCTCTAATAGATTGAAATGTTTGTCAAAAACCGAAGGAAACAAGGCATTAATTTTCTTCTTTGGATCAAAATGCTTTCGAGTAGTGTACAAAACTAGCTTTAAATGTATCAGTTCACTACAAACTACCTTAGCTCCCACAAGATGTGGGCAGCTGTATTCACCCAATTGCATGGGAAACTTATGACAACCTGTCTTGTGTTTTAACCCAAATTGGGCATTGACCCCCAGAGCTTGATAGGCAAACTCCATCAAAACCATCCTATTGCTACAACATCTTGGAAGTAAGTGGGGATGACCTTCAAATCCATCCAGCCCGAAATAAGATAGCTTGGGGTATTGGATATACATCCATCCCTATTTTGTGAGAAAGGGCATAGCTTCCTGGCTCAATCTATATCCTGCATCTCCATTAAGTTGGTTAATGATTATATATAAGAATACATCATTAAATCTTCTAAATTGTGGTTCAGAAACCTATAGAGATAATTGATCATAATGATCCCATACTTTCCTTTGTCCATCAACTTCTCCCAATATTCCCAATCTATTCAAACTTGGAAAGATACGTCCTCTAGCTGTTGCATAGACAACATAAGAAGTTATGAAAAAGCTCTTTGTTTCCCTTATTCTAGTTAACTGGTCATGAATAGTATCATAGACAATCATTGGCCAATCAAATTATTGTTTTCCATTAAAGATTGTCTGAATGAATGGAAACATCCATTCCTTAAAATGAAATGCATCCCTCTTCCCAAAGGCTCTAGACAACATCATTATTAGGTATGATACTTCTTTGTAGAATTTTTTCCTCTTTGGTTGATCATGGAGCTTGGTGAGAGACTTCTTCTCTGTCCTCAAGCACTTTTTGTTCAAGTGATCCTTGTTAGCCTCCTTGTATTTTCTATATATACCTAAAGCATCTGCCTCATTTAACTATACCAGGTTCTTTGGATCAGGGACACTAAAAATTTGCTGAAGCATTTGAGGAGTTAAATCAATGATAACATTGTCCTATGAATCCATACATTGCCTAGTGGCTAGATTGTAAGCTCTTGCTACTGTCATAATCAACTCTGGGCACTGGATGGATATCAAATACAGTGATGTGAGCCAGGGTAGACTCAAATATTCTTTCAGTTCTCCCTGTCACATCCTCAGTGAATGTTTCTGATTATAACTCCCCAAAATTGAATGAGCCTAGATTGGTGTCAGTTATGTCAGACCAATCAAATTCCACTTTTCTTGTAGTGACAACAAGACCCCTATGGTTATACCTCAAGGTATAAGGTAGTTGCTCCGACTTGATCTTCTTAGGCTTAGTTGTTGCCTTTGAATTTTTTGCAGGCCGATTCCTTTGGGAAGCTTCTCCTGATACTCCTGACGTTATTTAGCTTCCTACAAGAAAAACTTCAATTAGATCCTTGAATAAACATCACAAAATATGCTTTAAAATCTTACCCTTCATATATATACCGGAGGCGAAACCAAGCAGAAAACATTCTAAACGGTCTCTTTTAAAACACTATCGAGATTGGAGCCAAAACTGTTACTGAGATTACAGTAATAACAAGTGGGACCAGAGTCAATATTATAATGGTAATTGGAATCGGAATCAGAACGAAAAATTGATTTGGTTTCATGAAGATTTTCTAATTTCACATTCAGTTCCAGTTTCGCTTCCGCCTAGGTTATCGTCATTTTGAAAGCCTACTTCTAAGTATAAGAGGAGTCAGAAATGGGATGGAAACTAAATCGATACTTATTACAAAACACGGTTCTGAGTCTAAATCGATTCTGATCCCGCTTCCGCCTAAAATGACCATGAAGTCATAAGTGATTTTAACATTAAAACAACCTAACAAGACCATCCCCATATGACCGAGAGGTGGCTGTACTATTTAGGGAATCATTTTTAAAACAAGAATGCATCAAAACCCTAAATAAAACCGTCGATTTCAAATAACTAGGGCATGAATTTAATCTTATTTAAATTAATCAGATCTAAAGCAAAACAAGATTCCTAAGTAAAAACCACAATCTACCAAACCCTACTCATTGTAAAATAGTAACTAACCTATGCATTTAAAAAAAAAACTAGGGCATCACGATACAGTCATGATTAAAACATGAAAACGACCATGAAGAAAAACAAACAAACGAGAAAAAAACACCAGAAAAGCAAAACAAAAACAATAAAAGCAAACAAAAAGAGAAAGAAAAACAAATCATACAAACTCATTGCAAAACAGAGAAACACGAATTCATACGAAGCCAAACAATTCGAAATGAATAGAAACGGAAAACGCGAAAAACAACGAAAGAGGAGAATAGAAGATCCTACCTCAAACACAAATAAATAGGTTAGTTCCCTGAAGCAATCCACGCGCAACTGTCTCTCTCTCGATCGAATCACTTGCACAAATGCTCCACTGCAATTTTGGTTCACTCTTTGATCTCTTAACAATAATGATGATAACTACCCGTTAATCCCTAATTAATGTAAAAACTCAGATTTTCACGCATGCATGGCACCTCAAATTAATGCAATAAATGTGGTAGAATGGAATCAGAACTGCAGAGAGAACTGGCACATTACTGCTGTGCGACTTCAGTAAAGTCAACGACCATGGCGGGAGTGAAATCAAAATGAAAATGGATTTGGAAAGTTGAGTAATTTCCCAACGCGGTTCTCGTTCAGGTTCCGGTTTTGCCTACAAAGATAAAAGCAAAACAAAATGACAAAATAAAATAAAAAGACCGGAACGAGAAAACTTAACAAAAAAACCTAGTTTAAAACGAAAACCAAAAAGCAGAGGTGAAAGCTGAATTGAAATGGATTTTGAAACTTTGAATAAATTCGGACTTAACTTCCACTCCGGCTCTGACTCTGACAAAGATAAAAGAAAAAGGAAAAAGAAAGACTGTTGGGATGGGAATTAGAACGAGTTTTGAAAGAATTTTTAAAACCCGATTTGGTTCCGGTTCCGATTCCAACAGAAGAAACCAAAGAAAAACAAAGTGTTGGAAAAAAAAGACTCCAAACTTTGTTTGAAAATCAAACAAGGATAAAAACATAAAGGGGACCCATTTTGACAAAGGCAAAAGATGGGGTGGTTATGCAAGGCACAACGGTAACAAACATAAAATAATAAAATTACAAAAAGGTAAAGGTTTTGATTTTGATTTTATATCTGATATTAAAGGGGCACTTCCTAGAAAAAGGGGACATGAGACTCGCGCCATCGATACCCATAAGTCATAACTTAAAAACAAGTCAGAAAGTGTCCTTTTGAGGTTCCACAACCAAGAAAAGGACATTCTTCTATGGGCCCGTGGACTTGCGAAATCTTTTATCTTCCACCACGTAATGAACATAAAATAATAAAATTACAAAAAGGTAAAGGTTTTAATTTTGATTTTATATCTGATATTAAAGGGGAACTTCCTATCAAAAGGGGATACAAGACTCATGACATCGATACCCATAATTCATAACTTAAAGACCAGTCAAAAAGTAAATAGGATAAAAGGGTTTGATAAAGCCCTAGGTAATAGTTTGTAGACCTAACAACCCTAATTTAACCAATTCAGGATTACCAAGAATTTTATGCTAGGGTTATAGGATAATAGGGTTTTAGAAAGCCTTAGGTTGCAGACCTAACAACCCTAATTTACCCATTTGAGGATTACCAAGAATTTTACACTAGGGTTTTAGGATAATAGGGTTTTAGAAAGTCCTAGGTTGCAGACCTAACAACCCTAATTTAACCTGTTAAGGATTACCAAGAATTTTATATTTCAAATTGTAGTTGATATTGTATATTGTATTCCTTGAAATTATGCATCAGATTGAATAAATTAACATATTATTAATAATTTTATATTTTGATTGTGTTAAACATGTACTCATTGATTCATCACTCAAACTCAATACTTAATAACATATTAACAATAGTAGCATATACAACAATTAATATCAACAATCATTTAATGTGTATCTAGTAGTTGAAACCAAATTTTTTCTTCAATCAACAAAATAAATAATAGAAATAATTGAACATCAACACATTACTAATTTTTTGTTTTCTATTGATTTTCAAATGAAGGAATACATAGAGGAAATGCATAATCTTTCTCAAAGACAACTCTGCACAGAGCTAAGTTGGAACTTGGAAACTCATATTATCAATATCAAATCATTCTATCAGATTTTGTAGCAACTTCCACTATTAAGGTGATGGAATTGTCATTTGTTCCAATTGATGTTGTCTGACTTAAAAATTTGTTATTAATGTATGATTTAATTTGGATGTTGACTTGAAAGTTTCAGCCGAAGTTACATTCAAGGTTATCAATGGTTTGATGCAATCCAAATGGTTTGCCTCATTTGGGTTATGAGGAAACTGGTCCAAATCAATCTTCCTTGCACCCTCCATATTCTTTCTAAAACCATCCTTTCTAATGAATCACTCATTTGTATCAAAAGCCTCTGGCAAACCAAGCTCTGTCATGTTCCTTACCTTTTCATCCAGCTTCTTCATCTTTGTTGTGGCCAAATTCATAAATTTTGTTATTTCACACATTATTGAACACTTTTGAATGATAGATGGCACCTTCATTGAGGCTTGAATCCGATTATTAATCCCTTTTGATTTAAATTCATTGCCACTGTCTTTGTAGACTGTTTGTTGAACTTGATTTGCAGATTTCTCTAATGCCAACACACTTTTGTTCATTAAATATTCATTGAGCTTCTTATAATGTAGGCTCATAGCATCAATCAATTGAAATAATTCACATAGATGATCAATCCTTTGCATTATTTCCTCCCAGATCTTTTGTTTCATATGTCCTCTTTTGTGTAATTTGTTGATGTAGCACATGTTGACCACTACTAGTACTACTACCCATACCATCACCACTAGTGGTAGTGCTAATTGCACTAGGTTCTCCACCATGGGAATGTCCTAGTTGTGATTGTCTCTGGCCATGAGGATTAGGATTTAAAGCTCTAACAAAATTAATTGTTTCAAATGTACTTGTATGCTCTTGGTCTATTTTACCAGCTCCAATGCCTCATTTATAACCTATATTTCTATGCTCTACATCTTCTACCGTTAAAGGACCTTGTCCTTGGGACCCTAAAGGACCACCTTCATAACCTATTTTTTTGGCTATGGCTGCTCCTAAGTATATGCTTCTTTTGTGGCCTCACTTAAACCAACTTTGACATAGCTTTTCTCTTCCCTATCATCATTAGATTCATCATCAGTTTTTTGATCTTCACATTCATTAGGATGCTCTATATTCCACAATTTTCTAAACTTGTAATCTTCTTCATTATCTCCAAATTTTGCAAGAGTTCTTGGTTCACCTAGCTCTTTCCTCATAGACCAAAAGGCAGTAATTTTTTATCATGACCAATTATTTTTGTAACTTCATTATCTAGAGAATCTGGCATCTTTTCTCTACTAGATGGTTTATCACTTTTTCATAATTTTTTTGGTACATCCTGATTGTCTTTTGGTGCAGTGCCATAATTTTTATTGACAATTGTTCAAAAGAAATATCTTTCTTAGCATCACTTTTCTCAATCGCTATTTTGACCTCATCCCAAGAATCCTTGTTTCTCAAGTTTTCAAGTAGGGGTTTACTTTGATTTTGATATCTACTTGAAACACTCCTATTGCCCACAATCATTGATTTAATGGTGTCACATGGATCATACTACCAGTGATAGACAACATCAAAATTCAAAAAATTCAAAAAATCATGTACCACCATAAATGCTTTTCTCTCTAATGTGAACTCCACATGAAAAAGGTAAAGAAGGAAATAAGGTCTTCTTCTACTAATTGACAAAGTGTAGTTCATCGGTAATCTGCATCTACCTTACATATTCCAATGTAAAAACCATTTCTATCACATGTATTAGAAGTTTGTATGGCTCTAATCCTGATCTATATAATCTTAGCACAATATATTCTTTCATTAAGTACCAATCAACCAATTCTATTTATTTTCCTAGTTGAATGCAATTTCTACATGACATAGGCAATCTAGGCATTGTTGTATTTATATTTTCTTGATGCAATGGAGCCAAAAAGTAATCTACAAAATTATTGTAGTTCCTTAGAGAATCATGCATCCTTATCTTAGTGGTTTAATCTTGTACTAGAACCATTTTATTTTCCTCAACATTCTTATATGGTTGAATCTAAAGCTTGTTGGTTTGAAACATTCCACTAAATTTGAATTAAAAAAATAGCACAAGTAGGTTGTGAACCTAAATTTCTTAGTGGACTTTGAGTGTGGAAATCCTTTAATCATTAAAAATTGTTCATGCATAGATTCTACAATGTGCTCAATAAATTTATATTTGACAAGTTGAGGTTGAACAACATAATGGATATTAAATACCTTTTCAAGGAGGCTTGCACCCACTTCCCAATTGCTATCTAGTCCAAGGAAAAATGATAGCATGGAAGTAGAATCCTAAACCCATGGTATAAAAATATCAAAATCATAAGGAGGCTTATGATTACCTTTCAATTTGTTTCTTACTTCTTTGGTATCCTGAACTATTTTATTTAGGTAAGAATTTTTTTCCCTTTCATCCACTGCTTCATAATCACTAGCAAGTTTTTCTAGGTCAATGTAGATGTTACAAAATTCTTAGGTTGTAAACCCCAACACTTTTCCAAGTTATTCTACATTAGTGGATACAGATTCTTCTTTGTTATCTTTATTACCAATTACTCTTTTGTTATCATCATAATTGTGGGCACAAACCATGTGATAAATTTTGGGAAAGGAAAAACCTCATGTAACATCATGCGCCCTAATCCACTTACCCACAATGCACTAAAACTATTATTTTTCATTTGGTTTGACAAATTATTCTTAGATGAAAATCTAAGTTCTGAGGTATGCCTACCATAGATTTCTAGATCATAAATATCATGGCATTGATCAATTAAACCTAGGGTTTTAAGCAATCTAGCATAATATATTTTTTATCCAATTTTGCTCTGCCTTTCCCAAAAACTTTCTTTGGTCTACTAGTGGTGGTAGAAATGTTTATACAATATGAAATTGTGAATTCCCTCTTATTCCTCCTTAATTTTTCTTAAGTCTCTCAACCCTAAACCCAACCTTCAAATTTTGAAAAAAAAAGATTTTAAGAAATGATGAAACGTAGTTGTAGGAATTCTATCTTTCACTTACCTAGATTTTGATTCTTGAAAATATTAATAATGATAGGCATGGACTGGCTTTGTTGGAACCCAAAATCTCCCTGGTGCACTGCAATGAGCAATCTAAAATCTCCCTATGTGATGACTCTCTCACTTAAAATCAAATCACTTAGCAATAGAAAGTTCACTTTTTTTTCAAATATTAAAGTGAATGAAACATCAACATGTTTCCACCGGACTACACAATTAGTAAATTAAATTTCCATAATTACACTTAGAAGTTAATTCTCAAACAAATGATCTTTGTAAATCTAACGATTATAGGGTGATTCTAGAGGTTTGAGTTCGCAAGCCTAGCGCTCTTTGTATTTCATTCTAGAATGCAACTACAACCATCTATCAAATTTTCATCGAGTGGTTGAGTAATTTATGATATAAATAGTAAACATGTGTTTTAAAATTTAGTGGTGCTAGGATACACAATCCTAATGGAGTCATCGATATGAGTCCATGTGTCCATTTTGCGGTTCCATAAGTCACATTTAGATATACTTGAAGCATCTTGCGAACTCGTAGAATCCCTTTAAAAGCAAGACATTGATTGACATCAAGGCCAAGGGGCTGGTAACTTAACGTTGCAAAGGACTTAATAAAATGACTAATGATATTGAGAACCAAGGGAGCAAGTCGATGAAAAATTAGAAATCAATAACGTTTTGGTAAACCCTAGAAAGAGTGGCAACTTTTAGTGTTTTTTGTCAATTTGATGGCAACTTTCTTTTTTTATTTGTATTGCTTGATGTTATAAATTTGCATGCAAATATTTCATAAATGGATAATACTTGATCTCTTAAAGGAAAATTTGTTGGTTTTTCTAAGTTTATTAAATATTTCATTCCATTATTTTATTCTATTTACATTACTTGTATAGTTTGAATAAACACTATAAACATAGAATAATTATTTACTATAAATAAATACCGAAGAATAACACAACCATTTATAATTATTTTATTACCACTGAATTATAATGTTACATTATTACATAGATTTTTAAAGATGAGTAGAGCATGCAAGCTCTTATTTTGTATAAATGACACATGTCACTTTACATCAGACACAATTGATTTCAAGTTGTTGGGTCATTGGTTGCTTTTGTTGCTAGTGACAATACAAACTATGTTATCAAACCATGAGGCTTGTCAACCATGGTTTGGATCTTGGGATCTTGAATATGGTTCTACATTCATAATATGCTTAATCTGATGCATCATAACACCCCAAAATAAAACAATTAATTCCAAGATGGTAGTGGCAGCTATGGGATCCAAACCATATTACCTAACAAATGACTTTGAGAATCCATAGGGCTTGCCTACCATGTTGGGGAAATGGGAGCTGTGAATATAGAAAATGTACCTATCCTATTTGAGAACTAGAGTCATGTAGAAAGTAAGGGGTAGTAAATTTTCCACCACCATCTTCATGCAACCTCCATGCATCTGGAAAGCCCAACATGACTTCAAAAGTCCATAGTTCCTCTTTGAGGGCCTCTATAAAAATGAAATACGATAATTTGCCAGCTTTGAATGCAAACAAGATTAAAATAATTATGTGGGAATACTATCTATGAAATCACTTATCTCCATTAGAGCTCCTCATCCTGGTTCAAAACCTATCTGAGAATTTAGGTGAACCAGATCAACTTCTTTCCAATTCCACCCTTTCTAAACTTGCAGGAAATTGGTATTTTACTCTGTAACTACATAACTGGAGGCTGAATAATTTAGAGTATCCCCAATAATACCACATCATCTTCTTCCTTATTAACCTTGAAAAATGAAAACCCTTATGACAATTCAAAATATTACACTCAATAGTAAAGCCTTTAGCCTTCTACAAAATTATGAATGATTTCAGTTATGCTCATAGTCACTATTCCTATTTATGGGCCACCACTAACAACATGATCCTTGTTTACTCATGAGTTGTGCGAGGTATAATCTTGCAAACCAAGTAACCAACTTAATTTTGTAACTTAAGTAAGTTACATTTTCAATGTTTATTTTGATTGGCGTCTGGATACATGCAAATTGTACCTCAAGCTGACAAGGTGTTAAAATTGGCACTCAAATGATATGAAATCATTACAAATATTATTTCAATTGATCACTAGATTAATGACATCATCATCTACAATACGTCGTGCAATTTTTAATATCAAGCTATCTAATCACTCACTTTGGATGTACACATGGAATTAATCCATGGTATTGCAACCACACTTTGTTTTCAGAAAGTCAATCTGGTGGATATGCAAAAATTGATAAAAAGATGAAAATCGATAAAAAGAAATGTCATACTTTCTACCATCTTCAGATTAGAAGAGAAACTTAATTTTGAATCTTTTAAGATTTCCCAGGTACATATGCAATTAATCTGTAGTACTGCAACCACATTTTCTTTAATGAAAGACTATTTGACAGATATGTGAAAATCGATAAAAAGATTGAGAATTAAATGAAAGGTATAGTAATTCGAGGCATTGAAAAGAGAGAATTAAATGGCTTTTTGTAGCTTAATCATTATCAATGTCCACTAATAAGTCACAATAAATTTTGCTCACCTATGATTAGAAGTATATGATCAAATCAAACATTTCACTCACTTCGGATGTACATATGGCATTAATCCATGGTACTGCAACCATATTTTCTTCAAATGAAAGACAATATATTGGATATGTGGAAATTGATAAAAATATTGAGAATTAAATGATAGGTAGAGTACTTTGAAGCATTACCAAGAGATAATTAAATGGCTTGTTGTAGCTTAATCATTATCAATGTCCACTAATAAGTCACAATAAATTTCACTCACTTATGATCAAAACTATATGTTGATAATTACTATTAGTTTTAAAAGCCACATTTTTGTATTGAACAAAGAAAAAAGGATTTACGAGAATGGAGCCATGAAAAGTATTTTAATTTAAGTAGTTGAAGATTGAAGTACATACTACATAGCCATCCTGGCCAAAAGGCCACTAACCGTGACAAAAAACTAGTCACAAAATACATATTACAAGAGTTGTACAATAAAATATAGACACAATTCATTACTAATTTTTTTTGTAACAATAGCAAAGGCCCTCAATCGAGTGTTTGAGTAGAAGGTGAATCGAATTTAACAAAGTAACAACAAAGAAGAAAAGGGAATCACCCAAATCCTTCCTCCAAAAATCCAAACTCTTTAATGATTCATTTTTCATATCACACAAAAAACCACACCTCATATTAAGTAGGGCAAGATCCTTCATAGTAGAAGCATGCAATTCCACTTTGTGGAAGATTCCACCAATAGGCGCTA
Source organism: Sequoiadendron giganteum (assembly GCA_007115665.2). Taxonomy (NCBI): domain Eukaryota; kingdom Viridiplantae; phylum Streptophyta; class Pinopsida; order Cupressales; family Cupressaceae; genus Sequoiadendron; species Sequoiadendron giganteum. The sequence goes on along the minus strand of CM021104.1, from coordinate 301,461,396 downwards.
ACCCACTTTCAAAATTGCAATGATCCAGTGCCAACTCCATTGAAGAAATAGAGTAAATGAAAGGCTGCAAATAACATATTGCCAACGTCTTCACCAAATCTTTATCAAGCAAAATGTCCATGCAATTGGACAAGAAAGTTGAAGCTACCTCAAAAAATAGAGCACGAGGGTTTTTTTGAAGCCATTCCCTACCTGCAATTATTCTTATAGCATGCTCAACCTACACATAAGGAATTATAAAAACCATACCCAACTTTAATCTGTCATATGCATTGTTGCTTCATTTCTCCCAAAAAAAATTGGGTAGCATGATACGCCCTGAAGACTCCATATCATAGTTAAATTGAGAATAGAGAAGAAAGAAATCAAAGACAAATATTTTATAAATGATATGAAGAACATCAATTTGGTGAAGTATATATAGAACAAAGACATCAAATACTCAACACTTGAACATTTAATTCACCACTTGATGTGACAATATTATTTCAAAAAAATTGAGTCATGACTTTAAGTGATTTAATAAATAATAAAACGTCAACCATTGATATTTTAAAATTTAAGAGTTCTGGCATTATTTCAAAGGTTTGAATTCACAAGTCTAGTGCTTCAGACATTTGCTTCCAAATTGCAACTATAGTCGTCCATCTTGTGATAATCATTGATCTTTGATGAACTTAGTGTTGAATTTTGATTCCTTTTAGACCATTAACCATGAGCTGAAGCTTGGTCCCACCAAGGAAAAATGTCACAATCCCACATTACCACGTAAAACTAATGACATCACCTTCTCGGCAATGTGGGCGTGCGTGAGCCTCTCAATAGTTAATCACTGATCTCAACCGTTGATTTTCATGAGAAAATATTTGTCACCTAACTTAAGAGATATTAAAGTCTTTGATACTCCATAGAACCAGTAATCGCCTGGGTCGAGGGGTCAGTCACCACAATGAATCCAAAGGCTTAAGTCATAACTTAAGCGACCTTCAACTGCTGGTATCCAGTCAATGATAAAATATTATTTTGGGTGTCATGGCTTTAAGTGATTTAATAAGTAATAAAATGTCAACCATTGGTTTTTGGAAATCTAACAGTTCTAGTGTTATTTTGGAGGTTTGAGTTCACAAGTCTAATGCTTCAAAACATTTTCTTCTGGAATGCAACTACAACTGTCCATTGAAAATTCATCGAATGCTTGTGGGTTATATTAATTTGTGCTGACATTTGGCTTCATAAATAATTAATATGTTGACACTTGTCCCCATTCGAGACACTTTATGAAAGAATTTGAATGTGTGGAAAATTTGCCTTGGAATAGAACAATATGTAATTGTAGCATTTGATATTTTCTCCAACCACATTATGATTTTGTATTGGCATACCAGTTTATTTTGCCAATGATTTTTTTATTAGTTTGAGATTATGTTTAATTCACCAATGTTTTTTTTATTCATTTGAAAATAGGTTTAATTCACCAATGAAAATATATTTTTTGGTTTGAAAACAGGTTTTAATCACCAACAAAACAAAAATTGTTTTGAAAACAAGTTTAATTCGCCCACGAAAATATTTTATTGGTTTGTGTAACTCAGATTTTTCGGAATTGTGGAAGATGCTAAAGCTGCACAAGATTAAACATCTATTCTAATCTAAATAAAACAACAAAGAATGATAAGTAAGCATGATTAATCTAAACTAATAAAACTAGAATGATCTCACTGAATATGCAAATACTTCCTCGATTTATCTCAATTGCCCTTCTCCATCTTGTTGTATTGTTATTCTTGCCCTCAAATTTCTGTGTGTTTGAATGCAAGCATAACTTCGTCGAGTGTCTCAACAAAATATCGAAGATTGTTTCTCTTCTCAAAAGTGTATAATGATTTCGGGAGGAGGAATAATGATAATGACAGGCCATTTTATAGATTTTGTGTTTTCAAATGATCGGCTCAGATTGAAAGAGAGATCGACGGATGAGATTGATGAATGCCATGTGATGAGTTATGTGACAGATAGAACGTGAGTTAGAATGTGAGTTCAACTGCAGGTAAAGACTAATTTTAGAACATGAGTTCCAATCTTCATCTTCAAAA
>CM021104.1:301273357-301459203 GCA_007115665.2 Sequoiadendron giganteum | reverse complement strand
GAATATTGTCATTCGTCTATTGAGCCAGCCATGCAGTTCATCTGGTTGTGAGCGCAATTGGAGTATGTTTGAGCACATACACTCCAAGAAGCGCAATAGATTGACAGTGGAGAGGATGAATGACTTGGTCTATGTTCATTACAACCTTTGGCTCAGATACAGGAAGCTTTTTGACCACCACAACACCCCGATCAATCTAGATGAGGTTGATCCACAGTCTGAGTGGACCACTGAGGCTACAGATGCAGTCTTTAGTGACGAGGACCTTGATTGGGTGGACCAGGCAGAGAGAGAGGCTGAGGTTGTAGCCATGGCTGAGGAGGAAGCTAGAGCACGAGGAGACATAGTTGTTGTTGGTGAGAGTGGCATGGAGACTCGGACAGAGGCAGAGACTATGGCTGCAGCTGCAACATCATCCAGGAGCCTTAGACGCCTTCGTAGGAAGGATGTTGGCTCCACTATGCCATAGAGTCATAGAGTCATAGCTATTGTTTTGATATTTCATATTTGTATGGAACATTTGATGTTATGGATTTCATATTCCATGACTTTTGTATACATTTGACTAGTTTTATAATTTATATATCTAAGTACGCTATTTCCTTTAGCAACGCAACTACAATTTGTGTACTTTATACTTATATGATCATTTTATACTTGTGTATGTGATCAAATTTGCTTTTATTTGTGTTGTATTCAATAAAGGGTGCTTGAAACAAGTTTTAAATCCTTAAAAATCTATAAATTTCTAGGTTTTTTTCAACTTTTTTTCATTTTGCCGAGTCTGCGCCGAGTCCGAGTCCCGAGTCCCCGAGTCCCGAGTCGAGTCGCCCTAGCCGAGTTCGAGCCGAGTCTGAGTCTCGTTACTATGTGTTGTATGCCACAAGGCAAAGATACACAGTACAAATTTTGGGGAGAAGCAATTTGTTGTTCTAAGCATATACTTAACACAATTCCTACCAAAGTTGTTTATAATGACACCTCAAGAATTGATGTGACAAGAAACCCACTGTTATCCACTGCAGATTGTCTGGTAGTATTGCTTGATCTCACATTCTAAATGGGAAGAGGCTGAAGGTCAATCCTATGACTTATAATGCATCATGATGGGATACTAAGAGGAGTGTAAAGCCTATCACTGGTGGGCTCCTATTGCAGTCCAGATCATCATTCGCAAGGATGTTATCTTTGCTGAGGTGATTTCATTTGAGGATACACTGAAGTGTATCCTTTCTTATATTCAAATTCTTGTTGCAGGTGGGGAGGAGACACCTAGGTTCCAATAAGAGAGTCTTCTTATCATGCCAAATGACATTTGAGTAGAAGATAAGGTTGTTCCCGGAGATTCTGTATCAGTTGGAGTTTCAGTCAAAAGAGATTTCAGTGTTGATCCCAATAATAAGAATGGCCCCATTCCTGATGACACTTCTCTACAGCAGGTTTGTTGGTGTTTCGATTTGCACCTCTAGTGTGCATATTGGAAACGAACAGCTATGCATAGTTAGACTGCTCTTCAAATTAGGAGGGGAAGCTCCCTCTTTTGCTGATTATGCGTAAAAAGAAAAGGTAAACTAAATTCCTATCTTTTTATCTCAGCTCAGAGCACAAGGTAATAAAACTCTTTGCATTGCAGCTGAGGTTTTCTCTGGTTTTGTAACTTCAACTAAAACTAGGCCTAAACTTATAACGCTTCTATCTCCTCAAATAAATTCAGAGCAAGAGGATTTAGAAGTAAACAAGGAATGATTTTGGTTAACACAAAACTTAGACAAACTTGTTTCCAAAACACATCTGAAGGCTCATTGCTCTTTCAGATGCACGCTGAAAATAAAGTTTATGAAAGTAAAACATCAAACAATAAACTTGATCTCAGAATTCCCTCAAAGACACATTGTACTTTTGAGGTGTAGGATGAAAGAAAGATAAGAAAAACAAAACATGAAACGATAAACTTGATCTCAAAATTCCCTCAAAGACTCACTGTACTTTTGAGGTGTAGATCAAAATAAAGATTATAAGAACAATACCATGAAAAAAGATCTTGAGACTTTGGATCAAAGAAAGGGTGGGCATATGATTTATTTCCTCAACTTTCCAACAACAAATACACATTTGGGACAGCAAATTGTACGAAGAGGACTGTAAATGTAATCAAATCTTATCAAAATGGGATCCTAAAAAAACACAAGATAAAACTAAGGTCTGAAATTTTGTGTAAGAAAGTTCTAAGTCAAAATGTGATTTCCAGATTTCTTCTCTAAATGCGATTTCAGATTTCTTTTCTAACTGTGGATGTGCTGATTGCAGAACATTAATTGATTTCGATGTTTGCATATCAATGAAGGATCCGCCATAAATAAGAGAGGAGACCCGTCCCTAAGAGGCACGACTCATGAGAGGACGTGTCTCCACAAGTGGAGGCATGTCCACTCATGGGACGTGTCCCTTAGGGCACAGCTTATGATAAAGTCGTTTATCATTGTTTTAGTATAACACATATAAACCTTTCTACAAGGTGGCGGATGAGTAAGTAAATTCCAATTGATGAAATGCAGAATATAACATCATATACATAAGTCGAATTTATATGTATGCTCATAAATTCGTTTAAATGTTTTTCCAGGAATATTTCAACATAAATGATAAACTTTGATCAAGTATGAATGACGATGATGCTTACAGCAATTGTCATTCATATCTGACCGACGCTATCATTCATTAACACTCCCTCTTAGCTAGGGAAGATATTTCAAATCAAAATAAGTAGAGATATCACCTTAACACGTGATATCTAAGACATGGTATGACTTCTCAATATTGTCAAGTCACATGACATTCTTCATAACATATCTTTATTATTCAACAATCCCTCTTTAACTAGGGAGGATAACTTCCAAAAGTGATATCACCTAACTCGTGATATCAGAAGATATGATATGATATCTCAATATTGTCAAGTCACATGACATTCTTCATAACACATCTTTATTATGGTATGTGCACTGACATCAAGTCACATGATGTCTACCATAATTCATGGCATATCCACGGATATAAATATCCACCATGATTATCTCTTAAAGATCACAATGATCTTCAGATATCAAGTCTCATGATATCCATCAAGGTGTCCAAGAGATACTATCATGACATGTCCACAGATATCAAGTCACATGATATCTATCATGATAGTTTATCATTGTAGAGTCGTCACTTTACAATGTCAAATACAAGTGTTCATTATCAGAAAGATCGTCACCTTTCGATAATGTACACAAGGGGAGTAGGCCCATAAAGTCATGGAGTCACACACATGACAAAAGAGTTTACACATTAAACATCTTTATATTAGTACAATTTATAAACAATTTGTATTTCAAACATAAATAACAAATTACATTTCAATCATACCAAGTTTCTTCCTGAAGTGCTCTACCTTGATTCGGGAGAGAGGCTTGGTGAGAATGTCTGCAGTTTGATCATTTGTACTAATATACTCCAACTGGATCACTTTCCTTTCCACCATATCTCTTACATAATGATAGGGGATCTCAATGTGCTTAGATCTATCATGAAAGACAGGATTCATAGAGAGTTTGATGCAACTCTGATTATCACAATGAATAATTGTAGGATTCAAGGGCTCACCAAAGAGTCCCACAAGCAATTTACGAAGCCACACTGCTTCTCTTGCTCCCATTGAGGCTGCAATGTAATCAGCTTCCGTTGAGCTCTGTGCAACTGAAGATTGTTTTCTGCAAATCCAGGAGATCATAGCCGATCCTAAACTGAAGCAACATCCTGATGTGCTTTTCCGATCAGTTACACTTCCAGCCCAATCTGAATTAGAGTACCCATGTAGATCTAGTTGATCATTCATGTAAAGAAGACCATATCCAATAGTGCCTTGAAGATATCTCAAAATATGTTTCACAGCCATTAAGTGAATTTCCTTTGGTTCACACATGAACTGGCTGAGAACATTTACTGCATAGCAAATATCAGGTCTGGTGTTAACTAGATACATCAAAGATCCAATCATCTGTCTGTAAAGGGTTGGATCTGCACATTTGGATTCTGCTGCTGCTTCTTTCAATTTGAGAAGGTTGGTTTCCATAGGTGTAGGCATCGGTCTACAGTCCAACATTTCAAATCTTTTCAGAATGTCAATAGTATACTTCCCTTGATTTAGTATAATGCCTTTTGATTTCTGCCATACTTCCAAACCGAGGAAGTAGTGTAGAATACCCAAGTCTTTCATGTCAAATTCAGAAATTAGATCCTGTTTCCCTTGAGCAATGAGGTGATCTTCTCCTGTTATCAACAGGTCATCAACATATAAAATAATTATAAGCATATCACCTTTGATTACCTTGAAGTAGAGATTGGAGTCAGCATCATTTTTGGAAAATCCTAATCCCAAGAGATAGCTGTCAATTCTTTCATACCAGAACCTAGGAGCCTGTTTAAGTCCATAGAGAGCTTTCTTCAGCCTGCACACATGTGAGTTAGATTTATGTATCACAAAACCTTCAGGCTGTTCCAGATAGACTTCCTCTTCAATGGTTCCATTCAGGAAGGCAGTTTTCACATCCATTTGATGGATCTTCCAGCCTTTAGCTGCTGCAATGGCTAATACTGCTCTCACAGATGTGTAACGGGCAACAGGTGCAAATGTATCTTCATAATCAATGCCTTCCTTTTGAGAAAAACCTCTAGCCAGAAAACGTGCTTTATGTTTTTCTATACTGCCATCAGCAGCATGCTTGATTTTGAAGAGCCATTTAGAAGAGACAACAGATTTCTCTTTTGGTCTAGGCACTATGTCCCATACATCATTCTTTAGGATGGATTGATATTCCTCCGTCGTTGCATCCTTCCAAGCTTGATGTCTGAAGGCTTCTGTAACACTGGCAGGTTCAGAGTTTATGATCTTGTTCATTAAAGCAACATAGCTAGAGAACCGTTTGGGTCTTTTACTCTCCCTGAACGTTCCTTTGGGTGTTGTATGATCCTCGGCTTCTTTGATCATCTTCCTGGCCCAAAGTGGTCTCTTTCTGCCGTTGTCATTTGTATTCTCATCTGATTTAGAAGGTAGTTCATGTGGCATTTCCTCAGGATGCTACCTCTGAATGTTTCAATGTTTAGGTCAAGCAACTTGTGAACTCCCTCTTAATTCCAGCACTCATGCAGAATTCCTTAAATTTTAGAGGTGTAGGTTTCTATTATCCGTCTTTAAGGTTTTATTTTCTTTCCTAAAACACAACCTTTACAAGTTGCTTCATGGGATGGTTTTAGACTTCGGTGCATAGTTTGTAAAGGTACCCTTGTCTTACACCAATAGTTTAAGTTTTCTTAATAGTTGAGTTTTTAGGCCATGCTAGAATTTTCCCATCCATAAGGGTAACTCTATATCCCTTTGTCTTTCCTAGAACACAAGGTCTTCAGATTCATGATCTGAATTTGTCTTTCCTACTTTGGCAAAAGATGCTTGTTGTTTAGATCTGTTAGGGCACTCATTGCATAGTGACCATATTGATCACATCTAAAGCATTGCACTTGAGAGATGTCTTTCTTTTTAAAAGATTCCTTTCCATTGGAATTTCTCTTTCTTTTAAAAAATCTTCTCTGGTAGGACTTTTTTCTTATTCCTTTTATTAGACGATGTGTTGAGTACATGAATGTCTTCATCTAGGTTCTTTTGTTTATTTTCTTTTGTGGAGAGTCTTGTTTCTTCTTGAAGGCAGTCAGTTCTTAGCCTATCAAACTTAGGGAGTTTGGATCTTGCACTTATTCCTTGAACAAATGACTCCCATGAATTTGGAAGGCCTCCTAGTGCAATTAGAGTTAACTCTTTGCTATCAATCTGATATCCAATTGTGGATAATTGATCCCTTAGTTCAATGATCCTCATGAAGTATGCGTTGACTGATTCTCCTTTGTTTATTTGAGCATTGTTGATTTGCCTCTTTAATGCAAGAGTCCTACTAGTGTTGTTGATCTCATAGGTACTCTCAAGGGATTTGAACATATGATATGCAGTTTCATGTTTTGCTAAGATAGGCACCATATGATCCCTAACTACATCTACAAGCATTTTCATGGCTCTTTCATTGTTTTCAATCCATTGATTTTTCTCAGGTTCAGCCTCAGGTTCCCTTTTATTTTCTCTCACAAGTGAGTCTAGTTTATTCTCTTTTAGGATCATCATGATTCTAAATTTCCATGATGTAAAGTTATCTGCTCCTGCAAGACGATCTTCAAATCTGATCACAGTTGATATTATGAAGAATGTGATGTGAATTCAATTTTTAGAAAATACGAATTTCTGAGCAATCTGATTTTAGATTTGATTTGGATTCACACAACGTGGCTTTGATACCATGTAAATGTAATCAAATCTGATCAAAATGGGATCCTAAAAAAACACAAGATAAAACTAAGGTCTGGAATTCTGTGTAAGAAAGTTCTAAGTCAAAATGTGATTTCCAGATTTCTTCTCTAAATGCGATTTCAGATTTCTTTTCTAACTGTGAATGTGATGATTGCAGAACATTAATTGATTTCGATGTTTGCATATCAATGAAGGATCCGCCATAAATAAGAGAGGAGACCCCTTCCTAAGAGGCACAACTCATGCGTCCACTCATGGGACGTGTCCCTTAGGGCGCGGCTTATGATAAAGTCGTTTATCATTGTTTTAGTATAACACATATAAACCTTTCTACAAGGTGGCGGATGAGTAAGTAAATTCCGATTGATGAAATGCAGAATATAACATCATATACATAAGTCGAATTTATATGTATGCTCATAAATTCGTTTAAATGTTTTTCCAGAAATATTTCAACATAAATGATAAACTTTGATCAAGTATGAATGACGATGATGCTTACAGCAATCGTCATTCATATCTGACCAACGCTATCATTCATTAACAAGGACAAACATACAACCTACGATCAACCAAAATACACTGAATAAAGTGAGCAGATATTGACTAGCAAAGCTTGAAGGCACTAAGGCTCAGCAATTTTGTTATAGTAATAACGGTTAAGAAATAATGAGCAAGGTTGCTCTTGTTTATAGACAAACAAAGGAGTAGGGAACCCTAAAATCTCCTTGTGTTAACAATCAGTCTTACCAATCAACAAGATTTATTCCTATGTCTAAACAAAGATAACTAACAATTAACTGGAAAGACATCAGTTAACTAATTCTAAAACTAAATAGAACTCCAACTATACAATAGGTGTCTCCAAAGATAGACATGCATGAAAAGTGGACAATCAGTTAACTTGGAAAAGGTGTCAAGTTTAACTGTTGTCTTAAATCCTATCTTTGGAGGTGGTTGCATGTCCCAACTGGCAATTCACTCCTCATCAGCAACTTGAGCAATCAAGTCCTCTAGGAAGTTGTTAACTACCTCTGCGTCTGGACAACTGATACTCTTTTGAATGACGCAATAACTCTGCAGCATCTCCTCGTCGCCTGTGATTTGATTTTGAAAATCCGTTCCACTTTCAGGCGCTTCGTCAAATTTCGCTAACATCGCTATAACTTGACTCAACTTGCAATCAACATGGTCACCGTTGAAACTACTATGGACAAGGTCCTGAAACGCCATCTGCACTTCGCTAAGATCAATGTACTCACCATTCTCATGTTGATACAGACAAGGAATTGACGTCACAAATGTTCTTACAAAGCTGAGAGTGCTTGCCACCTTGTGTTTGCATTCAGTCAATTCTGCAGAGATTACCTCATCAACTTTTACCTTGTAGATAAGTTGTTCTTTCCAAGTGAAAAGCTTCTGCTTGTTTTCTTTTGCGGTGACTAAATTATACGCCATTCTCAAGTCTAAAATGATGATCTCATCCCTGGGTTTTCTTTCCGCCATGCTTTGCTTTAACTCCTCAATTTTTGAGCAAAGATTGTGGGCATTGCACCTCAACTGGCACATTTCTGCAAGTATGAATCGGCCCCTAGTGATAAAATCTTCTACCCAGTCTCTCAGGTGTTTCTCATAAATAACCAACTGACTTAGCTAATTTTTTTCAACAGGTAATTCCAGCATCTATGGGAGCAATGCGGTGACATGTGAAGTACCGTGAAGCAAGTTGGAGATGTACTGCCGTAACTACTGATTTTCAGCCTTGAGGGCTGCCTTGTCCTCTCCATCCTTGATCACTCTTTCCTTCAAGCTAACTACTGCAACCTCAAAGAGACTTACATCAGCTTGGCGTGCTTCTACCAAGGTTGGCTTTAACCAATGTGAAATCATTGGCCTCAACCTCGTTGGCATTCTTTTCAACTAGTGGCATTGCAATGTCGATGACAATCTTGTTGTCAACAGTCTTCTCCACGTGAACTTGATTTTTGAGCTTCTGGTCAGATGTGTCTTGGTAGACATCATCAAATTGTGCAAAGTCCAAATGCTAAGACGGCTTTCTCCTCTTCCTACCCAGGAGGTTCTCAAGCCAAGACAAAGAGTCTCGACTAACTTCACTAGGAGGATTAGTTCTAATCTCATCAACTCCTGATAAATGAGTTGGTGTAGAGATGTCATGAATCGGAAAAACAGACTCCAAGTCAATGTGAATTGGAGATGGTTGCGGTGGTGACGAAAGATTGGGAGGCTCTATTTCAACTTCTGGCAGTGCTTCAACTGTATCTATGGTTGTATCCATTTGTTGTTCTTGCTGATTTTCATCAGCAACTTTCATCTTCTTCTTTTAATGCCCTAATATTTTGCTACCCTTTGTACCCTCTGGAGGATTGCTCATCACTTTCACTCTAGGTTTCCATTTAGAAGTGGAAGGTAGTGTAGTGGTAACCGGTGGCGGCTCTGTAATTGGAGTGACTACCTTTTGCGTCCTCTTGCTATCTAGGAATAGCTTGTTGTTCCTTACAACCTGACTTGTCCTTTCCTCAATGGAAGTGCTCTCTTTAGCATACCAATCAATGGGTTGAAGTGGCTGACGATCAATTTGATCTCTGAAAAAATGTGGGAAGTATGACTTCCCCATCATCATCCGATAAACCTTCCAAATCCTCTGATAAGAAATCAGCTATCTGTGGAAGAGTAAATCTATTGTAGTTGCGCCTGCGAATTTCAAACTCATCTTCACAACTAAACCAGAAGTCCTCCATGGTAGGTTTATGTGAAGAATTCCCACCAAGGTGAGCTGCCAAGAGACCCCAAGGGTCATATCAACGCTTTTCAATGAGAAACTTAAGATTAAGCTTCATCATTTCGTTGCTCATTGATTTAGCGTTAGTTGTTGTCTTGCATCTGTATATGCCCATCTCAAAAGGGAAATTGGCAACTGACTTGCGTTTGTTATGCACAAAGTGTGGACTTCATGCAACTGCCTCAGGAACTCCATGAATACCACCTTATCTGATGGGTAACGAGGTAGCATGGTTGGATGACTTAAGAAACAATATACACGAATGTAGGAAAATGTGGCGAATTGGATGAACCAATCAGCCCAATCTGTTAGTGCCAATGTGGCTTCTAGTGAAAAGCGTATATGTAACTCGTGGTCAAGATCCCTCACTATGTGCATCAAAAATAGGTCATTTAGCCCGCTTGAAGTGCCATTCTGATTGTGAAAATTCAAGCTATGAGAAATGCTCATGAACTCGTTGCACACCTAGAGTTCCAATGATATTCAACCCTCTAAACTAGCCTTGAAAGGCTATCAGATATACAAGGTATGAAACCATATGGAATTCGTGGATTTTGAAGAATCTAGTCATTTGGATGTGAAGAGTGTTGTTGATCAAAGCAGGCCAGTCATAATGTTCTTTGTGAAGAACCCTACTGGTTCTAACTCTGCCTATGATGCTAAAACTTATTGTTTTGGATTTTTTTACTTGATTTGGTGAATTTTATGCAAATAATAAAGAAGTGCGCCAGGCAAGAAATAGTACTAAACTGAATAAACAAGCAATAATGGAGTAATTGCAATTGTATTTAGTGACTAGTAATTGCTACAAGTAAATTTCATACAAAAAATGTACTTGGAAGTCCTCAGATTTATTAAACAAGAAATATCTGGTACATGCCAAGCAAAACAATGAAATTGGTGAATTGCAACGCCCATCTCCAAATAGTGATCTCTCCACGCTGAAACTGGATTAGAGGCCCTAATGAAGCAAGGCGTCCAAGACAGAGTCACCAGATGCCATAGAATGAAGGTGTTTTAGCCTCTAGCTCCCACACCCCCGCCAGATGCAAGCACACACCACTGTGAAGAAGTACGGCCAGATGAGAGAAGTGTATGGCTTGCTACTCAGGTGTCTGAAACTGACGAATGAAGGCGCCTGAACTGATATGCCCTTCCTTATTGAAAAACTGTAAATAAACTGAATGAAGAAACTCTGATGAAGCACAAGTGGACTCTAGAATGAAGCCCTCTCAGAAAGCAATGATTCAATTGGTCTTTCACAACCTCAAGATCACAAATCACTAAAGAATTTTCGTTCTCCAATGGTGAAAATACTCTGAAACCCTTGTCTCAGCACAAACTTCAAAGAAGCCAAAATGGAGTAAATGTCAAATGCTCATGAATGAATGAGATCGACTTTCTCCTTTGCCTTCTTATATTTCTCCAAGAGGCACAATTTCCAATGAGATGTTTTAAATACATTTAAAATGTATTTAAATGTTTGATACCCCTTTTAATCAATTACTCAACTTGGGCGTACCTTTTTGAAATTATTATAATCTCACTTTATAATATTTAAGTGGCTCACCTTTTTATAAAGTTAGAATATAACTTTATAATATTCCCTTTTATTAATTAAATATAACTTAACCACTTAAACATTAATATCTCCCTCAATATTCAATATTTTGACGTGTCGTCAGAAGTTGGCAAACATTGATCTGCAAAGGCTTGGCACAGAACCCAATACTAAACTAGAGAAATGGAAATGACAATAACCCCCATTAACTGCCACTGAGACCCCCTATCCAAACATATTAGCCTACGAGGGTCCAAGTAATAGGCTAACCCATCTGCAACTAATACTGACTAGAGTGGGGACATAACATTCTTTGTTGTTAACAAGTTGAGATATGATGTAAAACATCCATGGCTGAAACTTGTGTGCCTTTGCTTCACCCGTGACACGGTTGAGTAATCATGATTGCATACTCATCCCTCAATTCACCACGTCCAACGTTTTTTGGCAAATTGTTTCGTTTCTGCTTGAGCCATCTTTCTACCATTCTTTTCTGGCATTGTTCCTTTCACGTGTTAAACGCCTTTTCGCATTCTTCAACTGATATAATCAAGTTGTTTGCACATGGTGGAATAGCAAAACACCTTGCAATATATGTTGGCTCATTGAGGCTGCAAATTGTTCGCCCATCTACTGATTGGATTTTTTGCGCAGTGGGGTTGTAATGCTTGACACAAGCAATTACAAACTCAATGTCTTATGCTGAGATGGGAAAAGAGCCTGCCTCAAGTAACCCGGATTGTTCAATATTCTGAAGTGTGATGGTGTCTACGCCTGTCAATTTATCCAAATCAACCACCGGATGCACTTGATGCAAGTCGGCGTTGAATGTTTTCACGAAATCGTGAATCAAGACCAATTTGGTCTTGAATTCGATTTGAGAGAACTGCATACTGAAAAATTGGAAGAATAACTGGGCACACGACTATGCTTGAACAACTTTTTCCTAGAGGCTAAAAATAGTTCACCTAGAGGCAGTTTTTTGAAAAATTCTGAGATGTAGGTTTTGTTGAGAATGCCTTTTTGAATGAACCCAGAATGTCAAATTTTTGGAAAAATAACTTTTTCACGAACATGCAAGAACCTTTCAAAGGCAAAGGTAGCGAGGCAATTTTTCCCGAAAAAATCTGGCACGTGGGTTTTGTAGGCGCCTGTGTGCTGAATAAACCCAGTTTGTCTGTTTTTTGAAAAAGATTATTTTTTTAGAAACCTTAAAAAATGGAAGCAGTTGGGCAACTTTTCTGGAAAAATATGGCACGTGGGTTTTGTGGCCAATCTTGTGCTAAACGAACCCAGAAGGTCAAATCTGTGAAAAGATTGATTTCGCTCGAACATGCAAGAAAACCTAAGACAAAGGAAGAAGTTGCGAGAAAAATCTTCCAATCTTGGAAAAGATTGAAAAAGAAGAGAACCCAGAATGCTAGAAACTGAAGATTATGAATTGGTGCCTTTGAAAAATGATGCCTGGAGATATGAAGTCTGGAAAAACGTTCTTTTGTGCAACCTATTCTTGAAAATACGAAGAACGTTGAAAACCCCTGTCATTTGATCCTTCAAATGTTGTAGAGAATAAAATTTTGTGTTTGGCGTTTGGAGTCAGCCTGCAGAAATAATGAAAAAGGACACCCAAATGCTTGATAAATAGAGTTGGAGGTGGATGCATCAATCAACTCGTGAAAAAGCCTAATTGAAGGAGTCACCTATCGTGATTAGCTATTAACTGAAAGAATCCCGACAAAACTTGGGCAACTAAGACATGACAAAGTCTTCAAAATCTGTAACTGGAGTTGACTTGGATGCCACCTTGCCAGTGTTAGAATATTTTTGAAGATTTTCAAAATTTCTTTGATAAACTGCCTCTGTTTGACCCTTAATTCCGGACGTCTAATTGATCTTGAGGTTTGGTTGGCAGATTCATTGCAGAGCATGATCAAATCTGAGATGTTCTTAGAAGCTGCAAACCCTAAAAAATTGATTTTGGTTGCTTGAATTCCTGGGCGCCTTCTTGAGATACGGTGCTTTTGTATTCCAATGTTAAACCAATTTTCGAATGATTTTCAGTTTCTTCAATTTGCCCTCTCGTGCTTCGTGCTTCGATCTACAGTTGTCAGTGATTGATGATTCTCGTGGACTGGATGTTGAATCCATTGCGAAGCTAGAAGAATTCTAAAAAGAATAACTAGTTTTGCAAGCTCCGAAAACTGCTTTAGGAGGTTCAAATTCCTAGGCACCCTTGGCCTGCAAGGGCGCTTTTGTGCTTCTAAGACACAATTTTCACTTTCTAACCCTTGAGGAAACGCTCCATTTTGACCTTCGTCGGTGGATGTTTGACTGCTTCGGTGAACTTGCTGATGAACTCATTGCAAAGCCTAATCGTAACTAAGAAGGGCTTCTTGGGAGTTGTGAAACCTGAAAGCTGCATCTGGTGCTCCAAAAGGTTGGGTGCCTTTTGCTAGCAAGATGCATTTCTACTCAATGTTAGCCAATTTTCATGGTTTCAACTTTTCCTTCGTTTTGGGTGTTCGTTCAATCTTCATTTGTTGGCGTTCGACAGGTCTTCTGAGTTGGCAAATGGATTCACTGCGGAGCTGGATTGAAACCGGGATGAATTGCTTGGAGGTTGCGAAATTTAAAAATGACTTCTAAATGGTTTAATTCTTGGGCGCCCTTGGCTTGCAAGGGCGCTTTTTCTCTTTAGACTTCATCAATTTTGAGTTTGCTAACTTTCAGCACTTTCGGTTTGATCTTCGTTTGTGAGTGTTTGGCCAATCCAATGATCTGGGTGCTAGATTCATCGCGAAGCTAGAAGAATTTTGAGGATCCCCAAAACTGCAAACCGCAATAGCTGCATTTAGACCCTATAATTCATGGGCGCCCCTGGCCTGCAGGGGCGCTTTTGGCTCTAGTTGGCAGTCATTTTCAATGATTTTACTCTCCTCGTGCTTCACATTCACCATGTCATCAACTACGTTGACTGCATTGATCATCTTTGTTGATGACACGAATGCGTTGACTACGTTGCATGTGTAACAAACAGAAACTGAAAAATATTCTAAGGCATTGAAGCCTAGACACCCTTTTTGAGGTAAGGCGTCCATCTCTAGACTTGTTTATTTTCCAAATTTCCACAATTTTCAACTTTTGAAATCCCCCTTCGTCATTCACCATTTTTCGAGCATCTTTCACCATATATTCTTTTATGAAGCGTTTGAAGCTTAGATTTTGACACCTGGTATCTGGCCATCCTCCATTTATGACCTTGGAGGTCCTAACTTTTCTTTTGAAAAAGCGAAATAGACCCATCAGAGCAAAACTAACTTTTTAGTGATTCTAACTGGACCAATGTGATCGTGACAAAAAATAAACCAATCAAAATCATTTTCAACCATTTTTGGAAAGATCCTATTTTTAGGTTTTTTTCTAAAATTAGGGGCCTGAAACCCTAATTTCAAAAATTTGCAAGTATCCTCTTGACAATAAAACCACAAAAACCCTATGCTTCGTTTGTCATCCAGAAATTTCTAAGAATAGACAATTGCTATTTTCAGAGACTTTGACTTTTGTTGACTTTTGATGACAAATTTACAAGATTTTATCCATTTTTATCAAAATGCCTTAATGAAGCAAAAAAATTATTTTGGGTACAACAAGGTTCATACTTTTAGGGTGGATATTTGAAGGCCAAAGTGCACTATCACCCTTGATGAACCTAAAGAAAATAGGGACATACTTCTACACCATGGAGGCCTCAAACAAAAAAACTTAAGGGTCTGTTATGCTCTCAAGACTAGCATGCAAGACACCTCTTCATATTGGCATTCACTCTCTTCCTTTTGGAATTCATATTTCTACTCAATATGGACCAGTATGCATAATTTGACAGCAACTTTAAAAAAACCATATGTGAATTTTGTTGCACCTCTATGAAACTTTGAATAATAAGCCCTTTTTAGTCAATAGTTCATCTATAAAAGTGTTGCCTATAGAAGCCATATGTCATGATCTATTTTGTTTTGCTCCATTCTAAGAAATTATTGCCATTCTTGAAGTCGTTTTGTCTATTGGCCAATCCACAAATGGAAGCAAAAAACAACAAAAGGAAGTTTAGGAGATTCGTGAGCTATGTCTCATGTATGAATACTAGTGATTAAAGACAAAGAAGAACCTAGATCGTTCATGGCAGAGTTGAGTAACAAGCATGAGAAATAAGCCCCTATGTGTAAGCAATCGGACCTTTGGTGGCAGAGATGACTTAAAAGAAAGTCTGAAGCAATTAGGAGATTTTTATTTGAGTGACAATATCAACCTTGAGTCACACCTAGCAGACAAATGGAAGGTTTAAGTGAGAGAGAGAGAGCCATCGTATTATTCTCAACAAATTTTGATAAAAAATATTTACCACTTATGATCACCAAGATCCCATGAGGGCGAGATGAAAGTATACAATAGGTAAATATTTTTATTGGCAATGTTTTTATTGGAAATAATATGTAGAAAAATCACTATTCATTCACCGTATGCTCTCACTTTGCCCTCACATAATTTGGGAACTTGGGTGATCAAAAAGTTGTGATAATGGATTGAATAAATAATATAAATATGTTGAAGCTTCAAAGAATAACACACAAATATAAATAAAGCTTCCTCCATAGTATAATGTTGCTTCAGTGATTACAAAATAAATGCTTCCACAATATGTTGAAGCTTTAGAAATACAAAACTTGCTAAAAATACCAAAATATGCTAAAATCAAAAGAAAACTTTGAAATAGAAATACAAACTCTTTGTGAAATTGCGCTTAGAAAATCTCTAGGAAACCAATGGGATTTTGTCCTCAGTTCCTATAGTTGAACAAAAGGCTCAAACTATAACAAAAATGATTGAATAAATTGGAAAATATCTCAAAAGAAACCAAGCACCTCAACATATAGCACCAACAATGCACAAATTCTCATCCCCCACTTTCCCTCTCAAAGATAATAACTTTAATATTAATGAGATTCTTTCACCAAAATCGCCCCCACTTTGTCATGAATACCAACTTGTATCTCCTCATAATTAGGTTGTCATGAAATCTATCATAAGGCAGTTGTCAAGTGTCTTAGAGCTTACAACAACCCACTTCTAGAATCCCACACCCTGCTAAACCATTATTTTATTATTATTTATTTCTATTACAGATTTTCAATGTCTAAAGGCTCCATTATTAAAACATTTTTCTATTCTTATCAAGAAAATAATGATTGGGACTACATACACCAAATTAATGAAAAGGGAGCATTACAAATCCGCCCTTCCTAGAATTGCTTGCCCACAAGCAATGCAGATTTGGGTGCTCAAAAATCTCTATGGTCCCTCCTATTCTACAATTGGTGCAAGTATGTTCCTCCAATGGACCAAATATTTTGTGACTGTCTTGTTTCTCAATTTCTTTTCCCATGTATCAATGATAGCATCTAGCACTAATATGAATTTTCATTCATCACCCATGGTTGGCAAGTCAACTATCAATATAACGTGTTGTCCAAGCACCCTTTTGAGGCAAGACATGTGGAAAGCATTATGAATCTTACTATTTACTGGAAAATCCAATTCATAAGCCATTTCACCCACTCTTCTCACAATGCTATAGGATCATAGAAGTGAGTTTTAAGCTTTTCAACTCCACTCCACTTAATGGAGGTTTCACCATAAGGATGCACATATAGAAAAACCATGTCCACAACCTCAATCTCAATGCAATGTTAATTTGCAAAAGAAAATTGTTGATTTTGAACCCATTGTAGGTGATCCTTAAGTGATCTTTGAATATCTTGTATATGTTTTACCAAGTCAACAGTTGTTGGTGCCCTGCTACTAGTAAAATCCAAATATATAAAAAATTAGCACATCATATCCATATAGAGTCATTGAAGGAGTCATACCAATGGACATGTCGTGAGTGGTTTTGTAGCAATATTCTCCAAGGTGCAACCATTTGATTCATGTTGACATAGTTCCTTACAAACCATTTGACCCACTTATTCACTATCTCTAGTTTTTCATCTATTTGTGGGTGATAATTAGTACTAGGAGTGATTTCAGTAACAATAAGATGAAATACCTCCTACTAAAATGAGCTAAAGAATCTACTATTCTTATCACTAACAATACTCTTAGACAAACCATGTAGTCTAATTACTTCCCTGAAAATAAATCACCCCCTAGTGTGCTCTAGATTCTATGAAGATAGCAAAGAAGTGTGCATACTTGGTTAATCTATCCACAATATAAATAAAATTCTTGTCATATACCTTCAAGAGGACTGTGATGAAATCCATTGATATGCTTTCCCATTTTTTGTTGGGAATGGGCAATGGTTGTATCAAACTTGTAGGAGAAACATGCTATATTTTATTATTCTAGCAAGTTCTGCAATCCCTAATATGTTTGAGTACTTCTTCCTTAAAGCCCTTCCACCAAAAGCTTTCTCTTATCTACTTAGTGTTGTAAAAAGAAATAGAACACAATGTTACTCTAATAGATATCAAGATAACAATTACAAAGAGGTTCATCTCCTTATATAGAGTTTGAGAAATGTAACAAACAAACATAAATGTGACACTTGTTCTAGATACTAAATGCTAAAAATAGCACTAATAACAGGCCACTTAAGTCACTACAGTGACTTTATTACAAATTAAGCCTTATCTTATAGTACCCCCTCTTAAGGATTACCACACTAAAAACAAAGCAAACTAACATAATGACAAACAAACTAAACATGCTAAGAATCACGTGTTCATCGAAATCTTTTATTTGAAAACAAAAAATAGACTAGATAGAACTCCATCAAGTTGCCTCATAACCCTCATAAAGGTGTAGATCCTAAGTTAAATTCCTGAGTTTCCAGATTACCACCTCCCCAAACTCTTGAATCACCAATCTCTTGAATAATTGGGCAATAATCCATGTTGAGCAACATCCGCAATGCTCCTCGGTCCCTAATCCTCACGGTTTTCCTTTAGAGAGTTTATGATTTTTCAAAAGCAGTCCCACAATTTTGCAAACATAAACTCATCATGATTTTTAGCAAAAAAAATCCACTTGTGATTTTCCTATTAAAAAACTCACAATTTCTAAAAAAACCTTGCATGATTTCTTTGCAAAAAATAACCCAAGCAATTTCATAGAAGTAAGAAGTAAATCTTCAATTTTAAGAAGAAAACAAAATCCACGATTAATAGATGAAAATAGACACAATGTACACAGAAAAAATTGCTCGCAATTTTTCACTCACAATTACATGTGCAAGATATGGCCGCAATTTTCAGACAAACCTTTGTGATTCTTGCACAATTATGGTCTTTGGCACCTCCAAAAATCCTTCTGATCAAATGTGTATTGAAAATACAAGCGACTGATAGAACTCTTTCTCATGTGAACCCCTGCTTTAATATCATGTTGTAAAAAGAAATATAACACAATATTAATCTATTAGATATTAGGATAACAATTACAAAGAGGTTAATCTCCTTATAAAGAGTTTGAGAGATGTAACCAAAAAACATAATTGCAACAATTGTCCTAGATACTAAATGCTAAGGCTTATCTTAAGTAACTATGGTGACTTCATTAGAAAGGTAAGGCTTATCTTCTAATACTTGTAAGTCTTGTAGAATCTTGGGTGTCCTACCATAGGTGCATCATGAAAAGTTTTGAAAACCCTCTCCATTTTAGATTTAGGTACTAGGAAGATTCTATCCTTATATAGAATGAGACCATCTCTTGCTAAATACCTATCATCCTTCACACTTTCATATAAGATATTAGCAACAAATGCATTATTCGCATATTCCGCCATAATGAAGACCTTGTAATCAACAGAAGTTGCAAAAATGGAAAAACCGGAATATAGAGTAGGCATTCTGGATAAAACATTCAACAAATATTTTTTTTTTTCTCTTCATATACTCTATATCAAAATCACAAGCTTGAAGTGTACTAACCATATTTGTTGCCTATTATTCAAGTCACTTTGGCCAAGGAAGAATGTCAAACAATTATGATCTATTCTCATCACAAATTTTCCACAAACTAAGTATTGTCTAAACTTGGCCGAAGCATGCAGATGGCAAGCATTTCTTTGTCATAGATAGAAAAACCTCCTAAGTCTTTCAATTTTCTACTCTCAAATGCCATGGGTTGGCCTTTTTGCATGAGTACCACTCCAATCACTTCTCCTAAAGCATCACATCCTACAACAAATGGTTGTGCAAAAGTTGGAATAGCAAGTAAAGGCATGAACTAGTCACCTCTTTAAGATTCTCGAATGCTTCTTGAGCTTGGTCACTCCATGAGAAAGCTCTCTTCTTAGTTATGTTAGTTAGGAGTGTTGCCAATTGTGAAAATCCCCTAAGAAACCTCTTGTAGTAGCTACAAAGGCCAAAGAATCCTCTCAACTGTGTCAATGTGGTGGGAATTGAACAATCCAAGATGGCTTGGACTTTTTGGTAATCCACTTGAACACCTCAAGCGCTAATGACATGGCCCAAGTACAAGATCTTTGTCACCCCAAAATCACTCAAATTCCCTAGCAAAGCAAGCATGTTACTCCAATATTCCAAGGGTTGTATCCATGTGCCTCTAGTGATCTTCCCATGTTTTACTGTATATCAATATACCATTAACGAATACTAAAATAAATTTTCTCAATTGACCACTAAATACCTAATTTGTGGCAAATTGGAAAGGAACTAAGGCATTTGTCAAACCACATGAGATGACCAAAACCTTGAAATGTCCAAAGTGGTACCTAACAGTTGTCTTGTACACATCCTCATCATGTACATGAATCTTATGGTAGCCTTATCTAAATTCAATCTTTAAGAAGTAAAATGCTCCATGCAACTCATCAACAAGCTCATCAATCTTGGGAATAAGATATCTTATTTTGATGCTCTATGGTTGATGCATATCCTCATTGTTCCATCCATAGATGGCATACTCAGCCAATACTTGCCATTTTTTTTTGTGGCAGGTAACTCGCAAAGTTTTTTGGCAAGTTTTCAATGAGTACTCGCCAATTTTTAACAACCAAAATAAAAAACTCATGGAGTCCATGAGAAAAACTTGTCATACACAAACCTGTCCATATGTTTGCATTTTTATTTTATTTTTCCACCATTGGCATTGCATTTTTAAAAATAATGAATATGGTGTGCACCATGAAGGTCTATGTAGTTTTAAAGGTCTTAATTTGGGCTTGGTGGTGGGGACTTTGCCCCTCAACCTCGCCTTGTATCACAACAAAGAACACACCAAGTGCATTGCTTCTAAACCCTACGAGGGGCGTTGCCCCTAGCCCCTTGCAAGGGGTGTAGCCCCTTGATCTTGTTGATGGGGAATTGCACCCAGACCCCCATGAAGCTATGGAATATGGATCCAAAGCAAACTAATCTCGATGCTTCCACTTTTCAACATGTTACACTTGAGTTCGAAAACTGAGCACACTTTTAGTTGTCATCTATCTATTGTATCAGAATTCTACATGATGATTCGATTTTGTACTCAACTTGTATTCAAATTAATCAAATTTAATGGAAAACACTTTTATACTCATTTATGGACTGATTGGATACATTTTGTCATTTAATTTTGCAAAAAATTGTGTTTTTAAAAAAATTTAACCATTTTTTTAAGAGTCAAGTTTTTTGCAGAGTCAATGTCTACCAACTATAGTGCCATCCTCCTTCACAAGAACCATTAATGACATAAAAGGGCTAGAATTGGATCAAATGTGACCCATCTCCAATAATTCTTTAATGGATTTCTCTTTGTTCTTTGTATATCCACATGTGGTTGTAACGGGTGATCATAACATGCAGAACCTAGCTCCAACTCTATGATCTGTTAGAATCCCCTATTTGGTGGCAAATCTAAAGGCATATCACCAAATATTAAACATGCTTATCCAAAATGGTTTGAAAATCAACATGATAAACATAATGCTTACTAAAATGAAGTGGTGTGCATGCTTTTCATTACAAAGAAACTAGTTGCTCGTGCAAAATGTCTCTTGCAAAAGATCCTCTCAATACTCTTAGCTATTATTACGAGTGGTCACTCATCAGAAATACCTTTCAAATCTTTCCCTTGCGATTTGAATTTCAATTCCATAAATTAATAATTCGGTGAATACTCTCCAAGGGAATGCAACCATTGTATTTCTAAGACCATTTGTATATCTACTAATCCAACTACAAAGAGATCATCACATACCTTGTAATCATCAAAAGATAATTAGTTGTCGATTTACCTTAGTACATGGAATGGTGAATACATTAGCAACAATGACATTGAATCTGGTGAATTCTTTATCCATCAGTCCCTTCTTCAACACCAAACCTTCATCAATGAAGTTGTGAGTACTCTCACTATCGATCAATATTGTAATTTATTGCCCCAATAGATCTCCACACACCTTGAAAAATGATATTGTGGTAATCTCCAAAGAGCTTCAAGTGTGTTGCTACTATCATCCACCAATGTCTCAAGTTCATGCCCAATGATATATTCTTTTGTAGCTTGCTACAGCTCTTGTTCTTCCTATTCATCATCTTCATCAAATACTACCTCAATATAATAAACTTGACCCTCACCAAGGCATCCATGACCAAATTCCCATGGCTCTTTGCAAGAAAACCAAAACTTCTTCCTTCGAAGCTTATTTCTAGTGCTATCATCTAACTTCTTTGTTGCAAATGGCTATGGTATAGCTTTTTGAAGGTGTGAGTTGAATCCTACTTTCTATAACTTTCCCTTCTTAAATCCAATAGTGGGTGATTTTCACTGAAATAAAATTTTGTTCATTAGCATAGATGGCTCAAGTAAAAACACCCTCCTAATAGCCTCCTACAATACAATCATCTGGATTTGATATTGGTAGCTCCACAAACCTATTCAAAATAGAGTGATCTGCAATGAGGTCGAGCAGGTCTACCCTGAACTCTCTATAGTACCAGAGGTGTGCACAGGGAAACATTTATCTAAGGCAAGCGTTGCAAGCAATCTTGGACGATGAGGTCAGAAGGTTGATGCAAGTACTTAAAGATTCAAAGGGAGCCTACTGAACCTAAAGAAGATGGGAAGTATACTTTTGAGATTTGGTATGATGGATTGCAAATCCATGTCTACGCCTATGGAGACCAACTTGCACAAGTTGAAAGAGGCTGCAACTAGTTCAGATCTGGTGGATCCCACGATGTACAGGCAGTTGATTGGATCGTTGATGTATCTAGTCAACACTAGATCAGATATTTTCTATCCAGTGAGTGCACTTAGTCAATTCATGTGTGAACCAAGGCAAATACATCTAGTTGCAGCAAAGCATATCCTAACCTACTTGTGTGGCACAATTGGATATGGGTTGAGGTATTCTTCTGGTGTGGACTTGAAGTTGCATGGTTATACTGATTCCAATTGGGCAGGGTGTGTCACTGATCGGAAAAGCACCTTTGAATGTTGTTTCAGTTTGGGGTCTGCGTTGATCTCCTAGTGTAGCAGGAAGCAATCTTTAGTGGCATTGAGCACCGCAGAGGCCAAGTATGTTGCAGCTTGTGTGACAGCTTGGGAAGCAGTGTGGCTTCGAAAGCTCCTTGCAGGATTGTTTTGGCAATCAATGGAGCCTACTATCATTCATTGTGATAACCAGAGCTGTGTGAAGCTTTCTGTCAATCCTGTATTTCATGACAGAACTAAGCATGTGGAGATCAAATACCACTATATCAGAGATATGGTATTGAGGAAAGCAATCCAATTGAAGTATACCAGCACTGATGAGCAGACGGCAGTCATTCTCACCAAGCCTCTTGCTAGAGCAAAGTTTGTGTACTTTCGAGACAAGCTT
The DNA here is from genome assembly GCA_007115665.2 of Sequoiadendron giganteum. Classification (NCBI taxonomy): domain Eukaryota; kingdom Viridiplantae; phylum Streptophyta; class Pinopsida; order Cupressales; family Cupressaceae; genus Sequoiadendron; species Sequoiadendron giganteum. The sequence goes on along the minus strand of CM021104.1, from coordinate 301,436,561 downwards.
GGTAATGTGGAGAATGAAGCCCTAGCTGAGAAGGAGTCTCAGCATCAGTGAACTTCAGATTTGCTTTAATGCATTTCTCTCTGTTAGAGAGATTTGAGGTGCAAGCCCTTGTTAATGCATTTCTCTTTGAGATTTGGGGTGAAAGCCCTTGTTTCCACCCTCTGGGAGAGCCATGGTGGATGTCATGTGTGACTCCATGACAGCATCACGAGAGAGAGTCTGTGATGATTTTCTTGTACTTGTGTTTCACCCTCTAGGAGAGCCATGGTGAACGTCACGATGAGGTGACAACATCACATTAAGTGATGAACACTTGTACATACCATACATGGGTGTAGCCATGATGGTTGATATCACGATGAGGTGATGTCTTTCCTTTCCACATATGGAGTAGCCATTGTGGTTGATATCACGATGAGGTGATATCTTTCCTTTCCACATATGGAGTAGCCATTGTGGTTGACATCACGATGAGGTGATATGTCTTATGGAGCTGGAAGTATCCTCCCTAGCTAAGAGGGAGCGTTGATGTTACAGAGCAGCGTTGGGCTGCTACCTCCAGCACTCCTCGTCTCCTTGAAGGCAATTCAAATGATAGCCTTAACGGCTATTTGAATTGCAAGATTATATTTTGAAAAGGCACGATTTTTGAAGGCTCGATATAATGAAGTGGTGTGATCTCTCTAAGGCCAACATCATATACCTTATGGATGCGATTTCATAATTGTTATTATGCTTGGCCGACCTCATGAAGAGACACGATTATTTGGTGTTATATCTCTTGGTTGGAGGCCGACTTGAAGGATCAAGGGATGCGTCTCTTCCATTCCACTTGTATATATATTCGATGTGTTTCATTGTTCCAATCATCTATTCCATTCGTTGTTAATCATTGAGTTCGAGATAATTCAAGTGTGAATTCTTCATTAAGGACAGATTAATATAGTCGAAATCTGAGTTGTTATCATCAGCAGATTGTATCATTGCATTTCTGTGTTGCATCATATTTGGTGCTTGTATTTTGGCCTTCATATCGGCCTATTGTAAGGAGACGATTGTTGTTGTAATTCAATATATAAGTGATATATTGTTGCTGGGTTTTTCTCCGTCAAGTGGAGGATTTTCCTAGGGTATCTGCTGTGTTTTGTGTTGAATTTTGAATTAATTTTCTGTGTCTCTAATCTGATCATAAAATCAACACTCCCCCTGTCTATAAAGCCCCCCCTTTCATGGGCTCCCCCTTGCTCTAATTCTCCCTCTGTCTCTTTGTCACTTGGGGTGAAATGCTTTCTCTATAGCTGTCCAAAATTTAAATGATCTTCTCAAGTTTAACACATCAAGAACTTGTTTTGTTATCCACCATTTACTATGCATCTTACAAGATGGAAAATGTTTTCAACTCTTCACAAAAGATCTCCTTTTCTTTATTTCTCCCCCTTTCGGAGATTTTCTAATGCTCCCCCTTGCTCTAATATTCCTCTTTCTCTAACTCTTCATCTTGACATCTATTCTCTTTCCTTATAACTCTCTTGTTGTAGCTCTCCACCTTTCTATAATTCTCACTCTTTTTCATTAATGGTAAAGGGATATTCATTATACCTCTATCTTTTGTCTTCTATGGCATCATTACATCAATAGGAACTCAAACATAAGTATAACCATCATAACTTACTACTATCCATCTCTTTCTTCTCTCATTGTCTCAAGTCTTTTATACAAGAGTATTTTCCATCTTTCTATAACCTGTACCATTCTTCACATTGTCATCAAATGCTTTGCAGCGTTCTGTCATTCATACATGATCTTTCTTATTTACTTGTCACTCTTATTATAACCTTCCTCTTCAATGTTCTATGAAGAGTTCATTATCCCTGATTTGAAGACTATCACCATTCTCAATGTGCCATACTTCTTATGCCTTTGATGACTATGTTGTCACCATTCCCACTATATCTTGTCTTTCAAAATGCTGCCATGCATCAATTGTCAATTGTCCTATCATACATGTTTTGAACTATATTTTGCTGGAATGTTTATATCTTTAACCTCCATCAGCCTAAGAACATAACTCAATAGTCTTGTTTGTATTCCTAGCCATTCTTTAGTTTCTCTTTCTTTTCCCCAATCATGTCTTCCCTTTCTCTACTAATTCTTCCCTTTTGATCAATGACAACGGAATGCTCATATAGAATATGCCTTTAGTTGATCTATCTTGAATTGTCTTCTCCATGGAGCTAAAATAATGCATTGGTTAGCTTCTCCTAAACTCATACTCTTCCTTAAGGACTTAGTGATACTTCTTGTGCATGAACCACAAGCTTAGTTTCTTCTTTCTTCTCACTATCTTGCTCTTGTTTCCTTTTCCATACTTTTGTAGATTCTTCCTTTTTCTTAATCATAGCTTCCACTTTCTTGTTCTGCTTAGGGTATTCCACAAAGTCACTTCTACACAATTGTGGCATATGCCCATAGTTGTTGCACTTGTATAAAGATTTATAGCTACTTCTTGAGAACTCATAAGCATCTTTGCTCCATCCATCATTTCTTCCTTGTGTTTTACAACTTCTTGCTTTATGACCAAGATGGTTATATTTATAACATATGATGTCGCCCTTTCCCTTTGAAAACCCATGTGGATCTCTATTCTTGATCCAACCATTGTTTCTTGCATGTGTCCAACAATCTACCACTTTATGATCAAAGTTATTGGAAGAGTAGCAATAACCATAAAATGAATGTTGAGACTTGTTCATTTGCGCTTACCTCGGAGGAAATGATCTTGTGAATTTCTCCTTGTTGTCTTTATGAGGAACATTAGTTTTCTGTGGGACATTGTTTTCCTTCCTCTTATTATTCTCATTATTGATTGAGCCTTTTAGAACATTCGTATAGCCTTTTGGCTTTTCCTCATTTCCTTTCTTTTGTTGCTCATTTGAAGATTGATCTTCCTTTGCATCATGACCAAGACTTGTCTTTATGCATGATGACTTTTGCCCATCTAAAATATTGTCCATGGTTTCGGTACTTTTATCAACCTTGAGGCTCTTGTCTGGCTTGGTAGTTGTTTTCTCTAATTCTATCCTCAAGTAAATAATTTCAAACTCAACTTCTCACAATCTTCTTCTTTTATCTTCAATTGACTTCTTACTTCTTCCTAGATCCTCTTTGCTTTTTCAATTTTGACTTTTAGATCTTCGATCATCCTTTCCGCTTTTCCAAGGGCTTGTGACACTTTCTTTATCACGACTAAAAATTTTATACTTACCTTTGCATATGTTGGATTCTTCTTTAGGATTTTTATTAACATCGGCTTCCTTTGCATCCAATTCACTTCTCAAGCTATCACTTGATTCATGCTTTGAATTCTTCATCCCTTTTGATGCCTTAAACATTCCTTCCTGTTTAGATGAATTCTCTTTTTCTAACTCCATGCCTACCTTTTCATCATAATTTTCTTCTTGTAAATCCATCTCAACATTTTCTTCCCCTTTTAACTTTTCCTTTCTTTTACTCACAAGTTTATCTTCCTTTCTAAATGTATCATCATTCTTTGGTTCTATTGCCATGTGTATTCCAAGTGCCACCTCATCATTTTCATTTGGTTTTGTTGGTGCATGTTTATCAACATTTTGCTTGGTATTTCTTTTTCCCTTATTTCCTTTTATTTTTCCCATATGTGCTCTTATGATCCACCTTCCAACAGTTAGACTATTCGTGAGGGAACCCACTCTAATACCAACTGATGAGCACATGGTTATATTGAGAGGGGCAGGTGACTCAATATAATACACACTTTTACTTTATCAGATTCAATCAATTACATCAACCACACATATGTAAGATTTAGCAATTGAGAACACACGATTTACATAGAAACCCTTTACGAAAAAAAACCACAACAAAATATTGCTTATTTATTATAGATTAATCTTCTTCTTCTTCTTGTAGGCTCCAACCTACTAGAGACTCCAATCTTCACTTAACAAAAATACAAGCTCCAACCTATTGGAGGCTTCAACCCCCACACACACTGAGCTCCAACCCAGCAAGAGGCTCCAACCTCTACTTGATAGGCTTCAACCTATTAGGGACTCCAATCTCTACACAAACTAAGCTCCAACCCAGCAAGAGGCTCCAACCTCTATTTGATAGGCTTCAATCTATTAATTCTTCTATGGCTGATATGAACAACTCCATCCAAATCTGATTCAATCTCAAATCTTCTGGAAACATATCATCGGTGACTGATATTTGGAGAAGCATAACCACCTTGCAATTACTGGTTTTTTCCAACAGAAGAAACAAATCGAGACACCGGCACTCAAAAACAGTGAGCTTCCTCTGCTTCCAGATAGTATAACTTTTCCCATTGAACCTCTGTGTACTTTCCAACATGTTACTAGACAAAGATGCCATCCCTCCCGTTTTCCAAAGCACAAAAAACGAGGTAACACTATGATCAGTTGGCAAAACACTAGACAATCAACTAGCACAACTCACGAACTGTAAGATTTTCAGAAAAAACCTTCGAAAACTCTGAAAAAGTTAAGATTTTTTCAGAAAAAACCCTCAAAAAACTTCTAAATTGCAAAAAATTTATCGAAAAAATTTCAAAAAATCTTTAAAAACTTCAAGTGCACGATTTTTTGTTGAAAAAAAAATCGCCCAAAAAACTAGTCTGCAAACCCTAGCAACAACCCACGATTTTTTAGATAGGAAAAAACCGTCCAAAAACTCTTCATAAAACAACACTTAGTAAATTTTTTTAGAAAAAAAATCCAAAAAACACTTTGAAGAATTTTTATTTTTCCTAGAAAAATTTTGTCAAAACTGGCTCAAAAAATTTTCAAGCTGCCATCAAATCTGAAAAATCACTGCTTCAGAAAATCCCGTAACATCCATCCAAAAAGACCCACAAACTCTTCAAAATCCTTCACTAAAAAAAAACTTCGATTTTCAAAAATTTCTTCGATTTTTTTTTTTTTTAAATCGACTAAAACTAATCATGTTCGACCCTGAGCTCTAATACCATGAAAAGATAATTGATATTCATAATTGGATGATTAACAAAAGGAGACGATGGCTCCTTAAAAAGCAATTAACAAGGCGATGTTTCTAAGAAGAAACAATTGTTAACTAAAGCAAAAATCAGAAAGATGCTAAACAACTAAAGCGTAACTAAAGTTACTGAAAACTAACTAAAGCTAAGATGACCATTAATATTACATTTAATATTTTAATAGCTTATACCCGAGGCAAAAAGCCAGGTAGATAGTTGTTTCATTTATGCAAGGTCCCTCAGAAGAAATATTGTAAATTGTAATATTAGTATATTTTGTCTATAGACTATATGCTAGTTTCTAGAATCGGTTTAGATCTCAAGGAGCTTCAACTTATAATTTGAAGAAAAGTTTTAACACTAAAGAGACAAATAAACACTAACACATTCATATTTTCTTATATGTCATAGCTTTCAATATTGACATTCACTCACTTTCTTGTTAAGTTCAATTTTCTACTTGATATGGACATGTGTGTAGAATCTGGTCGCCATTTTAAAATGACTGTATGTGCATTCCTATTTCTTTCTTAGATGTTATAGTTTTCAAACTGTATATAATTAATAATTATTATTCCTTCTTAATAAATAAGGTGCCAAAACCAAGTCCTCTTGGACTCGATACTGAATTCTTAGTATTACTTTACAGCCAATTGGTTTCCCTTTCAATCTAATAAAAAAGCAGATAAGACTTTGAAACTTGAAACATTTATCTACTAAATTTCAAGGAAGCAAGCCACAGAAAATTATGATGCTAATTTCAGGGGCATAAAATGTGTCATTCCATCCTGTCATGTCCTTAATTTTAACTTTGAGTTGAAAATGCAAGGCTTTACCACTATCAAGGAATGACTATCTATCAACATGGAGATACATAACTTTTGTACAATTACAGCATGTACCTTTTTCCTGGTTTCTTCATGCAAAGAAACCTAAGAAGCAAGGAGACTTGCAAATATATTAAACAATATATAGCATGATCTAAAAAGAAATGATCAACTACAATACTCAGATTTGCACAAGCATGCCTCTCGGCCCAACAGTGGGATCATGTACAAGTAAAAAGGACAAATGAAGAAACACTGTTTAACAGACCTTAGAATGTGTATGGCCAATGTTTGGTAGGAGTGCTCTCAGCAGTTGCTCTGACATTTCGCTAAATATCCCATTTGAATGTTCCATAAGCATGACAATTGCCCTGGATGCTCCCTTTTTAATTTCATGAAACTGATCTCCAAGGGATATGTACAGGACCTATTATAGTACTCCAATCAATTTTTCTATACTATGTTCACATTATAAAACCAAGCGACCAAAAGACATCCAAACATCTAAAAAAACTACATTCCCCTCAAATTAATATCACTTACCTGAGTAAGCTCTTGTGCCACAAGTTTGAGAGTGTCTTCTGAGCATCGCTTTATGCACCCGCTGCAAATAAAATTCATCATTTGTAGACGAATCTCTTCTGAACTCTCAATTAGTGGAAGATGACCTGCAGAGGGCACGCCATTAAAAGATAAAGCTTTCCTATCACAGAGTTGTTCTCTAAACAAGGTTTCTAATCTACTAAGCAAAACAGTGAAACAAAGGATAAACCACCCAGGGGCCTGGATAGTAGAAAGAAATGACAATATACAAATCCAAACTCTGACTAAATATAACCCACAGAAACATTGCAAAAAGCTTAAGTAACTAATAGCCTGTAAAAGAATTAAAGACAACTTAAAGGTATAGATGACAAAGCTAAAGGGTCCATGCTAACACATACCCATTCTTTGTGCTATTAATGGTATTACCAATGCCACTGTTTCATCGACCTGAAACAATCCATAAAAGCACCAGATTTGAAAATACAGCAAGCTCAAGATATATGGTATATAGTAGTGACAAATTCACCTTAATAAAGTGGACCTTAAGAGGCACTCAACTATTACAAATAATGTGGGAATCTCTCAACAACAAAAATATTGTCATCCTAACTGAATACACATATGACCAAAATCAAAGATTAAAAAGAGATTACTATCTAGAATAAAATTATCTTAAAGGAAACAGAATAATAATCTGATTTTAGATTCTGGAGTACTTTTTGAATCCTGCTCACAACTCCATTTATAAGGAGAATAGAGAGCTCCCTGCACTTTTCAACACTGTCATTCAGAGCTTTCAAGATATTCTTGAGAATGGTATCATCCCATGCAACCTGCAATGAATAAACAACAAATCATGCAGGATAATAAAATTGATCATATAAATGCTGTTAGTGCAGCTCAATTATATTTGCAACTGAAAGCATAGATATTCTGTAGGAAACCTAGATAGGTTTATAGGCAGACATTGACTACTCTGTTGATATGCTTCTGTTATGTTCAACCACATTGTTTTGTAGAAAATTTATTAGATATGATGAGTTAGTTTATAAATTTTATGCTTAAAGTCCTGATTTCAAGGAGCCCCCAAAAACTTTACAGATTCTTATAAATTATAGTGATTGGCTACAATATGTAATGTCCCCTCTCTAGGCTTAGACATGGGTAATATTTTAATTTAAACACTGAAGTTATAAGTTATATTTAACTTAGTTTTATTTAAAATATTAAAAGTAGAAAGGGAACTTTTTAAGTGGTGCCTAAGGACATAAAGTTTATTTTTCATTTAAAAAAATGAATTTAATGCTTACAGAGGAGGGCGTCCAAATTTGGAGTCATAAGGGAATTAAATTAAAAGAAAAGGTTGGAATTTCAAGAAAGGGGTGCAGGAGTTACGTAAGGAGGATTAAAAGTGTTTTGCACTCATTTTTTAGTAGGGGGTGGAGGATTTTTTGAGAACAGGAAATTAGTGGTTGAACAGAGTTCACCAAATGCTTTGTGAAGACGAAAACCTTCACAGAGGGGCATCGGCTGCGGAAGTGGAAGACGAAAACCTTCACAGAGGAGCATCGGCTGCGGAAGTGGAAGACCTTTCCTGACCGGTTTGTTGACAGTTCCATACAGGGACTGTGCTTGAGCTTATTTGGTGGAGATTCAGTAAAATTTGGGGTTGCAATAAAAGAACAATTTCAAGGATTAACTAATTTGCAGATAATCAGAGTTAAATTTTGGCATGGAGATTTCAGAAAATGCTGTTAATTCTTTGAAGTCATACTATGCTTATTAAGTGGCCGTGCGTTCCAGATTTTATGAGCCGTACATTTTATTACTTGAGAAATCAGAAAGCCATACGATTTAATATTCTACGTGTCGTACCATTAAAAGGGTGGGAAGAAGGAAATGTTTGGAGGCTTTGGCGATTTCCTGAAGATGACATAGAGTTCTCATTAAATATTCAAATTTAATCAAATTGCTGCCACCGTACCTTTTTATGAAGTTGGGTTGTACATGTTATATGTCTAAAGGCCGCACAGATGGGAGACTCAGGGAATACATGTGTGGAATATTAAAGGAAGCTTTTTTAGGAATATGGTGGTTGTGACTTAAAAAACTAGCCGATACTCTAAAAGACAAAGGCATGAGGATTAGCTTCAGCTGAGGCACTAGGAGCAGGTTTAAAAGATTGAATCTTATGTACACTGGTCAAACTTATTCCTGGAGCTGGAATTGAAAGAGGTCTGTAGTGATTTGGAGATCAGAAGTTTACTGTTATCATATACTTTTATTTGATGATTTCAAATAGCCCTTGAATGTTTGTTCGCAATACTTTATTATCTAAAATTATGAAACAATTGTTTGCTGTAATATGTCAAAGTATTTTTATAAATGAGTTTGGCTCCAAGAGCTGCATATTTATCATATATCAGTTTATCAGTCAATCGGAAAAACTACATAAATCAAACCACATCACATAAATTGTTTGACAAAATGCCTGTATGTTAGAGGACAAAAAAAACAAAAAATTGGTTATTGTTTTGGAAAAAATTGTTTTCAGTTTAGGGTGGTTCTTTACAGTGGTATCAGAGCAGAGTATCCTGCCATCTTGGAGGGTTCTATGTGAATGATCAGTTTACAAGTGTTGAAAGGTTGAAATAGATATGGGTGATAGAGAACATAGAGACCACAGGAAACCAAACACAAGAGACATAAATGATCTTGCTAGAGGCCAGCGTGAGTTGCAGCGGAATATAGCTCAAATGTGCACCTTAATACCCAACGTTTTGAGGTAAACAACAACAATGGTGGGAACAATGGACATGACAGAAACAATGGAAATGGGAATGGTTCAGTTAATAACCAAGCTGCAAATCAGCGTACAAGGACTATAACAACCAACTCTAAATCTCTAATGCCTAGTTTTCTTCCAAGGAATAACTTTCAATTTTAAAATGAACTCACACAACAAGAGTTGCAGGATCAGATTTTACAAGATTGGAGGAATTCAGGTGTAGATTTTTGGAGTGAAATGTCTTTCCATGACCACAAGGAACTCAAGGTGAAGTATAGACCACACAAGGGTGGTAGACCTCATTATCGGGATGACTTCTTATCCATGCATGTAACTACTGTTGATGAGATTGTACATGAGGAAAAGAACAAAACAACAGCCTTGATTGCAAGATCAGACCTATCCAATGAGATTGTTGTGACTACCAAGTCCCTTAATAACACTAGTAGAGTAGACGCAAATAATGAAAGTGTTGAGATCACTAATGCACTCTCAGAAAAAGAGCATGTTGCAGGCAGAATATATTTGGAAAACCACAATGAAAGGAGACTTGAAGATGCAGGAGATTGCTGTGCCGAGGCAGAACTCTGGAATGAGGCAGTGATTGCATATGCCAAAGCTAAGTGTGTTGACAAGTGTTTAAATACTTTCACAAAGGAAACTACTTGAAATTGGATTGAAATTAATTCAAGAATTGAAGAAATAAAATGGTAAGTTAAACTGTGGAAGATGTGAGATTTGTCGAGGAGTGAAAATTGAAGTTGAGTGTCTTAGAATATGTGCAACTCAATTTCATCAGAAAAAAGATACCAATTCTATGATGAAAGTTGTGAAAGCTTTTCTTACATTGAACTTGGTTAGATCTTTTCTACGGAATAAGGATTACTTAGATGAACTTCCGTGAATTGAAGTGGCAAATGGGAACTTTGGAAGGGCTGCAGAGGTGGTCGAGATAAAAGGGAATTTGCTACTCCAGGCTGAAATGCTAGAAAAAGCAGAAAAATATGTAAAATTAATTAGAATAATTATATGCAGCAAATTTCTTTGTGGGAAATGAAAAATAAAGGATAGCCGCTGCAGCACTTCCCTGAAAGGAATAAACTTTTAGAGAGAATAAAACAAATAGCTGAACAAAACCTGCATCATGTACCTCGAACCCTTGAATCCCTCAATTGTGAAGCATCAATTCTTCTAAGTCAGTCTCAAAGTCTCTCTAAGTTACAGAACAAATGATCCTTGCACAGCAGACTGGAAATGTCAACTTTGCAGTTCTTTCTCTTCGCAAAGTTCTTGATGTGCACCTTCATTTTGATGTCAAAACAGTTCAGCATGACCCTGGGAGGAGTTTCCTCAAGAGGGATGATAATTCCAAAGTGCTGCTGGAGAATAGATTCTTTTTAACAGCAATGATGTTTCTTTGGAAAGCATGGAATGAGAAACTGTTATCCTCAGTAGACTTACTTTCTAAACTAGAAAAGCAACGGGAAAGAAAAGAAGATAGAATCTATATTGAATTTGCTTTGGAATATTTTTGAACCAGAGTAAACAGAAATAATAGATTCTGCACTGTGTTTGATAGTGAAGCAGTTTGGCTTAAGGGTGGCAAGATTGAATTGCTGCAGAGATGAGGAAAATGTGCACATATTAGTATCCAGAATGTTTTTTGGCATGCAAGAGAGTTTCTTTTGATGTATCTGTTTTCTGTTGGAGTCCAGGTTGTCAAAAAACTACAAGAGATCTGTAAAATCAGCATTGCATCCTTACTGCTGAAGGCACACTGATACTTCAAATTTATCAAGTTACAAAAGCTTTGGAAGATAAGCTATTAGCTGAGTTTGGACAGGTAACATGGGTGATTGAGATTGGAAACCTTGAAGAATGTTTCTTTGAGATCTTTTTCCCTTTAAATGTTTCTTTGAGATCTTTTTCCCTTTAAAGAAACGCAATGAAAATGGGAAGAAATTTATCTCCCTGCGTGAGAATCCAACAAGCAGTTTGATTCTCCAAGACATAACTGTCAATATAATAAACAAAATGCATTTACAGCTTGTCACTTGGAGTGTAATATATACTCTAAGAAGGCCTAGTGCTGATCACACCAAGAAGGTCCTGGCTATGATTGTCCTGTTCCAGTATTTTCCGAGATTATTTTTAATCTTCCCTTTAACATCCGAAATTGTTAGAGAATTGTTACCAAGACTATTTGGGCTGGAGCTGCATACAATTATTTGCTTTACATGCTAGCTAGCCATGTTTTAGGTGCTTCTTGGTATCTGCTGGCTGTTGAACGTCAAAACACATGTTAGCGGAGCGAGTACAAGCATGACATTACATTAATGTGTCAGCTTGACTTAGTATATTGTGAAAGTTTGAGTGATGGTTTGAGTTCTGTTCGTGAAAAGTGGATGAAAACTACACAAGTAATAAATACTTGTGATACAAATAATTCAAAAATCACTTTTAACTTTGGCATTTATGGAAATGCTTGGCAATTTGGGACTGTCTCTACAAGATTTCTTGAAAAGTATTCCTTTTGTTTCTGGTGGGAATCAAGAAATCTGAGTTCAATGGGGCAAAATCTTGTAACCAGCATTTATATCTGGGAGAACTCATTTGAAATCATTATTTACATTGTTGGTTTGGTATTATTTGCACATCTGATTGGAAATATGCAGACCTACTTGCAGTCTCTAACAGTTAGGCTTGAAAGGTTTTATCATCACATATATGATATAATTTGGCAGCTATTAGTAACTTCAAAACCAAAAACATTAACATGCATGAAAACTTTCAAGATTGACAGCAGAATTTATTTCCCAGAGATGGCAAAACATTTGATTATTATGTTTGCTTGATGGGTGTAAAAAGCATAGATTTATATCAGAATGTTATGGTTATGCTGTCAGCTATTTTCCAAGATGGATATATCAGAAAGAACCTGCCTTCTCAATTTGAAGGAAAGCTGCATAAATTTTTATCAAATTACAATTCAAGCAGATTGTTTGTCCAGTTGCCCAGGATCGTGTAGGCAGTTGGATTACAAAGATGGACCTTACTGAGATGCATTGGCAGGAGATCTTTCACAATATAGATTTCAGTCCTTACAGGTATTTCAGTTTGGGTTTTGAGGGTGGTTACGTTTTTGGATTATAGGAGAGGAGAGTGCAGATTGGGCACGATGGATTCTCAATAATAATCAGTGGCACAGCATCAGCATGGTGGATTTTTTCTGAGATTGAAATGGGACCCTAGGATCACATTTGGTTACAATCCAGTTCAGTTAGGTGATTCTGATGTTGTGCAAGCATTGCTTGAGAACAAGCAATCTTTGGGGAGGGAGGACTGTAATGTCCCCTCTCTAGGCTAAGCCATGGGTAATATTAATTTAAACGTTGAAATTATAAGTTAAATTAATATTTAACTTAGCATTTATTTAAAATATTAAAAGTAGAAAGGGAACTTTTTAAGTGGTGTCTAAGGGCATAAAGTTTATTTTTCTGTAAAAAAGTGAATTTAATGCTTACTAAGGAGGCCATCCAAAATTGGAGTCATAAGGGAATTGAATTATAATAAAAGGTTGGAATTTCAAGAAAGGGGTGCAAAAGTTACAGAAGGAGGATTAAAAGTGTTTTGAGCCCATTTTTTAGTAGGGGGCAGAGGTTTTTTTGAGAACAGGAAATTACTAGTTGAACAAAGTTCACCAAATGCTTTGTGAAGACGAAAACCTTCACAGAGGACATTGGCTGTGGAAGTGGAAGATCTTTCCTAGCCAGTTTGCTAACAGTTCCATATAGGGATTGTGCTTGAGCCTATTTGGTGGAGATTCAATAAAATTCAGGGTTTGAATAAAAGAACAATTTCAAGGATTAATTAATTCGCAGATACTCAGAGTTAAATTTTGGTATTGAGATTTCAAAAAATGCAGTTAATTCTTTGAAGTTGTACTATGCTCATTAAGTGGTCATACATTCCAGATTTTATAAGCCGTACATTTCATTACTTGAGAAAGTTGTATGGTTTAATATTCTAAGCATTGTACCATTAAAAGGGTGGGAAGAAGGAAATGTTTGGAGGCTTTGGCGATTTCCTGAAGGTGACGTAGAGTTCCGATTTTAGGATGATGAAGATTTTAAATATTCAAATTTAATTAACTTGCTGCCACCGTACCTTTTTATGAAGTTGGGTTGTACAAGTTATATGTTTAAAGGCTGCATTGATGGGAGACTCAGAGAATACATGTGTGGCATATTAAAGGACGCTTTTTCAGGAATATGGTGGTTGTGACTTAAAAAAACTAGCCAATGTTTACTCACTAGGATAGATTCAACATACTATGAGAGCAAACGGAAATGTAACTTTACAAAACATGGAACAAGTACAGAACATTCATGAACGCATATTGCACAAACAATAGTACTTCATTTATTGATGCAAAGGAACCAAGTATAATCATCTGTACTAGAACATAATATCAGAATGTAACATACTATAGCACAATGCCATAGTCACTATCATAACATGTCCCGACTAATATGAACCAAGTACATATAGTCGCTGGTCACTGGTGATGGTTGAGAAACCAACCATCGCAACTCTTCACTACAACTAATCCCATTAGTCGGGGACTTAACTTCCCGAAACAACATATAACAAAAACTATATGAATTATTTGCTGCTAACTATAGTTTTACTTGCAAAACTTGGCCGACTAATTACACTCTCGGCTGACTACATCATCCCCCCCACAAAAATAGGTCTTCCAAAGGACAAAAAACAAAAATCGGGAATAGAAAGGGAAATTAAGAAGAGGGAGGGTGAGAAGATGCCCCTGGGTGTACAAATGATGTAGGGGTTGTCGTGGCTGACTGCTGCTATTGGAGGCATTGAAGCTTCTGATTCGCGGCCAACTGCCTCTCACGTGCGAGCTTCACCATCTAGACCGCCTTGGTGAGTTTAGCCTTTGCCTTCTCAAGCTCCTATCTACTACTAGCCAGCTCCTTGTCCTTCTTGGCTGAGAGGCGTTGTGCCTCGGCTATCTGTGTGCCCTTTTCTGCCAATAATTTGTCCCTCTCCCCCAACTGGCCATCTCTCTCAACCAACACTCGGTCCTTCTCCACCAACTTCTCCTCAAGAGCGACAATTCTCATTCACTCGACAGCCATCACCTGAGCCAACTGCTCCTAGGACTTGCGGATCTGCTCCGCCAACTCTGCCCTACTGCTGGCCGCCTGGGCTAAGGCTCTCTCCCTGGTCTCCATGTCTTCCTCCATGGCAAGTGTCTAGCGACACCATCGTAGAAAAATATCTTTGTAACTGTGCTCCATGTTGTGAAGTGTTGTGAGTATACGCCCATGTCTGCCTATTGTTGGAGGTCGAGTTGGTTGCCAGTTAGCTAACATCTCCCTGGTCTCTACACCTGGCCATCCCTTCGATGTCAGGTATCAAAAAAACTCCCCCTCACGCCCATGTTACATAAATGCCAAAATCCTCTCGGCCTCCTGTGCCACCAAAGGATCCAACCCTACAATCAGCTGCTAGTCGACCTCTCCCACCTACTACATGTACCTCCCCATCCCCTGCAACTATGTCAAGTACCTATGCACCAAGCCGAGGGGGTCATGAGGGTCTAGAGAGGTCATCTGGAAGGGTCCCTCTGACTCATCCGCGCTCAACTCTGCCTCCCCTTGATGTGTCTGTCTACGTCTCCAGGCTGGTCCGGCTAGTTGTGATGGTGAGGAGGGTGGCTATGTGATCCATGCCACTAGCCATGCGACTCAGTGGCCCAACATTGAAGGTGTTGAGACTGCGAGGATAATTTGGCCAAACTGTGATTGCGGTCGTGTGCCCTCTGGATGCCCACTTGGTTGCGTGCTCAATTGAGGCTGCATGCTCAATTGTGGTTGCTATGTACTCTCTAGTGTATTTGGCTGAGCACTCTACTGGGAGGGTTGCTCCTGATGAGCATCCTTTGTCGTAGGCTCCTATGTTGCCTCTTGAGTGATCCATAGCGATGGCGGAGGGATGCCTGCTAGTGCACCCATCTCTCCCAACCAGGCATCCAATGCCTCGTCCCCCTCGATCCCTTCACCCTCTACTACCGTTGTTGCATGTGTTGGTGGTGGTGCAACTGGTACCTGTGCTATCGGCGATGTAGGTATAGGTATCACTGGTTGTGGCTCCTCTAGCAGCTCTACTATTATTGCCTCCTCTACCTACTCAAAACCCGCATCCCCTACCAAGGAGACCTCTGTACTCATGTCCTCGTCCTCATTTGAAGACAAGTCTATCGCCTCCTCTACACTTGGTGTGTCACCGTCTCCACTCTTGTCATCCCCACTCAACCTGGGGGCTAAGGTATCCACTTGCCTTCTCCTCTTAGGTGGCGATAATGAGTGCAACACCTCTTCTCCAACATTTTGTATGCCAAGGTTTGCCCAATAAAATATGGTGGACCAACCATCCTCTATCTGCACGATCAGCTAAAACTTACCCTAGTTGTTGGGTGGCACCTAGGTGAAGATAGCATCCAATAGCAATCCTATGGTGTGTTGGGTCATGTAGAATGCCTTATGTCTGAGGCACATGAACTCTTGGATACGTTCTAACAACCCCATGGCCTAGTTGTACACTTTTCCTGTATGTAATCTGATCATGAGACCGATCATCCATACTACTATATCAGAGGCCCAACTCGCCCCCGTGAGTCTACTCTTGATGAGGTCAACCAAACACTTCCACTTGGCATTGCCGAGAAAACTCTTTCACAAACCCCTGTTGCCCGTGCTCCATATGTTGTTCCATTCTTGTTGTGTGAGGTTTGACCTACATACCCTCGCCACCAAGTTCTCCTTCATCTACCTAGACATTTTCCTCAAGGGCTTTGCAGTCAAAGCCCCTTGGTAGGGAACCCCAAACACTTGTGTGAATTCGGGAGCCCCATATGATATACTCACCGGACAACCTCTATAATTTATGACTAGCATGTGACTGTGTCGATCATAATGTATGAGCATCTGCATCAAATAAGGCTCGAACTCCTGTGCATTGAAGAATGGCATTTGCGCCACCTTATCCACCTAAGCAATCTTCATTGCCTTCATTATATGATCATTTGATGCTAAGAGCCACCAAGAACAACATTTTGTGTCGCTCAAGCTCTCCCAGGTGATGTTATCTGACGTATTTATATCGTCATTTACTCTTGCCATACTCCTTGCTACCTTCAGTCAAATTATTTGAAACTTCTTGCCTCTGCTACTACTAGCGGCCATATTCTCTTGGCAAAGATAATTAATTTTTGGTACTAGTAGTCTTGGATTATAAAAGACCGTTACAATAACTATCGCTAATCTGTCTTACTAACTTCCTTTTGAATTGTTTTGGCGATTTCCCCTTGTGTCCTACCAACTTGCCAAAGAGTTGTACACGATTTATCTTTATTCTGAGAGCAGAGTTATTCCTCTCTTGTATGGCAAATGTCTGTATAGTAGTCTTATTTCCTTGCACACCAACTCTTTGTCACTCAATTTGTACACCGTACACTGGACAGACTTGTGTCTTTGCACATCTTCGACTCTCCTTTGTCGTACACCATACGGTTTCACCCTTTTGTGCAATGGAAACACAATACCGTACGGTTTTCCTTTGGAGTTTCTCTCATACGATATCCTTCTACCTTATGATTTCCTTGCCCTTGAGTTGTCATACGAGGTTTTCAACAACTTCGTGTACAATGACCTCAACTTCTCGTGCAGTCTTCCTTTGCTACAATTTCTCCTGTACGATGGTACTTTTGCCCTTCTGGTGTACGATTTCAAGTCTTTTGTTCTTCTCCACTCGCCAATTTGTGTGCCCTTTATCCTTAATACTTTGATCTATCTTCTCCTTGTTGTGTACGAAAATGCCTTGAGAGAGTCGTACGATTTGATTATCAACCCGTACAATTTTGTATCGTATGCTTCATGTGCTATCTCTCTCTTCTTTGGCATAGGTGACTTTTATCTTGCCTTGTCGTTCAATTCCTCCTTTTGACCATGCAATGATGTATGCGGGGTTTTTCTTGAGCCCATATGATTTATTTCGCTGATGTCTAGATTGGCCTTTGTCACTTTGCCATACGAACTTTAATTTCATGGTGTTTCTCCTTTTTATATTTCGCACTTTTAGTTTTAATACTTTTGGGCTTTTTAATTTTATTTTTCCATGCCTTTTATTTTTTCCTTTTCTCCGGCTCTTTTTTCTCTTTCTTCACTTATAATTTTCTCCTTGTATTTTCTTTTTCTAATTTTTATTCTCTTCCTTCCTTTTATTTTTTGAATTTTTAAATTTCTCTTTTATTTTTCCCATTTGTCTCATCTTTTTTGTTTTCCAACTCCATTTTCATTTTTTCATTTTTTCTATTTTTTGACTTCTTTTTAATTTTTTTACTTTTCAACATTTTGTTTTTTTCTTCTTGTCCTTCATTTTTTCTCAATCCTCTGATTTCATCACCTTTTTGAACTCTTAACTCCGACACGTAATGCCATTTGCACGTGAATGGAGGTCATTTATAGCATTCCTCTTCACAACAAGTACCCATAAATTTCAAATCAAATAATTTATCTACTAAAGGAGCAGGTCCTATACCTTTGAAGTTCTCGTCGACGTACTATTCGCCGTACTGTTGGTACCATGTAACATTCTCTCCATCCATGGTTGGTGGTTCGATTGGGTTTGGTACAACTCGCCATAGTTCATCCGTCATCACCACCTTCGACGTCTTCATTTTATTTTCCTTCATATATTTTATTAAATGATCGCTGTATCCATCAACAGTAGAAACGAGGGTGTCTTATATCATTAAGATTGTTTCGAGGCACGGTCCAACCCCTTCTACATATGCATTCCATTCCTTGTCGTCCCACCATTCTTCGTCACTTTCACTTTGTTCTCACTCCCTCCTTTCTTTTGCAGCCTACTCTTCCTTTTCTCCATGGGCTTCCTCATCTAGCTCTTTGGCTAGGTATCCCTTCCTTATGCCCTTGTATTGGGCCTGGTATTTCCAGTGACCCCACACTTGTCGCCAAAGAGTGGGTTTCCCAAACAAAGCATTTGTCAAATGTCCGTGTAACCAAGGCACAACAATGCCTTCTACTCTTTTTCTTGCAATTCTTTCCTCCATGAACTTTTCTTCGATGGGTGCAGCCCAATCTTCCTCTGCAACATATTGGCTACCGCCTATACCCCAATCTTGTTCTTTTGTGGTTTCATCCCTTTGTATAGGCCAATCCTCCTTTGTTGTGTATCCGAGCATGTTGATTTGCACTGGTTCTTCCCTTTTGTCCTTGTATGGTTTGAGCTTTGACCCGCTGATGGCATCTGGTAGCAGCGTTCCGTCTAAATTTTCCAACTTTACTGCTCCATTATCATAGACTTCTCTGATTTTAAAGGCTCCTAACCACCAAACTTTAAACTTCCTAGGCTTAATCTCCTTGCAACCGTTATACTTCAAAACTAACTGGCCTTGTCGGAAATTCATCCGCCGAAGATGTTTATCGTGCCAAAATTTCCTTCTCTTCTACATCGCTTTTGTTGCCCATTATGCCATCACTCTTCATTCGTCAAGCTTGTTGAGCTGGAATAACCGCTCCTTCAAGCTCTCCATGTCGCCCAGTCTGTTCTCAACCGCTATCCTTAGGCTCGACACCATGTACTCTATTGGCATTATTGCCTCTTGGCTGTACATCAACTGGACCGATGTATGTCCGATTGTGACCTTGTACATCGTGCGATATGCCCATAGTACGGCAGGTAATCTCTCCTCCCAGTTAGCATTTTCCATGTCGCATGACTTGTGAATGATGGACACTAGTTCTTTGTTTGTAGACTCTGCTTGGTCGTTGGCTCTCAGGTAGTATGGACTTGACAGGTTGTGGAATATCCCGAACTCTATCATCATCAACCATATGACATGGTTGACAAAATGCCCTTATCGAACACTAGTGATTTGGATTGGAATGTTGTACCGTGTCACTATCAGTTCATAGATGAATCTTGTCGTACTCTGTGCGGTGTTGTCCGCTAATGCTCAAGCCTTGACCCACTTCGTCAAGTACTCAGTGGCCACAACTATGTATTGGCACCGATGCAACTGGTTCACTTTCAACGGCCCAATGAAGAGTCCCCAACGTTCAAATAGCTCCTGGGGTTGGGACGAAAACAATGGCATATAGTCTCGCTTGAGAGGTTTCCCCACTCTCTGGCACGTGTCACATCCTGTCACCCACTCTCGAGCGTTTGTGTGTACCGTCGGCCACCACAAACTTGCCAAGAGAACCTTTCATGTCGTGGCGTCCGATCCCATGTGTCCTCGGGCTAGACCTTCATGTGCCTCTTTTAGTATGCCCGAAATCTCTTCCTCCATCACACATCACCTCAATATTTGATCCGGGCCCATCTTATATAGTAGCCCATTGATAAGCTAGAAAGTTTTTCTTTTTAGTACGATTTTTCTTCGTTCAACGGGCGACATCTCCTTCAAAAATTTTGAAGTCGACAGGTACTCTCCAATCTTCTCGTACCATAGAGGAAGTGCTACAATCTAGAACAAATGAGCGTCTAGAAAGTCTTTGTTTACTCCACCTTCAACAAGTTCGCCAAACCGGATTCTCGACAACTGGTCGGCGATCACATGGCTCATTCCTGGACATACAATGATTGTGAATGTGAATTCTTGCACTAACAACAACCATTGACTTACTCTCCCTTGTATAATAGGTTTGTTCACCAAGTGCATTAGGGCCTGGTGGTCCACAAGGAACGTGAACGGTGTCACTAAGAGGTAATGTCTAAACTTTTGTACCGTGTACAACATTTCAAGGGCTTCTCTTTTTGTCGTACTATAGTTCTTTTCCGCCTTTGACAATAGATGACTAGCAAAGAATACCAGATGATCTAGTCCTTGTACACCCACTTGCGCCAATGTCGCTCCGATTGCCTAATTGGATGCATCCACATGTACATGAAACTCCTTGTTCCAATCAAGGTACGCAAATATTGGTGAACTAATCAATCGTACCTTCAACTCATTGAATGCCTTCTCTTGCTCGTCCCCCCACACAAACGGTTGTCCTTTCCTTTTGAGTATGTCGAGTGGGTATGAGATCTGGGCAAAGTTCTTGATGAACCTACAGTAGTATCCCACGTGTTAGGAAGGCTTTCACACCAGTCACATTCTGTGAGGCCTCCATCTGTACGATGACACTTATCTTGTCTGAGTTCGTCTTCAATCCAGCTTTACAGACAATGTGTCCCAACAACTTTCCTTGCGGTACCATGAATCGGCACTTCTTCGGATTCAATGCTAGGCGAGCTGCCCTACACCTCTCCATACATTCTCCGACTGCTTTCAGATGCTTCTCCTTGTCACTATAAATTGACCAATGATCTAAAAATGCCTTGAAGTTGCCAACCAACATCTTGTCAAAAATGTGTAAAATTATTCTTTGAAAAGTGGTCGGCACATTACATAACCTAAACGGCATTCAATTGTATGCGTACACTCCATCTTCGACCATGAACATTGTCTTCATTTGTCTTCTTCAGCAATGCTTATTTGGTTATATCCAGAAAACCCGTCCATGAACAAGTACATCTAATGTTCGGCTACTTCCAAGATTGTGTCGGTGAAGGGGATTGGAAACGGGTCTTTGATTGTTACTGCATTTAGGCACCAAAAGTCCACACATATCCGGATTTGTTCGGATTCCTTCTACAAAGATATGACAATCGGTGACACCCAATCGCTAACTTCCACATTGAATATGATGCTCACTTCCGACATCCTCTCAATCTCGCCTTGTACCTTGGCAGTGTAATTCTTGTTCATTCTGTAGAGTCTCTTCTGTATGAGTTGTGCTCCTGGTACAAGAGGGATCCTATGTATGCACAATTCTGGTGGTACACCTTTCAGATCTTTGTACATCCAAGCGAAGGCATCTTTGTACTCCGTGAAAATCTTGAACGCCGCTGCCTTCAGTACAAGATCCCAGTCATCATCGACGAGGATTGTCTTAGGCTTGTCTTCCTCTCCGAGATTCACCTTCCTTAATGTTGGTTCCTCATACTTGATCAATTTGTCACGTTCAAATTTGTGGGTTGGTGTATCATCCAGTTCTGCTACCCCTTCCTTGTATTCTCTGTACTTTGGTGGAAATGTATGGCTGGTCATACCCTTGTCTTCTTCTTCTTCTTCTTCTTCTTCTTCTTCTTCTTCTTTGCAGCATGTTGCATTCCAGGTGGAACACCTCATAATTCTCCATTTACCAATGAAATAGGTCATTCAACGAGCTTGTCTCATCCTCCGAGCAACTCTCGAGTTCAATTATGCCTAGATCGTTCGACTCCATAGCCTTCCTTCCTTCATCCATATCTGACTCTCCCCCATCGGAATCTGATCCGAAGGATGCCAATTCTTCATTCACGGCTTGGTTCTTCAAGTCGATGACGTACTTCCTCCCATTGCTCTCGATCAAGAGTGTGTTTCGTTTCCAGTTGTGACTTGCTTTAGCAGCAATAAGCCATCCTCTCCCGAGCAATGCGTCGTACGCCTTCTCCAACAGGATGACAACAAAGTTCAACAAGAATTATTATGTGTCGATCAGTACTTTAAGTGCCATCAGTGTATCGAGAGGTTTAATGCCATGTTGATTTGTGCCTACCAAGTGAAATGTTGGGGGCCAGAGAGTTGGCTTCCCCAAACACTTCTAGGTTTCTTCTCATAATACGTTCACTCCAAAGCCTCCATTGACGACGGTGTTGGAGAGTTTCCTCCCCATGATCTCCATCTGTACGATGGCAAGCTTCCTCTTGACATTCATTGGTAGTAGCATCGGGTCCATGGCCTCTCCTGCCAACTGTGTCGTACTCTTGGTTGGACCCTCCTAATAGTTTTTGTCGTCTTCGACAACATTAGTAAGTGCTACTCTCAATTGGGGCATTGTTTGGAGAAGGTCTGTTACCTTGATAGGTATTGTAATGTGAAGCACCTATCGTACGATGTTCTTCTCAAACTCCGACTGCAACGCCATACTAGTCACCTTGGAGGTTCTTCATTCCTTGGCCATTGCCTCTTCCACTTCCACTCTAGCCCCTTTTGAGTCTTTCATTCTCCGTACGAGGGTCTGGATAGGTAGCTTTCTTCGTTTGTGCTCTTGTCATTGTCAAGACCTCCTCGTCCGCTACCTCCGACATATTTATGCCTTCCTACTTCGAGCAATCGATATCTTCGTGATCACTTGGTCCACACCACTTACAAAGTCTTCCTCTTGTACCTTGATTGTTTTGTCATTCCCTGGCGAAGTGACCCCATTCATTGCACTTTCGGCATTGTATCATGGGTCTACCCTTGTTGTCGTACCGAATCTTGCTTCTCAATGTACTATTATTGCTTCTTCGGTTGTTGCGGTAACCTCCAAGGGAGGCATTATTGTTCGAAGGCTTTGATGGTGTGGTCGGTGGAGTTGATTGCTCCCCTTGTGCAAAGAATACTTGTGAACTTCTCGCCTTTAGATTGTACAGGCACTCCTTGATGGAGTGTCCCATAACCTAGCAAATGTCACAGAACAATTTCTTCAAGCAATTTGCCTTGGTATGACCTTTTCTTTTGCATTTGGTACACCATAATTCCTTGGACTCCTTCGAACTCTCCTTGTCGACCTTCAACTCCTTTATCATCCTCATCATATTTCATCGGAGAGCTTGTACGGTTTTTGATTCATCTTCATTGCTATGCTCCGTACTTTCATTGTCATCTATTTTCTTCTTCCCTCGAGACGATGTCTTGCTCTCACTCTCGATGTCCATTGCACAATTGTAGGCTTCGGCGTACAAGGATGGAGGTACCACCTTCATTTTCTTTCATAGAGAGCAGTAGCCCTTCGATGAACCACTGTTTCTTCAATCCGTCTATCGGTTGTGTCTCTAGTTTCACTAGCAACTCCTTGAGCCTACGATTATAGGCTTGTATGTTCTCATGCTTTCCTTGCTTCGTGTAATATATTTCTGCCACAATTTCATTGTCGTCCCTAAGAAGTTTAAACTCATCTTCAAATGCTCTCTTGAGTAATCGCCATGAGACTTTATGTGTTGCTTCAAATTTCATGTACCAATCTATAGCTATGCCTCTCAACATCGCTGGGAACGCTCGTAGCCAGTAATCCACATCGTCCTACACATTCACTATCCATATCGTCTCACACGTTTTGCAATGATGTTCAGGATCCTCTGAACCATTCCTCATGAACTTTGGCAGCTTCTACCTCTTAACTAGTGGAGTCACCATGTTTCTTCCTCGATGCCCTCCTTGTGTGTTGGACCTGATTGGACTATTTCTCCCCTGACATTCCAATGCCTCTCTTGCACTCTCAACCACGTATGGGTCAGCAACACATCCCCCCTCAACGTCCTCTGCACCTTGAGTCTCCTAGGGTTCGTTCCGGTACTCCCTCCGTCCGAGGGTCTTTGGCTCAGATCCTCCAATTCTCAATTCTTCGTCGTCTGATATGGACACCTCTCGAATACGAGTTATACTGTTTTCAAGTTCTTTTAATAGTTCATTTTCATCATTTTCAAATTTTTCTTTATCTGCTACAGACGATGTCCGGAAAGTTCCTTCATCGGTTTCCTCGACAAGGTTTCGATGTAATTTAGCAATGGATTGGTTTATTTCATTAAGGTCTTCATTCATTTCTTCAACAATTTGTTTCAGTCTTCTCCGTCTGGTTTCTTGTTCCTTTAATCTAAGTGATCTTTGTACTCTTTTCTCAGGTGTTTCTTGCCCACTTGTTACTTGAATTTTGTCCTTATTGGGTTGTACGAGCATTAATTGTTGGTCGTATGATCATTAGTTGCCAAGAGTACACCTTCAACTAGTGTCACGTTCCACCTCCTCCCGTTCGCTTCTTTCCTCATATTGTTGTAGTATTTGTTCTCTTCAACATTCTTGGTCACTATCTGCCCAAAGATCTTGCAATATGATGTAGTGACATGCCAACAACCTTGGCAATCGATTGAGGAGATGGTCGACCTTTGGGTTGGCGTGCAGTCTGTCCCAGATGATCGACTGAGGGATGTCTCGCCTGAGAGCCTCCCTTCGTACATGATCCCTCAACGAGATATCCCATAGGTTGACAAGGTCCTATGTCAATTCGTCTTCTCTTTCCTCGTTTGCTTGTACCGGTCCTTCGGTCGACTGACCCATCATGACGCCATTCTCCCGTCGGGTGATTTTCCCAAGTTCACTTCGGCAACGGCACCAAATGCTTACTCACTGGAATAGATTCAACATATTACGAGAGTAAACGGAAATGTAACTTTACAGAACATGGAACAAGTACAGAACATTCATGAACACATATTGCACAGACAATAGTACTTCATTTATTGATGCAAAGGAACCAAGTACAATCATCCGTACTAGATCATAATATCAGAATGTAACATACTGTAGCACAATGTCATAGTCACTATCATAACATGTCCCGACTATAATGACCCAAGTACATATAGTCGCTGGTGGTGGTTGAGAAACCAACCGTCGTGACTCTTCATTACAACTAATCCTATTAGTCGGGGACTTAACTTCCAAAAACAACATATAACAAAAAGTATATGAATTATTTGCTGCTAACTATAGTTTTATTCACCTACAAAACTATAACAAAAAGTATATGAATTATTTGCTGCTAACTATAGTTTTATTCACTTACAAAACTTGGCCGACTAATTACACTCTCAGCCGACTACAGCCGATACTCTAAAAGACAAAGGCATTGAATCAAACTTTGATAGTTGTAGTGATGTGGTCAAGGCTGAAGGAAGCGTGGAAAGCTTAGCTTCATTTCTTAGGACTGCTGCCTCTCTTTCCACTAGCCGCCGCTTCATTCTATGACTCCAAATGTTAGTGTGATAAAGTTCATGTGAAAACTATAAGGCTGCAGGTTTCTTGGAAGGGGCGTATCAATGGTGGATGAGTTATATCTGCACAAGGATTATATTTGGAAGGTGTTCCAGGCGTCAACTTCCTAATTGTTGGACGAAGGAGTTCAGTTGGGAAGAACATTATATGGCTGGCATGAGGATTAGCTTCAGCTGAGGCATTAGGAGCAGGTTTAAAAGATTGAAGCTTATGTACACTGGTCAAACTTATTCCTGGAGCTGGAATTGAAACAATTTTTTGCTGTAATATCTCAAAGTATTTTTTATAAACGAGTTTGGCTCCAAGAGCTGCATATTTATCATATATCATTTTATCAGTCAATCGGAAAACTTACATAAATCAAACCAACATCACATAAGTGTTTGACAGAATGTCTGTATGTTAGAGGACAAAAAAACAAAAAATTGGTTATTGTTTTGGAAAAAATTGTTTTCAGTTTAGGGAGGTTCTTTACACAATAGCAGATACTTGTAATTACAGTTATATTCAGTTTATCATCACAATTTGTGCTACATATCACTGACAATTGTATAATATTAAGATGACTTCATTATCAGTGGACTTAATACAGAACATAATCACATCAAAGCAATCACAAGACTCTTTGCAAGTGGCTCTATTAAAACAATTACAGACAACTCTTTGCAAGTTATAGTGAGCTTTTTTCCGACTGCAAAGTTAAAATTTTATTCAAAAAGACAGAACAGATCTGCAACAACCATTACATAACTATTTAAGGCAAATAACTAACAGAAGATAGAACTCAATAACTCAAAAGACACTGAGACAAGCCTCTCTTATTCCAAGAACCAGTAAAACTACTCAAGATCATTAATAAACTTGACAAAGCCGCAACTGAGAAGAGCTCTATCATATACTGCATGGACCGAGTTTGGCTCAGATCAAAGAATTCCTAAGTTAGCTCGCATAAAATTCTTAAGGATACTTTCAAGAATGGCATCACTTCTAAAGAGATTGTTGATTTTAATGTATTGTGCTTGAACCAATAAGCTAATTCTTTCACATGAGAATGAGGATAAAGAATTTGAGGAAAAAGACCTGCCGCACTGCCAAACCATGAGAGAGAGAAGGAAACAGCACCGTGGATTTCTCCCTTAATCTTTTACAAGTCAACATGGGATAGTTGTATCATTGTTCCAGTTATCTTCCATAGCCAACATTTTATGAAATCCTCAATATGGCTGACTCGGGATACTGCCTGTCAAACCACTGTTACAGTATATAACAAAAGAGACCATATAAACCAGCAACATCCGAAGGAGACCAAACAGCAGAGGAGAAAACGATTACAGGAGGTTAAGCAACAAAGCTCCTTCTTGTGGTCACTCTGACATAAAGGGCACAAGAATAGACCATAGCAGGAGACTGCCCATCACTCTCAAGACCAAAAGGAGAACCCAAACTCCATATGCATGGGAATTTGTTGATAGAGGAGGGAGATTTAAATTCAACCTAGTTGCTGTTGGATCATCCACAACAAAGGAATCAGTCTCATGTTTATTATCTCCTCATCCATTTTTGTGCTCCTCTTCCTATATTCCATAGGAATTTTGACTTATGAAGAGTTCAGGCAGTCACAAGAAAAATCCTCAGTGGTTATGAATATAATACAAACTTTTACTTTTCCAAACTCAATCAATGACATCAACTACACATATGCAAGATCTAGCAATTAAGAACACAATGAGAACACACGATTTACATGGAAACCCTTTCGAGAAAAAAACCACGGCAATATATTGCTTATATATTATAGATTAATTCTTCATCATCTTCTTGGAGGCTCCAACCTACTAGAGACTCCAATCTCTACTTGACAGAAATATAGGCTCCAACCTATTGGAAGCTCCAACCCAGCAAGAGACTCCAACCTCTATTTGATATAGTATACTTCTTCACAAAATTGGTTAGAACTCACACAATATCCTTCTTCCAAATCCGATCATAATCCACACAATAAGCTTCTCTCACAAGCCTGATTACTATTTCTGATTCTGTATGATTTAAGTCTTTTCTTTTCAAATCAGGTTCACACACACAAAAACTGATCTAACTCATGCACAACTTCTTTACATAACATTGATCATAACCATGGCATTATTTTCACATAATTATCTGCCTTACCATCTGCTCAAATTCACTTAACAATCTGCTCTTACTTTTCACATATATTCATTATACATATTTGTGTTTACCCTTCATACATGGGCAGCATCTCTTCTTAATATAGACCTAAATTGCTTTTCATTTTCTGCCCCTTTATCTCTTTTCAATCTGTTCTTTTACACACAAATATATCATTAAAATTCTTTACATATATTCTGATATAAATCTGAATTACACTTCATATTATCTTTTAGATCTGCTTGAATACTTTTTTGACTTACATTATTTCTTTTTCAATTTTATATCTTTATCTTCATATGAAAAGATGCATCTTTTAGAAGAGAGATGTCCTTCTAAAAGGATATGTCCTTTTGTCAAAACTAATTCCCAAATCTCTAATCAAGCGTTGCCTTTTAACATTTGCTTTCTTTTATATTAACTGTTTTTGTTTACTTTAATCACAAACCTTTTGTCCTTAATGAGTCACTGCCTTTTTATCCTTATTAACATGATCACAGCCCCTTCATTAATCACAATAACTGTCTTCACAAATACAATAGCTGATCTTCTATAATTCAAATCGTTGCTCTCTATCCTTAACCATCCGCTGCTCATAATGAAGGAATCACTGCATTATATTAATCTCTTTCAAATTTCTTTATTGCTGCTCTTCCTTAAACTCTTTTATAGAATATATTTGCCGCTCTTCAAAGGAAAATCACTTCACGCATATTAATTTCATTTTAACTTATCCTTACTTTATTCCAGCGTATATATATGATTATCTTTGAATGTAAAGTGACGGAGTCGGCCAGCTTTTATAGTCTTTTGATTGGAGTTTATTTATTCTAATGAGCGCCTTAAGGAGAAGCCAGCCAACATAGTAATTGATACCAAAGTAGATAGAGAGGTCAGCTAGAATGAGTATGATGATGTATGGCAATGAATCCTTGAATGAACTCCTCACTGACATCAATGACTTTAATCTTCCAAAGGGAAATATTACAATCTTCCTTCAATGGTCATATTATAATCTTTTATTTATGTTTAAATCTTTAATTTAAACATATCCATCTCTAAGTCGGCCATCCAATATCACTATCTTTTTAACGAGAGTATATAACGGACTTCTTTTATATTTTCTTTCAAATCAATCAAATACAGCTTGTTTCTTCTATGTACTCATTTATTCACTCATTGGATGCATCTTATCTTTGAATTTTGCAACAACAAAAAAAGCGTTTTTAGTGAAGTTTATGCAATTTTTAAAGTTGCCGAGTTTTTTGTCGAATTTTTGCTGAGTTTTTTCCAAACCAAGTTCTTTGGGCTTGCCGAGCACTTGAAAATGGCGAGTTTTTCAACTATGATATGAACTATAGATCTAACTATTATAATGTTTTAGCTATGGTGTATTGCTCTCAATATTATAAGATTTTATGTATTAATCTGAATATAACCATAAAGTTGATACTCATTATTACTAATATCAGTTTTTAGTGATTATTGTTGTTTTGCAGGACTAAATTTAGGAATATCCCAAAGGGGGACATTACAAAATGATTGTTTTCCAAAATATGTATGTAGGAGAAAAAGCAGAAATATTAGATCCTAGAAAGTGTTAAAAGAGGTATGCTAACCAGATAATTTATACTTGTCACTATTCTGTGCACTATATGGTGTAGCATAAGATGCTGATATCAAAATGAAAGTTATTTCCAACCAAAAGAAGACTTAGCATAACAATCCCTCAACCCTATGAAGCAAATCAAGCAAATGCATAAGTAGAGCATAAATAGATTCAAGCCAGTCCATGCTAGCGAAGACGTAATATAAAAACTAAATATGGTGAACTAGAATATTATCAGGATATAATTAATAAATCATTGTAATTCACATGCATAGTATTGAATTATGCACACAAAAAACAGATGACCTCACCAAAAAACACTTGATTTAAGTAAAATAAGAATAATAGAAACAAAACTAACCTGGAGGTCTGCCACATAAGTTGGAGAATGGTTTATTTCACCCTGAAGCAGCTGCTTTTGCAGCCTCTCCAGTGCTCTTCTTCTTGTGCTTCGATCAGAATCAGCCAAACAATTTAGATCCCTCCGTAATGTCTAATAATCATACCATAAAAACTTTGTTAGTCACCCTTAATACATGAAAGAATTTAATTCAAATTATAATACATTGAATCAACAGAACAAAAATATCCAATTCTAAATAATCTTTTAGTTTTTTTTTGGAAAAACAGACATTAACATTATTTAGAAAGATACAAGTGAAACTCCTTTTGCATTAAATTTTCAAACTGTGATGGTGTATAGTCTGTAGACACAAATGGCAAAGACCAAAGTCTTGAGATGCATGTGCTTGTGAATTATTCTATCAAATTAAATAGAACCTTCCATCATGTTGCTTCATAACAAGTTTGTGAGTGTGCTTTTTGATTTTTCAGATATATGTATATCCATATGCATAGTTTTGAGAAGTGCAATACTTTCCTTCAGCACCAACTAAAGAATTCTACCTTAGTGTTGATGAACACACTGGATACTGAGAGGGGGGGGTGTTGAATTAGTATCTGCAAAAACTTAAACCCCTCTGGAACATGAACTATTCAGCACAATACTTCTTAACCAAATATAAACCCTTAAATAGATCAACAGCAAAGAAAGAGAAACAAGAAGCACACATCCACAAGATGACACCAGATTTACATGGAAAACCCAATGAGGGAAAAACCACGGTGAGAGTTAACTCACAATATAGAGGCTCACTGCCAAAAAGGACTTGCAAACTAAGGCGCACTACCTTAGAGCAAGATACAAGGACCTAATGAGATTCACTATCTCAAAGCAGGATACAAAAAGGATTTAGGAGATTTACAATATTTGTCAACAATTCACTCTACTGATTGAGACATTAAGGCGCATCTGATCTTTCTTCTTCAAACTTTCGCACTTCTTCTGCAGAATATTCAATACTTTCCACACACACACACACTTGCTCACACCTTGCATCTGAAATGTTCTAGCATTGATATCCACCGCAAGACCTCAAAACATCAATTAGGTCAGCCAAAAGAAAGATAAACAATGATTTCAACAAGTCGGCCACAAAAACATAGCTTCAACTAAATTTACTCAATGCGGTCCCAAACAAGATTCAGGACCCAAATCTATCATAACACATCTTCAAATGTTGGCACAAACCCTTAAGCATTTAGCACAAGCAAGAGAACAAGCCCTATCAGCCAGATATCCACAAATAACCCAGAAAACCAACTCAAGACATAGTGCAGCACCAAGGAGCTCAACCAACAACGTGTGGATCACATGGAGATGTTCCATGAACATCCACAACACTTCCAGACACTTCTTCCATACCGTCATGCCACCAATAGCCACTGCAAGCCAAACAGGAATAGAATACTTCACTCCAGAGACAAAGAATGCATAAACAAAAGATATAAAATTAACAGATCAACTTGCAAACCACTTCAACAGATGAAATTGGAACTAAGACACTACATAGACATTAAGAACACATTCACCAAGCCACAGAAGCAGAGGCATCAATGCAGAGAAATGCAGAGCATTTTCCGGACCAGTCGAGACAACTAACAACACTGTCAACCTTCTGCAATTCACAAAAACCTCCTCGGCAACACAGGTGACCTAAAAAGATAGGAGTGCATCATCCACAAAACACAAGCCTTGAATACCAAACCGCAAGACCATATCTTCAATAGCGGAGGAATGCGGAGCATTCTCCCGAACAACCTTCAACACAACTTCTAGGAACATAACCTTTCAGCAACTTGCGGAGACCAGAACTTTCTTTCAACAACATATGCTTTATCACGAACAACAAGAGAGAGCATACATCATACTGTACACCATCAGCAACACCTCTCCACTATCAACAACACTTCTAAATCCTCATCTTAATATATCATTATGAAACCAACTCTATTGATGTCAACCATACTCAATACTTCTTTCATTATCATTAGACAAGGCATGACATCCAACCATGAACATTAGCTGTTAGTTTTAGGATCAGAAATGAAATAAGCAGAATAACAACACAAGAACAATGAACACAACAAGATACCCTAGGAAAACCCTCCTTAAGGGAGAAAAACCCAGCAAAATATAACTCTTATATATAGGATGAATAAGAGCAGAAATCTGCTTTACAATCACTCTTCTCAAGGGCGAATTAATACAATGAATAATAGCACCTATCCTTTGATGCCAAGATAAATATGTATCTCCTTGAAGACAATTTGCTTCTACAAGATGATAATCTGTTGTTGAAGGGCGAACTTCTGCTCTGTAGAGAATGTGTAAAATGTATGTCTTCAAATGACAAATCTTCTCCTTGCTTATAGACAAGGCAAGGTGACTTTTCATCTAGGTCGGCTCCCTTAGATGAAAATAATATAAAATATACATTGCAATAATTAAGGCTGACTTGCTTTATTAATTATTTATCATTTAATTTTGAGAGAAAGATATCTCCCACCGTTATAACATCAACATTAGCAACATCATCATACATCAATGTTAGCCCAAACTGAATGTTGTCAACAATGACAACAAATGCCAACCATCAATGCAACTATCTTCCCAAGTGATGACAACAAATGCCAACAATCTCCCAAGCATATGCAACAATCTCCTTAGGTGTTGACAACCTTGTCAACAACCCCACCAAGACTAATCTTCTCAAGTGTAATGACAACAATGACAACCACAACACTACATATCACATGAGCATAGGCATGACTCATTTCAAAGGTTTGTATGGTTATGAAGCTTCTACATTTGTGGATTTGGTTTTTCTAATTCTCGAGCTCCAAAAGCTCTTGAATAGGCTAAAGCGAATCAAGATATCCTCAAAGCACTCAAA
This sequence comes from Sequoiadendron giganteum, assembly GCA_007115665.2. NCBI lineage: Eukaryota > Viridiplantae > Streptophyta > Pinopsida > Cupressales > Cupressaceae > Sequoiadendron > Sequoiadendron giganteum. The sequence continues at coordinate 301,404,315 of CM021104.1, read as the reverse complement.
AAGAATATTCAGATTGCACAAGAACAGCAGAAGAAATATGCTGATCGCCATTGAGTTGAGAGGTCTCTTGAGGTGGGAGACATGGTATTTGTGCATCTTCAACCTTATAGACAATCTTCATTGAAGATAAGTGGAGCAGAAAAGCTTAAACCAAGGTTTTATGGGCCTTTCAAGGTGACTAAGAGAATTGGTGAAGTAGCATATGAATTGGAGCTGCCATCTACAAGCAAGATTCACAATGTATTCCATGTTTCATGCCTCAAAAAGGCACTTGGACAGCATGTAATCCCTTCAACAAAATTGCCTCCCATGGATGAAGAAGGCAAATTGATACTCATTCCAGAAACAATTTTGCAAGGGAGAAAAGGTTGAAGAATAAATAATTTTTGAATACCTTATCAACTGGCAAAACTTGCCTTTGGAGGATGCAACATGGGAAGGAGAGGAGATTCTTAAGCATCCTAGTCTTCAAATGCTTGAGGACAAGCATTCTTTGGGTGGGGAGGATTATAATGTCCCCAACTCAAATCAAGATGATTAGCGGCAGATTGGCTGTCATTTCCTTGGATTACCCAAGAGGAAGAAGACGTAGAGCATCATTGGGTAAGATATGGAGTCTTTGGCTTGTTCTAAATTCTATTCTTAAATAGTGTGCACGTCTTTTTATGCAACTTAAGTGAACTTAAGTTATTTTAAGTTATGGGCACGTCTTTTTAGGCCGCTTAAGAGTTTCCTAGCCAAAAGACTTAAGTTGTCCCCTTTTATGTACTTTAAGTGATTTTAAAAAGCATGTGATAAAAAGGCAAAGGGGGCATGGGTTTTGAAGGAGCTTATTGGTTCAGTTTTTAGGGTTTCAATGTGGAGCATTAGATTAAGAGGTTGTGAATCAAGGGCTAAGATTAATCATCTCTTTGGGAGTTATTATATAACTCTCTAGGGGTCTTCTAGAGCTCATTATGTGAGGAAGTTTTCTTTTTATTGCTGCTGCAACTTAGCTTGAGGATTGAAACCCTTAAGTATCCTTGATTTCGGTGAGGGATATGGGCTCTCCCTAGTCGGAAGAGTGTTTCAGTGGAAGAACTCCGATTTGTGAAACCCTAGCACATTATTATTTCTGGGCTGCAAGTATTCATCAGGTTGGAGGCCAAATTTGAGGAGGATCTCAGTGCTGAAGACTCGGATTTGGAAAGTTCTGCAGCTGCAAATCGTCAATTTCTGTGTATTTGGTGGACAGCTAGGGTTTGGAAAAAAATTCTGAACCAATCTGAGGTATTTTGAGTGTTAAAAATCTGCATATTTATCTTGGTTTAGACTATGAAATTTTAAGAGGAATTATTGTATTGTTTTTCTGAAATTTCTGGGTTGTTTAGTGGATTTTCTGCAACTTTTTCATGTTCAGAAATTTTCAAAAATTCCTTAAAAATCATAAAAAAATCAGAAAAATATTTTGAGCTCAAATCTAAGTTTGTTGAAGGGTTTTCTACTTGCAAATAAAATTTCAGAATTTTTTATTGCATATTTTTGGAGATATCGTTGTTTTTCTATTATCCCTAGTTGGGGATATTACACAAAAGTTCAAAACCAAGAGTTGGAAATTTACAAGACGCAAGACCTATTTAAGACAAGTTTTCTCTCATTTTATGACCACAAGGATCCTAGGCAATAATACAAATTCTTCATTACCCTTTGTTGAAGTCGACAATGATAGGAAAGTGTTTGCATCCTTCATCATGATGGATTTTTGGGGGTGTTGTGAAATATGGGATCCTTTGTCCAAGCCAATTTCTCCTTTGAGTAAAGGATCTAGGTGTCCTTTACCACATGTCCAATCAAATGGGAGTAAGTATAATTTCCCTTCAATAAAGTATGTTTTATTTCACGTAAGGTTTGAGGCAAGATAGATTCTAATGAAGATGTAATATCTTAACCTATCTCCATCTCCTTACCTCTCCCTGCATATCTCTCTTCCCCCTCTATCTTTCCACTATGTCTATCTATCTATCTCTCCCTATTTTTATCCATATCTTTCCCTGTCTCTCCTTACCTCTCTATCTATTTATATATCTCTCTCCCTCTTTCTCTCTCTCTCTCTCTCTCTCTCTCTCACTCCCTATTTCTCCCTCCCTATCTCTATCTCTATATCTCTCTCACTCACACACACTCTATTTTTCTCCCTCCCTATCTCTATCTCTATCTCTCCTCATCTCTCTCTAACCCTCTCTATTACTTATCTATATCTCTCTATCTCTACCTCTCTCCCCCTTTCTCTTCCCATATATCTCTATCTCTATCTCTTTCATTTCCCATATATCTATAACTCCCTCTTTCTCCCCCTATCTCTATTTGTCTATCTCTACTTCTCTTTGTTTGTCTATCTCTCTATCTCCCTCTCCCCATTATATCTCTATCTTTCTATACCTTGGTGTACGTTATCCACTTGCAAAATAAAAACGCTCTATGATGATACTTGTGCACTAATGAAAGCTCAAAATTTATTCCATCAATTCATATCCAATCTTCATCCATTTCACTCCATCTCATGCTATCCATTCTATTTGATCGATCAAGCTTATCCAAATCCGATATCGATCAAGCTAACCATTCTTCACTTCTTACTGACCTTTTCTTCTGGCTTGTCAGCAAATTTGGCTCAATTTCCGGATTTTTCACCAAATTTCCCAAGGGGGCATCATAATCCCGCTTCCTTCCACCGGGCACACTAGGGCAAGGTATGGTCAGATTATTTCTAAAATTTTCTTTGAGACAACGCTAAAAATCACATTGTCTCGAAGAGGGGCAAAATGTAGACACTAAAAATTGTCCTGAGCTTGCCATACCATTTTCGGACTAACTTTCGTCTAAACCTAATTCTATTATTCTTCACACTTTTATAATTAAATAATTTTAATTATTCAATTATTATAATCTTCTTTCCAATCATTTCTTCGATTAACTAATTTTGTTTAATTATTTAATTCTTAACCTAATCTCGTTTTGATTAAATAAATATTTTTATTTGTTTAATCATTCTAACCTAAAGTTCTTCTATAATTAATTAAATTATTATATTTAATTAATTATTCACATGACATCGAAAGTAAATAAATATTATTTACTTATTTTTGAAAACTTGCTCTATCTCACTCTCCACTTAACTACCATCTCACTCTCCACTTAACTACCTCTTTCTTCCACTCAACTCTTACATTTCCCCCGATTTTCTCCACTTAACTCTTACTAATTTCTATTTCGTTCTCCACTTATCTCTTCCATTTTTCCATTTTGAAAATGAGTAAGTTTCCCATGCAAATTGTCTCATTCGATCTTGACCATCGATCGCCTATTCGATCTCATTCGTCGATCATGCCAACCTCTCCCATAAATTCAGCTGTCATTTTTTCACAATTTAACCACAATCTTCGAATTTTTGCCATTATTATTGTCACGAGCATAGTAAATTTGTGCACTTAGAAAATTGAGAGCCACATTTCACAACTTCAAAAGCAAAAAGGAGAAGAGCAATGGAGGTGAAGCAATGTTGACATAGGAAGGTATATTTGTGTTTGATTGTTTTTATTCACTTTCTTATGTCTTTTGTTCTTCATTGTTTGGATTGGATGTTTAGCTTAAATCTAACGATTGTGTGGTTGATGTTAAGGATCTGAGCATCAAACTGATTTTTGGATCTAACACCATGAAATCCAATTTTTTGCTGAGTTACTTTGTGCTTCCCAAAGAGTGGTAAGATGGTCAAGTTGCAAGGGCTCATAAGTTGTCATTGGAACCCCAACTCTCCACTAGTTCTTGCTATTCAAGTGAATCCTAATGTTTTTCTCATGGTGTTTTAAGTATCTTGCTTGTGTCATCATGCTTTGTACATTGGTGTGTGTGCCAAGTGTGTTGTTGCAAAGTTTTGTGACACCTTGTGCACGAAGGAGTGCAATGTGGCTTGCTTTATGTCACTTTTGTAATACAAAAAACTCTACTTAATATGGACATGGTCTGCTTCTCAATTTGATTGCTATATTGGCATTGTAATGTTTATTTAGTAAATCAAAACAAGACTTATTCATGTTTTGCTCCGAACCTTGTCTCCATTTTTCTTGTATGCTTCAAGGAATTTGACAACTTTCTAGGCGCACATTTGATGCATTTGTGTTAGACTTTTCACAAAAAGGCAGGATCAAACAGCAAAATAGAACACCTTCCACACACGAGAGTTGCAAACAATGATTTGCTATTTCCTCGAAAAGAAAAAGTCACAAATTTGCATAGCTTGCTAGAGTTGTTGAATAATACAATGAAGGAGAGTGCTTATAAGAGTAAACTCTAAATGAGAAAGGGATTAGATCGTGACAAGTGTCGTCATCCTATGTGATGAGACATGATGATCTAATAATAGCTCAATCCAATAAAAGAAAAAAGCACTCTTAAGTTTATCTTAAGTGCATAAAGTGAAATTAGCCTAATAATCAATTAAAGATTAATTAATTATTAGCTAATAAATGATTACTCTAGCATTCTTATTATGAGTTACTTGTAATTGGGAGTCTTTATAACCTCGCATGTGAGTTTAATGAGTTGGGAATGGATTATTAGGAATGGGATCCATTGTTTAGACATGAAAGTATTTGAGAGTCTAGGTTTTGTAAAGCAAAGACATATGACATAGGCTCATCTACATTGTGACTTGCTCCACCATTGTTGTTATTAGTCTTGACTTGACTTTGTTCCTACAAGATAAGGCACCAGTCTCTAAAGGTTGCAGCTAACCCACCACCTCAAATAGACAAATGATGAGCATCTAAAGAAAGGTATAAATTATTGGAGTATGTTGTCTTCATGAAGCTTAAGGATGCAAAGGATAATTCAATGCTTGTCCATTTATCACCCCTTTGCTTGTTTGGTATGGAGATAAGTCAGGTTATGTAAACTATTTGTTCACAATGCTAGTAAAGGTACAAAGGATCATGCTTGCACTTGTTAAATAAAGAAAACCTTTGCTCATACATCTGCGAATGTGTCAATTAACCACATATCTAGGGTCTACAGCTGCAAACTTGTACGAAACCAACACAATCTAAGTTAGTGACAGAAAGTTGGGGTTCTGTATTGTGTCAAATGGACCTAGTTTTATCTTTGTAGCAATTTTTGTCTAATATGTTTATTATTCTTTAAGACCCTCATTAGGATTACCCTCTAGAGTCCTACGGAGCTCAAAGTGTAGAAGACAGAGTCTAGTCTTGTCTCATTGGCTTTCTCTCATCCTTGGTTCAATCATAGGGTTTGTCATCTTACCTAGATCGACTTGATCCCGGGTCTTGGTGCTATGTCATCCCTTGGAGCTAAGGGTAGCAAGAAAAAGAACCAACAAATGTCTATGCAAAGGCTTGTATTATTACAAAGACTTGGCAACCTAAAAATAGAGAAAGACATCTCTCATTTGCAAATCAGCAACACTGTTTGGAGCAGCAAGCTCTTTCCACGTTATGAACAAGCATCCATCTCTATAGGGGATAGAATTTTCCACTCCAAAAGGGCTTTGGTTAGATGAAAGGTCCCTTCTTGGCAGAACCATAACCAGGCAAGTCCTCTGGAAGTTTTTTCTTTTGGATCCATTGGTCCATGCAGCTCAAAGTGAATTTATTTGTTAAACGAAATCACAATCACAAATGGATGAACAGGTGGGGCATCAGCCTAAATGAATGCCCAAACCTTAACAAAGGCATAAAAAACTATGTAAATGAAAAGTTTATAGCAATGATGTGGAGGAAGAAACAAGTAGAAAATGACAACATTGTATTAGAGGGTTCAACCTGGCTTACAACCAGTCTAAAAAAGCTTATATAAGGGCTGAAATCAAATAGAGAGAAAAGATCCTTATTGCTCAATTAAGGACTAGCTCCCATAGGCTCAAATGTGAGACAAGTAGATGGACCACACGGAAAGAAAAATACAAAATGATTTGTATGTTTGCACCACAAGGATAGTAGAAACAAAGGAACATTTGATCTTTGAATGCTCAAGGTACAAGGACATCTCAGTCAAATATGAGGAAACGTTAAAAATCAGCTCTGTATTGGAACTTTTCGAAGAAAACAAATTAAAATGTTTGGAAAAACTACTAATCTAAATCAGCAAGAGAAGGAGCAGCCTTCTAAAGGACACTTATATCCCATGAATCCTTGATAGTTGTAGAGGCCGGTGCAACCAGTGGTCCCATAGACCATTTTGATCGCATGGATGTAATTAAAATCATTTCATTTAAAAGACTACATTTTAAAAAAATACTAAATAGACATGTCGCACTACTGTCTTATTCACACTGTCGCATTCAATTTCTGGCCATTTAACTAACAATTACAAAGCCAGCTTATCGAAATTCGATGGAAATAAATTGCCAATGACAGACATATGCAATTGCCATAAATATTAACGCTAAAACAATTTTTCCTGTCTAGCTTCTACTAATGACAAATATTTCTATTACTGCACCAGAAAATGCATTTCTGGCATCGAAAAAAAAAGCATCTGCAATGCGTTCAACTGTTTCAAGAAAATTAATCTTTTCTATGATCAAAAAAAAAGCGAAATATTTCCAGTATGAATAAAAGTTCAAGTTTCCACTGTTATTATTCCTACTTTTCTCTTTTGAAAGCAGGTATGAAGGTTTCCGCTATTATATTACTATGACGAAGTAAATTTAAGCGGATTATACATTTAAACACCGCTTTAAAGCTGAGAAGTAACTAAACTAACCGCGACTATTGGCTGTGATTCGTCCATCGCAATTGTTGAGAAGCCCTCGTTTTCTGTTTCACTGCCTCTGTGTAATGCCTGGCCAACTTGTCGAATACGAATGTTCAGGCGGATTTATTTTTTTGCTTGGAGTTTATTTTAAATCATCAAAATGGTGTTGAGAGCGTTGTTCTATGGTGCTGGAGTTAGCAGAAACCCTTCATCTTTCATTTCATATTTTTCTTTTATTTTTTATTCCTGCATAGATTCTTTTAACACACTGTAGAAATGAAAAGTGCCTCTTTTGTTTGGCAATAGGTACTTCTGGTTCCTTCGTTTTAATAAACATTGCAACAGTTTTTAATAATTATTTTGGTGCACATGTAGTGTGATCTCATAACTCATTTCACAATTAGTCTTTCATTCTAATTATTATTATCTTAATTTTGTTTTTATTCTTGTCATTTATAAAAAAAAAATCATTTCTAAATTTATTTTTTATTTTATTTTATATTTTTTATATTTGAATGTTAAAAATAGTAGTATAATTATTTATTAGAGATGCGAATAGGTTTTTTTTTTTTTTTTTTTATACATCAAGGGTGTCCCCGCGGCCCAGCCCAAAAGTCCGGCAATCTGTATCTTGGGTACTTGGGGCGAGTTGGGGTGAGACTAGTCCCCTACGAGTGAGATTCGCCGCCCGCAAGAAGTCCCACCTCTTAAACCCGGGAGCAAGATGTGAATAGTTAATAGTATAATAAATAAATAAAAGAAAAAAAAGAAGAAACACAACATAACAAACATTATAGACAAAAGTGCAACATAATATGTAATGTCCATTGTTCAAACTAAACTAATTTGTGAAAAATTAGCTTATTTTTCAAGTATTCCCATAAGTTAATTGGTGGGTAAAGGAGAACTCCAACTATTTTGGAGAGCACAAGTTGATCAAACAATATTTTTGTTCATGGCGGTGAATCCAGGTGATCTTGATGAGCCTCATGATACTTTCAAAATGTAATTTTATTTCTTTGAGAGCTCTACAAATTTCTTGAGGAGGCTTGTTATTTTTAATCAGTCGTCAAGTTGTTTCAACTCATCATCCTAAGTCCTCAATGATATAGAATGGTCATAAATTCACATATAAATATTGTATTTTGATTATTTTCACAACTTGGGTGACCTATTAAATTATTAAATAATTATAACTTAAGTTGTCCTAAACAATAAATATTAAAAAGGCAACTAAGGTATAATTATTTATTAAAAAATATTTTAATTTGTGCCTCTTGGGAGATGCCTAAGCACAAGGGGGTCATTGCATATGATGAGTTATTATTTATTTTGAAAAAGAGTTTGTGGAGGAAAAAGGGAAATTATTATTTTATTATTATTTTCCCTCCATAATATTATAAAAGGAGGTTGAGATCTCATTACTGAGGTTAGCCATGATATGATTTTGCATTCTGCATTTGAGAGAAATTTTGTTCATCTTTAACTTTTTGAAGATGAAAACCTTCTTGAAAATACTGGTTTTGGGGACGAAAACCTCTCTAGTTGGTCTAGTGGTTTCATACAAGAGCCACAACTACATTTACAAGTGAAGTTTCAATTTGTTCACTATATAAATGGAGATACTTGATGTGTTTTGATGTTATTTAGATTATCAAGATTTTGAAATCTAATCAATTGAGTTTCAGTTTGTTTGAAGAGTTTTTTGTGAGCACCAAAAGAGGTTATACCATTTTCTCAAGCTAGCCAAGTTAGTCGTACCTCTTTCCAAGTTGTACCATACTTCTTTGTACGTATAAGGAGGATTTGCATATATTATTTATTATTGTGTTAATGTTTAATTATGTTGTTGTTAGTCCTATAACTGAAGGAGACATTTTGGGAGGGTTTGTACCATGGTACTTACAAGATGTACCAGACATGGAGTGGTGTGGGGATTTGTGATGTGATTCACCTCTTTCTTGGAGTACAAAGTGGTGAATGAGATGATTCTTTACAAAGAAATAATCCTTCTAGTACCTAAATCGTACCTAAAAGAGAATATTTTGTGGACTTTTCATTATGCTCCCTTAGCTGGTCATCAAGGATTTTTCAATACTTACAAGTAGATTCATGAAATATTTTCATGAAAGGGACTTAAGGATAATGTTCTTAAGTATATAAGAGAATTCAAAGTGTGACAACAAAATAAAAACACACTTTCTCTATCAATCTTTTGTAGCCCTTACCTATTCCCAATCAAAAGTGGGAAAGCATTTCAATGGACTTCATCATTGGGTTACCAAGGTGTATAGGAGTGAATTTGCACCCTTTAGGCAAATTCCCCTTCCACATACCCTCACCTTAGAAAATCAAATCTAAAGGTGAAATTCCACATCACCTACTTTCCTTCCATCCACTTGGCATCTATCTTGTGCGTCAGTGAGGGAATATTTGTCGAGGATGCATGCATGGCACGTGAACATCTGTACGACACACTGTCATCCCTAACAGATTCCTATGTTTGAAGCTGGTAGAGGCATTGCACACCCGATTGGGGCCAAATTGTAATGTCCCCCTTCAACCAACCAACCCAAAAATGGTAGATTATTCCTCATTCTTCCTTCAGATTAATTCATTCTCACTTCATTTTAGAGGCTTTGGAAATTTGTCACTTCATCTCTTCACATTCTCCAACATTCTAGCATTTCATTTTGAACATTAAAGCAACAACAACACTCCATCAACTCCACATTGCAAGTGTGATGCCATCATATATTTTGCGAGCTTGGAGTCTTGAGAGACCTCCATTCACCATGGTTGCGATGGTGGTGACTTTTCCAAGTTTGTAGCTTTCTTTCTCCTTCCCTTGGCTAGTGAGATTTTGGGTGGAGGTGGTAATGCTTCACTCGTCTCCTTTTTGATTTGATTGAGTAGCATAATATTGTTTGTAGTGTTATTTTCTTCCTTTCCTTTCCTTTATTGCATATTCTACTTCTTTGCTTTTTGGCTATCTGTGGAGGTGGAAACACCAAAATGGGGGTCTGACTAAGGCAGAACCCTATATAACCCCAATATTTTTCCCTCTTGCTTGTGTGTAGGTGGATGTGCATTTGGAGATAGCTAGAAAACTGGCACTTGTGTGAGATCGTTTTTGTCACCCTTGCTCTTATTTATTTTCTTTATCATATTCGTCTTTAATTTCTACATTTCCTCGTTCTATTTTTCCTGCTTAAACTAACTAGTTAGGTTGTTAGTACGTTTTTAGGCAGTCTTTATTGTACTTTCTATTTTCTAGCTATATGGACGTCAATGTGCCAGAGAGACACTAGTGCATTGCGCTATCATCCCAAAACTATGCTACCATCCTTGGACAGAGAGTTGTCTGAGGTACAATATTGTATCCAAAAATTGGCTTGCCTAGCCCAAATCTAAGACTCGGGTTTGTAGAGTGATAGAAGCATGCAATAGTGCTCTCCATTCTTAATCCTCATCCCAATACATCCTTTAGAGTGAGGTAAGTTAGGGCATCCCTCTGCTCTCGACTCTTTGTGACCTGGAGCCTTGACGTGGTTGGTCCCCCTCTCTTACATTTTTGGTGAACCTGACATGAAGCAACATCTGCTCATTCGTCGGTGTTGAGACTTTTCTCGTGTACCTTGTGATTTTTGTAACTCTAAGTGTTGTGGAAGTTTATGAGCATCACAACCCAGTCCATGACTTTCGGGTATGTTGTCGGGAGAAGTGTGTGACACCCTCCGATGGAGAAGACAAAGGTCACCTCTAGTTTCACCCCCAGTTTTCCCAGTAGTTTAACTAATGAGTTTACTATTGGCTTTCCTACGAATTATGTTGATGAGATGGGTTTTATGGAAGAGACCACTTGTGTGCCTACTCCTCCAACATCCCCTACGCCTTCATTTGTAGATGAGGATGATGTTATGCATGTTCCTGTAGAAAGTATCATGGCATTAGATAAGAGATTGTTAGACCTTATAAACCATTTAGAGAAAGCACTGAACATGGCGAGAGCCACTAGGCTTTCAAATGAGGTGAGATAATTGTTAGGGAAAGATTGAATAGGCATAGAAATTCTACGCGGCCTTGTCGATCTGACTGAAGCTTGTCCCTTCATATAGGCCTAGATCGAGTACCACCTAAGGAGAAGTGTTTAATGCCTATGAAAGAAAATTATGTGTTTTGATGCCCACTACATCTGTGTGCATGACTAAATTAGGGCCCACAATCAATGTCTCTTCTACTCCTTAAGAGCCTTGCACCCTCAAGGTGAGTAAAACACCCCTTGAGTTTAATTTCACTCCTCCTATTGCCCCTAGTGGTGAAGGCTCGAGTGGAATGAATCATAGTGGCTTTGGTAGTGGAGGCGGCACTGGTGGAGGTGGATTTGGAGGAGGTCATGGAGGTGGCTTTAGTAGTGGAGGTGGCTCTAATCGAGGTCCTACCAGTAGTGGTGGTGTTGGTAGAGGTAACAGCGATGGCTCCTGTGGTGGTTCTGGAGGTTCCACTGGTCCTCTATCATCTAATGACCCTATTTTGAATGCCTTACTTCAGAACATGGGTCACATGCAGAACCAGCTAGCAAGTCTCTCCCAGGCCTCTGCCTAGCCTAACTTTCAACCCTTCTTCCAACATAGCCCATTGTCAGTAACAATCCTAAACACTCCCTTCCCACAAGGAATGAAGATTCTCAAATTTAAAAATATGGCAACAAAGGGGACCCACAAACACATGTGTCTTCCTTTAAGGCCATGTGTACAGACTTCTTCCATCATGATACATTGATGGAACAAGTATTCCCTCAATATATTAAGGATACAAAACTCAAATGGTACTATTCCTTACCTGATAATTTTATCTTCCCATTTGATCAACTTGTGAATCAATTTCTCGGACAATTCCAATCTAACATCAGATCGAAGATGACCTTTTTGGATCTTGTCCAATTCAAGCAATGAGATAATGAGAATATAACTAATTTCATTGTGAGATATCAAGAACTCTTTTCATAGATATCATACCCACTACCTGATTCTGATGTGCAGAAGGTATTCATAGGGAACCTACTGAGACCTTGGCAGGAAAAGTTTTTGCTTATGAAATATCCTTCTTTCACACATTTGTGTGCAGCATTATGAGAATATCAACAGACAGTAGTTCAATTCAAGGGACCCTCCTCACACACCTGTTCAAAAGGAAAGCCCATTGTATCGATCTCAAGAAAAGGCAAGGTTGTTGCGAATGTAGTAGTCGTGAAGAAGGATAACGACCTCAGGCGCAACAGAAAGTTCACAAAGTTAGCAGAATCTTATTCTTCCATCTTGCAGAATTTGTTGAAGGATAAGATCATAACCTTGGAGATCCCTAAACCTCTCAAGGAGCCTTTCCCTGATTAGTACGATGCAAATACCTTCTATTAGCATCATCAAGTCAATGAACATGATATCGAATGTTGTATGTGCCTATGTCACGAGATACAAGACCGCATCGAGGACAATACTATTCATCTTGATGGGAGTAAATAAAATGTGAACAAGTCGGTGGTGAAAGCAAATAGTGAGTTGCAAATTTACATGGACCTGTTTCCATCACACTCTACTAACTTAATTGTTGATCCCTTCGATTCTACCACTTAGCCTGAGGTGTGCGTTAATATGGTCATGGTTACTCATCCCACATAACTTGTGATCGGCTCACCGGACGTGACGTTCACTTCACAGGATATTCCCTTGAACAACAAGCCCTCTCCCCTCTACATTCTCACTCGTCTCTTAGTTGACCCAACGAGTTGGGTGAATGTCATTACAGAGGAGACTTTGTGGTTGAATTCATTATAAAGGAAGGAGTGCGAAGAAAAAAAGTCTACCTTTCGTATGCATGGTCTTGCTCTCAAGTCATATGGCTCAATAACTCTATCTATCCTAGTTGGGCCTAGGGTCATAGACACAATCTTTGATGTTATTCTAGAATCGTATTTGTTTAGGGTGAAGCTAGGCATACCTTGGCTAGCTTCCATGAACGAAATCGCTTTCGTCATTCATAAGTGCTTAAAATTCTCCCATTAAGGTGTTGTACACATGGTGCATGACACTGGATACCAACCATTGTTGTCCCATGGGGGTTACTCATTAAATCATTTTTGGTCGACCCCGGTCAGTTCGCTTCCCCCAAGAACAAGCCTACTTTATAAAATTTATGTGAAGTATAAGACTGGGGGCAAGGGACAACCAAATTTGATCCTTCCAGTAGTGCAGCAACAAGCTGCCTCCTCTTCTTGAAACAGAAAGGAGAAGCCTTCCCATCCTTCGGGTGCTTCTTTCGCTCCTCTTTTTGAAGAAGAGTTTTGGATGAATACTCTTGGCTTTTAACTAAGGAGTCTGATGGTACCAGCTTGGTGAAAACCCAAGATTTAGATATTTGATCTTCCTACTACACCTCCTGGACCTTGGCCCTACCTATATGGCAAAAAGAAGGGTCCCCGCGGGGAATCCGTGTCTCGGCCTGTGTGGCCTCCCACCGCTTTTGCTCCAAAAGCATTAAATAGGAAGAGGCTTTCCACTGAGGTGCTAGAGCCAGCTCCCCCTATTGTTTCTCAACTCAACCTCTCCCTCCTACTCTCATCTAGAAGTATGTCCCCTCACCAAAAATGGCTATGACAGACACTCATATGGCTAAACAAGAGCTTTATGTCCCTTCACATCTCCCAACCTCTAGCTTGAAGAGTCATAGAAGTTTTCTTACGTGTGAGTGCAATCATCGATGAAAGGATTTGGCGATCAAGCAGGCAGCTTTACAGAAGAAGGAAAAGGATATGACCGCCCCTGCTTCAGAGCCTCCTGATGTGTCATCTTCTCTCCTCCCCTCTGCTTTTTGTTAGGTTTTCAAAGGCAGATATCTAAAAGCTAAATGCAGATTTTATCAAATAAACTAGAAATAAAACACACATAAAACTAACACAGAGAATTTAACGTGGTTCACCCAATGTGGGCTACATCCACCAAACCGCAGCCATCCAATGATATTATTAATTAGTGCAAAACCCTATTACAATATCACGAATAATTGCCTATTTCTTATGATACTGTAACTCTATCCCAAACCCTTTATAAATTAGGGTTATACAAAATTGAGGTTTTTTTCTTTTTTATGATTTTTCCCTTTTTCGGTAATTTCATGAAAAAGTAGGACAAAACATTTTCTCGGGGGCTACCGCCCCCGAACCCCCACCCAGGGCCCAGCCCAACCCCGAACCCCAGCGAGGATACATGAAGAGTGTACAGTATAGAATGATCAGTCACCACATACCAACAATCTCGCACTTGGAGACTGATCAGGCTCCACACCTAAACAATCTCCCACTTGGAGACTGAACCTAGACGACACCTTTGCACTTACAACTCCCACTGGAATATAAGCACCTTGGACCCTGCTACTTTCTTATACTTTAATTCAACCTTGAAGGCCAACTGAAGCTGAAGAGGAGCTCAACTTCTCCCTTATCACTGCCTTAGTAAACATATCCGCTGGATTTACATCTGTATGTATCTTTTCCAGCTTTACCTGTCCATCCTCCAACACTGACCGAATGAAATGATACCTCAACTGTATGTGTTTGGTTTTAGAGTGCAAGGCAGAATTCTTTGCAAGATGTATAGCACTCTGGCTATCTATGAACAAGTAATTTTCAGCCTGTAGTTTTCCCAACTCTTCCATGAAAAATTGCATCCATATCATCTCCTTTGCTACCTCTGTTGCAGCCACATACTCTGCCTCTGTGGTGGATAAAGCAACCACCTTTTGCAATCGAGATATCCAACTTACTGTTGTCCCACCAACGGTAAATACATAACCTGTGGTACTCCGCCTGGTATCAATATCCCCTGCCAGATCTGAGTCAACATAGCCTTTTAAATCTGTATTAGAGCCCTCAAAACATAAATGTTTATCTGGTGTACCTCTCAAATACTTGAGAATCTATTTTACTGCATTCCAATGCTCAATTCCTGGATTACTCATATACCGGCTAACAACTCCTACAACATGTGCAATATCTGGTCTCGTGCATACCATGGCATACATTAAACTACCTATAGCTGAAGCATATGGTACCTTGGACATTTTTTCTTCCTCCTCTTGTGTCTTTGGACACATATCCTTAGTCAATTTTACATGACTGGGCAAGGTGTGCTGACAACTTTTGCATTCTCCATATGAAATATCTGCAACACTTTTTTAACATAATCAACCTGAGATAAAAACAATTTCCTATTTTTCCTCTCTTGTAATCTTCATACCAAGGATTTGTTTTGCTGCCTCCAAATCTTTCATAGCAAATGAATTTGCTAACTGTTGTTTTAACTCCTTTATGTGATCCATGTTAGACCCCGCTACAAGCATATCATCAACATATAAACATAAAATAATGTAGCTATCTTCACCTAGCATCTTAAAATAAACACAATGGTCTGAATTACACCTGTTATAACCTTGCTCAGCCATAAAACCATCAAATTTAAGATACCATTGTCGAGGTGCTTGCTTCAAGCCATATAAGCTTTTCATCAATCTGCACACTAGTTTCTCCTTACCTTTGACCTCAAATCCTTGTGGTTGTTCCATATAAATTTCCTCTTCCAATTCACCATGGAGAAAGGCAGTTTTAACATCAAGTTGTTCTAAATGCAAATCTTCAATAGCCACAATACTTAACACAGTACGAATAGAGGTCATTTTAACAACTGGAGAAAATATTTCATCAACATCAATACCCTGTTTCTGTGCAAATCCCTTTACAACTAATCTGGATTTAAATCTTTTCTTACCTCCATCCTCCTCTTTCATCCTATAAACCCATTTGTTTGCTAAAGCCTTTTTACCTGCAGGCAATTTGCATAATTCCCAAGTCTGATTTTTTAGCAAGGAGTCCATTTCTTCTTCCATTCCATGCTCCCACTAAACCTTGGTATCCACCTGCATAGCTTCATGATAACATTCTGGTTCACCAGCATCAGTTAATAGAATAGAGTACAAAGAGGGAGAAAATCTTTTTGGAGGTCTACTTAACCTTGAAGATCGCCTAACATTCACTGGAGTTTGTGGTATTTCTTGTTGTTGCTGTTGCGGAGCATGAAGTACCACTGGAACATTGGTGTTTGTAATATCATCCAGCACTGCATAATCCTGTTCTTTCTTCTCATGCTGTTGCAATAGATCTTTGTACAACATTTTCTCATTGAATATGACATCCCTGCTTCTCACAATTTTCTTATTTTCAAAATCCCAAAGCCTATAACCAAATTCATCTATGCCATATCCAACAAATATACATTTCTTTGATTTTGCATCAAGCTTGGTTCTATTTTTAGAATCTATATGTTCAAATGCTTCACAACCGAAGGTTTTCAGAAAAGAATAACTTACCTTCTTACCTTTCCATGCTTCCTCTGGAATACCACAACCTAAAGGATTAGAAGGACCTCTATTAATTAAATAAACAACAGTATTTACAACCTCTGCCCACATGTTTAAAGGCAACCCAACATGCAATCTCATAGTTCGTGCATGCTCCATTATTGTTCTATTCATACGCTCAGCCACTCCATTTTCCTATGGAGTCCTTGGAACCGTTTTCTGCCTACGAATACCATTAGAGGAACAATAATCTTCAAACTCTTTGCTGCAATACTCACCACCATTATCAGATCTGAGACATTTCAACTTTTTACCTGTCTCATTCTTAACTAAGCTTCTCCATTTTTTAAAAGTTTCAAATACATTAGATTTCTGCCTAATGAAATAAATCCATACCTTCCTAGTTGCATCATCGATGAATGTGACATAATAATGAGAGCCACCGAGAGAAGATACCTGAGCTGGTCCCCATACATCTGTATGCACAAGCTCTAATTTCTCATCCTTTCTTTTGTTTCCCATCCTTGAGAAAACTAACTCTCTTTTGTTTGCCATACACACAACTTTCACAGAAATCCATATTAACACATTTTAGACCTGGTAAAGCATTCTTTGAATGAAGTACTTTCATACCTTTTGCACTCATGTGACCAAGTCTGTTATGCCATAGTGCTGATTCAGAATTCGCAGCAACTATCTGATTTTCTTCCTGCTGAACTGCAGCAACTGTTCCTGAACATTGATTTTTATCTGCAATAGCTAAAGTAGAAGGAACAGTATGACCTGTACAAAGATATAAGGTGCCTACTTTCACACCTTTTGCTACCACTAAGGCACCTTTTGTAACCTTCCAATTTTTATCACTAAATGTAACAACACAACCTTCATCATCTAGTTGCTCTGCTAAAATTAAAAAAAAAATTAGCTTTGGAACATGCCTTACCTCATGTAGTAGCCAATGATTCCCATTTTGCAACTTAATCTTGATGCTTCCCTTTCCAACAATCTGACAGGGTTCATTATCTCCCAAATAAACCAGCCCAAAATCCCCTTGGACATAATCAAGAAAATAATTTCTATGGGGCGTAGCATGAAATGAAGCCCCTGAATCTAACACCCAAGAATCATCAACATTGTCAAGAGAAAGAATCAAAGCATCCTCATCAGATTTATTACTTACCACATTTGCCTCTTTACTTCCTTCCTTTTCGTCTCCTTATTTATTTTTTTGAGACCAACAATCTTTCTTTAAATGACCTGGCTTACTACAGTACTAGCAATCCCTCTTGTCTCTAGATTGGGACCTTCTGTAACTTGATTTTCCTCATGACTTCCCATGACTTCCATAATTGTTTCTTCTCTCCTTTTTTCTACCCCTGCTTTCTGCATTCAAAACACTGCTTGATGTGGATGTTTCACCTGAGCTTTTCCTATGAATTTTCTCGCTCAAAATAACACCAACAACATCATCAAATTTCAATGCATTTGAACCAGAAACAGAATTGCTAATAGCCGTTAACAAGCTATTCCAGCTTTCAGGCAAAGAACACATAATCAAAAGAGCCCTAACTTCTTCATCAAAGTTTACTTTTACAGAAGTTAATTGACTGGTAACTATATTGAACTCATTTAAATGATCAGTAACTGATCCACCTTCTACCATTTTCATATTAAATAAACGCTTCATAAGAAATACCTTATTCAAAGCGGAAGGCTTTTCATAACTTTGTTAGGGTTTCCATCAACTCTAGAGTTGTCTTTGCTGTTGTGATATTGAACGCCACCGATTGTGCCAGGCATAAACGAATACTGCCAAGTGCCTTTCTATCTAAAATATCCCAGTCCTCATCCATCATTGCTATGGGTTTCTTGGTTTTCCCTTCCAATGGCCACCATAAATCCTTCTGATAGAGATAGTCCTCCATCTGCATCTTCCATAACTGATAGTTCTACCCATTGAACTTATCAACCTTCATCTTACCCTCATCTTCCATTGCTCCCACTTAACCGTGAGACTCCCACTCAACCGTGAGACTTTCCTGCAAATGATAATCGAAAACAACCCGCTCTAATACCACTTGTTAGGTTTTCAAAGGCAGATATCTAAAAGCTAAATGCAAATTTTATCAAATAAACTAGAAATAAAACACACATAAAACTAACACAGAGAATTTAACGTGGTTCACCCAATGTGGGCTACATCCACCAAACCGCAACCATCCAATGATATTATTAACTAGTGCAAAACCCTATTACAATATCGCGAATAATCGCCTGTTTCTTATGATACTGTAACTCTATCCCAAACCCTTTATAAATTAGGGTTATACAAAATTGGGGTTTTTTTCCTTTTTCGGTAATTTTGCGGCAGGACACAAAATTTGGGCTGAACCCCCATGCCCTCGAACCCCGCCCCCGGCCGAGGATATATGAAGAGTGTACAATATAGAATGATCAGTCACCACATACCAACACTTTTGTTCAACAAAATTCAATTTTTCTTTCAGCTCCTACTGTGAGTGTAAACACTCCTAACCCCAAAAAGATGTAGTTGTTCATCGCTCCTTTAGTTGAGCCACCATTGTTGATGTCCCTTTTGGACATCCTATCATTTCCTAAACCCATGGACATGTCGAATACCTTGGTGGTGTCTGTTGAAATTTTCTCCTCATCCTCTTTCATTCCTCTTACCTCATTTGTGGGGAGTTCACATCCCCTGATGAAGTAGAAGGTGGAAGTTAGCCCTTCTAGCAATGGAGGGTTGAAGAGGATCCGACCTTCTCCAAAAGGTGGTCCGGTGTTAGCTTGTTTTGTTTTGGTAACAAAACCAGCTCTGGTGTCCCCTGAGTTCATCACCGCTCCTGAGTCACTTGGTGATCCAAGCGGTGAATCTTTGGCACCATCATTCCCATCCGTTGAGGTATGACATGGCACTCCTATAAAATTGCATGTTCAACTCTCTAGATGAAGTCTTGGCCTTGTCGGTAATCTTCACAAAGTTGTTGACCATAGCTCCATAAGAGCTGAGTGGGGAAGACCTTGTGGGGGCTTCTTCTAGCCCTTGTTGCGGGAGGGTCAAAATCTCCTCCCCTTAATATTCTTCCACTGTAGGATCATCCACCTTCCCCTTACAATGATCTAGATTGGGAAGCAGATGACCTCTTGGTTGATGAGTGTTAGGGGGAGGCCCCTTCTTTATCTTTAGATTAGTTGTGTGTGTGTGTTGTGATGTGCTCCCTGTGCCTATGTTACGTGTTCTTGGATGAACCTCATCACCCTTGTTGGTGCTTGGAAACAAGAGTGATTTTTGTGTTAGAGTAATTGGACATTTACTTTATTAATTAAACAATATTTGTTTAATTACGTAAAGTTCCCTTTTACCTCTTTTCACTTAAGCTAACATTAGGTACATAATAATTAATTATTTTATTAATTATTATTGTGCAAGCCTAGGGTTTTCTTTTTTAGGGTTTTCATCTATATGTAGTTGAAAACTATCTTTTGTATCATTATTCATTTTACATTTTCAGGTGAATACATTGCTCCACATTCTTGAGCATTTCTTTTGTTGCTTCTCTTTGTTTCTCCTTGTAACAGGTTATTTGCTTGCAAAGATCTTTTGGACTTCTGTGGTGTTGTATCTTCTCAACTCCAACATGGTATCAGAGCTTCAGATTTGCAGCTGCTTGTTCTTGTTTTGAGATTTTGCATTGGAAGCAAATCTAGGGTTCTAAAGTTTTTTTTTGGTGGATTCAGCATACTCCATTTTTTGGGTTCACTTTGGGCTCAAATGGACAGTGCCATTGGATTCGTAGTGCCCAAAAACCCCTAAATCGACTGTCAAATTGTCGATTTTGGTTACAGTCAATTTGGAAGGCAAAATTTTTTTTGCCCTAGGGCCGTACAGAGCAAAAAACGCACAAAAATCAAAAATTTTAAAAAATCATTTTTTGGTTTATATTGTGCGTGCCAGCAGTAAACCCCACCACCTCGCGAGGCTCCGGCCACCACCGTGGCCAAGCATCGCCGCACCGCCCCTACCGGCCGCCACCCGGTCTGCTTCGCCCGAGCGCCGCCTGTGCGCCACCGGCCAGCCGCCCGCCACCAGCCATGCTCCCGCACACCACCACCTCCTGTGCGCCCACCCCCGGTCCGCCATGTGCCCTGGGGCCGCCGAATTTTAAGCCCTTGAGGGCTAATTTTTTCTCTCCAACCCCCTATTATGTCATTTTTGGTCAAATGGGCATAACTTGGGCATCCTAGCTCCGTTTTTCGAACAGGAAGATGCGTTGGAAAGCTGAGAATGGCACCAATCTGATGGTATAGAAATATTTTTAATTTTTTTACCAGTCTAGATATTTTTTACCAGTCAAAGTGAGGTCTTCTTTCTTCACTTCCGGGGTCATAGAAGATGCAAACGGACTCCGTTTTTCAAACTTGAATAGGCGTTGGAAAGCTCTCAACATGCTCTATTCAGTGATGTGATCTATTTTATCAGAATTTTCACTAGGTACATGAGAATTTGTATTGAAGTATTTTTTGCTTATGCATTGCTTCCTTCTTCTCAGTTTGTACTAGGGTTTGGGTTTATCTTTTGTGGGGGGTGTTTTTTCTCTTGCTTTCTGTCATTTATATCAAAAAACCAAAACACCAAAACTCTCAAAAATACAAAACCTTCTGCATCTTCTGTCTATTCTGAAAGATCACATAACAACAAAAAACACAAGCAGGTACAGGTGCAGGGTTTCATGGCAGACTCTTCAATTGAGCTACTCACATCCCATAACTATCACACTTGGAAGTATCGTATGATGAGGCTACTCAGGTCACGAGGGTTATGGTCTTGTTTAGATGAGGTTCAGCCTCAGTTGTAGCATCCTTTTGAGATTATGCAGCACAGGAACAAGATGGATGAGGCTATGGGTTTGTTATGCATGCATGTTTCAGACAGTCTTTTGTTTCACCTTGATGCTTTGCTCACTCCTCGAGCCATGTGGCTGAAGTTTGAGACACTTTTTGGGGCCGTTAATGAGTTTCACGCATTACAAATTGAGGCAGAGCTGACTTCATTGTTACCTGATTCATTTCCCACTATTGAGGATTTTTTGAACCAGTTCAAAACTATCCGTACTATTTTACAGGGTTGTGGGAAGAACAAGACAGACACAGAGTGCATTTCCTTGATTCTTTCGAAGCTTCATGGTCCATTTCAGATATTTGCTTCCTCCTTCTACTCCACCATGGATGGTTTGGGTGCCAGCTTTACCATGCCTTCCTTTGATTTATTTTGTGAGCGATTGTCTCAGGAACAGTCTCACCTTTTCTCAGATGGATATGCTCTCAAGTTCAAAGAGCAAAGCATTAGTTGCTCACTCACCGAAGGGGAAACAGAAGCAGAGACCGAGGCCCAAGAAAGATTTTGCAGGTAATGAGCATTCCTCCAAATTGCCTCCTAAGTCTGATTCTAAACCACCATTTAATCCAAAACATGGGAAATCTTCGAAGTCTGGTGAGTCTTCCTCCAAGACTAAGGAAAAATCAGGAGACACTTGCAGTTTTTGTGGCAAGCAAGGTCATCTAATTTCCAGGTGTTGGAAATGATTAGAGGCTTTAGAGGAGGCCATGCAGTAGCAACACATCTCACCTCAGTCTTCTTCTTCTTCCACCACAGGGAAGGGTCATGCTCTCACTGCACAAGCATCGACCAATGGGTCCACTTGGATTTTAGACTCTGGTGCTTCTCACCATATGACTCACACTCAGCAGTTGGTCACTTCTCTTGCCTCTTGTGGTACTTCACAGATTGCAGTGGGTGACTCTTCACAACTTTCCGTCTTGGGTTCAGGTTCTGTCTCTTTGGATGGCGGCACTCTATAGGATGTTTTGGTTGTTCCTCACATTTTGACGAACCTCTTGTCCATTTATCAGATTTTTCACACTGGCTCTGGTAAGACAGTTGAGTTCTCACCACATGATGTGGTTATTAGGGACCTCCATGATTTTGATTTGGTTGTGGCTACTGGTAGTGTTGATACTGCATCTCGTCTTTACAGATTTGATGGATTTGCGCCTTCTGAGGGTACAGGTTCATCTCTTATAGCACATGCAGATTCAGTGAGTCAACTTTGGCATGAGCATTTGGGCCATGTCAACTACAGATATCTTCAGCAGATGAGTACACAGTCACTTGTTCTTGGTCTTCCATGGATTTCCTGCACTGACGGTGTTTGTCATGGTTGTGTGCTTGGCAAGCATCACAGGGATCCCTTTCCGAAGGGAAGTACCACTCATGCTTTGTCACCCTTGGAGTTGATTCATAGTGACCTCATGTCATTTCCCACTCCTTCTTTTTCAGGGGCCAAGTATGTACTCACATTCATTGATGATTTCTCCAGACGCACATGGTTGTACTTTCTTAAGTACAAGTCTGATGTCTTTGATTCCTTTCGTGTCTTCAAGACATTTGTAGAGAAGTAGTCTGGTCTTTCTATCTGGCGAATACGTACATATAATGGGGGGGAGTATGTGAATCAAGCTTTCAAAGATTTTTGCACTAAGCATGGTTTACAGCATCAGTTTTCTGTTCCCTACACCCCTTAGCAGAATGGTATCGCTGAGCGAAAGAACATAACTTTACGGGAGATGGCTAATTGTATGATTCAGTCCAGGTCCATGGATTCGTCTTTTTGGGCTGAGGCAGTCAATTGTGCCAACTATATTCAGAATCGGATGCCTCACAAGGCGATTCGACATATGACTCCTGAGGAGGCTTGGTCTCATGACAAGCCTAATATTTCATCATTTCGAGTATTTGGTAGTGAGGCATGGGCTTTTATTCCTGATGCTCAGAGGAGAGTTATGGAGCAGAAGAGTCAACCCCTCATATTTTTCAGCTACTATGAGGATGTTAAGGCATACAGGTTGTTTGATCCTGATACCAGAGAGGTCTTGTTTCGACGGGATGTTCAGTTTGATGAGTGCCTTCCTCCAATTGATACCCTGTCTCCAGTGTCCAATTCACTACCTACTCCACCCACTACAACTCTTCAAGATTATTTTGAGGATTCTGATGAGGATATTGATGATCCCCCATCCCCACCTCCACTTGCTCCACCTCAAAGGCCCAAATGGGCTCGCTTTACTATTGAGGCAGCAGGATCTATGGCCGATGATCCTTCAGACACTCGTCACACTCGTTCTCATACTACGGGTTCTAGTCTTTTGACTCATGCTCTTTCAGAAGATCCTCAGAGATTTTCAAAGGCGACAGGTCACCCTGAGTGGGATAGTGCCATGGAGGAGGATTATTTTTCTTTGATGAGGAATAATACATGGGCTCTCTGTCCTCTTCCTAAGGGGAGAAAGATGGTTCGATTTCGATGGTTGTATCGCACCAAGTATGCTGCTGATGGTTCTATTGACAAGTACAAAGCACGTCTTGTTGCGAAGGGTTTTTCACAGGTTGAGGGTATTGATTACTCCGAGACATTTGCCCCTGTCGCCAAGATCAATTCTATTCACTTTGTATTATCACTTGCAGCTTCTAGAGGATGGCTCATTTTTCAGATGGATGTGAAGTGTGCCTTCTTACATGGTGACCTACAGGAGGAGATCTATATGGAGCAGCCTTAGGGATTTTTTCATGATTCTTCTTTGGTTTGCAGACTTCAGCGTTCATTATATGGTCTCAAACAAGCCCCTCGGGCTTGGTATGAGAAGATGGACTCTTTTTTGCTCTCTACTGGTTTCACTCGCTGTCATTCTGATCACATGGTCTATATTCAACATCTTGAGGGTGAGATCCTGATTCTTGTGCTATATGTTGATGATCTTCTCATCACAGGTAGCTCATCTTCTATGATTCAGAATTCTCAGCTAGCCTTGATGGAGCAGTTTGAGATGACAGATCTTGGCCTTCTGCACTATTTCCTAGGTCTTCAGGTGATTCAGTCTTCAGAGGGGATCTCCATTTACCAACAGAAGTATTCTTTTGATATGCTTCAGTGCTTTGGCATGCTTGATTGCAAGCCTGCCCCCACACCTTTTCAGTCAGGGGTTGTTTTGACTACTACTTGCCCCACTCCTTCAGTAGATGCTACACTTTATAGGCAGTTGGTTGGCAATTTGTTGTACCTAACTCACATTCATCCCGATCTTTCCTTTGTGGTTGGTCTTGTCTCTCGATTCTCACATGATCCTCATGAGAGTCATTGGCAAGCTGCCAAATGTATTTTGAGATACATTCAGGGCACCACTTCATATGGTATTCACTACACATTAGGGGATCCTCACATTGTTGGCTACACTGACTCAGATTGGGCTGGTGATGTCAATGATCGGAAGTCTACTTCTGGCTTTGTTTTTTGTCTTGGCTCTGGTCCTATCACATGGTCGTGCAAGAAGCAAATTGCTCATGCATTATCATCTACAGAGGCTGAGTACCGAGCTACTGTGCTCGCTAGTCAGGAGATTTTATGGCTTCGTCAGTTGATGACTGAGTTTGGTTTTCCTCCTGATAGTCCCACTATTCTTTGGTGTGACAATCAGAGTGCTATACACATTTCGCGCAACCCGGTGGAGCATCAGCGGATGAAGCACATTGAGCTTCATATGCATTTCATCAGATAGTTGATTCAGGATGGTTCTCTCATCTTGGAGTATGTTCCCACTGCCGAGCAAGTTGCAAACATCTTCACGAAACCTTTTGCATCTCCGTGCTATCTTCAGTTGCACTCTATGCTTGGGGTGAAGGAAGTTGTCCTTGGGGGGTCTTTATGAGGCCTTCCTTCCTTCATGTTTCTTTTAGCATGTTGTTTTATCTCTTTTTGGAGAGGAGTTTTTCCCACTGGGTTTTCTCCTTTTCTCTATTTCATAGAGATTTCATTGTACTTGGGTACTTGATCTGGCCTTGTTGTCGGGACCCATTGCTTTTGCTTTCAGTAGCTTCTTCTAGGTTTTAGATTCTCCCTATGTCTATCTTAAGGGGAGGTGCTAGAGTAATTGGACATTTACTTTATTAATTAAACAATATTTGTTTAATTACGTAAAGTTCCCTTTTACCTCTTTTCACTTAAGCTAACATTAGGTACATAATAATTAATTATTTTATTAATTATTATTGTGCAAGCCTAGGGTTTTCTTTTTTAGGGTTTTCATCTATATGTAGTTGAAAACTATCTTTTGTATCATTATTCATTTTTACATTTTCAGGTGAATACATTGCTCCACATTCTTGAGCATTTCTTTTGTTGCTTCTCTTTGTTTCTCCTTGTAACAGGTTATTTGCTTGCAAAGATCTTTTGGACTTCTATGGTGTTGTATCTTCTCAACTCCAACATTTTGTGTCATAAACCTTCTTCTATCTGTATCATCATTCTTCCATGTTTGTGTCTTAATTTTTCAAAAAATTGGGGATGATGCAAAGCATTGGGGACATTTAGGCTTCCCATCCATGTTGACCCAATTTTTTACTTTTACTTTGTCTTTTGTGAATTCCTCTTGATCTAGTGGGGATTGATGATATTTTGCCTTGCAGCACAGTTACCTATTATTTATAAAAGCATGAGAAGATCTGACCCCATGAAGCTAGATCCCATTGTGTCTCTTTTTCGTGATCTTGTTATTTCTCTTTCACTCTTTTCTTATCTTTCTCTCTTATTTGCTTTAGTCGTCCCTCTCATGTGTGACGCCATTTTTGTGATACTTTGATTTTCAAAAAATGCATTCGTTAGTAATGGATCTTTTCTAAAAAACCCTTGCACATTTTTTTCAAAAATTACATTCTCAACTTGGACCGCTAATAGAACGTGTTTCCTTCATCATGGGTTCACAAAGAAAGAGTTTGAGAACTTTCGTCTGAGGAGGGAGCAACTTTTCTTATGAGAGAAGCCTCGACCTTCCCCTCATGAGGGGGAATTTTCTTTCTTTCGAATTCCTTGATGAAGTGAACATCTTTCAAAAGGATTCCTTGATGATGAATTGATTTGAGAAAAAAACATCTATTTTACACTTTCAAATAGTGCATCCCCTAAGTGGACCACTTCTTCTTTTGATAGGTTCCCGAGGGACCCCTTTGAAATCCTTCCAATTTTTTCACGGTTTGTGTGACTGTCTGCTTATTTTCCTACATGGGCGCTTTTGTTCTTTGGCATGTTTTATCTATGGATAGACATGTCGCTTTGTAGGTGTGCCTATAAAATTTCTTTCCAGTCTAAATCTATGGAGTCCCCTTCCAATGGGCTTCCTCCATGAGAGAGAACTTGGTGGTTGCCTCCTTGTAGGTCTATGGGCCTAGAAGGCACTTACTTCTTTGGGCTTCCTCCATGAAAGAGAACTTTTGGGTTGCCTCCTTGCAAGTCTACGGGCCTATAAGGTGCTTACATCACTAGGCTTCCTTCATGAGAGAGAACTTGGGGGTTGCCTCCTTGCAGGTCTACAGGCCTGTGAGATGATTTCATCTTATGGGATTTGTCCATCGTTGGTTTAAAGGCCTTCGGTGTACTTCATGCAACTTCATAGTTCTATGGGGCTATGTAGTCCTTTTGTTTGAAACTCCTCAAGGAGAGTACTTGTGGAGTCCTTTGCCTACCCTATGCTTTCAAGTTCACTAGATTATAGTTTGCTTCCTTGACGGTTCAAGTATAGATTTCTATCTCTCTTATCTCTTTGATCTACTTTACTGAGTGTTCATCAGTATTTATGTTTGCTAAAGTGGGGGGAAAATGTATAGGAGAAAATTTGCACCCCTTAGGCAAATTCCCCTTCCACATACCCTCACCTTAGAAAACCAAATCCGAAGGAAAAATTCCACATCACCTACCTGCCTTCCATCCACTTGGCATCTATCTTGTGTGTCGGTGAGGGAAAATTTATCAAGAACGCATGCACGGTGCATTATCATCCCTAACGGATTCCTACGTCTAAAGCTGGAAAAGGCATTACACACCCAAGTAACACCAAATTGTAACATCCCCCTTTCACCAACTGACCCGAAAAGAGCATATTCTTCCTAATTCTTCCTTCAAATTCATCCATTCTCACTTCATTTTAGAGGCTCTATAAATTCATCACTTCATCTCTTCACATTCTCCAGTATTCTAGTATTTCATTATGAACATTGCAGTAGCAACAAAACTCCATCAACTCCACATTGTAAGTGTGAATCCATCATATACATTGCAAGCTTGGAGTCTTGTGAGACCTCCCTTCACCATGGTTTCGGTGGTGGTGACTTTTCCAAGTTCGTAGCTTGCTTTCTCCTTCCCTTGGCTAGTGAGCTTTTGAGTGGAGGTGGTAATGCTTCACTCCTCTCCTTTGTGATTTGATTAAGTAGCATAATATTGTTTGTAGTGTTCTTTGCTTCATTTCCTTTCCTTTATCACATATTATACTCCGTTGCTTTTTGGGTGTTTGTGGAGGTGGAAACACCAAAATAGGAGTCTGACTGAGGCAGACCCCTATACAACCTCAACAATTTTCCCTCTTGCTTGTGTGTAGGTGGATGTGTGTTTGGAGCTAGCTAGAAAACTGGCGCTTGTGTAAGATCATTTTTTCATGCTTGCTCTTATTTATATGCTTTATCATATTTATCTTTACTTTCTACATTTCCTCATTTTCTTTTCCTAATTAAACCAACTAGCTAGGCTATTAGTACATTTTTAGGCAGTCTTTATTGTACTTTTCTTTTTTTTGTCCATATGAACGCCAATGCGCCAAAGAGACTCTAGTGTGTTGTGTTGTCGTCCTAGAATTGCACTGCCATCCTCAGATAGAGAGTTGTTTGAGGTATAATATTGACTCTGAAAAATGGCTCGCCTAGCCCAAATCTAAGACTTGAGTCTATACAGAAGCACACCATAATGCTCTTCATTCTCGATCCTCATCCCAATACATCCTCTAGAGTGGGGTAAGTTAGGGCAGCCCTCTACTCTCGGCTCTCTGTGACCTAGAACCTTGACGTGGTTGGTCCCCCTCTCTTACACAAGGGCACAAGGGAAAGATTGTATTTATGTTTTTGTTGATTGGTTGACCAAATTTGCACACTTATTTCCTATTTCTACAAACTTTAGAGCAACTTAGGTGGCTGATTTATTTTTCAAAGAAGTGTTCAAATTGCATGGCATTGCCAAAAAACATTATTAGTGATAGGGATAGCAAGCTCACAAGTTTATTCTAGTAGGAAATAATTATTTTGAGTGAGATTGAACTCACTCCCAGTACTAGTTACCACCCACAAATCAATGGGAAAATTGAGATTGTAAACAAGTGGGTGGATGGTTATTTAAGAAACTATGTTTCAGGATAATAAAAAGCTTGGGTAAGATGGATTAATTTAGGAGAGTATTGTTACAACTCTACCTATCAAATACCAATAAAAATCTCCATTTATGACACTTTATGGATATGAATCTCCTAGCCTCATTGATCTCATATTTTGTGATAGTAGAGCTCCCCAAGATAGGGATTTACTACAGCAAAATCAAGATATCATGAAATCCTCAAAAGACAACCTTCAACATGCACAAAACTAGAATAAGTTGCGCGTAGATCAACACTACATAGAATACACATTTGAGGTAGGAGATATGGTGTATATAAGGTTGTGGCCCTGATGCAATCTAATCTAAAAATAATGAATCATAAAAGCTCAAGCCATAATTTTACAGTCCACTCAAGACCAAAAATAGGATTGCAGAAGTGGATTATGAGTTAAAATTACCTAAAGATAGAAAGGTGCATAATTTATTCCATCTCACATCAAGAAGGCACTTAGACACAATGTGGTTGCCTCTTTAGAGTTACCTCCTTTCGATGAACAAGGTAAAGTCATCCTAATACATGAAGCAATGATTGATTTTAGGGAGTGCACATGGAGGAAGAGGAGTATCAAAGAGTATCAGGTCAAGTAGAAGAATCTTCCTATTCAAGATGCTACTCATGAGAGAAGATTTTGAAAAATCTAGACTTGCAATTTCTCGAGGACAAGCAATTCTAGGGAGGGATGACTTTAATGCCCCCTTCCCAAGCATAATTAGTATGTGAATAATTAGCATATTTTTTGAATTTACATGTAGGCTAATTGGTGGGTAAGGGAGAAATCCAACTTTGTTGGAGAGCACAATATATATCAAATAATGTTTATGTTCATGGAAGTGAATTCAGGTGATCTTGGTGAGCCTCATGATGCTTTGAGAATACAATTTTGTCCTTTTAGGATCTCTCCAATCTTCTTGGAGAGGCATGCTATTTTAGACAATCATCAAGTTTCTTTAGTTCATTGTCCTAAGTCCTCAGTG
This sequence comes from Sequoiadendron giganteum, assembly GCA_007115665.2. Classification (NCBI taxonomy): domain Eukaryota; kingdom Viridiplantae; phylum Streptophyta; class Pinopsida; order Cupressales; family Cupressaceae; genus Sequoiadendron; species Sequoiadendron giganteum. The sequence goes on along the minus strand of CM021104.1, from coordinate 301,374,862 downwards.
ATATTATGGAATGGTTAAAAATTCACATTTATCGTATTTTGATGCTTTCCACAATGTGGGTGATTTATTAGATTATTAAATAATTATAACTTAATTTGTATTGATAAGTAAATATTAAAAAGCAAATGAATTATTATTTATTTTGAAAAAGAGGTTTGTGGAGAAAAAATAGAAATTATTATTTTCCCTCCAAAAATTTATAAAAGGAGGTTGAGAGCTCATTATGAGGTTAGCCATGATATAATTTTGCATTCTAAATTTGAGAGAACCTATGTTCATCTCTAATTTTCTTAAGGATGAAACCTCGCTTTCAAATACTAGTTTTGAGGATGAAAACCCTCCTAACCAATCTTGGTGGTTTCATATAGGAGCTATAACTACACTTGCAAGTGGAGTTTCAATTTATTTGCTATAGAAATGGAGGTATTTGATATTGTTTGGGTTATCAAGATTTTGAAATCTAATAAATTGATTTTAAGTTTGTTTGAAGTGTTTTTTGTGAGAACCAAAAGAGGTCCTACCATTTCATCAAGCTAGCTATGCTATCTATACCTCTTTCCAATCCATACCATACTTCTTTGGAAATATAAGGAGGATTTACATATATTATTTATTGTTATTTTTTTAGTAGTTAATTATGTTGTTGCTAATCGTATAGCTAAAAGAGATATTTCAAGAGGGTTCATACCATGGTAGTTACAAGATGTATCGATAATGGAGTGGCATGGGGATGTGTGATGTGATTCAAATATTTCTTGGAGTCTTTATCAGTTGGATTGGTGGCATCCTAGGCAACATTGTTGTCTCCAAGTCATTACCAAGTGAAATTATGAGTTTTTGGTTAGTTATCATGGTTTTAATGCTTGATGTACATCTAGTTGTACAATAACAAATGGTCATGTTTTAGTTTGTTTTATAAGTGTTTAATAATATCATAGTTATGAGTTATCACCAACAATGTTTTTGGGTGTGTATTAGAGGAAAAATAAGTGTGTTTCTAGTGGTGTTTCAATTTTGGTTGTGTTGGGTGCTCATGAGCATTAGCTACAACAAGTTACAAAGTATTTTTAGTTTGGTCAACTATGAATTTTTAGTATACTAGCATATGTTGAGTGATTTCAAACATTCATCGGCCTATTTTTCATCAAACTGTAACATGCCCATTATTCTACTAAAAAAATTTACTATGTTTTAACCTCAAGCAATTAAACTATGTTGCCAACATGTAAGCAATAAATTTTTTCTTTTCAAATATAAAGATAAGATGCACATTTGAAATAAACATCATTCCAAACTTTTCCATTGAATTATAACAAATTAATACAAGTTTTCATTGCATTAATTTCATATTATATAATTTCATGATAACATTTCTCTTTTACAATTTTCCATAGAAATGGATACAAAAATACATTCATGGCTCCTTTGAGATTATTGGTAATAGATATACAATGGTCTAGGTTCTCTCCATCAAATCTTGGTCGCCTACTAATGAGGAGAAGCATCACTCAAGCACTTTTTTTCCAACCACGAAATTATTGTGGTCCCTTGCACATCTACCTAATTGGTAAGATGGCCCTCCCTTCGACAAAGAGATTGGTTTAGTGGTTTGGTAACCACATAATAATAATGACCTTCCTTGAGCTTGGTGTTGTGTCCTACATATCTAGATCTGTCACAAAGTGGCTACAACCTACACATATAACATTCCCTACCTAGTATGCAAACCCAGATCACAATGAATTGACAGTGTAAATTGTTAGGATTCGGGCATATTGGAGCAATAAATATTAGCAACTATATGCAAATAAATAACCTATAAATAACAATGAAGAATAAAAAAAAAGAGATCAACATAGAATTTAACGTAGTTCACCCAATATGGGCTACATCCACAAAAACTTAGCCATCCAATGATTTTATTATCCAGTGCAAAATATATTACAATCTCGCGAACACCATGCCACAACATACATCCCAACCACTTATAAAAATCTTTTTGGAAGCTTATAGAATTAGGCTTTTACAAAGTCATTTTTCATTTGTCGATTAAAAAATTAATTACCAACCCCTTGACATGGAAAACCTTGATATGTTAATGGGAAAACCTTGATGTGTCACCACATACCAACATAAACAATGGAAACTTACACTACTTTGGCCAAAGTATTCATCACCAAAAATTTACAGTGGATGTCACATGCTCACCCACCATCCTAGCTCGATTTATATTGACCATTCATATCCTATGCATAGTTTATCCCCTTCCGCTGTGGAGCAACCTTAACCCTAGGAATAACCCACTTAACAACTCATAATCAAAATGAATTTACTACCTAAAATTTTTAAAATACATAGGTTATCTCCTTTCCCATGGGTCAGAAAAACCCTAGGAATAACCTAATTAACCATACGGTATTCATAATGTCACAAAATCAAATGAATCTAATTAAAAAAGTATAATCTAAAAAAAAAAAATGTCTCCATTCAAGACTATATCTCAACAATAAATGAATTCCATCAAAAGTATAATCTCATCAATAAATGACCAATCAAAAGTATAAAATTCAACAATAAATGACTACAATAAAAGATATAAACAACAATCAAATGATCAACCAGATCATATAGGTTAATCCCAACTTATTTGCTTCAATCAAAAATAAAATAAACAACCCTACAAAATAGGTTATTCCTAACCTGGGATTTCCAACAAAAATAATGTAACGATCAAGTGACCATCATAAAAACCTCTCTTTCAATATATCACAAATATTCTCATGTTTACTACATGTGTATAAAATATGGAGGACAATAGCCAAAGAAGGGTTTGTTCTTCTTCGCCTAAAATTTCTCTACTCATCATGGCCTTGGCTTGTCGGTATGTGAGTCTCCTAGAATTATTTGAATAGGAATAGACCCTTAATCAAAATAAGAAAATAACATAATCATAAAATATATTTTTCCAACCTATTATTGAATAAGGATATAACCATCAAGTTTATACCCTATCCTTAGGGAAAGACTCTCTTCATATTTCAAGGAGATATGAGTAATCAATCAAGTAAAGGTTATCATCAAGGTTTGCATAACATCGTAACCTAATAATGATGAAATTTCTGTCATGCCACCTTTTTCATTGTATTACTACTCTCATTGTCCAGAATGGTTTACTTAGCATTATAAGCTAACAACTTAAAGACTCGTAATCCAATAAATAAAGTATATGTGTATATCCCTATACTGAGGTTCACTAATAACTAGACTCATCAAGAATCTTTCATGTTTATCCAAAGAAGAATATAATCAAATTCATCAAAGCATCTGATCTTTCTCTTTTAAATCTATTCTTTTTCAAATAAGACATATAGAATCATGTTATCCTTTCAACATAAAATATATATAATGAAGTAAAAACTAGCATGCCTGTACTTAGAAAGCTCCACTTGACAATTTTGATTCCTAGCTTAGCCTTCCAAAAATTAGCTTGCAACTCCCTCTATATTCAACCTTTCGCTATTCTCTATCTTCCCTTGACAAACTCTCACTATGCAATACTCAAATCTCTCTAATTCTCTCTCGAGTGAACTCTCACAAAATCACTTAACTCAAAAATGTAGTAGAATAACACTTAAAAATCTAAAAATAAGAATCCTCAATGTGTCCCATAAGATGGAGAATGCTCCCCTATATATACAAAATCTTGAGCACTCCAAGGCTACAAACAAGCTCACATTCTTGCCACTTCTCATACTCAAAGGATCAACTCAACTAACAAGATTCAAGGTGGCAGATTTAAAATGATGACTAAATGCATATTCTCAGCCAACCACTTTCTTTATATGACATCAAAGCTATTTACTTAGAAATGCAAGGTTATTAGTTCACAGGTTGACTCCTCTTATCCAACTAAACACTTGACTTATTCTCACTTTCTACTTTTTCCTTATACACTGGAGACAAAATATCGAGCAAACTTCTATATGGTTTGCAAGTTCATAGTTTGGCACCACACAATAATACGTGTCCTTATTTATATTCTTGTTGTTTTAGAAAAATAGGTCAAAGTTATTTATATGTTTGATATCCACTTTGCCTTCACAGATTGACTAAGTCTTCCAGATTATTACTCATCCTCTTGGTTCTCTTTATTTCCATGCGCCTCACTAATGTGCTGCTTTTGTATACATCATACAACATTTAAATTTATTATGCAATGTTCTTAATGAATGCACAACCAACATCTATATTATGCTCTATCCCTTTATTTTATGTGCTATATATTACATGATATATATTATGCACTAAATAAACATTTCAATGCTATTTGAAATCATTACATATATTTAATATATATATATATATATATTAAATACATATATATAACATGATATATATATATATATTATATACATATATATAACATGATATATATATCTCAACTTATAAGTTTATAAAATGCATTATTCGGTATTCGAATACATATACACATATTCTGCATAATAATAATGTATGCATATATACACATTTATATATATATTAATATACTTGCATGTACGTTTCTATTAATGTCAATACATACGTGCATATTGATATGTATAGACATATACTATATATATATATCATTTCCTCAACAATTAAACACATATATTTGCAATCCCATCGATCGACATATATACATGAAGTGTTTATATATATATATATGTCACCTTCATCCAATTGATATTCCTATGCATATGGGTAATTCATCCATGAGCATGTGTAGATACGTCTATCTATGTATACTCATGTGTGAGTTTATCGTAGACACGTACATATATACATATATACATTTTATGTACATATCTCATCAATTAAATATAAACACATAAGGGAGAACTCACATGTGATAAAGAGACTCAATCTTATAACCCAAATTGAAGATCATTCACAAACAAGATTGTAACCTCTTCTAAATCATGCACAAACAAGACTAAAGGTAACATACTATTTCCCATGCTATTGACTCCACCAAACTAGAAGTGAGTGTGTGAAAGCTTAGTTAGGCTTATTAAGGGTTACTCGAACAAGTTATTCTCCCGAGTGATACTTCCCCTCTCTTTTGAAGGCTTGAACTTGTTCATGCATTCAACTTAGTACATCATAACAGTAGTTAGTCATTCACATAAAATCCATTAGCATCATAAATTATTTGCATCATCAAAGAATTCATATTGCAATACATATTCACTCATTACATTTCATCAGTTTAGAACATAATCATTCATTCAAAAACAATAACACCTTAATGCATATTTCAATATTTCATTCACCTATTGAACATATTAAAGTCATGATTTACATTTATCAACATATTTACTCATGAAAGTAAAAGTAACTTGATAACTAAGAAACAAGGTGTAACATACTTCCCCCCTTGAGATTCATTGTCCTCGATGATCTATAGTACCAAAACATATGGATAAAGTCAAATAAAGGTTTTACTTTCAATTTTCCAAATCTTGTAAGAAACAAGTAAATATCCAAATAATCTTTCCTCATAGCACAACCCCTTACAATATCATCCTTCTTGGACCTTGTGTGGAGTGACTTTGCTAATGTATGGGGAGAATGTGTGTGCTTCACGCATACTTCTTCAAAGAACTATACACCATAATTATATTAATTTATATGTACATCATAAGTACAATAGTAATTGTATCCTACATGACACCTATACCACAATTATTGGAAAAACATGCTCTCATTGCCTAACTCAATTTTCCTTGGCGTAACCCAAATGGAAAAGGAATTTTGGTGTAGTGTGCACTACACGGTGGGTCCCATCCTTCCCTTTGGTCTTTACACCATCAAATGGCTCAAAAGTCAAGACTGTCCATCACTGACACAACCATTTACCTTAAGCATAATAATACTACTTCATATCTCAAGCTTTGTATCAATAAATTTTTCCTTGATCATTTTGATCTCTTATTCTATTTTGGACAACCTTTCCAATCTATAAGGTTAATACTATTCCCAACTTTTAGGAATTCAACCCTTCTCATATAATGTTTCAAATGAATTAAATTTCAAATAATAAAAGTTATTGTAAAGTACACAAATCCTCCAAGATTTGGTTTATCCCTTTTGCCTAACTGGACGACTTTAAGTAATAAATTGAGAATTCATTCAATTGAATTTTTCATAAGATGATCATGGTTTACATAAAACCTTAACATTACTTGCTTGTTCCCATTTGAGATAACCTTCTCAGGAATATTAGGCAACCACTTTACACAATGTGTTGTTTAGGACTAATATCCTATAAATCATCTTTCCCAATCAAAATCGGTTACCATGGTGAGTCTACCCACCATTACATTATGCTAGTTTTATCGACATAGAAAGATCAAAACTATTCCAATGATCCACCACTTCCTCTCTAGAATTTTATGAGTATACAAGTCATGTCGATGATGACATCAAATATTCATCCTCTGGCATATTGGATAAAAACTTGCTACATACCTTGGAGAATCTTACTCTATCCCCTTCTAGATTATAGTGGTTCCTCATCCTACAAATAATTGTCATTCTCGTGTCTCCTGAATATGACATTAATTTACCTCATTTCATTCCTTTAATCTTTCAAAATTTGGTACATAGGTTCTTTCTTTGATTCATAATAGTCCATCCCAAAAAAGTGAAACCTCTTCCATGGACTTATGCCACATATTCTCCTTGAAATATAATGATCAAATATATTTGAGGAGCTATAACTCCTTAATCTTAGGAAACCAAGAGATATCCAACAATTATTACCTACCCAATTTCCAAGCACGAACATTTCTTGATAACTCAAGTTCATGAGTACATAAATATTCCCTTTTCGAATGCATAGGTGATAACCTTTCCTTTCATGATCAAGCATATTGCCTATCTTTCTTCAAAGTATCAATGATGATAACAATTTGATCTTCTAAAACGATTGCGTAGATAATTTGTGTTGAAGATATTTCCTTCTTATTGGTTATAAGCCATGACCTTTCCACTATCTTTCTCTAATAATTCTGATACCTTAACCTCTTAACTTCACCAACCATATTGTGGTTATTGAGTACAATACTTTGGTTAAAAGTTCTCTCCTACTAGAGATACAACATTAAACTTTATTTAAAAGGGTACTTATCGGATTCCATCCATTGTCCTTCTTCCCCCCTTAGTGTTTACAAGAATTTAGATCATCTCTAAGTTGAACTCTCAACAATCATCCCCTCTTTCCAAATTGGTTGAATTGATTTAACATTCCTTGATGTTAGATTTTGATAGTTGATTAACTATTACTTGCCTCTCTTACCCACTATGGTATGCCTTGAATATAATTTTTCATTTCCAAAATTAGATTCATCATCGTCTTCCAATCTCTCAGATTTAATGGATCCATAAATTAGTAATCATAAACTATAGAAGTTAAGAGATACTCTAGTATTTCATTCCAATTATGTTTTTCATGTACATTAATAGTCTTCTAACCATAGTGGAAGAATATCTTATATCCACAAGGCCCTATTTGTTGATGTGTTAATGATCTTGCCTAAGGATCCCTATGTCAATTTTGTCCTCACCTTTGTGAGTTTGTTTCCAAATTATTCTTTTGATTTGACACATAGTCTCCCTCCATATCCCATTTCCTTTTGAAACATCTAAACATAGGTTTACTTTCATTAACAAGTTGGTAAGTTCAATTTTCACTTCTACCAAATATGTACTAACCAAGCCTTTGTTGGACTAGTCTAATTTACTTTTCAAGTTTCTAACATGCAATCATCTTTCCAAGTGATTTTGTCCCTATTATTGGTAACTTCATTTTCTCACAGCCTTAGACACTCTAAAGTTGTTTGTATTTATTTTTCCTATTTTCAATTAGAACTCCAAATTGATCTTGCCAATTCCGATTGGTGGAATCATGTCAGTTTTCAGCCTTTTAAGTTGTTTCCCTCTTCTAACCAAATTAGGTTTGTCAATGGTTATCTAGCCTCTTGGATACTTCTCTAATTGATTTTGATTCACTAAATGTTGATTTATACTTCGACTAAAACTTCCAATTTATACTTGCAATTTGTTCCTTTCCCAATAAAGTGTTTGTTTGAATGGGTATAACCCATACTCATAGACTCATATTTTCCTTATTTAATCCACCATCCTAAACTCTTTGCAACTACAGGTTCCTATCAATAAGAGGAATTTACTTCAATTCTTTTTATCCCTCAAAGTCATTCAAACTATTTTGTAGGGTGAAGGTAAACATTGATAATACTCCATTTATAACCTTCCTACAAAACGTGGTTGCATAATATTACAGAATCCAAAGGTAACTCCAAATGAGTTGTTGGTTTAAGAGTTTTCAACTCCAGGGATGATTCTTTCCTAGTCCCAAACTTAAACAAGTTTTCAAGAATCTTATCTTCCCTTTTTATTTCTCATTTGTTCTTTTGCTCTTGCCATATTGGCATAAGAACCTTCAATCCAATAAATTTTGATAAGGTTCATGTATCACTTACGTAATGATTTCATAGGTTTCAGAGTTGAACCTGGTAGCTCTGATACCACGTGTAATATGCCCATTGTTCTACTCAAATGTTTTACTATGTCTTAACCTCAAGTAATTAAACTATGTTGCCAATATTTAAGCAATAAATTTTTTCTTTTGGAATATAAAGATAACATGCACATATGAAATAAGCATCATTTGAAACTTTCCTATTGCATTATAAAAAATATTACAGCTTTCCATTGCATTGATTTAATATTATATAATTTCATGATAACATTTCTCTTTTATAATTTCCATAGAAATGGATACAAAAATACATACATGGATCCTTTGAGCTTACTAGCAATAGATATACAAATGGTCTAGGTTCCCTCCATCAAATCTTGGTTGCCTATTGATGAGGAGAAGCATCACTCAAGCACTTTTCCACCAACCGCAAACTTATTGTGGTGCCTTGCACATCTACCTAGCTGGTAACTCATAATACTAATGACCTTCCTTGAGCTTGGTGTTGTGTCCTACATATCTAGATCTGTCACACAATGACTACAAAATACACATATAACTTTCCCTGCCTAGTATGTAAACCCAAATCATAATGAATTGACAGTGTAAATAGTGGCAACTTACACTACTTTGGCCAAAGTATTCATCAGCCAAAATTTAGAGTGGACATCACATGCTCAACCACCTTCATATCTTGATTTGTATTAAAAATTCATATCCTATGCATAGGCTATCCCCTTTCGTGATGGATTAAACTTAACCCTAGGAATAACCCACTTAACAAATCATAATCAAAATGAATTTACTACCTAGTGTGACCAATGAGTATAGGTTAACTACACCTGGTCCATATGGATTTGAGGCATATTTAATCCATTAAGCATAAATCCCAATAAGATATTCAATATCAATAAAAATGAAGAATCCATTAAAACTAGCATGCTAAAGCATGAAAGCTTGAAAGAAATTTATTCTAAGATATTGAAACTTATCCTATTGGGGGAGTGGTGTCACATTGATGTGGAATGGCGACCCTTTCCCAATCCCTTAGCTAATGAGCTTGTTTAAATAAGTTTTATTGAAGAAAACTAATGAAACTGATGAAAGATGTGTGTGAAACATGATGAAATCTATTTTAACATGATAAATGCTAATATGTTTGATGTAAATGTATATAATATACGCTAAATGGGTACAAGATTCAAAGATGCAAGTCCTAGATTCCAAAATATACTAAATGGATGCAAACTAAGTTACCATTGAAGCCATTAATGGATGCTTTAAGCTAATTATGCATGAGAATTAATCTAAAATAATTTTAAACATGAAAAATGGATGAAAATAGATGTGATTTTCAATAGCACAATTTTTCTCTAAAAAGGTGGATCCCTATTCAATAGATGCAAAGTTTATTTATAGAATAGGCAAAAAGAAACCAATGGTGAAGATTGAAAGAATCAATCAATGGTCAAGATGGAAAGAAGATGGAGGCATGGATCATGGATTCCCATCAAGGGTTGAAAATGAAAGTTGATATTTAATCAAGGGCTCACAATCATGCAAAGAAGCACACTTTCAAAACTCGCTCAAGAAGTTTGTTGAAAGTTTGTTTCAAAGAAGAATATTCCCTTTTTTTGAATGAGTGAAGAGGGAGAATATTCTCATGCAAGTGGGTGGGAAAAATTAATATTTAGCAAATTAAAACAAAGATCTAATGTGCAAAGGGGAGGGATACTCCATAGGAATATTCCCTTTTGGAGGAATTTAGGTTTTAACATTAAGTAATTTATTTATTTAATGAAAGGGGTGAGATTAGGATATTTAATTAAATAACTAGGATAACTAGGATTTATCTAATTAAATAAGAAGATATAAGAAGGTTAATTAAATAATTTGCATCATTCGATTAGACTTGATGAAAGGTGAATATAATAGAAATTGAATTAACCTAATCAAATTAACTAGATTAATAGGTGAAAATGAAGCCTTTGATTAATTAACAAAGTTAATTAAATCAAACAAGCAAAAAAAGGATGGGTTTTTGGATGACACAATGTTAGTATATCAAATGTAAGTGTGTAGTATTATTTAGGACATTTTTAAGTGTACATTTTTCCCCTCTTTGAAGTGAGGTACCTGTTATGTTGGTTCAAAGACTGACGCTTTTTCAGATTAAAACTATTGCTCAAATAAAAAATTTAACAAATATTATTTTTGGATGCCCTACTATTGCCCCAGCGGAAGGAATAATTTGGTTACGTGCACCCTTGAGAGATCAGGCATAAATTTTGAATTTTGGGTTGATCTCTTGACAAAGGGAAAATATTAATTCAAGTGCCAAAAACATGCCTTGAGATGCAAAAATGGCCTCTAAAACACAAAAATAACTCAAAATAGGCTACGAAGTGTGGACATCGGTAAAGTAGGTCAAAACCCTAGATTTTGGCTCAAATTAGGGTAAAAACCCTAATTTTTTGGCATAAATAGGTGAGAAAGGTGCACTTCCAATTCATTTATGCATTCACACTAGTGATTTTGTGCATTTGGAGCTCTGACAGTCTGACGAGATGGCCCATCGTGCGCTTCTAGTTCATCTTTATGAGCAGGTTCGAGAGTACTAGCACCAAGTAGACGTAGGACCCCAGGTATGTGACTCAAAATTTGCCTGAATTTTCACATTTTAGAGCATTTTATTAGTGCGTCGAAATTAGGTTTTCTAGGGCATCCCTATATAGCGACGCACTAAAGGCGTTGACAACATCACTATTGATATTTTAGTGACACACTTTCTGTTTCATGGCACACTAGGATTTTTTGTTTTGGCAATGCATTTGATTAGGGCATCGTGCTTAGAATATAGTAGCACATAGGTTTTTTTAGTTGAGCGATGCACAAAAGCAATGGGCGATGCACTTATCAAATAGCGATGCACCATCATTTTTAGTTATAGCGATGCGTCCAAATGTTGATGTGCAATTGAGTATTGCGACATGCATCACCAAATTGGTGACGCACCCCCAAAAATGATACAACAACACACCCCATAAATGGTGAGGCTATTGATTTCAGCAATGCAAACCTTGTGATTTTGATCGGTTTTCAAATTTTTAGGAAAGTGTCGATGGGTGTGTGATGCTTGTAGGAGGAAACGTAGCCTTTGATGTCGTGAAAGCATCATTATGAGATTTTGGTAGTGACCCAAGACTTTGATGACCCATAGGTGGAGCGGTTGGGGATGCTTGGATTAGGGTTCATTGCTTTCATGCCAAAGGTCTGCACCCATTTATCCACGATGACAACACTCATCAAGAGATGGCACCATGAGACATCCTCTTTCCATTTGCCCACCGATGAGGCCACAATCACTCTCGAGGATGTGTGGTGGATCCTACAGCTTCTCATTCATGGGGAGCACTTTATCTATGACACAAATGCCAAGAGAGACACATGTTCACTTTTGCGAACTAACAACATATTTTTTGATTAGTTCGCAAATAGACTTAGACCTATATAGAGCCCGAGTACCTATATTCAGATTTTTTGTTGTGACACTCATTTCTGGTGTGATTGCCCCCAACCGACGAGGTAGAGGTTTCAGTCTAGGATGGGGGTGACATGGCATGACATGATCCAGTGGACTACTATGTATACATGGTGGCCAATTCTTCTTGCATCATTATATCATGACATGCATCAAGCAGTGTACTGCCAGGGTAGGAGCATTGGAGTAGGAGTGACATTGTTGCATATTTGGTCTTATGAGCACATAGTCATTTTGAGACCATTGTTTGTTTTGGAAAAATTTCATGAGGATGATCCTATTATGTTTAGGTACAAAGTCCCCATGACATTATAGCACACCAGCCTGATAGGTATTCCTTATTGGTGTTGTGTCATAGATGACATGACTGTATGCAGATGGAGGTTGTGGCTAAAAGTTCTTGCTTAGTATGAAGACTAGCAACAGTTGCATTTTGCTCAACATACCCGCCATATGCAAGGATAGGAGCACACTATGGTGGAGCAGTACCTTCCAAACCATGTTTCTGGATAGTTTGAGGAGGTACAAGATGTGCCTCTCAATGATTATGCAACTATTTTTGTGAGATCTAAAAGAGAGGCCGAGTAGGGACAACCAATTGATCCCATGATGTTGATTGATGAGTTCTGACAGTTGGTTGCCCACCCATGGGCTTATGATCAAGGTTTTCCAGATGTGAGGACTACCCCTAGATATGATTCATGGTGGAGACCACCAATTCATTTGACAAACCTAGCGTGGGGATACCCTAGTGGGAGAGGTAGAGGCGGAGGTAGAGGTTGGGGTAGAGGCAAAGATAGAGGCTAGGATGGAGGTAGAAAATAGCTCGACCAATAGCCAGATCAATAGAGGGTTCATGTGTTAGGGGATGGAGAGAAGCCTCTATAAGATCAGGGTCATCAAGACCTAGGGCATCAACAAGATCAACAAGATGGATAGGTTCTAGGGGCTCCACCACCACCTCCACCACCTCAGCAGCCAGATCCGAGGGATGCTTAGATAGTATCCCTCATGGCTGAGAGAGACCAGCTGTGGAAATAGCTACAAGGCATGAATACAAAGAGAGATAGAGAGGTTCAATTACGACAACAATTGGACCTACAGCTGGCCTAGGAGATTGGGCGATGATAGCAGCTTGAGGCTGTGACAGTGGCCTCGTGGGGACAGGTGGTATTTGCTCATTTATACAGAGAGAAAGACACAAAGGTTGCATATTACAGGATGCACTACCATCGAGATGTCCCCTGCGAGATGAGGCAACCTTACTACTCTTAGAGGAGTGGGGCAATGCGAATGGTAGCCGAGGATCAACCTTCAATTAGACTTGGGGAGTCGAGCAACCACCAGGGATAGACACTTTTTGGATTCCTTGCCTTATTATTTATACAAATACACATTCATAGGCTCATTTTTGATAGCCTCGTTTATATATTTTTTTGATGATATTCATACACACTGATTCAAATATTGTCTCATGACACTCATTCTTTTGAGATATATGAGATGATTTAGATGATGTGATATCCTTCGTTTCATGCTTTATGGATGTATGGATGCATATGATATTATTGTGATGTTATATTTTTTTATGCATTATGATATGTGATGATCAATGGTGTAATGTATATGATATTCAATGTTTATGAGATGAATGCAATGCAAGGAAATGAATGTGTTATCTTCTTTTTTAGTACCTTTCTATGATATTTTATGATATGTTATGACATGATATGATATGCTTATGCAGGATGTATGGATGGATGCATTTATTTTTGTGTACTTTTCCCATGCGATCTATGATGTCATGAAATATATGTATGTATTTGGATGTATATATGGATGATGCACATGTTTATGCTTATGATTATGAATGTTATGAATGTTTATGCAATGGATTAAGATGCTTAGAATAACAAATCTATATTACTCAAAACAACTTAAATGATAATGATGCAGTGGATTTATGTTTTCCATTATTATGAGGATATGTTGTGATGATGCAAGATGTATGCATGCTGATGATTTTGTGGATGCAGGATGGATGCATGATGATGTTTTTTGTTGGCTATCATGATACTAGGTTAGCGTGGAAAGAAGATAGAAGAGTAAGGTGAATGAGTGACCATTGATTTTGAGATTGATTCAAAATTCCAACAAGTCCATGATCCACTAAGACTTTATTAGATATGGTGATGAGAGATGATTTTCTCATTTTTGGGATTGGGTTTTTTCGTCATTCTGTATGTTTGATATAACACATAGACACGATGCATCATGGTATTGAAAACTAGGATGGTGTTGTATCAAGTGTAATGGATTTTGACTCTGCAAACATATAGAATAGTTCTTGTTCACATCTTGACATACATAAACCTCATTGGAATGTACTTTAGAAGTTTAGAATATTTTGAACCAAAGCATATGCAATAGTCAACAATCTACTCCAAACAACCTTCCCACACACAACTAAGCAAGTATGCACCAAGATTATTTTATAGGAATACCCACAAGCACAACAAACAAAATATAATAATCACCCCATTCCTTTCTCTCTAAATTGTTTAGACATCATCGAGAGGTCCTCGGAATGGTTCAATAAGATAAATCATAAGAAAAGATCAAAGACAAACGGTCAGTGTTATCTATATCTCCTGCCAAAGTAACATAGCTAAGGTGATTTCTGATCTTGATGCCCATTGTAGGAAGGATACATCCTAGGACATGTTGATTAGGTGTTTTGACTAAGATTTTGTGTGTGATAGGCCATTAATACAAACACCATCGACTCATTTACCTATGACCTAGACTTGAGATTTTGACTTTTAGGTTCTCACTTTACAACTTGCGACACCTGTTTTCTATTTGTTTTACCAAAGGTTGAAGATGATGATTGATTTATTATGGGTGAAGGTTTATTGCAGGTGAAAGCGAAATGGGATGGATGGTTTTGGATTTTCTGGAGTATTTCAA
Source organism: Sequoiadendron giganteum (assembly GCA_007115665.2). NCBI lineage: Eukaryota > Viridiplantae > Streptophyta > Pinopsida > Cupressales > Cupressaceae > Sequoiadendron > Sequoiadendron giganteum. The sequence continues at coordinate 301,359,809 of CM021104.1, read as the reverse complement.
TGTTTTTGATATTTTGAAAATATTTTGAGGCTATTTTTGGTCTTTTTGAATGTGTATGTGAATGTTTTGGTTTTTTTGATTATTTGAGGTTGTTTAGGGTTTTTAATTTTCAAATGTTTTTGAGTTTTCTAAGTTTTCCAATGTTTTTTCTATTTTTCTAAGTTTTTGAATGTTTAGGGGTTTTCTAAGTTTTTGAACATTTTGGGAGTTTTTCTAAGTTTTTCAAATGTTTTTGAGGTTTTCGGATTTTCAAATGTTTAGGGGTTTTCCAAGTTTTCTAATGTTTTTGGGGTTTTTCAGAGTTTTGACCAAGAACATAACCTAAAATAATATCCTAGGGGCCTTGAGGGCTTATCAAAGATTATCCTTGCCTAAGTTATACACGCAAAAGCCTCACAGTTCGACTGAATTGACTTATTATTGATGAGAAATCAACAGTTGATGGATTGTCAGTTTATTATGATAGACTCCTAAAGGACTGACGTAGGGTGTCTCGGGGGCACATCAATGATGGCCTTGCCTATATTCAAGTTTAGAGACTCGTAGTTTGACATGGTACTATTTTTGGATTTTTTGATGTTTTGACCTATTTAGGGATTTTGATGCGTTTTGGATGTTTTGGTTTTTTGACTACAATTTTTTGAATGCTTTTGAATTTTAGATATATAGGATTTTGATTTTTTGGATTTTAGCTGAATGTTTTATGAATATTTTTGAGATTTTCGATGAGATTTCCAATAACCTTAAGATATACAAGAACCCAATCTGATCCAAAATGAATTGCCCCCAATGTAATGTGATATAATACCTCGATATAGACAGGACAAACTAACCTTTGGAATATGCCAAGTAGTACTAAGGGGAATACAATACTTCACAATATCAAGCTATGATACAAACATGGAATGGTGATGGAATAAATAGAATGAATGATGTGATGGATGAATGTGATGCAAAGAATGATAAGCTAAAGAGCCAAAGATAGATGGAGGTGTTTTATTTACGCAACGTTCTTGTTTGCTAGGTTTTCACCAAGGTACTTTCCTAAAGCACCACCGAAGTGGTTTTCACTAGAGGACAATTTTTTTCTTTACCATTTTCAATCCTTTTTCTTATTTTTTTGGATTTTTGTCATTTTTTGATTTTTTTTTATATTTTCAGATTTTACACCCTTCAAGCCTAAGCATAATTTTTTTAAAGATGCAAACTATTGATTGGTTCTTGCAAGGGTTCACCTTTAGGTGTTGATAATTGGTATGCTCTTGATCTATAGCTTGTTTTAACCACAAATGGGCCTAACCAATTAGGCTCAAAATTTCCTTTACTATCCTGATCTAGAATGTTCTTCTAATTTTGCTTGAGGACAAGATCCCCTACTTGGAAATACCGACTCTTGATCTTCTTGTTATAGCTCTATTTTAGTTGGTTTTGATATTCTTGCAAATGATTAAGGGCGGCAAGGCAAAGCTCATCTAAGAATTCTAACTCATTTAGCTGAGACACTCTATATTCTTCATCAATGATCAGATTATGTAGTGACACTCAAAGTGAAGGAAGCTCAACCTCAATAGGTAGGATGGATTTTAATTTGTAGACCAAGGAGAAAGGGGTTGCACCTATAGGTGTGCAGATACTAGTTCGATAGACCTAGAGGGTGGGATTTAACTATAGATGTAAGTCACGACCAACTTCATTTATCATTTTCTTTAGGATTTCTAGAATGGTCTTGTTTGTAGACTTAGCTTGACCATTTCCTTGGGGGTAATACGGTGTAGAGAACCGATGTTGGATGTTAAATTGGTGGCATAACTCTTGTACATCCTGATTTTTGAAGGATGTCATGTTATTTGAGATAAGGGTCTATGGAACACCATAGTGGCATATGAGGTAATTCAAGATAAACTTGGATATTTGCTTCCACGTTATGTAGGTCATAGGGATGGCTTCGACCCACTTTGTAAAATATTTAGTTGTTGTTATGATAAACTTATGGCCATTAGATGAGGTTGGTTTAATCTTTCTTATGAGGTCAAGCCCCCACTATGAGAAAGGCCAAGGTGTGACCATTGGTTGTAACTCCTGGGAAAGAGCATGAATAAGATCTCCATGCTAGTGACATTGGACACACTTCTACATGTACTGATGAGCTTCTCTTTCCATGATTGGCCAGTAATACCCTATCCTCAACAGTTTCTTAGCTAAAGTCATACCACTAGAATGGGAACCACATATGCCATTATCTACTTTTATTAAGGTGGTCAAGGATTCCTCTTGGTTGAGAAGTCATAGTAATGTCCCATCGATGCTTCTATGGTGAAGGGTATCACCTAGGATAATAAATCGGGATACCTTCTTAACAAAGGTATTTTTAAGGTTGGAGGTGATATCAACTGGGAGGGTTCCTCTATTATGGTAGGTGAATATATCTAGATACCACAGGGAACTAGGACCAAATATTACACAAGAAAATTTAGATTCTGGGATTTTGAAAGTTGGTACTAGAAGTTTTTCTACCAAGAATTCACATTGAAGGATGTTGTGCGACATGTCTAATAACGATCCAATTGTCGCCATGACATCTACTTCTCTATTGTTCATATGAGGTATTTTCTCAAAAGTTATGTCTATGAAAAAGTCCTGAAGACTTTCTACCATCTTCTTATAAGAATTGAGTTTATCATCCGTGGTTTGGTAGTCATCATTGACTTGGTTGGAAATCACCTATGATTCCCCATAGACTTTTAACTCTTGGATTTGCCATTGAACTGCTATTCTTAGACCTGTTATTAGAGCTTCATACTCAATAATATTATTGGTATATGGAAATGATAGCTGGTATGACTTTGGAATACAATCTCCTTGAGGGGTGATAAGGATAATACCCGCCCTTTATCCATGTTGGGTAAGTGACCCATTAAAGTACATTTTCCACTAATATGTTGTATTGACAAAGAACACTAATTCATTAGGAAATTCAGATATCAAAGGATTCTTTGTATAGATAGGTGCTTTTTTGAGTTGGTCTGTGATTAATTTTCCTTTGATTGCCTTGTTCTCCACATATTCTATGCCAAATTCAATTAATATCATTACCTGTTTGGCCATTCGCCCACCGAGAGTTGCTTTGGATAACAGGTATTTCAATAGGCCAATCTTTACAATAAGCTTGATTTGGTGTGACAACATGTAATGTCTGAACTTTTCTGAAGCAAAAACTACCACTAAGCATGCTTTCTCAATAGATGAGTAATTCATTTAATAGCCTACCAAGGTTTTGTTGATGTAATAGATGGCTCTCTTCTTTCCCATTTCATTGTGTTGGGCTAGAAGAGCACCTGGTGTTGTTGATGTTGCTGAGATATACAAGATCAATGGTTTGTTTGGTGGTATTGGTGGCATGAGCATTGGAGGTGTCAATAGGTAGTCCTTGATCTCCTAGAAGGATTTATCACACTTCTCATCCCACTTATAAGTTATTCCAAAATGTGACCAATGTCATAGTATAGATTAACTACACCTGATCCATATGGATTTGAGGCATATTTAATCCACTAAGCATCAATCCCAATAAGCTATTCAATATCAATAAAAACAAATAAGCCATTAAAACTAGCATGCTAAAACATGAAAGCTTGACAAACATCTATTCTAAGATATTAAAACTTATCCTATTGGGGGAGTGGTGTCACATTGATGTGGAATGGTGACCCTTTCCCAATGCCTTGGATAATGAGCTTGTTTCAATAAGTTTTATTGAAGAAAACTAATGAAACCAATAAGAGATGTGTGTGAGACATGATGAAAGCTATTTTAACATGATAAGTGCTAAGATTTTTGATGTAAATGTATGCAATCTATGCTAAATGGGTACAAGATTCAAAGATGTAGGTCCTAGATTCCAAAATATACTAAATGGATGCAAACTAAGTTACCAAGGAAGCTATTAGTGGATGATTTAAGCTAATTATGCATGAGAATTAATCTAAAATGATTTTAAACATGAAACATGGATGCAAATGGATGTGATTTTCAATAGCATAAGTTTTCTCTGAAAAGGTGGATCCCTATTTAATAGATGCAAAGTCTATTTAAAGAATAAGAAAAAAGAAACCGATGGTCAAGATTGAAAGAATCAATCAATGGTCAAGATGGAAAGAAGATGGAGGCATGGATCATGGATTCCCATAAAGGGTTGAAAATTCAATTTGACATTTAATCAAGGGCTCACAATCATGCAAAGAAACACACTTTTAAAACTTGCTCAAGAAGTTTGTTGAAAGTTTGTTTCAAAGAAGAATATTCCTTTTTTTGAATGAGTGAAGTGGGAGAATATTCTCATGCAAGTGGGTGGGAAAAAATAGTATTTAAAAAATTAAAACAAAGATCTAATGTGCAAAGGGGAGGGATATTCCATAAGAATATTCTCTTTTGGAGGAATTTAGGTTTTAACATTAAATAATTAATTTATTTAATGAAAGGGGTGAGATTAGGATATTTAATTAAATAACTAGGTTAACTAGGATTTATTTAATTAAATAAGAAGATATAAGAAGGCTAATTAAATAATTTTCATTATTCAATTAGACATGATGAAAGGTGAATATGACAGAAAGTGAATTAACCTAATTAAATTAACTAGATTAATAGTTGAAAATGAAGCCTTTGATTAATTAACAAAGTCAATTAAATCAAACAAGCAAAAAGAGGATGGGTTTTAGGATGACATGGTGTTAGTATATCATATGTAAGTGTGTATTATCATTAAGGACATTTTAAAGTGTCTACACCTAGTATTTTAAAATACATAGGTTATCCCCTTTCCCATGGATCAGACAAACCTGAAGAATAACCTAGTTAACCATACGGTATTCATAATGTCACAACATCAAATGAATTTGATTCAAAAAGTATAATCTCAACAATAAATGTCTCCATTCAAGAGTATATCTCAAAAATAAACAAATTCCATCAAAATTATAATCTCATCAATAAATGACTTCAATCAAAAGTATAAACTTCAATAATAAATGATCGTAATCAAAGATATAAAAAACAATCAAATGATCAACTAGATCATATAGATTAATCCCAACTTATTTTATTCAATCAAAAATCAAATAAAAACCCTACAAAATAGGTTATTGCTAATCCGAGGTTTCCAACAAAAGTAATGTAACGATCAAGTGACCATCATAAAAACCTCTTTCAATATATCATAAATATTCTCATGTTTACTACATGTGTATAAAATATGGAGGATACTACATGTGTGTAAAATATGGAGGACAATAGCTTGAGAAGGGTTTGTTCTTCTCCACCTATAAGTTCTCTACTCATCATGACTTTGGGTTGTCGCTATGTGAGTCTCCTTCTAGAATTCCGTGAATAGGAATAGACCCTTAATCAAAATAAGAAAATATCATAATCATAAAATACATTTTTCCAACCCTATTATTGAATAATGATATAACCATCAAGTTTATGCCCTATCCCTAGGGAAAGACTCTCTTCCTATTTCAAGGAGATATGAGTAATCAATCAAGTAAAGGTTATCAATCAAGATTTACACAACATCATAACCTAACAATGATGACATTTATATTGTGCCACCTTTTTTATTGTATTACTACTCTCATTGTCCACAAAGGTTTATTTAGCATTATAAGCTAATAACTTAAACACTCATAATACAATAAATAGAGTACATGTGTATATCTCTATAATGGGGTTCACTAACAACTAGACTCATCAAGAATCTTCCATGCTTATCCAAATAAGAATATAATCAAATTCATCAAATCATCTAATATTTCTATTTTAACTCTTCTTTTTCAAAGAAGACATATAGAATCATGCTATCCTTTCAACATAAATTATATATAATGAAGTAAAAACTAGCATGCCTATACTTAGAAAGCTCCAATTGATAATTCTAGATTCCTAGCTCAACCTTCCCAAAATTAGCTTGCAAATCCCTCTATATTCAGCCTTTCACTATCCTCTATCTTCTCATGACAAACTCTCACTATGCAATACTCAAATCTCTCTAATTCTCTCTCTCGACCTCTCACAAAATTACTTAACTTAGAAATGTAGTAGAATAACACTCAGAAAATTAGAAAATAAGAATGCTCAATGTGTCCCATAAGATGGAGAATGCTCCCCTATTTATACAAAATCTTGAGCACTCCAAGGCTACAAACAAGCTCACATTCTTTCCACTTCTCATACTCAAAGGAACGACTTAGCTAGTAGGATTCAAGGTGGTAGATTTAAAATGATGACTAAATGCATATGCTTAGCTAATCGCTTTCTCTATATCACATCAGATTTATTTACTTAGAATTGCAAGATTATTGGTTCATAGGTCGACTCCTCTTAGCTAGCTAAACACTTGACTTATTCTCACTTTCTACTTTTGCCTTATATGCCAGAGACAAAATATAGAGAAGACTTCTATATGGTTTGTAAGTTCTTAGTTTGGTGCCACACAATAATAATATGCACCCCTATTTATATGCTTGTTGTTTTTGAAAGAATAGGTCAAAGTTATTTACACGTTTGATATCCACTTTGCCTTCACAGATTAACTAAGTCTTCTAGATTATTACTCATACTCTTGGTTCTCTTTATTTCCACGTGCTTCACTAATGTGGTACTTTTGTATACATTAAACGATATTTAAATTTATTATGCAATGTTATTTATAAATGTGCCAACCTCTATATAATGCGCTATCCCTTTATTTTCTCCGCTATATATATTATGCGCTCAATAAACATTTCAATGCTATTTGAAAATATTGCATATATTATATATATATATATATATATTATATATATACATATTATATATATATATATATATATATATATATATATATATAACATGATATGTATATGTATACATATTATATATATATAACATGATATGTATATGTATATATATATTTATCTTAACTTATAAGTTTATAAAATGCATTATTTGATATTTGAATACATACACATGTTTACATAATCTACATAATAATTTAATGTGTGCATATATATACACACATATGTATATATATTAATATAGTTGTATGCATGTTTCCATTAATATCAATATATACATGCATATTAATATATATACATATATTATATATATCATTGCCTCAATGATTAAACACACGTATTTGTAATCCCATTGCTTGACATATATACATGAAGTGTATACACACACATGCATATATATATATGCCACCTTCGTCCAATCGATATTATCATGCATATGGGCAATTCATCCATGAGCAGGCGTAGATACATCTATTTACATATACTCATGTACGTATTTACTCATGTGTATGAGTTTATTTTAGACACATACATATATACATATATATACATTTTATGTATATATCTCATTGACTAAATATAAACACATAAGAAATAACTCACATATGAAAAAGAGACTCAATCACATAACCCAAATCAAAGATCATTCATAGGAAAGATCATAACCTCTTCTAAGTCATGCACAAACAAGACTAAAGGTAATATACCATTTCACATGCTATTGAATTGACCAAACTAGAAGTGAGTATGTGAAAGCTCAGTTAGTCTTATTAAGGATTACCAAATTGAGTTCTTCTCCTGAATGATACTTCCCCTCTCTTCCAGAGGCTTGAACCTATTCTTGAATTTAGCATAGTACATTATAATAGTAGTTATTCATTCACATAAAATTCATTAGCATCATAAATCATTTACATCATCAAAGCATTCACATTGCAATACATATTCACCCATCGTATTTCATCAATTTAAAACATAATCATTCCTTAAAAAACAATAGCACCTTAATGCACATTTCAATATTTCATTCACCTATTGAACATATTAAAGTTATGATTTACATTTATCAACATATTTACTCATGAAGGTAAAAGTAACTCAGTAACTAAGAAACGAGGTGTAACACAAACAAAGGTATATTTTTTTATGGTTCTTGAATACATTATAACCTTGGTTTGAATATGTAATAATTAATATTTGTGATAAGAAATTATACTAACATATATCAATAGTTCATGTTCACTAATAATAATTTGTAATGAATTGATATTTTGTAATACCATGGATGGTAGCAACGCTAATGGTTTCATATTGCATTTCATTGAAATAACACTCCACTGAATAAGCAAGTAGTGGTTGTGATTGTTGTCATTGCACTCTAATAATAAGCGAGAAGTGGATGTGCTTGTTTTAGTTGCACTCCACTAAATAAGAGAGAAGTGGTTGTGTTGGTTATAACAAAATTCTAGTAAATAAGTGAGAAGTGTTTGTACTTGTGTAAATGCACTCCACTAAATAAGTGAGAAGTTCTTGTTCTTATTATAATTTCACATTCTATTGAATTAGCACATAAGTGTTTCCTTTTACTTATTGCATCAATCAAACTCCATTGAATAAGTGTATATTTGGCTAGCTATGCCACCTGGTGTTCTTACTTTATAATATTACTTCATGTAGTGCAGGAAAATGTACTCCTTTACATTTTCACATTATGTTCGGGTCCTTTAATTAATTGGACTTAATTAAGCCTCTAATTGGCCCAATTATGCATTTATAATCCTAATTAATTATATTTTTTGAAGGGATAACCACAATTAATTAATGCTTATACTTAATTTAACATCTTGGATAGTGTGTGTTCTAGGCTTAGGGCCTAGGACCCATTTGCCCAAGGGCGAATGGGCCCCCCTTAAGATTTAGAACCCGATTTTTAATATGATTTTGGCAACATTTTTATGATCCAAAATTTAAATTATAAATGTTGGCTTATAATGTTTAATTGTCAGGAAAATAGAAAATCATTTATAAATACATAGTTATTTTATCAATTCAACATTAGGAAAAAGAGGGCAACTTTCAGAAGAGAAAATATTATTGTCAAGAGCATTGAAGAGAATATTTATCAAGCATATACAATAGCAATCAAGATCAAGATCATCATGTCAAAGTTATTTGCATTCATGCATGTTTTTGGAGCTAACATTGTGATGTAGGTTTCAAGTTTTCAAGTCAAGATTCAAGCTATCAAATCAAGCATCCAATCAAGACATTCATGCAAGATCAAGACCTTGGAGAGATGTATTAGATTCCAGTCCTTCAAGGATCTCAAATCAAGGGTTTGGTGAGTGGAAACATAGAAAGTGTTCATTTATTCATAATTCCTTTCATATTTCATTTCATTTCAAGGTTTAATTACCAAAATGGGATTTGACCAAGGAAAACCCCCATTCACCAAAAACAAACAATTTTTTCCCCTTTCTTGTGTATGTGCAGATCTTAGGTTGAAGAAAGGATGGGGATGGAAGATATAAAAAGTGAAAAATTGTAAAAGTTGTCTGTAATGTCCCCTTCTCAATAGCCACTTAGGATGATCACTTAGCCTTTTTAATTCCTGGAGGCTAAAGGTGAAGTTAGGGAATCCTTTCCTTAATTATTTAATATTGCCTAAAGTGTCAAGTTAACTTTAAAAGGTAATATTAAGTAATTAATAAAGTTAAGTTATAAGTGACTTTAAGTGAAATATTTTAAAAGGGTACTTTAATAAGTCACTTTATATTATTTGAGTGGGAAATTAAGTGGGAAATATAAAAGGTGAAAAGGAGCTCATTTCTCTCATTTTGGATTTTATTTTCTCACTTCATTTTGGAGAGCCTTTGAGAGGTTTTTTGGTTGTGGGTTTGGAAACCCTAGAGCACTAGTTCCGATAGTGAAACCATCTACTCTAGCTGGAAATCATTAAGGGAGTCATTCAGACTTTCTACCACTACTTCAACGCACATTTAATGGTCACCAAACTTGAGGAAGATCTTCTAATGCAAGATTGAGTTTGGAGTAAGAGTGAGAATGAAAAACATGGCTTTATCTTATATTTTCATGGTTACTATTTATTGAGTTATTGCTTCTTCAATGGGTCAAATTTAGAGCTCATCCTTTACTCTTTGAAGGTGTGATATTATATGGAAACCCTAGGCGTAAAATTTTCAAGCATAAGAACCTTGTTAAGTCATGGTGTTGAATAATTTGGATAGAATGGTGAAGGATGTGTTATTATGGGTGATGATGACTTCTTAATCAACCTTATTTCTAGTCATGGTCATTTCTTGGAGGCATAAAAGAGGCATATGAAGTTTATTTGGCTGGGCACACCCTAAGATATGAGAATTGAGTACAAAGGAGGAGTTTTTGATAGTTGTTCATGCATTTTGAGCATTTTTTAGGATGTCTCCTTCACTTCCAAGCTGAGGATGATTTGACTTTCTAGGTCTGAGCATTCTCATATGTTATGAATTTTAGTTCATGTGCTGGTAATTGTAATATCTACTTTCTGATGAGTCTATGGTGGGTCGCTAAGACCAAGGTTGTTGTATATGAATTTTTGTTCTTGTAATTTCCAAAAAATCACATTGTCACTATTGTTTTAGTCAAAGCATTACTTTTGAACATCACTTACTAAGTCCCAAAGATTCCTAGAAATAGAATAAACTCTCTAATAATGTCAACGTAATGTGTAGAGATTTCTTCTTGGCCCTTTTAATAGTTTTGAGTTTAATGGTTGGCATTTCTAGCACTGTTTGAGTTCTATGAAGTCATTATGTTAATCTAAAAATGAAATTTGAATATTTAATGTCATATCTTTTCAATACAAAGTAGTGTGACTCAATATTATTGTATCATATTTACAAACAATTCATTATCTTGATATTGATCACTTACTAGCAATGATATGAGAGAAGTTTGATAGAATTGAATACCTATTGAACTTAGGAACAATAAAAAACTCTGCTCTATTCAGGAAGGTACTTTACAGTGGTATCAGAGTTGGTTTCCTACCAGCTTGTGAAGTTAGAAAAAATTTATTGAGCTTTAGTTGCATGAAATATTATGAATCTAGACGATCAAGCCTATATATCATATAGAAGAAGAAGAGCAAGAGAAGAAGGATTTGATCAAATTTCCTCAAATTCTTCATTTGAAGAGGAAAACATGGGTGAGAGGTGTGATATGGGAGATAGGCATGATATACCTGAAGGAAGCACTTATCAAATCCTGGCTAGAAGTTAGCAACAAGTAGTTCAACTCCTAAATCAACTTGTGAATGGTAGAAATAATGAGGTTAATAATGGAAACAATGGTACAAATGGGCATAATGAAGGTAATGGGAATGATGGAAATAATGCAGAGGGAAGTAATACTCACATCCCCACACATAGTCATGGAAGGACAACTAGTAGGGTAACACCTAGGCCTCTTATGCCTTTTATTCTTGGGAGGACAACCAACTGGTAACTAGGGGGCGACAGGCACAAGGTGAGGGTTTTTTAGATTATCTAAGGGAGCATCAAAATTTGGGGGATGAGTTTCATGCTGCTATGACATTGCAAGATGTGTATGATAGTAAGTACATAAATAGACCTAGAGATAATAATAGGGGACCTCAAAATCAGGATTTGCAATGCAAGGTTAGGAAAATCTCTATTCCCTCCTTCGATGGTTCTAGCAAGTGTATAACTAGAGCTTGGGTGCAGAAGTTGGACACCTACTTCCAGGTTTATCCCATGTTGGAGAAAAAAGTGATTAAATATGCTATGTTGCACTTGGAGGGTGAGGAACATGAGTGATAGTACCATGGACTTGTCACTTTGGGTCATGCCAACATCACCTCTTATTTGAATTTCACACAGAGATTGATGGAAAAATTTGATCAGAAGGATCCAAAGCTACATTTCAGGGAGTTATCTTAGCTTAGACAAAGTGGCACAGTGGATGCCTACATATCTAAGTTCCAGAAGTTGGTAGTTATGGTCACAAATATTTTAGAGTAGAGGTTGGTCATGTTGTTCATTGAGGTTCTTTCTGAGCCACTTTGTGGTTGGATTAAGGCTTTCAAGTCTGATTCACTACAGGATGACATCATTTGAGCTTGAGATATGGAGCACTTAACACCTAAACATAAATTCCCATCGAAAGCATTCATCCAACAAAAGAAAAAGAACAAGAAACCCTTTAAGAAAGAGTGGCCTAAAAAGAGCAAGAAAGAGGAGGAAGAACACAAAGAGTGCAAAAGAAAACAATCGTGTTATCATTGTAAGGAGCGCTGGGAGCCTGGTCATCATTGTTTGGGTAAGGGTAAATTCCATTTCATTGAGGTGGTATTAGATGATGAGGATGAAGGTGATACTAGAAAAACTCAGGGCAATGAGGATAGCAGTACTGATGATGAGCAACCATAGGTGGAGACTAAGAGTGGCACCATTGCTACCCTTTCAGGTACCCCTAGGTTCAAGTCCTTTAGGGCTAGGGGAGTTTTTCAGGGCTAGTGTGTCACAATGTTGATAGATTGTGGGGCAATCCATAACTTTATTGATGCAGGATTAGTCGCGAAGTGGGGTATACCTACACATGATTTTGAGGGATTTAGTGCCATGGTGGCAGATGGGTTTAATATGGCATGTACATAGAAGGTTCCTCAATTGGGTGTCACCTTGGGAAATTATACAATCACAGATGATTTTTATGTGGTGTATTTGGGTGATACTAATGCTATCCTAGGCATACAATGGTTACACTCCTTGGGAAAATACTCACAAAACATTAAATTTATGAAACTTAAGTTCAGGACAGTGAATGGTAAGAAAGTGGTACTTAAAGGTATGGCTAGTGAGGCACCAAAGATAGTGTCAGTAAAGAGGATGGAGAGTATTTTTAGACATAGAGATGTGGCTTGGGTAGTAGAATGTCTAATTACTACTAAGGACACAATAGACAAAATTCAACCACATGATATAGACATATAACCGCTTCTAGGTAAGCATGACAAAGTGTTTAGAGAGATCCCTCTAGGGAGGCCACTAGATAGAGGGTTCAATCACACCATTGAGATGGAGGAGAGAGCCAATCCCATTATCACCACCCCCTACCATCATCCTAAAAAAATTAAGGATGAAATATAAAAAGCAATCAAGGAATTGCTTGACATGGGATACATACGACCGTGTTATAGTCCCTTTGCTTCTTCTATGGTCTTGGTGAAGAAGAAGGAAAACATAATGAAAATGTGCATAGATTATAGGGCTATCAACAAGAAGACCATCAAAAATAGGTATCTGATACCCAAGATCGATGAGTTATTGGATGAGTTGCATAGTGCAATGTATTTTTCTAAGATAGATCTTTGCTCGAGGTACCATCAAATCAGGGTCAGAGAGTAGGATGTTCATAAGACAACCTTCCAATGTCACTAAAGACACTATGAGTTATAATTCATGCCCTTTGGATTGACTAATGTACCTACAACATTTCAGTCTTACATGAATCACATTTTTAACAAGAATTTGTGCAAATGTCTCCTTGTATTCTTTGATGGCTTGCTCATTTATAGAAAAACTTGGGACGATCATCTTAAGCAATTGGATGAAGTGTTGAGCATCATGGAGGAGTATTATTTTTATACCAAGGCCTCAAAGTGTGATTTTGGCCTTAAGGAGATACTACATTTGGGGCACATAACTAGTGCACAAGGTGTACAGGTCCACCAAGAGAAGATCTAAGCAATAATTGACTGGCCACCACCTAGGACACTTATAGAGCTGCGAGGGTTTTTGGATTATGCATCTACTATAGGAATTTTGTTAGAGGGCTTTCTCAATTGGGGGAACCATTGAAACACTACAAAAAAGGGAGCATTTAGTTGGTTTGAGGAGGCACAATGAGCTTTTGACAAGCTCAAGGAGGTGATGAGCACTTGCTCAGTGTTTGCACTTCCCGATTTCACAAAACCATTTGTCCTTGAGTGTGATACATTCGGTGAGGGCATAGGTGCATTACTAATGTAGAAAAATCACCCTATTACTTTCGAGAATCACAAATTGAGAGGACTTGAGATAATTTACTCCATCTATGATAAGGAGATGCTCGCCATAATGCACACATTGGTGAAGTTTAGACAATATTTGGTTGGGGGTAAGTTTGTGGTGAGGACTGAACACAATAGTCTCAGGTATTTCTTGGAGTAGAAGGACTTGAATGAAAGGAAGTAGAAGTGGGTCTGTAAAATATAAGCCTACGACTTTGACATAGAGTACGTGAAGGGGAAGAAGAATGTTGTTGCAGATGCCCTTTCTAGAAAACCAATAGCCTTCTCACTCACAAAGATTTCAGTAGATTGGAAATCTCATATCTTGGTAGAGTACTCCAATAACAAGTTTTCATGTAAGGTGATGGATGGAAAGGTACATGATGACCAATACAGAGTTATGGATGATATCATTTTCTACAAAGGAAGAATCTATATAGTGCTAGAATCTAAATTCAAGGAGAAGGTATTATGAGCTACACACGAAACTCCTTTAGTAGGTCATCATGGTTACTTCAAAATTTATTAGTAGGTTATAGAGATTCTGTTGGAAGGGCCTCAAGGGGGATGTTTTTAGGTATTGCAAAGAGTGTACAAATTTTCAGTAGAACAAGTTAGAGCATTCACATCCAATGGGTTTATTGTAGCCTCTACCGATCCCTGAGCAAAAGTGGGAGAGCATTTCCATGGATTTCATCACCAGTCTCCCCAATGTTGATGTTAAGGACTGCACATACGTGGTTGTAGACTGTTTGATGAAATATGCTCACTTATTTTCCATATCTTCAAAGTATAAGGCAGCCCAGGCAACAAAATTGTTCTTCAGGGAGATTTTTAGGTTGCATGGACTATCGAGATATATAGTGAGTGACAGGGATAGTAGGTTCCTAAGTGCTTTTTGGCAAGATTTATTCAAGTTGGAAGGGATTAAATTAACTTCATGAGATATCACCCCCAAATAGACAAACAAATTGAGATAGTGAACAAGTGGATTGAGTGGTACTTGCATAATTACATTTCAAGGAAAAAACGAGCGTGGGTCAAGTGGTTGCACTTGGGTGAGCACTATTACAACAAAATTACCACATGTTGATTGAGATGTCACCTTTTTGGGCATTATATGGTTATGATGCACCATCATTCATTGATTTAGCTTTTGGGGAGAGTAGAGCTCCTAAAGCTAAGGATTGGATTTAAAAGAGTCAGGACATACTAAAGGTTGTTAAGGATAATATGCAATTTGCTCAGAATCAACAAAATACTTATGCAGACATGCATTAGATTGAGCATAGCTTTGGGGTGGGGGATATGGTCTTACTTTGTTTGCAACCTTACAAATAGTCTTCATTGAAGAAGAGCGGTGCAGAGAAACTCAAGCCTTGATTTTATGGGTCGTAAAATATCATTAGATGTGTTAGGGAGGTAGCCTATGAGTTGGAGTTGTTGAACAATAGTAAGATACATAATATGTTTCATGTTTCATGCCTCAAGAAGGAATTTGGATAGCAGGTTACTTCATCCTATGAGTTTCCCTCGTTGGATGAGGAGGGACATTTGGATCTAGTTCGTGAGGAGATAGTTGATACCTGAGAGAAGAGATTGAGAAATAGAGCGGTTAAGGAGTTCTTGGTCAGATGGAGAGACTTGCCAACTGAGGATGCAACTTGGGAAGGAGAACAAATTCTACAACATCCCAATTTGCAATTACTTGAGGGCAAGCAATCTCAAGAAGGGAGGACTGTAATGTCCCCTTCTTAGTAGCCACTAAGGATGATCACTTAGCCTTTTTAATTCTCAGAGGCTAAAGGTGAAGTTAGGGAATCCTTTAATTAATTTTTTAATATTGCCTAAAGCATCAAGTTAACTTTAAAAGGTAATATTAAGTAATTAATAAAGTTAAGTTATAAGTGAATTTAAGTGAAATATTTTAAAAGGGTACTTTAATAAGTAACTTTATAATATTCGAGCAAGAAATTAAGTGGGAAATATAAAATGCGAAAAGGAGCTCGTTTCTCTCATTATGGATTTTATTTTCTCACTTCACTTTGGAGAGCCTTTGAGAGGTTTTTTTGGCTGTGGGTTTGGAAACCCTACAACACTAGTTTTAGTAGTGAAACCGTTTACCCTAGTTGAAAATCATTGAGGGAGTCATTCATACTTTCTACCAGTAGTTCAATGTAGATTTAATGGTCACCAAATTTGAAGAAGATCTTCTAATGTAAGATTGAGTTTGGAGCAAGAGTGGGAATGAGAAACATGGCTTTATCTTAGATTTGTGTGGTTATTGTTCACTGAGTTATTGCTTCTTCAATGGGTAAAATTTAGAGCCCATCCTTTACTCTTTAAAGGTGTGACATTATATGAAACCCTAGGTGCAACATTTTAAAGCATAAGAACCCTATTAAGTCATGGTGTTGAAGAATATGGATAGAACAGTGAAAGATGTGTTATTCTGAGTGAGGACGACTTCTTAATCAACCTTATTTCTGGTCGTGGTCATTTATTAGAGGCATAAAAGAGGTGCACGAAGTTTATTTGGCTAGGTGAACCCCTGCACATGAGAATCAAGTGCCAAAGAGGAGTTTATGATAACTGTTAATGCATTATGAGCATTTTTGAGGATTTATCCTTCACTTCTAGGCTGAGGATGATTTGATTTTCCAAGTCTAAACAATCTCATATGTTATGAATTATAGTTCATGTGTTGGTAACTATAATATTAATTTTGTGATGAGTCTATGGTGGGTTGCTAAGACCAAGGTTGTTGTATATGAATTTTTTTTATTGTAATTTCTAGAAAATCACATTGTTGCTGATGTTTCAGTCAAAGCATTATTTCTATACAACAATCAGTAAGTCCCAAAGAGTCCTAGAAATAGAATAAACTCTGTAATGTTGTTAGTGTAATGTGTAGAGAGTTCCTCTTATCCCTTTTAATTGTTATAAGTTTAATTTTTTGAATTTCTAGCTCTGTTTGAGTTCTATGAAGTCATTATGTTAATTTGAAAATGAAATTTTGAATATGCAATGTCATATCTTTTCAATACAAAGTAGTGCGACTCAAGATTATTGTATCAAATTTAAAAACAATTCATTATCATGATCTTGATCACTTGCTAGCAATGATATGAGAGAATTTTGATAGAATTGAATACCTATTGAACTTTGGAACAATAAAAAAAATTGGCTCTAGTCGAGAAGGTACTTTATATTGGCAAAGTTATCAAAGTTGTCACAAAAAGTTGTCAAGATCACGAAAATTCAGATCTTGGATTTATTTCCAACATTTTTTCAATGAAACCTATTGGAAAAGGAATATTAGATCCATCTCTAGAGGCTCTTGAAAATGAAGGAAAAGTTTTGTACATAGACCCATTTGCCATTTTAGGACGCCTTGTGATACTTTTAGTGACATGTTTTTAGTATCTTACCTTCTTCAAATCTGTCGGGAATTTATTTTTTCTGTTAGTATTATGCTTCATCTACATGATTCGAGTCTTACATTGCAAATTTGAGTTCATTTACTATTTAATTTTTATCTCCCAAGAGTGGTTCAGAACGATTCTACACTTTTTTTGTCATAAAGGAAATTACATAATCTTTCATAGAATTGACTCACTTAAAGGATGAAAGTCAATTCTATTATTGGGGGATGTCATTTCCTAATAAAATAGATGAAATATAGGTTCATTACACCCCATTTTTACCTTTCTATATTTAGTAAATTATTGGTGAACCCCTCATTTTAGTGAAGAAACTATTTTTTGATGTTTCATTTTGGTGAACCTGACATTCTTGCACTAAAATTTTCTGATTTGGAGTCCATTCAAACCCTAGATCTAGGATTTTCATTAGTTTTCATTGCATTGCATTAGTTTGCATTCCATTTAGGGTTGTCAAAATTGCATTATTTTGCATTTCACATAGGATCTTAAATTGTCATTTTGCATTGTTTAAAATCTGAAAAATCTAAAAAAATTGCATGCATATTACATTGATTTTGCATAGTACTTGCATATTAGTGTATTTTTAGTCACTTACATTCATAAATTTCATCAAAATTACATTTCAAAAAGTGTCATATTGTTCACTATTTATCACTAATTGCACTTGTATTTACACACCAAATTTTGAAAAAATCTGCTACATAAACCATAGTTTGTAACCTGAAATAGAAAGCACAAATAACAACTCAGAATTTGGATTTTTCATTTTAAAAAACCTTGTATAAGGACCCCATTTTCCCTTGGGTGAATGAGTCCTTGAGGTCCTATCAAAACCAAATTTTTTGAGCATTTTTTTATGGTTCTCGACACTTCCCATATTTATTGGTAAAACATTGTTTCAGTTTGGAAATTTTTGAGAATTTTTGTTTTAGGAATTAGGTCTAATCATTCAATTAGTTTAGGAATTACAAATTGGGATTTTTTTTTGCATTTAAGATATATAGAAAAATTATTACATGATGTTTTCATTACAAAAGTCTCTTGATATCATACTTCATGTTCTATTTTTTAGAAATTGTTGAATACTCTAAGAAATTGTTGTTACAAGCATATGAATATGAAGTCATTTCTCCTCTTTTCTTATTCTTCATTAATCCATCTCTCGTGTGAAACTAACTTAGTGAAAGAGAATACAATCATGGACAATCATGAAAATAAAGTTTGTTCTTCTCCCAATATCTCTCATATTTGTGAAGAAGATATTTTGGTGTTAGAAGAACCCATCATTGAGAGCCATGAGAATCCTATTTGTTTCTTTTCTCCTACTTGGGAAGACATTATTTAAAAAGAGGATGAAATCATTGATAAACAGGAAAATCCAACTGTTTACATCTCCCCTACTTGTGAGGAAGTTACTTTATAAGATCCAACCATTGAATGTCATGAAAATCTAGTTTGCTCTTCTCCTAAAAACTCTCCTACTAGGGAAGATATCATGGTGCAAGAGGAGATAGTATAGATACATGTCCTTTAAACAATAGTAATGTGGATTCCTTAGATGAAGATGATGAGGTGAAATTATACTCCCCGTCGCTAAAAGATCATTGAAATAAGGATAAGTCTGTCAATCTTTTGAACATTAGATCTCCCTTGGTTATTAGACCTCCTGAGAGTCCTCTAATCATTGGTCCTCCTAAGATTCCTCTAATCATTAGAACTCCTAAGATTCCTTTAATTATTGGACCTCCAAATTCATCTCCTAAGCCACTTCTTATCATAGGACCACCACAACACAAACCACAACCTCCAGAAGCTATCTTAAACTTTGCAAGGCAACTCACTAGTAACAACATTTCATAGCAACCGAGTTATAATACCGTTGCTCATACATACAACACAAGGAAAAATAGGCAACCACAAACCATACCTACTTCATTACCACTTCCTCAACCTATTTTGTCTAGTGCTCCTCATTTGGCTTTGCATAGTGGAAAGGAGTATGATCTTGTAGAGAAAATTTGTAACACTCCTGCTAAGATATCCTTGTGGGATTTGATTCAAGCTTCACCTAATTACTATAACATGCTTCAAAATGATTTAAAATTTGTTATCCCTCCTAGTGTGCAACCAAATGACGTAGAAACCATAATTCAAGGTATGAACTTGATCAACTTAGACATTACCTATCACCAAGATGAGTCATCTCCATTATAAGTGTAAAAATAAAATGAGACTTTTATGGTAATGGATATCATTAAAAAATATGAAATAAAAAGAACTCTCATTAACAATGGTTTGAAACTTAATGTGTGTAGTTTGAACCTCTTGGATACGATTGGAGTGGATAAGACTACAATTGAATTAGATTCCTTAGCTATTCATGGTTTTGATAATGTGAGAAAGCAACCTCTTGGTCTGATAACATTACCTATGAAATTTAGAAAAGTTACATTGCAAACTCCTATTCATGTCATACCCAGTAATATTTCATATAATATTCTCTTGGGTAGACCTTGGATTCATGAAATGAATGGGGTACCTTCAACTCTTCATTTTTAATGAAATATGTCTATAACAACAAGGTTTATACAATCAAGGTTGACCCTCACCCAAATTTTTTTTTGCACATTGAGAAAGACATGGAAAGTCCTTTAAAAATATTGATACCAACTTCAAAATTAGAACTCATACAAGATGAAGAAAAATAGAGGAATATTGAAGAAGTCACAAAGCTATTGGATGATGATTGGGGTTCATTATATTTCACACCTATGTTCATGGGAGAATACAATATTACACAAAAAATAGGAAAAAATAAATAAGATGCCATAGTATCAACACAAGTGGAGTCATCAAAAGCACAAGAGTCTGCAACTTTTAGCAAAGAAGAAAAAAATAAAAGTTATACATCCACATATGATGAGTGTGATCATTAGAAACCACCAAATCCAAAAGAAATGGAAAATTTTATGGAAGAGGTTATGAAATTTTAAAACAACTTGGTTATAATGGAAAAGGATGTGGTGATAGAGAGCAAGGTATCTATGTCCCTATAGATCCTAACACACAAGAAACAACTAGAGGTCTTGGCTATTGTCCTTCGAAAGAAATAAAAGCATCAAAGAAACCTTCACTTAATATCAATGTCATCACACAAAACACTCCTAGGAAATCTTCAAACATATGTCTTAGTAATGATTGGGGTTCATTAGATTTTACACCCTTTTTAAGGGAGAGTACACAATCTCACAATCTAAAGAGTCTTATATATTTGACACCTTGTACTAAGAAAGAAATATCTTTGTCACAAAATAAAGGAACATATTCTACTATTGATAAGAGAGTACCTTGTCACAACTTCTCCAAGATCACTTGATATCTCTCCATCCAAGAACATGAAAGAAATTTTACAACAAAATCTCATTTTGTGCATATCATAGAGTTCATGGTCATTCAAATAATGAATGTAAGGATTTTAGTAATAAAATTCACTTCTTAAGGATTGTGGTGCTCTTCCTTTTGTTGATGCACCTATTTCCTCTAATTGATACTAATTTTCATCCTATTATGTTACTCATCACTATGTGGCATTGGTAGCTTCATGTGTCTTGCTGCCATTCATGATGGTACAATATTAGGTGCACCCATATTTTTCCTGGTAGCAACATGATATTTCTTGGTGGATGTCTTTGTCTCTAGGATTTGGGGGGAAAGGATAACTAGTTTTTGGGGGTGTGCATTCTTTCCAAGGATCCTCTCTTTCTCTCTTTCTACTTAAGTACCAACATAGAAAATATGTTGACATTTTAAGTGGGGAGAATATTGTACCTCATTAATTATTTGTATGTTCCCTTCTTAGTGATGATAGCATACATCTCCTAGGAAGTGTGAAATTTTTATTCAAAGTGCGATCTTCTCAATTCATTGATGTGTCTTCTTGGTGGTGACATCGAGTTTGATATCCTTCAAGAGTGTGACCTTTCTTGGAAAATGACATTCCTCTTAGTGGTAATGCTATGGATTGCATTCCCTAAGTTGCAAATCTTTTATCCTCAACTAGTCCTCTCTTGGAGACATTAAGTACAATGTTCCCTAAGGTGAGACCTTTCATGAACTAAGCATAATGCAACTTGCTAGGCTTGTGTCCATTTCTGTGGCACCTTATCAAAGATATTAGGAGGTATAACATTCATATGATTGATACATGGGAGCCTATAGACCTGGCATGACTTTCCCATCAACCACCTTTTTGTGGGTACATACCAACCTAGTGTGTGTTTCTCACTTTGTTGGGGGCTCACCTAGTAGACATCGAGTTTCACTAGCCCTTGCAAGCGTATTTATCATGGCCACTAAGCATAACACAACTTGCTTGCTTGCGGATCCATGTGTTTCACAAGTGATTTTACATCCTTATGAGTGTATTTGATGGACATGGCATAATGCAACTTTCTAGTCCATCTTTGTTCCATCTTTGCATTAATTTTGACATTGTATACTTGTGTATCTTGTCTTGTTGCTTCATATCATAGATTCATGTTTTTCCCTTTGTGCTTATGTTGGTTTTCCATGGGATCTTGGATCCTAGAAGCTTGGAAACCTCCTTGATCTTTTTCATCCTATCCCATTGACATTTGTACACTTGGGTCCCTCTTAATGCTTATTTTTCTACTTTAGTATGATTTTGAGGACAAGTCCATCCTCTCACTAAAGTTGGGGCTAAATGTAGTGTAGGAAAATGCAATCCTTTACATTTTCACACTATGTTTGGTCCCTTAATTAATTGGACTTAATTAAGCCTCTAATTGGCTCAATTATGCATTTATAAGCCTAATTAATTGTATTTTCTGAAGGGTGAACCTACAATTAATTAATGCTTATAATTAATTTAACATCTTGGAAAGTGTGTATTCTAAGCTTAGTGCCTAGGATCCATTTTCCCAAGGGAGAATAGGTCCCCCTTAATCTTTAGAACCCAATTTTTAATATGTTTTTGGTGGCATTTTCATGATCCCAAATTCAAATTTTAAATGTTAGCTTATAATGTTTAATTGTCAGGAAATTAGAAAATCATCTACAAATACATAGTTATTTTATCAATTCAACATTAATAAAAAGAGGGAAAATTTCACAAGATCAAATATTATTATCAAGAGAATTGAAAAGTAGATTTATCAAGAATCTACAACAAAAATCAAGATCAAGATCATCATGTCAAAGTTATTTGCATTAATGCATGTTTTTGGAGCTAACATTGTGATGTAGGTTTCAAGTTTTCAAGTCAAGATTCAAGCTATCATATCAAGAATCCAATCAAGACATTCATGCAAGATAAATACCTTGGAGATATGTATTATATTTTAGTCCTATAAGGATTTCAACTCAAGGGTTTGGTGAGTTGCAACATAGCAAGTGTTCATTCACCATTCCTTTCATATTTCATTTCATTCCAAAGTTCAATTAACAAAATGGGGTTTGACCAAGGTAAACCTCCATTCACCAAAAACAAATAATTTTTTCCCTCTCTTTTGTATGTGCAAATCTTAGGTTGAAGAAATGATTGGAATTGAAGATCTTAAAAGTGCAAAATTGCAAAAGTTGTCACAAAAATTTGTCAAGATCATGGAAACTCAGATTTCAGATTTATTTCTAACATTTTTATAGTGAAACCTATGGGAAAAGGCATCTCAGATGCATCTCTAAAGTCTCCTCAAATTTGAGGAAAATTTTTGTACAAAGACCATTCGCCATTTCAAGATGCCTTGCAACACTTTTGGTGACAATTTTTTAGTATCTTACCTTTCTTCAAATCTATCGAGAGTTTGTTGTTTCTATTGGTATGAATCTTCTTCTACATGATTCAGGTCTTACATTGCAAATTTGAGTTCATTTACTATTTTATTTTATCTCTCAAGAGTGTTGTTCAAGTTGATTTTACACTTTTTCTGTCATAAAGGAAATTGCAAGATCTTTCATAGAATTATCTCACTTAAAGGCTAAAAGTCAATTCTATTATTAGGGGATCTCATTTCATAATGAAATTGATGAAAGATAGGTTCATTACACCCAATTTTACCCTTTCTATTTTTATTAAATTATTGGCGAACTCCTCATTTTAGTGCATAACCTATTTTTCAAAATTTTCACTTCATGTTGTTGTATCTTAGTTAATTTAGTGTGGTCTTATACATCATATTCTATCACCTTTCCCATCTTGAGAACTGAGTGATAAAAAAGTGATAAGGGTATTGCATTGTAGCTTAATTTCAGTTGAAAAAAAATCAAACTTTTTGGGGTAGATTTTACACAATATAGTATATGTCATTACTACCGTTGATGGTTAAAATGACACAAACAACATTAAAACAAAATATTTCTACTCTATTTCTCCTGAAAAAGAAATACTACATGTAGCGGCCTAACTCCCAAGGTCCTGGTAGTTGGTTCTCAACTGTTTGATGTCACTCAATTGGTTCATGCAACTGTAATATTCAAGGGGCCTGTGCTGGTAAGAAAGGGTTCAAGCTATGACTCTCTTTATCAAAATAGTTCCTATGAATCAATGGGTTTTAAATAAAAGAAAAAGATAGATCCAAGGGGTAAATCAGTAAGTATGAATTAAATTTATCTAATATCCAGACATATACTTTTAACAATGAATGTTTTCTTAACCGATCACAAAAACCATAGCATGACACAACCCACAGTGTGACTGTACCATCGTATACATCTTAGGTGCTTAATTCAATTCCACTTATTCGCATATCACAAGTATTTCCAAGATTTCAAAACAACACACATTCATTCATCATTAAAACTATAAATCAACAGACTTCAATAACTTTAATTCAATGACAATTTAACAAGACAATCTTTAAACCTGGTTTCTTCTAATGACTTTCATCACATAAGAAAATATCATGCTTCAACACAATCACTGGCATTCAGGTGGATTATAACTCATTAACCTTATCAAACAACACAATTCAATGCAAACTCCATATTTCGTAAACCTGCAATTCTATTAACTGTAAAAAGATCTGGTAAAATGTATCTCTGCAAAACTCTATAAAATTCTATCTCCTAGCACTAGGTAAGCCAATCCAATTCTCAATTAGTCGAGCCTTACAATGTAATACCCATATGGTATTTATAGATATACAAAAGAAGTTCGAACTTCACTTCTATCTTAGGCTTTCCACCTTTTTAGGAACAATCAACTTTCTTGGAAACTCAGATCAACTTTGATCTTGAGTTCTTACATTATGCATTCAGTTTGATCTAACAGTAGAAGATAGAAATAGAAGAAAAGAAGTCATGCGCCCTTAAGACTGTCAGTGCTGCATGCATGCAACATGCAAGGAAGAAGATCATCATGCGACATGCAAGGAGGAAGAACATCATGCGACATGCAAGATTTCTATGCATGTGAAGCTGGATCTACTATGAACTCATCATAACTGGTGAAGACTTGTTGTAGCATATCCATATCTGGCCCATCAATCCAGTCATTTTCAAATTTGATGCGATCCAACTCAACTGCAACAAACTCTTTCATACTTTTTACCTTGATCAACTCTCTCCCTGCAGCTTTTATTTCTTCTTTGACTTCTACAAGCCGATCTATCACCAAGTCTCCTCCATCATCTTTCTCTTGCATGAGTCCTTGGAATCTTTCATTCCATTTCTCTCTAACCTGACTCAACGACATGCCATCTTTGGTCATTACATTCACATCTACAATTATGGCCATAACCGCTTCCAACTCTTCCAACTGCTCAGTTAAATTATTAACTGCTTCTTGAAGCTCATCCTTATGCTTGCTCAAAAAGCCAGTCCTAAACTTAAGTATGCGAGAAGTCTTTTCTACAAAATCTTTGTTATCATCTTCGAGTATAGATTCTTCTAGAAGAGTAGTTAGAGGCAATGTATTTATCTTCTCTAACTTTTCACTATACTCCTTATACTCTTCTTCTAGTTTTTCGGATGCCTCAATGTATTGATGCATCTCTTTTATTACTCCTTTTGCCTCTTTGTAGGTTTCAAATCCTTTTGTTAAAACCTCTCCTACCTCGCGGTTCAATTTGTCTATCCATTTATCAACCATCTCCGCCTTACCTCTAACTTGCACCAAATCATCAACCTCCTTTTTGCTTAGCAAAATAGGAGTCTCAATAGCTGCAACCTGTTGTGACCTTGGAGAGGAAACACTCTTCAAGAATGAATGTAATTTATCCAATTGAGCCTTAAGCTCATCTTTCTTTTGTTTGTCCTTGATCATTCTTGATTTAGTCATTGAAGCCACCACATCAATCAGATTCATTTGTTGATTTCTAGTGGGTCTTCCCAAATTAACCATACTCAATTGATAGTCTGTGAGCTACATATCCCCCACCTCCTTTTCAGTCATAGGCATGGCACATTCAGCAACTATCTCCCCTTTATCTATGAGTCTGGTAGAATGCAAAACTTTAGCCTTCTTCTTAGGCCTTTCCTGTTCAATCTCCTTCATCATGTCCTCCCAATTAAGAGGTTGAGGAGGTGTTCTAGCTCTCTTCTACAAATCTAATTTCAACCATTTAGGAGCACTAGGAGCAGTCATCATCATGGAAGAGGAAGCGACAACTGTAGAGGATGGCTGAACATTTACCTCAGGTTGAGAATCAACCTTTACTTTTTCTTGTTGCTCCTGCAGTACATGCATCTGCACCAACTTCTCAGCCTCTTCTCTATCTCTTTGTTCCTGCACTTTCTTGTCTTCTTCTTCTTTTCTCAATCTCTCCTCTTCCATTTGATCCTTCTCTAACTTCTCTTTCTCTAAGGCCTCTCTTTCCAACCGTTCTGCCTCCAAAGCTTTAAGTTTTGCAGCTTTGGCATCTTCTTCTTTTTGCTTCCTAATTAGCTCTTCGGCCTCTTTTTCTTTCCTTATCTTTTCTGATTCTTCCTTTTCTATCCTTTCCATTTCCAAGGCTATGAGTTTCTCTGCCTTTTCCCTTTCTTCTTCAACTTTCTATTTCTTTATTAGCTCTTCAACATCTCTCTCCTTTCTTAGAGCTTCAACTTCTTGTTCTTTCTGTCAAGCCTCCTCTGCAAGCTTCAGTCTAGCAACCAGGGCTTCCTTTTCCCTTCGGTTTCTTGCATTCTCCTCCTCGAGATCAGGGATCTTCTGTATTAATTCTAGCTTGTCATTTTCTGCCTTGACCTTGATCTCATGCTCTCGTTGCCTCATTTGCTCCTCCATTTCATCAGCTGCTGTCCTTGTTTCAATTTCTTTTACCTTTGATTGCTACTGTTGAAGTAGAGCATCAGCTTGTAACTTTGCCTCCATTTCCTTTTGCTTCTCCGCTATAGCCCTTGCATCAGACTCCCTTGTAGCATCTTCAAACTGCTTCCATTGCTCTTCCTACGTCAGAATCTACTCAATAGTCCCCTCAAAAGGCATGTTTTCTTGCATATCCTTCTCTGAAAGAGTTTCATCTGAGTCTGTCTCAATTTCTACCAATTCTTCCTCCACTTATTTTCCTTTAGCAGCTTCAGCCATGGCATAAAGTACTCCTTGAACTCCTTGAACTTCTTTACTTTTCTTTCTTGTGAGTGGGGCTTGTGTAGATGACTCACCTAATGCGGGTGTAGAAACAACAAATTCAATTGGAACATCTCCCTCTGGTGTCTCTTCTTCTTCATCAACTTCCTCAAGCTCTATTTCTTCAACATCCAGAGGAAAGAATTCTAATGGTTCCTTGGAAGGTGCCTTTCTTTTAATCCTCTTATACCCTTTACCTTTCTTAATGACTAGTCCTTGAGGAGCTCGAGCTTTCATCATCAACCATTGCACACTTCTATCCAAGATTGTTCTTCCCAGTTTCTTAATATCAATCATTTCTTCCTCATTCCAATCTATTCTTGGTGCCAATATTCAAAGCTTCATATGAGGGATCTAATACCATTCCATCATCCACCAAAGTGTTAGGAATATTCTCTTTAATACCAAGTTCTACCATAAGTGAGACTGGTAATCTCTCATAATTCTTCTTCCTCAAGTCATATTCATCCTGCCTATCACACCAAAAATCCTCTAACAAATTAAAGTGTTTAGTGAACACTGAAGGTAATAAAGCATGCATTTTCTCCCTTGGATCAAAATACTTACGAGCTGTATACAATCCCAATTTCAATTGTATCAACTCATTACAAACCACCTTTGCTCCCTTCAAATGTTGACAATTGTATTCACCCAGTGTCATGGAAACTTATGGCATCCTGTCTTGTGCTTGATCCCAAACCTAGCATTAACTCCAATGGCTTGATATACAAATTCCATAAGCACTATTCTATTGATGTAGCATCTTGGAAGCAAATGGGGATGACCTTCAAAACCAAACAATCTGAAGTATGCAAATTTGGGGTACTGGATA
Organism: Sequoiadendron giganteum; assembly: GCA_007115665.2. Lineage (NCBI taxonomy): Eukaryota > Viridiplantae > Streptophyta > Pinopsida > Cupressales > Cupressaceae > Sequoiadendron > Sequoiadendron giganteum. Next base: position 301,332,043 of record CM021104.1, on the reverse strand, counting down.
TACCAACTTCCCCATTCAGAAATGAATGCCATAAATTATTGACTTAACCTGTATCCTGCATCTCCACTCAACTGATTGATAACCACATATAAAAAGGCATCATTGACTCTCTTGAAGTGAGTCTCAGCAACCTGAAGAGATAATTGATCGTAGTATTCCCATACCTTCCTTTGTCCATCCAAGGCTCCCATTATACCTACTCTGTTTAATCCTAGGAAAATCCCCAATCTTGCTGCAGCATAGACCACATATGAAGTCATGAAGAATGATTTGGTCTGTCTAACCCTTGTGAGCTGATCATGTATGGCATCAGAAACAATCATTGACCAATCAAATTGGTAATCACCCTGAAAAATTACTTGAATAAAATGAAACATCCATTCCTTGAAGTGGAAGGCATCCCTCTTCCCAAACACTCTGGACAACATCAATATCAAATCAAATATCTCCTTCTTGAAATCTCACAACTCAAGTTTTAGGACCCCTCTCACAAGTGACAAGTTGATGACAATAGGGAAAATGTAGTGACTATACTAGGTGGAGACAACAATTGTAATGTAACCACTCACTAAGAAAGAGTTAGAATTCAAGGAGTCTCATCCAAACCCACAATCAAGTCATTAAATGACTACAACATTGTGGAATAGTTGAAGAAAAAACCTACCTTGATCTCAATCCTAGAGTTGTTGAAACTATCACCAACACATAGGGAAATATTGGAAAAGGCATTGGAAACATCAATCCCTAATGACCTCGATCCTAGTCAGTTCCAAGACATGGTTGGAAAGATTATAACAAGTAATCATTTAATCTATCATGAGAAATATTTACTACAAATAACATTCCACAACCAAGCCTTCAACATCGAGGTTGGTGTTCTTAAAACCATGGTCAAATGAGTATTGATAGATAATGGTGCAGGTTTAAACATTTGTACCTTAAAATTTGTGAAACAATTGGGGTATTTTGATGACATGATTGACAAAGGAAAGAGTATCACCATAAGGGCCTATGATGACCTTGGAAGAAATTTTGAAGGAATAGTCAAGTTGCCAGTGCAGATAGGCCCAACCATCACAAAAAGTACTTGTCAAGTACTGGACCTTGAGTTTCCATACAACCTCCTCCTGGGATTCCCTTGGATCCATGCATTACAAGAAATCCCTTCCACTTTTCATCAATGCCTAAAGTTTCCCCATGAAGGAAAAGAAGTAACACTATATGCCAATCTTGAGCCTTTCCATTTCTATGAAAATTTGGAGGAGAAGTACAATAGAATCCAACATGTGCCTAGCAATGATATAGCCTTCCAATCATTTTATTATGTTGACCCTTGAATACTTCCATCAACCTCAACCAAGAAAACATTAAGTGATCAACCAAAATTAGAATCCAAGGTTCAAGTACTTGACAAGGGTAATGGTAATTACCATTTCAACCAAGCATTCTGCATCAACATGCTTCCACGAACACCCAAAGTCTATGGAGGTTTAAAAGAGATCAAGGTAATGCAAATGATAGACAAGCTCATGATCTTCACTAGGTGGGGAGACATGAAAGATGAAGAAATATTTGAGGAGGACTTCTCATCCATGATCTACAAGGAGGAACATGAAGAACCAAAAACACTGCAACCCATTTTGATTGATCCTAACACTAGAGGTTATCAATTAGTTAAACATATGTGATACAATGAAACAGGTGGCCTTGTCCTACACAAACACGGCCGATCAAAGCCTAACATAGTGGAACAAAGAAAGAAAAATATGGGGCTAGGTTATAATCCAAAAGATGTGGTTATTCCAAAAATTGGATGAACCTCTTAGAAGAAACAAAAAACTTTTGCTAACGTTAAGGCACTGGATATATATCATATCATGGACAATGAATTACCTGTCAAAGACCTATTTGATAACTTTAGCATAGATAGGTTCCCTCTATAGTATATTCAAAGCATTCCCAACATATACTACCATTCTGGAACATACTCTAATGAATATGAATGTGATTCTCCTTCCTCATCATCAGATATGATTCTCCCACTTCTAGTAATGACAACCTAGGCACCCAATGGGAAAAAGACACTTGAGCCATACTTACCATTTCAAAAACCTTTGTAAGTTTTGTGGAAGATGATAATAGCCTACCACTCTACTACCCACAACTCATAGATTGGGATCAACAACAACATACACCTGTTCTGGATCAATTCCAAAATGGGAGGAAATCATGGAATTCATGGGACTTCAAACATATATACTAGTTGGAGATCACAAAGTAGGGTTCGTCATGGAGCTCAAAAAGGAGGCATACTTTGGTGGAGATATTGAATCTTCTAGTCACAAAAATAAAATAAAAAACATAAAAATACAATCCCCTAGGGAAAACCATACAATGGATCTATTGGATCCAAAAAAGAGGAAAATAAAGGATGCATCTGAAGGTGAAAACTTCCTAAAGTCACCTAAGGATGGAGGGTTCAATATCCCCATATCGAAATATCAAGAAAGATCAACAATCCTCATAGAAGAAGCAGAGTCCATAAATGTTGGCACAATAGAGGACTCGAAGATAACATACCACGCGAAATCACTTGACCCTGAAGAAAAAGAAAAATTCATAGCTTTCATCAACATTGGAAGGTAAATTTTGAATTGACTTATGTTGACATTCTTAAACTAGATCAAAAGTTAGTGGTACATCATTTGGCTGTAGTCCCTGGAGCAAAGTTTATCAAGCAAAAACTCAAAAAAATGCATCCTCAAATACCATTGCTGGTAAAGGTAGAGCTAAAGAAACTACTAGATGTGGGTTTCATCAGACCCATTAACTATCCACAATTGATATCAAATCTAGTACCAGTGTCGCAACCTAGTAGGGGCATAAGGATATGCACATAATTTAGAGACCTGAACAAGGCTTGTCCAAAGGATGAATTTCCATTGCCAAGCATCGACATGATTGTGGATCTAATAGTAGGGCATGAGATGCTATCCTTAATGGATGGTTTATCTGGATACAACTAGATAATGATCTCTCTAGATGACCAACACAAAACAATATTTACTTGTGCTTGGGGGACATTTTGTTGGAATGTAATGCCCTTTGGTCTAAAGAATGGAGAAGCAACATATCAAAGAGAAATGATGACCATGTTCCATGATATGCTACACATAATCATGGAGGACTATGTGGAATAAATTCTAGCAAAGTCATTCAAAAGGGCAAATCACTTGACAAACCTAGAGAAGTTGTTTGATCGACTTGAATAGTACAATATGAGACTCAACCTTAAGAAATATATGTTCGGAGTAACATTTGGAAAGATGTTGGGTACATAGTGTCAATAAGAGGGGTTGAAGTGGATCCTGCAAAAGTAAAATCTATAATAGACCTATGCCTCCTCCAAAGACACTAAAATAGTTAAGGAGCCTACAAGGGAAGCTGCAATCCATCAGGTGATTTATCACATAATTGGTAGAAAAATTTCACCCTTTCACTCATCTCATACACAAGGACATCACCTTCAAGGGGGATGGGAGATGTGACCAAGTGTTCCAACAAGTCAAGGGGTACCTACTTACTCCTCCCATACTTATGATACTTTATGCATCTATCACACAAGTAGTGTTGGGAGATCTCTTGGCCTAGCTAGATGATAACAATAAAGAAAGGGCAGTCTACTATATCAAAAAAACATTGGTGGGCTATGAAGTAAACTAATCACCCATTGAAATAGCATGTCTCTTAGTCGTGTTTTCAACACAAAAGCTAAGACATTACATCTTAAATAGAAAAGTGAAGATGATTTCAAAAGTAGACCCACTCAAATACTTACTAGCAAAGGCAACCCTAACAAGTTGAATAGCCAAATGGATAATGATCTTGAGTGAATTTGATATAGAGTATGTGGATATGAGAGCTATCAAGGGAAAAATTATAGTGGACTAACTGGATGAAGCACCCATAGATGATCATAAACCTCTCATAGTGGACTTTCCATATGAGAGTATCTTGATGACAAAATAGACAAGCCAATGAACTCTATACATTGATGGGTCCCATACTTAACATGGCTCTGGAGTAGGTATTCTATTTATCACGCCATAGAGAGATAGTATACCCAAGTCCTATAGGATTTCATTCCCATGCACGAACAACATCTTAGAATATGAAGCTCTTATCATAGGGCTAAAAATGGCTACATGTCTTTAGAGACTCTCAGCTAGTAATCAAACAGGTGAACGATGAGTACCAAACGAAAGATGAAAAATCACTACCATATAAAAGGACGGTGAATAGATTCAAGGAATAATTCATTAGAATAACCTTTGAGCAAGTTCCTCGAATCAATAACAAAGTTGCTGATGCAATGTCAACAATAGGCTCACTGGTTGATATTCTATAGAATGTGCCTAAGTATGAGTTCCTCATCGAATAGTTACTCGTACCTACATTCAACATCCCAAAATTGGATCTAGTATGTGTTGTTGTTGGTCCTAACTCCCCATGGTACCAAGATACCTTTTACTGCATTCAACATGATATCACACCACTTGACCTAACGACCACTCAAAATAAAACCTTCACCCATATAACTTCCTATTTTACCATCCTAGGAGATACCCTATACCATCATAGCCTAGATGGTATGTTACTCTAGTGCCTTAATGCAGAAGAAGCACAAACAACCTTATAAGAGGTCCACAAGGGTATTTGCGGATCCCACTTTAGTGAACTTAACCTAGTCCAGAAACTACTTAGAATGGGGTACTACTAGCGCTCCATGGGACAAGAATGCATACACTATTCTATAAATTACCAAAAATGTCAGCAACATAGTGATCTAGTTCATGTAACAACACATGAATTGAGACCCATAACCACACCATGGACTTTCTTGCAATGAGGATTAGACTTGATAGACAAGATATCACCCACTTCATCCAACGGGCACAAATTCATTATCACAACATAGTACTTCACTAAATGGATAGAGGCAATTCCCTTGACCTATATCACTGATAAATATATATCAAATTTCATTTTGAATTATCTAATCTATAGGTATGGAATTCCACAAATGATAATAATAGAGAATGGAACCCCATTCAAAAATTAGGACATCCAAGAGTTCTGTTCATAATTTTCTATCTAGCATATATTTTCCACGCCCTATTACCCCCAAGGAAACAGTCAAGATGAGGCATCTGACAAAACAATCCGAAAAATACTAAAAAAGATGGTCAATGATGTTGGACGTGATTGGAATTTGCAGCTAAACCCAACCTTATGGGCCTATCGAACCAACATTCACACACCTATTGGTGCCACACCATTTTCCTTGGTCTACGGATCAGAGGCTGTCTTGCTTATAGAGGCCGTAATCCCCTCATTGTGAGTATCACTAAAAGGCATGGACAACAATGAAGAATATAGGTTATCCGGGCTAAATGAATTAGAGCTCCTAGATGAAAGGAACTTGAGCACATTAAACCATCTGCAGGTTTATCAGAATCAACTCAAACAAAACTATGAGAAGAAAATAAAAGGAAGGAAGTTTCAAATTGGTGACTTGGTCCTCAAGGAGAATAAAAAAAAACAATTGAATCAGGTTGACAAAGGAAAATTTGAACCCAACTAGTTAGGCCCATTCATCATCACAACAAGCTACGACTTTGGGGCCTATCAGTTGGCTACTCCTGAAGGAGAACCTTTAACTGAACCACTAAATAGAAGCCACCTCAAAAAGTTCTACACATGAACCACATCAGAATACCCCAAGAAAAAGGGTAAAAATCTAAAAAAAATAGAAAAAAGATAAAAAAATACAAAAAAATACAAAAAAATACAAAAAAATCAAAAAGCAAGAAAAACAGTAAGGAGAAATGGAACGTTCTTTAAGTGAAAACCACTTTGTGGCACTCCCAGAATAGGTATTGTAGTGAAAACTTGGCAAACAAGCGCTATGTTTGAATAAAACTTGCATCATTATCTATCAGTACTATCCACAACATCCACCCATCTATTTCATAATAAAATATGTATCCAACTATGGCTTGTCATTGATTAAGGAAAGTCATTTTATTGGGGGAAACTTCCTGAAGCTGGTCATGGGTTAGATCTTTAAGCATCCTATCATGGTAAAAAAAAATAAAAATTCAAAAATAACAAAAGTAAAAAAAAATCAAAATAAAAAACATGTGAAAACATAAAAAACAAAACAACATCATTGGGTTATTCCTTCACTCAAACAATCTAAGATGTCAACATTTTCTTGAACCTCACAACTAGTTCAAGTAGATTTCCCACAAAATATCCTCTAGACACAGAAGTGGAATATCAATCCAAATTATCAATGTTGTTTATCCAAAAATAAATTATGCTTTTTGAGTCAAGCAGGCGAACTATGTGGTCTCTACGTGGACAACGTAGGCAAGGCTTATTAGCCCCTGAGACCCTAGGTCACTCCCCTTAAGTTTGCATCATGCTTTATTTTCAACTTAGTAAAAAAAATAACAAAATTAAAAAGCATATACAACATACAAAATCCAAAAACATTCACAAAACGGAAAAGGTCAAAAACACTCAAACCAAGCAAACTACAAGCCTCTATGTGTACAACGTAGGCAAGGCTTATCTTTGATGAGCCCCTGAGGCCCTAGGTTAGTCCACTGAAAACAACAAAAATAACATCATAAGAAACTTATAAAAATAAAAAAGAAGACCCATCCCATCATCAAAAGCCGCAATAAAACATCACCCATAATAAATGAATCGTCATCCTCATACTTTGACAAAACAAATAAACAAACAAAGCAAACACAAAAATATAGAACCTTCATGGGTAGCAGAGTTGGCTTGGATCATGGGTTTTCTCCCCATTGGTCTTAGGTTCAATTCCGCTCCTCGGATGGTAAACTCGCCCCGGGGTCCAGGTGGAGAGAAAGCTTAAAGTTTACTGACGCCATCAAGGTCGCTTGGGATGGGTTGTAGGGATATCCTGGGTGATAAAAAAAAGAAAAAAAGCTAGAACCTTCAAGCAAACAATCACAAAAATTTGATCACAAAATAGACAAAAACAAAGCCAAGTATCAACTACCTATATTTTTGACAATTCACCAACAACATCCTGAGATATTCCTTAACGGATCCATTCCTACGATAGACATGATCAACAACAAATAATAGTCCTATAACCTCAAATATATATGGAAAGTGATACTGCAACTTTATTTTTTTATCTTTTGTAGTCTTATTTTTATGATTTATTATATTGACTCATTCCTAGGATCTTGCAAGGATGTCCATAAGGATTTAGAGAAGAAGGAATGGGGGAAATTGAGCATCATTGCAATTTTTTGTTTGTAAGATATTTTTGTAATACTACCATGGAGAATACTTGCTTTATTGAGTATATGAAAATTGTGTTGAAACAATTCATGAAGCAGTTGCATGTTAGGTGTTCTATACCTCTCTGTGTGACTAGTTTGAAATTTTTTTAGCACAACCCGAATATATACTTTTAACAAAGTTTTCATATGTTTGGTATGAGCAAAAAATGCTCTTTATTTGTAGTCATTTATTCCACACAATAGATACAAAGTCACCATGGTCATTAATACCCTGGTGCATCGTATATGTTTTCCACATCAAATAGGATTGTTCAAACTGTGAAGTCTCTAAAGCAAAGAAAAACCAACTAATCAACTACTAATTAACATCATATTTGTATCCATCATTGATATTTCTTCTAATTAACATCATATTTCTATCCATCATCGATATTTCTTCTAATTAACATCATATTTCTATCCATCATCAATATTTATTCTAATTAACATCATATTTCTATCCATCATTGATATTTCTTCCAATTAACATCATATCTCTATCCATCATCAATTCTTCTAATTAACATCCACCCTGTATAGCAATATCATTAGTACCATCCTGCATCCACAATATCATCAACACACATCATGATGATAATAAACCAATAAAAACATCATGTATCATTTATGGGGTATTCATTCATCATATATCAATACCGCATAAATAACATCATATGAAAAAAAGTATGATTCATCCATCCACATCATACACATACATTGGAAAAGTACAAAAACATATATAAACATATATCATCATATATCATCATCACATAAGCATAAAATGAGGCTTAATCAAAGAAGGTATGTCTCATATATATATCATCATCAAAAGAGTGAATGTCATAAGTACATCATCCTCAATGAAACAAGTGTGATAAGGTAATACAAAATCATAACATATATACGAGATCTCGATTGGAGCAATGAATATATATACAAAACACATGTTTACAATATGTCTCTAAACAATGAACAACATAAAGATCAAGTACAAAAATTAAGACCTCGACAAGAAGGATAGAACCCTATGGACCACCAAAAGGATTTGGCTGTCTCATAGACTGATCACCTACCCTTGCACCACCACCACCACCACCACCATCACTCACAACACTAGGCTCTCTGAACCGTGGACGCTGAGCAGTCCTAGGAATAGTAGCATCATATAAGGTCTGATAATAAGTGGACATATTTAGAAACCGATCTTGCTCATCTCACATACTATCATGCTCTACCCTAAGAGTATCTCTCTCTACCATAAGCAACTATACCTAAGCCTTTGTAGCATGTCATTGATCGCTCTCACTATCTCCCTCAAAACTCAAAATCTCTACCTGAGCCTTAGTATCCTATCGCCGCATTATCTCTATGTCTCTAGCAGTAGCCATCTGATCTAATAGTATATCTCCATCCCTAGCTAGTGGAGGAGGACCTGAAATCTATCTATGACCCTATGCCTGCGACATACACTCATCTTGACCACCCTGTGCCCCATCACATCGAGCCCTCTCCAACTGCTCTGTAAAAGCATTAATGCGTTGTCGCTCCCAGTGAAGACCTGTAATACCCGTTCTTCCCAAAGTTGGATCACCCCTAGGATCGATGATCCTCAATGGTCTGTGCCATACCCACCACTCATCATAATCAAGAGTAGTTCTTGGATCTGCTAAACCAACTAGCCAACCCCAACCAACTGGGGAAAGTGCTATGAACTCAACAAAAATAGTGTTTATATGTACATGGAGACCCTATACATGGACCTCCCAAGTGGTCTGACCGAATCGAGCCTCATACGCATCAAGAACCCACCCCTATCTCTCTTTGAACTGATGACATACTTAGTATGATAAGTAATTCTCTATCATAGAATAAGAATGGCCAGTCAACCATCGGGTCTGTCAACAGTAAACAAGATGATCTAAATCCTCTGGCCAAGCCTCATAGCCCATATAAAGTCTCCACACAAAACCTGGCATCTCATCAAAAACACGATGCCAACAAGGAAGATCCTTAGGCAAGGTGTAGTGCATGAAATCCCCATAACAATAGAAGCATGGATCGTTAGGAGAATGATCCTGTATCTTGTCCGGTTGAGCAATTGCAATGTGCTCCCATTCCCAAACATGGAAAAGTGAAACACCTATGGAAATAGATTTCCCGCATTGATACACAACCTTGTGCATATCTCTTAAAATATGAGCAAGGAGACACACACCCCAAGCATACCTCATCCCATGCTCAAGAATACTCTCAATACATATACCCCAACCCACAGGAAACTATCGAACTCTCTTATTAGGAACAACTAGTCCTGAAATTAGACCACATAGGACAAGTGAAATAGGATCTGCACTACTAGAAAACCTGGACAGATCAATCTTTGATTGATGCACCTCCAAGTGTCTAACACCTAGCACATGTTGCAAGGTGCGATTACCATGTCAAACATGATATGTAACAATCTCATCATGAATGGGAAGGCATAGTATCCTCCACACATCCTCAAGGGTAACAATTGCCTCTCCTATACACAAATGAAACAGGGCCATCTTAGAATGCCATCGTTCCATGAGTGTGGTCATCATAGTTGTGTGAGTCCTTATAGGAGGAATGCAACAAATATAACATATTCCAATGACATCAAGAAAGTCTTGCTCCAACACACTGAAATGGGCAATTGGATCAAACAGGTGTCAGGGATATGTCTCCCTTGGCTACAATGGTTTGAGGCCCACCTATAACCATTTTTACCCACAAATTTATGGTTTCACTTTGAACATGTAAAGAAACAAAAAATGACAAAAAACATGATGGAAAATGACATTTAGGATGAAAAACAAGCAAATGCAAGAGTTTAGGTCAAGTGCACAAGTTCAAAGGAAATGCTAACAATAAATGCAAGGGTTTAAATCAAGGGCGAGCTTTTAAAGCAAGTGCATGAAACAAAGGTGAGGTTTTAAGTCAAGTGTGAGGTTTTAGAGCAAGAGCAAGGTTTTTAGATGCAAGAGTTAATAGCAAGTGCGAGGTTCTTAAGCAAGGGCAAAGAAATAGTCAAACAACAATCAAATGCAAGGTTTTAAAGCAAAAGCGAGGTTTTAGGGCAAGTACATGAAGCAAAAGAGAGGTTTTTGGTCAAGTGCGAGGTTCTATGGAAAGTGTGAGGTTTTTAAGGTCAAGTGTGAGGTTTTGACCTAACAAATGCAAGGAAAACAATGTAGATGCTCAAAAATCACCAGAACTTCACTATTGACTCAAGAAACTATGTACATGCAATACGAGAACATAACAAAATGAAAATTTAAAGTGACAAGGTACATACTAGGCCACTGACACCTAAGGGCCATCCAAACTCCCGAACAAGGTCTGAACAATGTAGGGCTCCCTGAATTCTCGACATTGGTCCTCAAAAATTGACAGAAGGGGAGATCTAGAGACAAGAATTAGCAAAAGGATCAAAGCATAAATGAGCTAATTAGAAGAATAATGGCCTATATTAGACCTCAAGAAAACCTTAATTTCACCTAAGAAACCATAATTTTACTTGGGGAATCTTCCTACTTTCAAATTAGAAGCTCTTAGAAACATTGAAATTGAAATAGAACAAGGTTGTGAGCCTGACCTCAAACATGAAATTTTTTGTCAACCTCTCGAGGGGACAACACAGAGTCCTACCATAATTCCACTAAATTTCGGGGCACGGTGGGGCATAATTTAAAAAAAAAACTTGATCTTAAAATAAAATATTTGAAACAAAGCAACCAGTACTTTGTATCAAAGAGGGGAAAAATGTAGACATGTAAAATTGACCTAACACCTATCACACACTCTAAACAACATTAAACAACATCATAATCATCCCAAAATGTCTCGAAATCATCTCACAACGTCTCAAAATTATCCCACAACATCCCACAACATCTTAGAATCATCCTGAAACATCTTAGAATCATCCCGAAACATCTAGAATCATCTCACAATGTCTTAGAATCATCCCACAACTTCCCCCAACATCTTGAAATCATCGTGAAACATCTCAGAATCATCGTGAAACATCTCAAAATCGTCCCACAACATCTAAGAATCATCCCATAATGTCCCAGAACATCTCGAAATCATCCCACAACATCTTGAAACATCTCAGAATTATCCTGAAATGTCTCAAAATCATCTGCAACATCTCATAATCATCCTACAACATCTTGGAATCATCCCAAAATATCTCAGAATCATCCCACAACATCTGAGAATCATCCCACAACATCTGAGAATCATACCACAACATCTTAGAATCATTCTGTAATATCCGAGAACATCTCGAAATCATCTCGCAACGTCCCAAAACATCTTGGAAACATCACACAGTATCAAAATAGCATCCATAACCCTAAATTCCTCTATTAATTGAATAATACAACAATATTTAATTAATTCACTTTTTCACCATTTCTGATAAATTCATTTATTTAATAGTCCTAAAAATCCTAATTCTACTATTAATTGAATAAAATGACATTATTTAATTAATTCACTTTTTCATCATTTTTGATGAATTAAATAAATTTCATTTATTTAATAAAGTCTTAAAAACCCTAATTCTATTATTAATTAAATAAAACAACATTATTTAATTAATTCTCATTTCTATGATTTTGACTAATTAAATAAATTACATTTATTTAATGAAGTCCCAATCCTACTTTATTTCATCTTGATTGATTAAATAACACCAATTGGTATTAGAGCCTAAAAGGTATGGGAAAAGAAGTTGAGAGCCCGAAGATCTGGGCAATATAAGTTTTTGGAATTTGTGTGTTATCTTTTTGTAGGTTGAAGCAAGAACCTAGATGCCAAAAGACTAGGTAGTGAAGAAAGTAGGAAACCTAGGTGAGGTATCATGAAGACAAGAAGAAGCAAGGTGAAAGAGACTTGCTCGAGAAAGAAGAATGGACGTGTTGAGGAGATGAGTCCGTGGAGACTTACAGAGTAAGGAGGCTCCAAGCAAGAAACAAGAGAAAAAAAAGAGAAAAGTGAGATAAAGAAGAAGGTTGAGAAGGAAAAGAAAATTGATACTGATCAAGAGATAGTAGATTTGAGGCAAGCCTTGGAGCAAATGAAATAAATTCATGAAGAAATGGAAAAGAGAATGGAACTTGAGATGCAACAACTTCAGAAAGAAAACCAAGAAATGGTTGGCATTTTCCAATAAGAAAGGTAAAGTGGCCCATCAAAAAGATCATTCAGAGGAGAAGGAAAGAGAGGACAACAACACCATTCCTTGGAGAGTATTTGTTGATGAAGGAAGAGAAAAAGCCATCTGAGAAAGAGGAAGAGGTAGGTAATGCAATGGTAAGAAAACCTAGGACTTTTTTGACATCAACATGCATTGAAGAGTTGCGTTAGGAAGTTCAGGATGTCTTGAAGGATCATGTAGACATAGTGGTTGATAATTTTTTTGACTTTTTCTTCCAAGGAAAGGTGTTAGTCACTATTTATATTTTATTCTAGGGGCTGTTCTGTCATATACAACATCCTATGACAAGAAAAATGAATAATGTGATGTGTCTAAAGAAGGAAATGGTGCCAATACAAATGAAACACTTGTTTGGAAGGTTGTAAAAGAAAGGAATTTAGATGTTATAGGAAAGAGGATTGTTGTGAAAGAGATTGTAGAATTGAGAAAAATTGTTTGAGTGGAAAAAGAAGTATGGAGCAACATAATGACCAAATTGAGTTGTATATGGAAGATGGATAGTTAGACAAGCATCCACTACAAGTGGAGCAGTAAAAGGGAGTTGCAGATGTTAGAGGCAAAGAGAGAAGATAAAGTGCTCTTGATGAGATTGCAAACTTGAGAGGTAAGAAACCTAAGGTGAAAATGAAACAATCCATTTAAGGGGAACATGGTACTATTGAAGTGCATGACATCCATCAAGGTAAAAGGGATCGGTTACAAGGTAGAGGTGCAGATGGAGGACATGTTTATATTGACAAGTTCAAATACCTTTGCCAAGTGTTCAAGAAACCTACAGTGAAGATGAAGTAAGCATGGAATTGTTACAAAGAAGACAATGTGCAAGGATTTAAAGGCATTTGACAATAATTTTCAAGCATGGTTCTCATGATTTCTACCTTCTATTCAAGCAAAGCTTGAATCTTTTCTTTGCTTGGGAGTATGGTGTAGGAGCACCCATGAGATTTTGGTTTTTTCATTGTTTTGGTTTTGTGTCTCTCTTATGTAATAATGTATTTTTGGATCATCTTTATGTTTTTAAGGGTCTAGATGAGGTCTTAGGAGGATAGGTGTGGTCAAGTTGTCAAAAATGTAAAAGTTGCTATAGGTTTTAAATGTTGTGAATATTGTCTAAAATGTTGCAAATTGTCTAATTTGAAGAGTCACATGGTGTAAATGAAGGAATTAGAATGGTTGTAGTTTGAAAATCAGTTGTAAATGGTTGGTACATCTTTAAATAGCCTTGGGGAGGTCGAATCCAAGGGTGGGTGTGAAATTTTTGAAGTGAAATCAATAAAAGGCATCCTTGTTTATGCATTTCTAAATGTTAATTTTTTTTTTCAGAGCTTGGTACAACCTTGTACAGTTGGTTCATGATTTAAAACTAATGGATTCGATGGAGAATTGAGTCTAATTTCTATTGCACTTCATCCCATTGAATTTCATTAAGATTTGAGTGTTTTAGAGCCAATTTACCTTGGACTAATTGAAAACCCTAGGTTTAGTGCCTTGAAGGAATAAAAAATGAATATCTCACCATTCCACTAGTGAAAACTCATGAAACTTGGTGAAATGGCTGTAAATAGGTTTTTTTTGGTTTCTATAAAGTTTTAGGATCATGGGAGAAGGTTTTCATGTGTTTTTATGATGCCTTAGGTCAAATTTCTTTATGTTTTAGATCTAATTGGCAGAAGAAAAGCCAATTTTTGAAGTGTTCTGTACAAAGTGACAACCCATGATTTTGAGTTATGTTGTATAAATCCCAAATTTGTATCTAGAAATATGTTTATAGTTTTGGTATCAAGTCTGATTTGAAAGTTATGACCAAAAAACATGAATTTTCTGCTACACTTCAAGCCTAGTCAAGATTAGAATAGTCAAGTTTTGAACCCTTCCTTCCAAAGTAACCATATCTAATTTCTTTATATGTTGAATAAATCCATAAAGGGTATCCAAATCTGGATTTTTCTTTTGGAGATAAATTTTTCCTGGGAAGTTGTGCCCATTTTAGTCAATCTAAAGTACTACTAGGAGATTGAGGCTTAATGAATGAAAACCATCATGTGAATGTTTAGAAATTGAAATTTTTCTTGTTTGAGGGTTGTTTGTATTGTTGTCCACCCATTCTATGAATCACATCGCTAAATCACCTTATTCCTCTAAGTTAATTGAATTATTAAATCATAATAATTTAATTATGATACTTTCCCTCCAAAATTTGAATAATTAAATCAAACTATTCAAATCATCTATCAAAAATCAAATCAAACTAATGCAACTTTGTTTGCAAAATTCAAACTTGATTTGAACGTTCAACTCCAAAACATAATTAATTAATAAAATCAAATTAATCAAATTTCCTCACCCACTTTTTGATTGAGCAAATTACGATTGTTGACTAATAATCTAATTTGCTAACTAAGCCATCAATTTCCTAACTAAGCCATCTAAATATTGACTAATCAATCTAAATCCCAACTGATCAATCTAAATCCTGACCAGCCAATCTATTCCTCAATCACACAAATTGTGCAATCTAATTTGCATAATTTATTCATGTCTATTTCCTCTCAACACCTTTTGACCGTTGATCTTGATCCAAAATTGTTTAATCCTGATCGTCCATTTCAAATGCCATTTTCTATATAACAAACCTCTTTCCTCACAAATAAGGATCGAAGAATCAACATACCTTATACAATGAAGTACTGTCGAGATCACCATTGATATAGCTTCAACCTTTCTTTGATCAACCAACACACATCATTCATCAAAGCTTTGCAAACGAACTATGGAGGCTTCGCGGTGATAAGAACAATCCAACATCAAGTGAATACACTATGATACGGGATGGTAGGACTTTGCTTATTGTTTACATTCAATTTGGTAATCATAGATTTCCTAAATGTGTTTTCAATAGCTTATTTTCATTTCATATGTTTAGGATTAGATATTACATTTTCGTGTTTGATCTTAGCTTAGATTCTCATTTCAAGAACATTTAATCTTGTTTGCATCTAATGGTTTCCCCCCTCACACAAAGGAAAACCCTTATTCACCCCAAAACAAATTTTTTTGCTTCTCTCTTTGTATGTGGAAATTTACAAGTGGAGAAGGATTGAAAGTTGATGAAAGGAGCATTTTTGCAAAGTTGTATTTGTTGCATTCATTGTTGTCAAGCTACGAAAACTCACAAATTTTATTTTCAACTTTCCAGCAGTGAAACCTAGACAAATCAAAAGCTTAGATCTAGGATCAGAGGATTGAAAAAACTAATTTTGGAGCCCTAGTCAAGGACCCATTCACCTAAGGGTGAACTAGTCATGTTACAAGCCTTGAAAATAACTTTTTATCACAAGTGCACACTATCAGATCCTTCTCAGATCTGCTTGCAGATTATCATTTTTATTTCTATTATCATAGAATTTTTTTATTTCAAGTATTAGGTCAGATAATTCATTTAGTTAATGCACTTTAAATAATTCCAAAACATTGTAAATCAATTATTTATATCATAGGAAAGTAGAGATCCAAGGTCTAAAATAGGGTTGAATAACCTCAAGGTTGAAAGCCAATCCCATTCCTTTGTGATCTCTCTTTCACATGAAATTGGGGAAAGGTGTGTTTGAATCCTAGGCTATTTCATCATTCCAAATTGATTGAATTCATCCCCCCTTTTACCACCATTTCACTAACACAAAGGCAACAAGCAAAAAATATAGAGAAAAGATGACTCATATTTTTAGTACTAAATTTCAATGTAGTATGTAGTCTAAAGTGGAAACATAGTATAACAACACCAAATTTCTCAAAAAACTAAATTTTCTAAACCTTATCTATTGGTGTCATATTTATTTTCTTACATTTAATTAATTACTTTATTGTAACTTTACCCCTAGAATAAGATAGCCTTTCATAGGTAATTGCTACTTAGGTTGGGTGCATTTACACATGTGACTTGTACTTTCCTTGTTTGGCAGAGTTGTATTACACACATATGAGTATAAATTATGTATCTTACATTATTTGCACATTCACATCTCTTACCGGTGTATGCTATATATACCTAGCTCTTGTAAGTAATCTCATTTTGTATCTTTTCATCCTTTGATAAAATAAAATGTCTCTCCCATTTACAATATTTATATGCTTTCATTAAATATACTTGATTATAGATAGATTCCATAGAAAAATCTTACATTAAATCAAAACTTATAGGATTTATTTGTGGTAACCTTATATAGATCTAAGTTTTAGATCTTGTATTTTCTTGAATGTTGACTATGACATTCTCTTACAATAAATAATGACATGAATAATAAAAAAATACGAAACTATTGGGGTTTCTCTTTGTGTATTTGTATTTGAAGTATATTTTAGAGCTTGATGGAGTGATTTTGAGATAACCATTGAGTCTAGAGTGTTTGAGAAAGTTAATTTTGCCTTTTGTTGGGTCCAAATTGAACATTAGAAGCTAATGTTAGTGTAATTAATATTTAATTACACTTGCATAACTTTACTTAGGTTTTGCTTAGGTAATAATTAGTTTACTTAATTAATAAGTAAGCTTTATTTAGTTGAGCTATTTTTAGGTCAACATTAGGGTTGCATACTTTTCTTTTATAAAGCAAATCATCTCATTGTAATATTTGAATTCTTGAATATATCAATTTGCACATCTTCATGCAAAGCTCTGCTTTTTCATTGCTTTTCTCTTATGTGGAAGGTGTTTAGGTTTGCATGTCTGATCTTGGTTTCTAACATGGTATCAGAGCAGACCTACAATTACCTGTTCGTGATCTGAAGATATGGCCTTTCAGTGAGTTTCAAGTGCAAGGGTTTCCATAGGCATCTTTTTTGCAACATTTGGGGGTAGCTAATTTTTGATGCCACTTTGGGCTCAAATGGAGGTCACCATCGCGTTCGTAGTGGCCAAAAACCCTTAGGACGCCTATCGTTTGGTCAATTTTTGAGCAGTTGGTCCAGAAGGCAAAAATTTTTTGCCAGGGAGGCTGTACGGCCTCCCCGAATGCTCCCTGAGGCACAAAAATAAAAAAAAATCACAAAAAACGTGGTTTTTGGGATTGCTGCCGACGCCTCTAGTTCACATGTTGGGTGCCACCGCCGTGCCACCTGGCAGCCACTTGGCGGCGCCACCAAATCCTACCGCCCTCCTTCAACAGTTCCCGCGGGCTCGACCAACATTCGCCGTGGTCCTATGGGGGACCAGGAGCTCTGCGCGTGGCCCTCGACCGACCCTAGCCCCCGCCAAGGTTCTATGGAGAACCAGGGGGTCCGCCAAATTTTTTTGCAGCGGGGCCATTTTTTTGCGGCGACGACCAAATGGCCATCAAATTTATCCTCTTGAATTTTTGATGTCAGCATGACGTCAACGACCATACGGCACCTCTTTTTCCCCCTCCTAACCCCAGTTTGCCCTAAAGGAGCAATTTTTTTTCTTTTTGGCATAACTTGGGCATACGGTATCGAAATTGGGCAAACAAGATATCACCGAAAAGCTGATTCCGAGCACTTTCCTGTGGTGTAGTTTATTTTACAATATTTTTTTGTTTTACTAAATTTATTTCTCTTTGAAGTCAGATGTTTATTTTATGCTTCTGAACTCATAACTTTTTGCCACAATCTCTGATTTTTGCTATCTTTGGGATGTTTGATCTTGGTTTCTAATAACTAAATCTATAAGAATTTAAAGAAAGGGGTTTTATGTTAAAAATCTACAAATCATTTATCATTTGGAGAATTTTGGACAAAAACCAACCCTACCATTATGTTAAGAAGGCCCAAAAATTGTTAATTGATTGTTAAAGCATCAAAATCAAACACTTTTGCCTTGGGATCTTAAGGAAAAAAACCCTCATACCCCATCATACAAACAATACCATTAAAATATTTCTAGATTTTTTTATGGTGTAGGTTTATGGAGGCTCTCATGTAAGCCCTATATCATACTAATATGGGAGGTTAAAAGATATTAATCCTTTTTGAAATTAAAATAGAAAATATTGCATAGAACCTATATTAGCAAGGTACATCGACATCAATGCTAATAGTGAGTATGTGGCCGATTTTTTAATTGACAATTTTAAAGTTAAATAATTTTTAAAATAAAGGGCTTTTAAATGTGTGGCCCATTATTGCTTTTTGTAGTGCCTCCACTATTTCCAATCACTAGTAGGCATTATCACTGAGAAATTAGTTCTTCAACCATCACAAGGTCAATTGAACTTAGTACCCCAATATCCTAGTAGTTTTAATACCCTCAACAACACCTCCATCATCCAACCTTGTAACCCAAACCACCTTTGTACACTCCAAAACCACTTCCAATGATGAAAAGATGGTTTCAAGCTTGTACATAGTAGTTTTGGGATTTTAAGTGTGATTTTAGATAATCTAACTATAATTTTGAGTTCATGAAGAATATTATTGTAGCGTCAAAATTTGTCACCCTTGACAATTTCAGACTAGGTTTAGCTCCAATCTATGTGCTTGGACCTAATTATGCATTTGATTTTCTCATTTTATGAATATCTTCAAAAAATAAAAGATGAGTGAAAATAAATATTTAATTTTTAATACCGATGTTTAAGGCCCTAAAAGGGATGGGTTTGGACTAAGGCACCCAACACCCTTGGCTAGCCTATTTTGGCCCAATTTTGAATATGTTAATGTCAACATTTTAAAATTTTAAAATTTTATTTTATTTTTTGGCTATCGATATTTGATTTTTAGGAAATTCAAGAATTACATATAGATACAAGTATTTTTCACCATTTAAAATCCTAGAAATTATATTGAGCAAATTAAAGATCTTAAAATTAGTCAAGGAAATTCAAGGGTAGATTTAGTATTATTATTACAACACTTTCATCAATCAAGTTCAAGATTGTAAGACATCAATAAGAATGGAGCTATTATGTGCAATAAGCTATTATGATAAATCATGCCAAATTATGAAGATATATTGAGTTATCCTCTACATGCTAGTTACAATAATCTATTATATTTTATGAACTAACCTTTTGTAGGTCTATCAAGCAATCAAGGCATTCATCAATCAAAATTTGTGGAAAATTGTAGTGTGGCATCACTTCATCAAGGATTTCATGTCTAGGTAAGATTATCATTTATCATTTATCATTTTAGTCAATTGTTATTTTGGCCTTTGCCCAACCTGGGGTATGCCCTCTTGATCATCATAATTTGTTTTTCTTGGAGATATAAATACCCAAATGGGGTTTGACTTAGGAAATCCCCTATGAAACACAACCTTTCCCCATCTTTTCATGTGTGTAGGTCAGATCCGAAAGTTTTTGCAAAAGACAAAAAGTAGGTTGTGACCTACATTTCAAAGTTTGCAGATCTAAAAAGGAAGTATCCTAGTATAGGGTTCCCAACACACCTATCATTTAAATTAAATCTTATATGTTATAGGTTCCTCTTTGTATCTCATTCTTAGATCTATCTTTATTTGGTTATTTTTTATTTTTATATATGTGATAAGTTACAATTTCAGATTTAGGGTTATATATCAAATAGGATTATTAAAACATATTAAATTTATCATCTCTACAAAAACACACACACACAAGACCTTGGAATATTTTATCTCCATTGTGGCAACAAGCTAATCATCAACCCTAGTTGGTCTTGTTTACAAATGTGATGTTAAGTGAAAAGAGGTTAATCTTAGTTGGATCTAAGACCACTTTTCCTACTTCACAATTACATCAAGTTTGGAATATTATGTTTTTAGGTGAGGGATGACATCAATGTGACATCCATAAATGTTAAGTTTTTTTAGAAATATCTCCCCTTAACTCCTGACCCCTCACCATTCAAATTTCTGCAAAGGAGGCCATTCTCAAACATCTTTTTCTCAATTATAATGAGGCCTTTTTTAGTGCATTTTTCCAAGTAATTCATGATGGTGGAGGTATTTTTTCATTATGATGCTATATTTTTGTACAAGTTACAAATTTGCAAATGTGTTGCTATGAAATTCCCATTTTAGGTTTTTTAAGGCCTTGTTTAGGCTCAAATAGGATCTTTTTAAGGTATAGTTTTTAAAAATAACATAATGTTTTGAGATCTATGTAATGGTACTATTGGTTCATTCTAATTTTGCTTATAATATCCTCTATATCTATTAAATTTCTCATTATGGGACAAGGAAGAGTGTTGTGTTCACACTAGATTCTATGGGCATTCAAGATCTAAATATTAGTGACATTGTTGCAATAGGGGAGAAAAATGATTAGTCTAGATTCTACATTTCATATTTTGCACCTAATTTTTTAGGATATACAATATGGTCACCTAAACCTTGGCATCATTTCATTAATTAAGGTTATAAAGACATGTTTGAACATTATATCTCTTGGTTCTTTGGAATTCAACATTGTTTATTATGGGGATTCTCATGATATAATGTAGTAGGATCATATTCTTTGTTTTTAGATATATCTTCTTGAGGCAAGTACTTGAAAGATATATAAGGTTAGCTTTGTGAGTCTCATCTTACAAATTTCGAGAATAGATTTAAGGATATTAATTTATTTTTTTTATGGTAGCTCCATCACAAATATTATCTCATAAACTTTGTATCTTGTTCTACATCAGTTTCCACTAGATACTAGATTACCATTTTTTCAATTAGGTTTCGAACTCTTGATTTGATTGACTCATCTCTTGGCATTGACACGATGAAATTTGAGAAGCTCCTAGTGACATCATACATTCTAAGTTTTCTTCCCTTGAATATTCCTTTTATGAATGGGAAGATATCATGTATTCAATTTTACATTTGTTTCTCCCAAATTGTAGAAATTTTATTTCAAAATTACATGTTTTCTTAAACATTTAGTGTCAATCATCTACCATTGGGGTAGGAGATTACACTTTGGGAGTTGCATGGTATTTATTCTTTACCTATCTTTTGAGGAGGTGATTCTATCCTATAGGTAATCCCATTGTCTTACAAGGGGCATAATTTTGTATATGGGTACCTAACATGGTTATATATTTGTTGGGACCCACCCATCTATCTTTCCTACACACCCAGGGTATGCAATTATAATGAGTGTTGGTGAATATTTATTTTCTTAAATTTAGTTAATTAATTTTCCACATATTTTTACCTAGGATAATATAGTCCTTCTTAGGTAGGGTGCATTTACACATGTAACTTGCACTTGTTTGATGGAGTTGTACTACACACATGTAAGCTCATCTCCTTTATCACACATTGGTTATACATCAAATATCTCGATGGTGTATCCTATATATACCCACATAATGTACTCTTATAAGTAATATCATTTTATATATTTTTATCATTTTATCATTTTATAAAATATAATTATTCTCTCATCTTAGGTATCTTTTGCGTTTCTATTAAATCTCCTTAATGTTGGGTGGATTCCATAGCCAATTCCATTTAAGGATATACCAAGAAAATGTTGTCCAATTGCATGAGTTATGTGAAGATACAAAGATGCTTGTAGATTTGGAGAAATTTTTCAAATTTCTAGAAGTTAATATCCATTATTTCTATCACAAAAAAGGCTTAAAGGCTAAAATGTGGATAAAAATTAGATAGTCCAAAATTAATATAATGATTAAATGTGTAGGTATTAGACCAATTTTTTTACCATTTTTTATACCCAAAGATGTTTCCTAATGGTGTGAGAAAGGTTTTCTTCACATTCAATTTTCTTATGTAGAAATAATAGTTCATCCCTAGTTTAACTATAATATAGGTGTAAAATATTTTTCTATTTAATAGATACTAGATGTAGAGTTTGGGATCATATTGGAATATATCCTACTTTAAAGATATCTTAACAAAATATGGTTTATGCAAAGTAAATCCTAATTTCATAATTTCCTTTGAACATTAACATGTCTATTCTAAATTTTTCATTTCTTTGTAAATTAAGGGTGTCAATCTAGGCCTAAGTTTTGTTGTTGCAACTATAGGAGGATGATGAATTTATAAATTAATTGATACAATTTTTTTCCTATAAAATTTCCAACAAGGATTGTACCCAAAAGGTAAGTCTATCCTTATAGATTATGGTTATCACATTGACCATACAAGTGAACCAAAGGAAATAGGGTGATCCACCTTTTAGGAGATGAAGCACACAAAAGAGGGGGGCGTGAGTATCCTCTTCTTCCTATTTCGCTCTAGTTCATTCAAGGAAACCATAGAGATCTCAATCTAATGATTCAATTGAGAGAATGGGTTGCTATTGATATGGCATGGAGTCTGATCAGTCTCCAAGTGGGATATTGTTGTTATATGGAGCCTAATCAAACTTAGAGGTTAAATTTTCCCCACTTTTATCAATGATTTCCCCCCAAATTATTTAACAAGGGTTTGGGGGTAGTGCCCCCAAGATGAGGTCAAGGGGAAGTAATGAGTTGGATCTCATGGTTGAAAAAGGTGGTTGCTTTATCCACCATAGAGGCAGAGTATGTAGCTATAAAAGAGGAAAGAAAGGAGATGATATGGTTGCAATCTTTCATGGAAGAATTGGGAAAACAACAGGCCAACCGTTATTTGTTTATGGACAACCAAAGTGCCATACATCTTGCAAAGAATTATGCCTTTCATTCAAAGACCAAACACATATAGTTGAGGTATCACTTCATTCGGTCAGTGTTGGATGATGAACAATTAAGGCTAGAAAAGATACATACAGATGAAAATCCAGTGGATAAGTTTACAAAGGCAGCGACAAGGGAGAAGCTGAGGTCCTCTTCAACTTCAGTTGGTCTTCAAGACTGAAAATAATAAAATCAGAACATTAGGGTCTAGGGTGCTTATTTCTAGTGAGAGCTATAGGGTCAGTGGTATTATGATCAGTCTCCAAGTGGGAGATGATATGGTGTGGAGTATGATCAGTCTCCAAGTGGAAGATTATTGTTATATGGAGCCTAATTAGACTTGAAGGTTAAATTTTCCCCTTTTATCAGTGTGATTTCCCCCCCAAATTATTTAATGTGGGTTTGGGTGCAACACCCCTAGGATAAGGTCAAGGGGCAATGCCCCTTGTGGTGTCTAGAGGTAGTGCCCTTGGTGTGCTCCCTTTCATGATACAGGGTGGGGTCAAGGGGAAACACCCTTGTTGGAGCTCGGGGGAAACACCCTTGAAACCTCAAATGACTTTTATTATTTTATAAAGGCATTGGAAGTTATTTTCTATTCATTGTCATAAAAAAAACCCTATTTTGTAACTGACATAAGTCTTGATAAAATGACTAAGGTTTAGGGTTTGAATTGAACTTGTATTGTAGAATTTGCAGTGATATTGAGTTGCAAGTATTGCTGGTTTTAATTGCTTTGATTTGCTGGATAATAATAATTGGACTCTCTACTGGTGGATGTAGCTCGAGTTTGGGTGTACCACATTAAAATTGTCTATCGTTGTTATTATTTTTGTGTATTTTTCATTCCTCTATTTAATATTTATCTGCATTTAATTGATATCTTCTGCATGCAATTCCTAACAAGTGGTATCAAAGTGGATTGTGTTTCATTATTGTCTGCAGAAAGGTCTCACAGCTAAGTGGGAGTCTCACGGTTAAGTGGGAGAAGTAGTAGACGAGGGTAAACTGAAGGTAGATAAATTGAATGAGCATAACTATTAGTTATGGAAGATGCAAATGAAGGATTATCTCTATCAGAAGGATTTATGGCGGCCATTGGTAGGGAAAACCAAGAAACCCTCAACAATGTCTGATGAGGGCTAAGATATTGAGTATTCATTTATGCTTAGCACAATTGGTGGTATTCAATATTACAACAACAAAGACAACTCAAGAGTTGATGCAAACCTTAAAAAAGTTATATGAAAAGCCTTTCGCTTCGAATAAGGTATTTCTTATGAAGCATTTATTTAATATGAACATGGTAGAAGGTGGGTCAGTTATTGATCATTTAAATGAGTTTAATACGATTACTTGTCAATTAAATTCTATAAAAGTAAACTTTGATGAAGAAGTTCCTAGGATCTTTTGATTTTTGGTTCTTTGCCTGAAAGCTAGAATAGCTTGGTAATGGTTGTTAGCAACTCTGTTTTTGGTTCAAATACCTTTAAATTTGATGATGTTGTTGGTGTTATTCTGAGTGAGTAAATTCATAGGAAAAGCTTAGGTGGATCCACATCAGGTAGTGTTTTGAATACAGAAAGCAGGGGAAGATCAAAGGAGAGAGGAAAAGGTTTCGGAGGTCATGGGAAGTTATGAGGAAAATCAAAGGACAAGAGGTCCCAATCCAAAGGACAAAATGATTGTTGGTACTGTGGGAAACTAGGTCATCTGAAGAAAGATTGCTGGTCTTAGAGGAATAAAGAAGGAGACAAATAAGAAGGAAATAAGGAGGTAAATGTGGTAAGTAATAAATCTAAAGATGATGCTTTGATTCTTTCCCTATATAATGTTGATGATTCATGGTTTTTAGATTCAGGGGCCTCATTTCATGCTATGCCCCATAGAAGTTATTTTCTTGATTATATCCAAGGGTATTTTGGGATGGTTTATTTGGGAGATAACGAACACTGTCAAATTGTTGGAAAGGGAATAATTAAGATTAAGTTGCATAATGGGAATCATTGGCTACTACAAGAGGTAAGGCATGTTCCAAGGTTGTGTAGGAATTTAATTTTAGCAAGGCAACTAGCTGATGAAGGTTGCATTTCAACGATAAAAATTGGAAGTTTTCAAGAGGTGCCTTAATAATAGAAAAAGGTGTGAAAGTAGGCACCTTGTATCTTTGTACAAGTCATACTATTCCTTCTACTTTAGTTGTTGCAGAGAAACAACAAACGGGTTCAGGAACAGTTACTGCAGGTTCGCAAGAAGAGACTGAAACAATTGTTGCAGGTTATGAGACAACACTGTGGAATAACAAACTTGGGCATATGAGTGAAAAAGGTATGAAGGTACTTCATTCTAAGAAAGTTTTACCAGGTCTGAAATGTATTAATATGGATTTCTCTAAAAAAATTTTTTGGAAAACAAAAGAGAGTTAGTTTTCTCAAGGATGGGAAAAAAAAGAGAGATGAAAAGTTGGAGCTTGTGCATACAAATGTATGGGGACCAACTCAGGTATCTTCTCTCAGTGGCTCTCGGTATTATGTTACATTCATAGATGATGCAACTAGGAAGGTTTGGGTTTATTTCCTTAGGCAAAAATTTGATGTATTTGAAAAATTTAAGAAATGGAGAAGCTTGGTTGAGAATAACATGGGTAAAAGATTAAAATGTCTCAGATCTGATAATGGTGGTGAGTATTGCAGCAAAAAAATTAAAGATTATTGTTCCTTTAATGAAATTCGTAGGCAGAAAATGGAGTGAATGGGCATATGAATAGGACAATAATGGAGCGTGCAAGGAGCATGAGATTGCATGTTGGGCTGCCTTTAAACATGTTGGAAGAGGTTGTCAATACTACTGTATATTTGATTAATATAGGTCCCTCTAATCCTTTGGGTTGTGGTATTCTAGAGGAAGCATGGACAGGTAAGAAGGTGAGTTATTCTTTTCTCAAAACCTTCGGTTGTGAAGAATTTACACATGTAGATTCTAAAAATAGAACCAAGCTTGATGGAAAATCAAAGAAATGCATATTTGTTGGATATGGAATTGATGAATCTGGTTATAGGCTTTGGGATTTTTAAAAACAGAAAATTGTGAGAAGTAGGGATGTCATATTCAAGGAGAAAGTGTTGTACAAATACCAGTTGTAGCAGCATGAGAAGAAAGAAAATGATTATGCAATGCTAGATGATGCTCCAAACAATGATGTTCCAGTGGTTCCTCATGCTCCGCAACAACAAAAAGAAATACCACAAACTCTAGTGCATGTTAGATGGTCAACAAGGATAAGTAGACCTCCTGAAAGGTTTTCTCCCTCTTCATATTCTATTTTGTTAACAGTTGTTGGTGAACCAAAAGGGTATGATGAAGCTATGTAGGTGGATACAAAGTTTTAGTAGGAGCTGGCAATGAAATAAGAAATGGACTCCTCGCTGAAAAATCAGACTTGGGAATTATGTAAGTTGCCTTCAGGTAAAAATGCTTTACCAAACAAATGGATTTATAGGCTGAAAGAGGAAGATGGAGGTAAGAATAGATTTAAAGCCAGGTTAGTTGTAAAAGGATTTACATAGAAAAAGGGCATTGATTTTGTTGAGATTCTTTCTTCGATTGTTAAGATGACTTCTATTCGTACTATTTTAAGTATTGTGGCTATTGATAATTTTGCATTTAGAATAGTTAGATGTGAAAACTACCTTTCTCCATGGTGATTTGGAGGAGGAGATATATATGGAATAGCCCCAAGGATTTGAAATCAAAGGTAAGGAGAAATTTGTGTGCAGATTGAAGAAGAGTTTATATGGCTTGAAACAAGAACCTCGACAATGGTACTTGAAATTTGATAGTTTAATGGCTGAGAAAGGTTACAATAGGTGTAATTCTGACCATTGTGTTTATTTGAAGAGGTTGGATAATGAAAACTACATTATTCTATGTTTATATGTTGATGACATGCTTGTAGTGGGGTCTAACATGGATCGCATAAGTTAGTTAAAACAATAGTTAGAAAAATCATTTACTATGAAGGATTTTGGGGCAGCAAAACAAATCCTTGGTATGAGAATTTGTAGAGATAGGAAGAACATAAAATTGGCTCTATCTCAAGCGAGTTATGTTGAAAAGGTGTTGCAGAGATTCCATATGGAGAATGAAAAAGCTGTTAGCATACCTTTTCCTAGTCATTTGAAATTGACTAAGGAGATCTTTCCAAAGACACAAGAGGAGGAAGAAAAAATGTCCAAGGTAACATATGCTTCAGCTGTAGGAAGTTTAATGTATGACATGGTATGCACGAGACTAGATATTTCACATGCAATAGGAGACGTAAGCAGGTATATGAGTAATCCCAGATTGGAGCATTGAAATGCAGTAAAATGGGTTCTTAGGTATTTTAGAGGTACATCCAATAAAAATTTATGTTTTACAGGCTCTAATACTAATTTAGCAGGTTATGTAGACTCAGATTTGGTAGGGGATATTCATACCAGGTGGAGTACTATAGGTATGTCTTTACTATAGGTGGGATAGCAGTGAGTTGGATCTCACGGTTGCAGAAGGTGGTTGTTTTATCCACTACAGAGGTAGAGTATGTAGCTGCAACAAAGGAAAGCAAGGAGATGATATGGATGCAATCTTTCATGGAAGAATTGGGAAAAAAATAGGCCAACCGTTATTTGTTTACGTACAGCCAGAGTGCCATACATATTGCAAAGAATTTTTCCTTGCATTCAAAGACCAAATACATATAGTTGAGCTATCACTTCATTCGACCGGTGTTGGATGATGGAAAATTAAGGCCGGAAAAGATACATACAAATGACAGTCTAATAGATATGTTTATAAAGGAAATAACAAGGGAGAAGCAGAGATCCTCTTCAACTTTGGTTGGTCTTCAAGACTAAATAAAATAAAATTAGAACAACAGGGTCCAAGGTGCTTGTTTCCAGTGGGGGCTACAGGGTCAGCAGTGTTATGATCAGTCTCCAAGTGGGAGATGATATGGTATGGAGTCTGACCAGTCTCCAAGTGGGAGATTGTTGTTGTATGGAGCCTAATCAGACTCAGAGGTTAAATTTTCCCTACTTTTATTGGCATGGTTTCCCCCCAAATTATTTAACAAGGGTTTGGGGGTAGTGCATTGAAGACGGGGTCAAGGGGCAACACTCCTGACATGCTCCCTGTCATGATCCAAGATGGGGTCGAGGGGAAGCACCCCTGTGGGGCCAACACCCCCAAAATCTCAAATGACATTTATTATTTTATAAAGGCGTTGGGAGTTATTTTTCTATTGGTTGACATAAAAAAACCCTATTTTGTAACCAACATAAGTCTTGATAAAATGGCTAAGGGTTATGGTTTCTATTGATATTGAATTATAGCATTTGCAGTGGTATTGAGTTGCAAGGATTGCTAGTTGTAATCACTTCAATTTTCTAGATAATAATAATTGGACTCTTTGTAGGTGGATGTATCTTGAGTTTGGGCAAACCACGTTAACATTGTCTCTCGCTGTTATTATTTCTATGTATTTTTCATTCCTCTATTTAATCTTTATTTGCATTTAATTGATATCTTCTACATACAATTCCTAATAGCTATAAGGTCTCCTTGGGTGTTTTTAACAAGGGGGTTCATCACTAAGAAAGGCTTAGAAAGAAGGAAATGTAAGTGATATGCAAATCTAGCTATGCAACATAGGAAATGAAACTTAAAATTAGAATGATAAACTGAGAATGAACAAAGGTGCACCTGGAATATTGAAGAGCTCAAAACAAGGTCTGCAACCTTGGAATTTTGAATTTTGATGCTTACTGGGACTCATACGCTAGATTGGGTTATTTAGTCTCAGTCTAGGATTTCTAGGCAGAAATAGGAATCTCATAGTGACAAGTTAGAATCCAATGAAATCTAGAAAAATTCCTATACGAAGACTCATACGCCCAAGGTGGTGATTTATTCTCATTATTATGGTTTCATTGAAACTCTGGTATCCTCTAGTGATCTTCTATAGCTTCTCTCCTATCCTATCTCCATGTCCGAAACTTTGAATTCTGACTTGTAGTTGACTTTCCGTGAAGATGACAACTTTTTTCAATTTGTAACTTTGTCTTCAAAGGATCTTCAAGCTCCAAATCACCTAGATTTGCAATCACACATGAAAGGAGAGAAAAATGTTGATTTTGGGGGGGTTTGCCATGGTCAAATCCTATTTTGGTAATCAAACCTTAATGAGAATTGAAACATGAATGAAATAAAATATGAAACATAAGATGAAATAATGGAGCCTTGTTTGAAATCTTGTAGATCTACAAACAAGCATGAAGTGGCCTAAATGGATGTAGATATTGATCATGATTATTCATGAAGGATAATGCCTTTAAATAATTAAATTTATCTTGAACAATACGTCACAAAATTATCTCAAAACCACATGCATGATGCATCAATCCTTTGACATGATAATAGATCTTGAACACTACAATAATCTTCTATAAATTTTCTCTTTAATGCCTTCTTGAATGCTCTTGAATACTCTATAATTCCCTTGTGAAATATTATGATCCTTGACTCTTGATTGATAGGTGTAATAATGATTTGAAACCTTAATTATATAGGCACTCCATCTAATTTACCATTTATTAGATCTGGAATGCCAATATTCAAAAAAATAATAATTGAAAACCCCAATTTCTCACTCGAAACCCTAAAAAGGCCCCAAATGGGACTCATACGCCCAAGGTGGTGTATGGGTCCCACCTAGGGGGAATCATAGGCCCAAGGTGGCATATGAGTTGCACCCTAGATTTTCAAGGTGAGAGAATGCCGGGGGGTTAGAATTTTGAATGCATTTATTGAATATGTCAAGATTTCGATTGAAATAAGCCTTGGGATGTGTAATAAAGGGTCTTAGTGGCCTATTAATGATGATTTAAAGGTCATGAATGCAAGAAGGCCCAAAAATTAGTGTGAAGGTGTAAATAAATACACTTTACAACACTAAATTAAGGCAGAATTAGGACTATTTAGTTTAGAAGGGCCCTAAACTTAATGTGAATGTGTAAAACACATTACAACACTAAATCAAGGCAACATTAGGCTCATTTTCATACTAATTATTCTTAAATTAAATGGGAAAAATGGATACTTTTCCTACACTACATTTAGCCCCTACTTTAGTGAGAGGAGGAACTCTCTTCAAACTCACACTAAAGTAGACATTCAAGAGGGGTCCATGTGTACCAATGTGGATGGGATAGAATGACAAGGATCAAGGGGGTAGTCAAGCCCATAGGATCCAAGATCCTACATCAACCAACATAGGAAAAAAGGGACACACACAAGGTATATGATATGCAACATCAAGATACATAAACATACAATGTCAAAGACATAAAGAAGAAAGAAAAAAAAAGAAAAGGGGTGGATCAAGCCTTGACTGTTTATCCAAAACGATGTGGATCAAGCCTTGATTATTTGTCCAAAAAACATGCTCACTCCAAGGCAACGAAACTTCAAGCTACTTACTGGGTGAGTACCCAAAGGGGGTGGATTAGTGAGAAAGTCACGCCTCTGTATTGGCTTCTCAACATATGATGAGAAAGTCATGACCACATTTAGGCTTCTCATCATACTAACAATACCAAAGCTACACCTCTAGATAAATTTGATAAGGCAACACACAACACGAAAAAAAAGATTCACGAGGAAAGAAAAAATTTGTATGCTTGACACTCATGAACAAACAAGATGGCTCCATAGGCAAGCAAAGTGTGTTATGCAAGGTGGCAATATAACAGTTATTGTAAATGAAAAATAGTGTAAGGTATGCTCAAAGGGATTTTTATTAGTTCATGTAAGGCATATTCTTAGGGAAAATCATGCCTAATGTCTCAAAGAGAGGAAAATTCAAAGAAATATCATGCTCTCAGAGGAAATCAAACCCAGTGACACCACCAAGAAAATGACACATTACAGGAATAAAGAAAATCACATAGTGAAAAATGAGTGTCAATGTATGCCCCCACTTTAAAGAGGTTGATAACACCAATTATTGTGAGAAATTGATTTAAAGTAGAAGAAGACATGAGAGGTTATTTAGAAAGCCCTATGCCAAGTCATATGTTCCCAAATGAAATTACATCATAGATAAGGGGTTGTCTCCAAAATGTAACTTAGTATGTCACATGCGAGCCAACTTAAGGTATGTCACCCACATCCCAAGCTTGATCCTATATATACATGGAAGGAAATCAACTAGCCAAAAGAGACAACAAAAAAGTTACCATACAAGGACAAGGCTATCTAACCCCTTTGCCCCCATTTAGTGCAGGACAAGGATGAGTCGAGATGATTGATGAGAAACATAAAAATTAGTATCAGTTAGAGGAAATAGGTGCTACAATACAAGGAAGAGCACAAAAATCCTTAAGATGTTGAATTTTATTACCTAGAGCCTTACATTCATTAGTAGAATGACCATGAATTCTTTGATACACACAAAATGAACTCTTGTAGTAAAATTTCTTTCATTTTCTTGGAGGGAGAGATATGACTTGGAGGAGTCTCGACAAGATAATCTCTTGATAAATAGTAGAATATGTTCCTTTATTTTGTGACAAAGATATCTCTTGCTTAGTATTAGGTGTCATACTTACACAAGTCTCTTTAGATTGTGAGATTTTGTACTCTCCTTTACAGGAGGGTGTAAAACCTATCAAATTCAAATCATTAGTGTTTTGTGTGATGCTATTGATGTTAAGAAAAGATTTATTTGTTTCTTTTATTTATTTCAAAGGATAATAATCAAGACCACTAGTGTCTATCAGTTCAGGATGCACTAATGTTAAAGTTGGCTTAGAAGAATCTTGTGTAAGAGTGTTGATATTGAGTGAAGGATTGTTTGTTTATTTTGAGGGACAATAACCAAGACCACTAGTATTTTATTGCGTGTTAGGCTCTATAGGGACACAAATACCTTGTTCTCTAGCACCACATCCTTCTCCACTATATCCAAGTTTTTTCATAAGTTCATAACATTTTCCATAAAGTTTTTTTATTTCTTTTGGATTTAGTGGTTTCTCATAATCAAGTTCATCAAAGTTTGTTGTGTATGCTATATTTTCTTCTAAAGTGGTCGAAGTGGATGCTTTTGAATTTTTTTTTGACATTACTACTTTTTATTTTCTCTTTTTAAAGTATTTTTTTATGATCTTGTATTCTCCCATGGATGTTGATGTGAAATCTAAGGAATCCCAATCATCTTCTAATAGATTTGTGACTTCCTCAATATGTTTTTATTTGTCTTTTTGTTGCATGGGTTCCACTTGTACAGTTGGTGTCAATGTTTGTAAAGTATTTTCCTTGCATTTATCAATGAGTAAACTATCTAGTTTAGGGTCAACTTTGATTGTATACACTTTGCTATTGTACACATACTTCATTATCTGATGAAGAGTTGAAGGCATTGCTTGCATTTCATGAATCCAAGGTCTACCTAAAAGAAGGTTATATGAAATTTCATAAGGCATAACATGGAAAGGGCTTTGTAATGTGGCCTTTCCAACTATAATAGGAAATTTTATCACACCAAGCAGTTGTTTTCCTACATTTTCAAATCCCCAAATAGATAAAGAATTAGGTTGAATTTTTTATTTATCCATGTCAAGCCTATCCAAAAGGGTTACACTACAGACATTAAAGGCTGAGCCATTGTCAACAAGGGTGCACTTTATCCATGTTATATTATATATAGCTATTATTATGAAATATTCATTTTGTTTTTGCACTTCCAAAGGAGGTAGCTCACTTTGGTGGAAAATAATGTTCGCATTCATTCCTTGAATCATTGCTGCTATATCATTTGGTTGCATATTAGGATAATAACTTGTTGTAAAACACTTTGAATCATGTTATGATAATAAGGGGAGGCTTGAATAAGGTCCCATAATGATATCTTAGTAGGAGTGTTCTTAAGTTATTCAACAAGGTCATACTCCTTTCCACTTTGTAAAGGCAAACGAGGAGGACTAGGCAAGATAGGATTAGGTAGTGGGAGGGATGTAGAAGGTGTTTGTCTTGGTTGTAGATTGTTTCTAGTGTTATATGTATGAGCAATGGTATTGTAACTTGGATACTGCGACATATTATTTTTAGGTGGTTTGAGGATGAGGACAGGTTTTTTTTGAGTTTGTGGTCATTGTGAGGGCATATAGAGGACAAGTTGAGGCTTGGGTGCTTTGATAATTAAAGGATTTGTAGGAGGTCTAAGAATTAAAGGACTCAAGGGAGTTCTAATGTTCATAACCTCAACACACATCCTTATTTTCAAGATCTCTTAGTGAAGGGGAGTCTAATGTTATCTTGTCATCTTCATCTAAGTAAGCCACATTACTATTATTTTAAAGACATGCGAATGTTATAATTTTATTCCAACATGGTATCTTCCCTAGTAGGAGAGTTTATAGGAGAACAACAAACTGGATGTTCATGAAATTCCAAGGTTGGTTCTTCTAAAATGACTTCATCACAAGTAAGGGAGTTATCAATGGTTGGATTATCTTGCTTATCAATGATGTCATTCTCTTGTTCAATAACATTTTTCCTAGGGGAAGAGAGACAAATAAGACTCTCATAACTTTCATTGGTTTGATCTTATAACACCAAAATATCTTCTTTTCAAGTATGATTATCATGGTTATCTATGATTACATTCCTTTCTCCCATAATGTCTTCCAAAATAGGAGAGGTAAGGGAAGAAAAATAAATAGGGTTGTCATCCAACACCAACATATACTTCTCAAAAATAATGTGATTGTCATGATTTCTTACAATTGCACCCTCTTTCGCTATAACATTCTCATAAGTGGGGAAGACATTAGGAGATGAATTTAGACTAGTTGAAGTTGCATTTAGGTAGGTTTCAATGGTCTCTTGTTGTGTTATGTGATCATCATGATTACCTATGGTTGTGTCCTCTTGTTCAACAATGTCTTGCTCAATAAGAGAGGTAGGAGGAGAGAAACAACTAGGATTCTCAAAACTCTCATTGATTGGTTCTTCTAACACCAAAACATATTCTTCACAAACAAGAGAGATATTAGGAGAAGAACGAATATGATTATTATGATTTCCCAAGGTTGTATTCTCTTTCACTAGACTAATCTCACTCATAGGAAGGATACTAGGAGAGGGATCAATGATGAACAAAAAGAGAGGGGAGAGGACTTCATATTCATATGCACATAACAAAATTTTCTTACAATACTCAATAATATCTGAAAATAGAACATGAAGTATGACAACCATAGATTATTGTAATGAAAACATGATGTAATACTTGTCCTACAAATTTAAAATATGATAATGATAGAGAAAATATGAAAAAGGATAATGCAATTCTCAGATTTAGAACATGATAATTGATTGATTATGCTATGTAACAATATAAAAATTAAATGTTGTAAATTCCATTTTGAAATTAATAAATACAATAAATGAATCAAATTAAGCTAGATCTAATCAAATGAATGAAATTGAATATCAACAAATTGAAATAGTTGTCTGATAGGAGCAAATAGAAACATAGAAATGATGTTTTTAATGCTGTAAAATATAGTTTTAGGACTGATCTAGGACTAAATTTACCAAAGGTGTGTATGAGTCCCAGTTAGGGTTTTTAGAAGGATAAAATAGTAAAAAAAACACAACAAAAAATTCCCAAAAATCAAGTAAAACAACTTTTATTGGGAATAAATCGTCCAGAGGGGCGTATGAGTCCCAGATGAGGGTTTTGACACTAAATTCAATTTTTTTTGAGTGAATGTTAAGGCTTATAGTTTTTTATGTTGTATTGACTATGTAATTACATATTTCAAATGAAATTTAATGATGCAAGATGCAAAAATGCAACCTATATGCACTTTCACTAATGCAAGATTTAGAAGCCCTAAATGCAAATTAACTAATGCAAGACCTAATGTAAGATAGAGCTAGGATTGAAATACACTCCAAATAAAAAATAAAGAGTTTGAAGGTTAGGTTCACCAAAATGAACTGAAGAAAATAGGGTGCTCCACCTTTTAGGAGATGAAGCACACAAAAGCTGGGGGCGTGAGTATCCTCTTCTTCCTATTTTGCTCTAGTTCATTCAAGGAAACCCTAAATATCTCAATATAATGATTTAATTGAGAGAAGGGGTTGCTATAAGGTCTCCTTGGGTGTGATTAACAAGGGGGTTCACCACTAAGAAATACGTAGAAATAAGGAAATGAAAGTGATATGCAAATCTAGCTATGTAACCTAGGAAATGAAACTTAAAATCAAAATGATAAATTGAGAATGAATTGAGGTGTACCTAGAATACTGAAGAGCTAAAAAAAAGGTCTGCAACCTTGGAATTCTAAATTTTGATGCTTATTGGGAATCATATGCAATATTGGGGGATTTAGTCCTATTCTAGGGTTTTTGGGCAAAAATAAGAATCTCGATAAGTTAGAATCCATTGAAATCTAGAAAAATGCCTATACCATGATTCATATGCCCAAGGTGGCAATTTAGTCACGTTATTAGGGTTTTACTAAAACTCTAGTATCCTCTAGTGATCTTTTGTAGGTTCTCTCCTGTTCAATCTCAGTCTAAAAGTTTGAATTCTGACCTATAGGTGACTTTTTGTAAAGATGACAACTTTACGACAACTTTGACAACTTTCTTCAATCTTGAAAATTTGTCTTCAAAGGATCTTCAAGCTCCAAATCACCTAGATCTGCAATTACACATGAAAGGAGAGAAAAATATTGATTTTTTAGTGGATAGGGGTTTTCCTTGGTCAAACCCCGTTTTGGTAATCAAACCTTAATGCAAAATGAAACATGAATGAAATCAAATATGAAATATAAGATGAAATAATAGAGCCTTGTTTGAAACCTTGTAGATATGCAAATAAGAATGAAGTGGCCTCAATGGATGTAGATCTTGATCATAATTATTGATGAAGGATAATGCCTTTGAATACTTGAATTGATCTTGAACAATACATAAAAATATTAGCTCAAAACCACATGCATGATGCATCAAGCCTTTGACATGATAATGGATCTTGAACACTAAAATAATCTTCTATAAATCTACTCTTGAATGCCTTCTTGAATGCTCTTGAATACTCTATAATTCCCTTGTGAAATCTTAGGATTCTTGAATCTTGATTGCTAGGTGAAATAATGATTTGAAACCTTAATTATATAGGCACTCCATTTAATTTACCATTTATTAGATCCGAAATGTTGACATTCATAAAATTTGAACTGAAAACCTTGATTTCTCACTCAAAACCCTATAAAGGCCCCAAATGGGACTCATACACCCAAGGAGGCATATGGGTCCTACCTAGGGGGACTCATACACCCAAGGTGGCGTATGAGTCCCACCCTATATTTTTGGGGTGATAGAATGTCAAGGGGTTAGAATATTGAATGCATTTATTGAATATGCCAAGATTTAAGTTGAAATAAGCCTTGGGATGTGTAATAAAGAGTCTTAGGGGCTTATTAATGATGATTTAAAGGTCATGAATGCAAGAGGGGCTAAAAATAAATGTGAAGGTGTAAATAAATACACTTTACAACACTAAATTAAGGAAAAACTAGGTATATTTATTTTAAAAGATCCCTAAACTTATGTGAATGTATAAAACACATTACAACACTAAATCAAGGAAACATTAGGCTCATTTTAATACTAATTATTCCCAAATTAAGTATGAAAAAGGGATAATTTTTCCTACACTACAACAATATTTGAGATTGGATTTAGTATTATTTAAAAAAATATTCATAGAGAAACTCCTTGCCTTAGAAATCTCAAAAGTCCTCATCACAGTTTTTTTCATCTTATTCACATTTTTAAAGGAGGAGATTCCCTATCATCCATATACTTTTAGCTCTTAATGAGATAGTAAAAACATAAATCAAGATGAACCTCTTAGATGGATCCTAAGATAACCCACAAGATTTTCTTCTATGACTAGACTTATGCCATCCTCTCAATAGATTGCTATCATTAATAGTAAACCATATATAGATTTTGATCCAAATGAAGCTGCTACTTTTAATCTATAATTAAAGAAATATAGTTAGTAGATAATTGTTAATTGATCCATATCCATATTGAGCATTCGTGGTCATAATTTTATATCTAATTAATAACCCACAATAAATTGATACATTTGTTAGGAAAAAGGTGTCTCAATCTTGTAATTATAAAAGGTTACTATTTATAATACAATTACATTTGAGCATGGATGGATTCAAAATTTTCCCCAAAGCTATGGAATGGCCAAATAAACATGCTGGTAAATTTTTGACCCAAGGTCATGTCTGGATTTCAACGTATTAAATTTTCCTCTTGATGAGCCCTAAAATGCCCAATTCCTTTTTTCAGTTTCATGCTTTTTATCCCATTTATGCTAAGTTTCAAAGACATTTCTAAACCTTTTTATATACTTTAAGTACTTAAAAAGCATTGAATATGATATGCTATATTAATGAATGAATATGTGATCTTTTAATGTCTATGGGATTTAGTAGAATTTTATGATTAATTATAGATAATAATAAAAAATACCACTAGAATAAGACTAAGCCCCTGTAACCAAGAACCTATCAACTCGTAATATAAGGATGTTGGTTCGACATAGCTAGAGGAGGTGACCAACTTCAACACATGTTTATTTCTTGAAGATGATTGAGGGGATGGTTTGAGGATGTGACCACAAATATCCACGTGTCATTCCATCCCTTCAATAAATCGTGGAGGAAGAAATGACCTATTCTAAAAAGGGATAACAATTTACATTAAAGACTACCCTATTAGGCATGTTCTCCAGTTATAACAATCCTCTTAATTAGTGTAGAGTCCTTATCATACCTTTACACTCTTGCTTCCACTTGTTATTTTTCCGTTAAATCAAGACCTGGTCCTCTTCCTACATTTTTGAAATAGTCGATAGTTGCTCATAGTTTGTTTAAAGTTTTTTAGTAACAAGACTCTCATAGACCATATATATGGGGATACCCTTGTGAAAGACCAACTAGCTAGATTTTTTGTATGAAATTAGATTGAATATCATATATTTTATACTTTGTTTGAAAGATCTGTGTATGTTTGGATTACAATAAAGAAGGATACTCAAATTACATGATTTTTCAAGTTATTATTTGGAAGGAGACATTTTGGAATGCAAAAAATCATGCAAGGGATACTTGAGGTACTGTAGAATCCACATTAGCTTAGATGATTAGTTATATTGTGGATTGTAGTTTTTGAATAATTATTTCTAGTTTACATTACGTTGAATGTTATATTATAATTTCTAAATTGAAGTTTCTAATTTACATTTTGTTCAATTCTATTAAGTGATTAGTTGAAATAGGTTACACTGCAACATAGAGAGTCACTAGCTAGAGTATGTGAAAAGATAAGTACCTACAACAGTTACTAAAAGTCACTTAGAATAACTAGTATTTTTTATTTATTTTTGATCAAAAGGCTATAGGCCTATATATAAGTAGTATTTTATTACCTTGTTCTCTAAATAGGATTTAATTCAAGTTAGGAAGATTTTAGATGAATTTAATTTTGTTTAATTAATTATACTCAATCAATTAAGAAAGTCTATAATTCTTAACTACATATATAGTACCAACATCATCTCAAGTTTATGATTTCTTGATTGATAATTTAATGAAGCCCCCTTTTGAATAATGAACTACTTCATTTGGGATATATAGGTTCATTAATTCATATGTATGCTATCTACATCAGTTAATTAGACATTAGGGGAAGCTCCATATTTTTGGTTCCATTTTTAGAGATGGTGATAAGTTAAGAATTCCTAATTATGTTTTAATTCATTTTCATTTATTTCATAAACTAGGAAGTTTTCAATTACAAAAATTAGGATTAGCATAAATTTTTGAATTTGATCTCGACCTACTCACTAACAATTTATAGGAGAAGCTATCTAAAGTTTAAAATATTATTGTATGTGGAGGCAAAGAGACACTTTGGGAATTTTTCTCCCCTCAAATCAAAAATAATTTGTAGATACTGATATAAATGGAGGACCGATTGAGGGAATAAATGATATAGAACTACCCCTCACACTAGTACCTACTCTAGACCAAGGGAAAAATTCCATAATACATCTTAACATTATGGTAGAGGAAGTGGTGGAAAACCAAAAAAATCTTTCTAGTTTTAAATCAAGAATGAGCAACAACCGTCAAGAATATACCCCCCTTGATCTTTCCCAACTTCTATGGATTGATCATAGAAGATTTAAACACATTCTTGTTTGAGTTTGATGTTCTATGCAAGAGATTTGATTAAACCATGGATTCTCATAGATTAAAACTCTTCCTAGCCACATTGAATTACTTTGCAGTGATTCATGGGGCTAGGAAGGAATGCAATACCAAATTCATAATCGATGAAAGAAAAATTCTTGCAAAAATACTAGGATTATTATCATGGAGAAAAAATGAAGAGAGATTATATCTTTAGGATGTCACATAAGGAAGAAGAACCACTTGAATATTATGTAGAAAGGTTTTAGCTCTACCTAAAAAAGTCCAACCAAAATAGGCTCTCTCTAGAGTCACTAAAGCTATTATTTTTGCAAGGAGTAGATGAAGACTACGTGGAATTCATTAAACCTCATAGGAGTGGGGGATATTTACCAATTACCTTTTGATGAAATATGTTAGGTATGTTGAAATTATTCTAGGTCATCTATGAGGAAGACTAAGGGTACTGGAGCCTTCTCTTCCACCAAGACATCCATGGGTGTTTCTAGGGTAGAATTAAGCAACATTATATCCAACATGAAGGAGGAAATAATGTCATATAGCTCTCCAATTGGATAACTTGCACATCAAAAATAAATAGGAGGTAGAGGTTTCACTCATTTTATGGCCAAACCTAAAGGAAGATGGCCAATATTCTCTACAAACACTCATGACTATAGAATACAACCCAATGATTGAAATTTAGGATGAATATGAAGTCCTTGCCCAAATTATGCAAAAATCTTATGGCAGGTACCCAAAAAAACACTATTGTCTAGTATTCTTACATTGCCCTTTACACAATATCATACCTAAAAATGCCTCAAAGTCCACTTCCTAGCTATTTCATACACTACTCCCACACAGTTGCAACCTCAATCTTCCAAGGCTAAATGCTGCTTCTATCACAACTTCTACCATAACCATGGGAATCACATAAGGAAGAAGACTCAATGTGAATAACCAATTGATAGTCTCCCAACAATCTACATTACTTATAACGTTGCAAGCTCATATAGCAACATTCGCTTAGGAATATCATGATATAAAGGGAACATATCATATTCTATTAATGAAGGATATAAGCTAGTTAGAAACCCACAAAGAAGGATGAACCTAGTTGTGCAAGATATAGTCAAGACAAAATTGTAGAAATTGCTAGATGCAAGGTTCATTTATCCCATATCAGACAGACAATGGGTTTCCTCATTAGTGATTAGGATATAAGCTAGTTAGAATATACATTAATGAAGGATATAAGCTAGTTAGAAACCCACAAAGAAGGATGAACCTAGTTGTGCAAGATATAGTCAAGACAAAATTGTAGAAATTGCTAGATGCAAGGTTCATTTATCCCATATCAGACAGACAATGGGTTTCCTCATTAGTGATTGTAATATTGAGAGTATGTGTAGATTATAGGGATATAAATGCAATAAAAAGGAAGGATCAATTTCCTCTTCCTTTTATTGATCAAGTATTGGATTCACTAGTAGGGAAGAAATAATTTTACTTCCTATATGGGTTTAGTGGATACAACTAGATAAAGATAGCTCCATAAGATGAGGAAAAAACTACCTTTACCTATCCATGGGGTGCATATGCTTATTTAGTCTTACCATTGAAATTGTGCAGTGCACCTAAAACATTCTAGAGGGTAGTCCTGAGCATATTTTTTAGACCTTGCACATGACTTAATTAATATTTATATGAAACACTTACAAAGAAGCATTAACAATTTTGGAAAAAATCCTTCAAAGGTGTTAGGATCATAACCTCTCTTTCAGTCATACAAAATGTTTCATGATGATGATTGGAGTGGTCTTGTGGAGCTTTGTGTCTAGTAAGGTAATTCAGGTAGACCCAAACAAAACAAAGGTGATCTCAAATCTTCCTATTCCCCAAAAGTAAAAAGATGTCATGAGTTTCATTGGCCATGCAGGGTATTACAAGAGATTTATTAAAGATTTTAGCAAAATATCAACCCCCCTATTTGTTCTTTATCTAAAGACATTTAATTTAACTAGACCACTACCTTCCAGGAAGATTTGAAGCCCTAAAAAAAAATCTCACAAAGAATCCTATTTTTAGAGGCCTTAACTAGATAATTCCTTTTCATATACATACAAATTCTTTTGGTTTTTCTATAGGTATTGTTCTAGGACAAAAATAAATAAATTTGGAGTATGAAATTTTCTATATTAGTAAAAATCTTCAGGATGTTGAGCTCAACTACAACGTTATTGAAAAATAAATGTTGGCAGTGGTATATTCCATCAACAAGTTTAGACACTATATCATTGGATATTTTATCTTTGTTCATACAAACCACACAACAATAAGATACTTGATGAACAAACTAGTGGTTGGGGGAAGAATTGTTAGATGGTTATTGTTACAACAAGAATTAGATATAACCATTATGGATAAATCAAGGAAATTAAATGTAGTGGTTGACTTACTTTCCATGATGGAAATAAAATTAACAAAAGAAGTAGTAGATGATTCCTTTCCAAATGAAAACTTGTTTTCCCTTTTTGTGCAAACACCTTGGTATGTGGACATAGCTAATTAATTTGTTGTAGGTAGAACACACCCACATCTCTCACCTAGAAAAAGGCTCCATTTGGTATAACATAGATTCCATTATTCGTCAATGGTTGGATATCTCTTTTATATAGGGCTAGATAACATAATGAGAAGATGTATTAGGGAGGATGAAGTATATGACATACTTAAGTCTTTTCATGATGAGCCTTGTGGAGGTCACTTTATAGATAAGCAAACCCATTTAAAGATCCTAACCGCTATCTACTACTGGTATACGCTTCACAAGGATGTAGTCAAATATACCAGGAAATGTGATAGATGCTAGAGGATGGGTAGACCTATGGGAGTGATGAAATGTCTCTCCATCCATAATTGGTCATTGCACCATTTGATAAATGGGGACTAGATTTCATTGGTATAATTGCTCCAATATATAACAATAAGGAATACATTTTAATTTGCATGAACTATCTCACAAAATAGGTGGAGATTAAAGCACTACAATTTTCTAGAGATGACAATGTTTCCAAATTCCTTTATGAATGAAGAAATCTTCACTAGGTATGGTGTGCCTAGAGAGATATTAATAGACCAAGGACCCTAGTTTACTTATGATTTGATTACAAATTTAGTAAAGGAATATGAAATTAGACACATAAATTCAACCCCCTACCATCTATAGGATAATGGGCAAGTTGAAGTTAAAAATAGGGAGATAAAAGCCATTGTGACAAAGATAGTTTAATGGCATTAGAAGGACTAAGCAACAAGATTACCTGAAGTTTTATGGGCATATAGGATGACATGGAAGACCAAAATAGGGTTCACACCATATGAATTGGTCTATGGAAAAAGGGTTG
This sequence comes from Sequoiadendron giganteum, assembly GCA_007115665.2. Taxonomy (NCBI): domain Eukaryota; kingdom Viridiplantae; phylum Streptophyta; class Pinopsida; order Cupressales; family Cupressaceae; genus Sequoiadendron; species Sequoiadendron giganteum. Next base: position 301,289,040 of record CM021104.1, on the reverse strand, counting down.
TCTTTCCAATTGAATTTGAGCATAAAACACTAAGAACACAAATATAGCTTGGAATTGACCTGTCTGAAGCTCAAAAGGAAAGATTGCACAATATCATCACTTTGGATGAAATAAGGATGGAAGTATCCCATCATAAAAATATTGTGCAGTAATAGAGGATCAAATTATATGATAGGTTTACTAAAGAAAAATAATTTAATTTAGGAGACTAGGCTCTGCTTTATGACTTGTACTATAAGGACCACAAAGGAAAACTGGAAACATGGTGGTTTGGTCCTTATGAAATTAAGATGTTTTCAAAATGGATTGATCCAAATAAATACCATAGATTCAATCTAATTCTCATTAAAGCTTTATAAAAACATGTTATATAAGGAGGAATTTTTACATGATCTACTTTAACAATTTATACCATATATAGATCCATTATTGCATATAAAGCATATAGACAAGGTTGAAGCATCAAATGATGCATCTTTGGATGAGCCAACAAGCTCATCTATTGATGAGTAATAGGTATACTCTCTTTAAATAAAATCTCAAATGAACACACATGCACTATGTGCCATCAACACCAGTTGTTTTTGAATACACACAAGTTCATGGGACCTATAGCAACAACCCTGAGGCATTTCAAAAAGGGAATTTTTATATTGACACCCATAGCAGTTATCTCCAATCCAATACAACTACACCCACAACCACTAGCACCTTTTCATCTTGACATGCAAAAGCACCACTCCACCATGCATCCCATTTAGCATTGCATCCCATCCTTAATAATCTTGTAATCACTACAAATTTCCTTTCCACTATTCAAATTTTTTTAGACGTGCCATAAATCTAGTTAACTCTTAATATGACACATCTATTTTCCGTACCTCCATTTAATTATTCATTTCACATTCTATGACAAGTAGCTGCATGATGACGCTCAGTTCACCTCACATACACCACCTTTCCATCACGACACACTTTCAGGTACTTTTCATGTTATTAACTATGATTAACATTCAATCCTACTAATTTTATTGAAACTTCACGATCATGCATACATTAAATTTATATCGTATCAAATATCTTCAATGATTTACAATCCATATTCTCCTTCCTTTTTGTCCCTTGCTATTTGAGGAAAAATAAAAAACTTAAGTTGGGGGGGAGACAGTTGTTTAGTTGCCATTTCTAAAATTTTATGGGCTCAAAAAATTCAACAGAGTTGCACATGAGACCTAATTTCCTTTGTCAGCTATAATAATTTATAGACATAGATGTGATAGCATTGAAAAAGAAACAAGTATACTAAGACATAAGAAGAATAAGGGATATCTTGAAGAAAAATTTACTTAATAGAGGGTACAAAACTACAAAATTGGAGGTGACATTGTTAGGAGAGAACTAGCAGCACATAACCTGATATTGGAAGACCAACAATATCTACCAATTTTTCAGCAAGTTGGGTGGTTAGATTATTTTATTCATCTAACATAATACAATAAATTTATGACACAATAATTCACCAACACATTGTAGGATGATGAGGCTAAAATTAGAGAGTTGAGAATAGATGCCTTGAAAGAAATAGTAGCAGAAGTTTTTGGGTTTCCCATAATACCTGAGAAGAATTCCTAGTGAGAGTAGATGCAATCACAATAAGGAATGATTTCACATGGCCGGGAGAGAATTTGGACTCCTTTGCATAAGGTAAAAAAATACTTTCCTTGCCTTGGTTATGGGATTTTGTTACCTCTTATATATTTAAGTATTTAACCTACGATGGTAGGTATTCCCTTTAATATATAGTGCATATTAAACTTTTGAATCAACTATGCCATCAAAGGTTGGTGAATGTGCCCAATTTCCTATATAATTTATTGAAGAGGATGTATGTTGCATACAAAATTAAAAGAAATCAATATGTTTTGTCACATTATTGTTTAGTCACCTTATTGATCAAAAGGAGTCTGATAATTCAATGCTCAAATGTGTCTTGGGATTTTTTTAGCTTGCAACAACATTAATGATATTCTTGTGAGACTTGGAGTAGAGGAAATAAATGGGAGAAAAGAGGTGAATGAGCCTTCTATAGTTGCAGAAGAGAAACATGCAGACTCTTCTTCACCCATTGTATCACCTTTCTACAATATTGGTGAGCAAATAGAGCTAGAGGTGCAAGATACACAACCCACAACTTCTAGGGAGAAACCTATAGCATAGGAGGAATCAGAAACCCCTACCTCTACCAAAATCCCTTCTAAGCCTAAAAAAAATAAAAGAAAAAGTGTGACCTCCACCTTTGCACCCAAAAAGAGGCAAAAAAGGTTAGTACAACCCAAAAGGTGATCACATTTTCTCAAGGACCCAACAAAGGAGAAATATAAGCCTAAAAAAGAAAGGGGATGTTGTAATAGAGTCTGAAACAAACTCACAAAAGGAAAATGTGCCCAATGATCAAGGATAATCTAAAAAAATACAATACATGTACCTAAGTAGAAAATCAGAGTGATACTTTGAAGACTTGTTTATAGCTAGGAACAAGCATAAACCTCAAAAAAAACCTAGCCTTTGAAGAAGGATTTGCTTCACCTATTGAGGCTGATGAAGACATAATCTTGGAAAAAGAGGAAGAAATGTTTTCAGAAGGGAAAGATGAGAAAAAGGAATTGCAAGAAGCCCTAAAAAGGATTAAAAACTTGAAAGAACAACTCAAAGGATATCATTAGAGGGAAAATGAAATAGATAGCAGGATTTAGGAATTAGAGAAAAGGTTGCATGCTTTTGAGTAGAAAGGGTTAGGTTTGGAGAAATTTGTACTATTTTCCATTTTTGAGATGAATAAGAGAGCTCCCAAACCTGTGAACCAAAATTCACCCCCAAGAATGCCTACAACCCCTACTATGGTCACCCTTGGAATTGAGTTGTGGAATAAAATAAAGGAGTTTTCTTAGTTACAAATAATTTGATTTCACTATATTTCTTTCTCAAGGGAGTAGATTAGACACCTAAATTGTTCGTCTTAGTAAATTGATGATGCCCCTATATCTAAGTTTGGGCAACTCTTGTTGCATCTTGGGGGTCAAATTAGGGGTTATTATCCTTTGAATTTTTCTATATGGTTTGGTATCAAGTTTTGAAGGCGATTTATGTTGAATTAAATCCTCTTTATAATCCTTAAGATCATCATCATGTTGGGATTAAGGTGTCTCAACCTTTGCAAGTCCTAGCATTCAATTTTGTGATTAATTATATATTTTCCTAATCTTATTTTTCCTATTAATATTGTGGCACTTTGTGGGACCCATTGGTGATGTGGAATCCTACATGGAAGGTGACATGAAAATTTTGGAAGATAATTTCAAAGAGGTAGACATCCAATTTCGAGAGCCTAAGTTTGTGGCATTTTCTATAAGTTTCTATGTCATGTTTTATGACAAACTATAGCAACTTGCTAAAACTATAAGATTCATGCATGAAAACTGTAAGATAAATTGATAGAGGTAGGTGTCCCATTTTGTGGGGCCTTAATTTAGCTAATTTGGTGGAATTTTTCATATGCAATAAGTTAATTATAGTTTATTATGACAAGAGTTTCCATATGAAAAATTATGACAATGTAAGAGCTGATTATGGTAAATTATGACAAATTATGACATGCATGTTAGGCAGTGCCTTGCATGTGAATATTATAGGCACCCAAATTTGTCATGAGCTCTATAAATACTTATGTTGTATTTGGAGTTGTATGAGATTGTGCTTTGTAGGTACTGTTATGTTGCTAGACTAACTCCATAATTGTAACACGGACAAAATCCCGTAAAGTCTTGTATTGCAAGTGTATTATAACCATGTGTTTACAAATAATAAATTGTTTAGGATTTTGGTGTGTGGGTTTTTTTATCTTGAAATGGTTTTCCTCATGTATACTTTGTGTTATGTGTTTTATTATATCTATAATATTATTTATTTTTACCTGCTATGTGCATCTTATAAGCTGTAACTGAATAAGGGTTTGACACTGTATAAAATTACATTCTCTCCTCTAATAGATTGGTGTAGGAAGATTTTTTGTGTATCGAACTTCCTTTCAATTGGTATCAAAGCTTGATCACCTCTATTTGCTATTTTGGGTAAAGGGTTTTCTATACTGATCTTTTTTGAGTAGGAATTTCTTGCAAATTTTTTTAACCTTGTTGCAAGAAGGAGATGGTGAGAAAATCTAGTAGAATTGAAATAGATAAATTTAATGGAGAAAACTTTGAGCTTTGGAAGACCAAGGTGGAAGACATGTTAGTAGATCATGATTTATGGTTATCTATTTCTAAAATAATGCCATTGGGCATGAAACAAGAATATTGGGATCTAATGGACCGAAAGGCTAAGGGTCTAATAAGACTTTGTTTGGCTAATTCAATACTCCTAAGCACCCATGAAGAGAAGAGCATTGCACTTCTTTGGAAGAAACTTGCTCAAATTTATTAGAATCCTTGGTAAATACGTTATTCCTATAAAATAAGATATATTCTCTATAGATGGAGGAAGGAGGATCTATCATAGATCACCTGGATGCATTCAACATGCTTGTTGCCCAATTGAGCTCTATTGGTGTGAAAATTGAGGAGGAGGATCGTTGCATGACTTTGCTATGTTCACTGTCAGATTCATGGGACCACCTTGTCATGGTCATTGTAAGTACCACAACAACATTTAAGATGGATGAAGTGGTTGCATTATTTCTATTTGAAGCTATGCAAAGAGAATATTTTGAAACAACTAAGGAGGATCTAGTGGTTCGAGGAAGAATGAAAGAAAAGGGGGGAAAAACATGAAGCAATAAAAGACATAATCCAAATCTTGTAGGAGATCTAAGTCTCTTGACAAGACCAAGGTGAAATGTTGGAATTGTTGAAAATATATTCATTTATGTAAAGAGTGTAAGAAGGAGAAAATAAATAAATAAGACATTCTCTGATTCTAACTCTAATAAATCCTCTCAGAATGATCCAGATGCTTTTGTCACTTCCTTGGAAATGCATGCATCATAAGATTTGTGGTTGATAGACTCAATTGCTTCTTTCCACATGACATGACATCAAGATTGGTTCTCTAAGTTAAATATTATGATGTTGAGAAGGTATATCTAGGTGATGAATCTCACTTGAAGATAGTTGGCCATGGAAGAGTCAAAAAAATATTCCTAGATGGTAGAGTGAAGGGGATTGATGACATCTTGCATATCCCTGGTTTAGTATGGAACTTTATTTCTATAAGTAGGTTGAATGATGTGGGTGTGTAGGTTATATTATTTAATGGAGGATGCAAGATGACTCGATGAGCTATGGTTCTTGCTAAGGGTGTTTAGATAGGAACTTTGTTTTAGCTAGATGCATGCACAATTCAGTGTAATAGTTCTTTTGTGGAAATTAAGAAAATAAATTTTGAGTCACTATCCTTACCATTGGAACCAACATCAAAGAATAAAGTGGTATCCACTTATGATGGTCATGGTTTTTGAGTACCTAAGGGTGATCATGCATTGGAGATAAAGTTACCCACTGAGAAGAAAATGCTTTGGCACCAAAGACTTGATCACATTGGTGAAACAGGTTTGAGAACCTCAAAAAATAAATATCTTATTGAGGGGCTTGATGATTGTAACCTTGATTTCAATTTTGCAAACATTGTGTTTATGGAAAGCAAAATCACGTTTAGTTTTATCACAATTCACATAAGTCTTCTGGGGTTTTGGACTATGTGCATTATGATGTGTTTGGTCCTGTAAATGTTCCTTCGTTATCTAAATCTTTGTACTATGTTTCATCTATAACTGACTATAGTATAATTTTTTTTTTTAATTTTCTCAGAAGTAAATCTGAAGTCTTTAGTCATCTTAAGGAATTTAAAGCCTTGGAAAAAATTCAAACTGGTAGGAAGATTAAGTGTTTGAGGAATGATAATAGTGGTTAGTTTTGTTTCGTAGATTTTGATAAGTTCTATAAAGAACATGGGATTGAAAGGTATACGAAAACTACATATACCCCTTAGAAAAATGGATTTGTGGAGAGGATGAACATGATGTTGATAGATGGAGAGGGCTAGCAGTATGCTAAGTGGAGCTGGCCTTGAATAATTTTTTTGGGTTGAAGCTGTTGCCACTACATGCTATCTAGTTAATAGATCTCCTACATCAACTCTTTTTGAGAAGACACCTATGGAGGTATGGTTGAGTAAGAAGCCCTCATTTAGACATATTCATGTGTTTGGTTGTGAGGAATATGCTCATGTGCCAAAGGAGAAAAGGTCAAATTTAGAAAACAAGGTTGTTAAATGTATCTTCATCGGTTATGGTATTGGTGTGAAAGGGTACAAGCTTTGGGATCTAGTGGCTGAAAATATTCTATATAGTTGAAGTGTTATCTTTGGAGAGATGAAACCTTCTTCCACTATTTTGTAGCATATAGAAGAATGAAAAAAGGAAGATGTGGTTCAAATTCCTCTTGACCCTAAGAAAGTTGAACCAGAAGCCCAAAATGGACCTAATGATGAGGAGAGCTCCAATAGCATGGAAAGTTAAGAAGAAGAAGCTCAACCTTAGACATTGAAGAGGTCCACTACTATGAGATGACAACTTGAAAGGTTTGTTATTCACTATTAGATTCTAATTATTATTTTTCTTTGATTTCTAATGTTGATGAGACAAGGATTGTGTAAGAGGCAATAGGTATGAGTGATGCAGATTCCTAGATAAAATCCATGGATGAGTAGATGGCTGCATTAAAGAAAAATAACACTTGGGATATAGTATCTTTTCTCCAAGGACGTAAAACTATTGGATGCGAATGGGTGTTCAAGAAGAAAGTTGGCCCTGATGGTAGTATTGAGAAGCATAGAGAAAGGTTGGTCACGAAGGGTTACTCATAGGTGGAGGGATAGATTATGGTGAGATATTCTCTTTTGTTGTGAAGATTAAATCTATTCGGTTCCTGTTATCACTAGAAAAATGGTATGATTTATAAGTGGAGCAGATGAATGTGAAATTTTTTCCTTCATGGTGAATTGAAGGAAGAAATCTATATGTCATAACTTGAATAGTACATGGTTAAAGGTAAAGAATGTTTGGTATGCAAGTTGAAAAAATATTTATATGATCTTAAGCAATCTCCTAAGTTGTGAGACCAAAAATTTGATACCTTTGTGTTGAGTTTGAGATTTTTGAGATCTTAATATGATCATTGTGTTTACTAAAAAAATGGTAATGATCATATTCTCATCATTGCATTGTATATTGATGATATGTTATCTTTTGGGAAAGATAAAAGTTTGATTTTATATATGAAGTCTCAGTTGTCATCAGAGTTTGAAATGAAGGATTTAGGTGCAACTCAATATATCATAGGAATGGAGATTAGGAGAGACAGAGCTAACATAAAGCTTTGGTTAACCCAGAGTAAGTATGTGAATTTGGTTTTGGAGAGATTTAGTAAGACGACTTGTAAAAAGTTAGTGTTATGCCTTGCATAACCACCCCATCTTTTTCCTTGGTCAAAATGGGTCCCCCTTTGTTTATTTTTATCTCTTGTTGTTTTCAAACAAAGTTTGGAGTCTTTTGCTTCCAAAACTTTGTTTTATTTTATTTTGGTCGGTCGGAATCGGAGCCGGAACCAAATCGGGTTCTGAAACTTCAACAAAAACTCGTTCCGAGCCCCATCCCGATAGTCTTTCTTTTGGCCTATTGTTTTGTCTTCATCGGACCCGGAGCTTGAGTGGGTGTAAAGTTAGTCTTTATTAAAAATTGCAAAATCATAATCCATCTCGCCTTCACCTCCGCTTTTTGACTTTTGGTTTTAATCTAAGTCCTTGTGTTAAGTTTTATTATGTCGGTCTTTTCTTTTACTCTTTTTGTTTGGTTTCATTTTGTGCTTTGTTGGCGAACTCAGAACTGGAATGGGAGTGAAGTTAGGAAATTTCTTAAGTTTCTGAATCAGTCTCCATTCTGATTCCGCCCCCGCCACTTTTGGATCGTTGAATTTTTGACTGAAGTCGCAATGTAGTGAAGTGTTTGTTCTCTTTCAGTTCTGACTCCACTCGATTGCATTTAATGCATTAATGATAGTAGCTTAGCGTAGGTAAGAACTCTGATTTTTACCTTCATTAAGGATTAAACGTATCATTATTATCATTGTTAAAAACTTGAAGAGCAAGGAAGAGAAGCGATGGAGTTCATTTGAGTGAATGGATTGAATGAGAGGAAGATTGTTGCTTGCGAATCAGTTAAGAAGATTAGTTGGGTCTTTTTGTGTTCGAGGTAGGGTTTCTTATCGTTGTTGTTCTTCGTTTATTTATTATTGCATTTTTATGTTTGCTCATCCTTTGAATCATTTCATTTTAATGAATTTGTGGTTCTTGGTATGTTTGTTTGAGTAGGTTCTTGTTTTATTTGTTGGTTTGGTTAATTCTTTGTTTCTTTTGGTTTTGTTTTTGGTTCTTTTGTGTTTTAGGGCACAGTCGCTTTCATGTTTTAGTCATGATCGCGTCGTGCTATTTTGATTTGCAGTAAGTTAGATTAAATTGAGGTTTTTTTAAATGGCGCTAGTTGGATTAGGGATTTGCAGTGAGGTAGATTAAATTCATGTTTTTACAATGAGTTAGGGTTAATTGAATCTCATTTTTACTTAGGGTTTTGTCGCGCGTTCAGTTTGGTAAAATAGGAAGGGTTAATTCGTGCCCTAGTTTTATTGTATTTTCTAGATTAGGGTTTCGTGTGTTTCTGTGATCACATTTAAAAGATTAAAATATGATGCCCTAAAATATAGTCACCCCTGGTCATATGGGGATGGTTCTATCAAATTTTAGGTTAGCCCCATGTCGTTTTGAGAATCATCTAGTTTGAAACCATGAAGTTCTGCATTAAATTGATGAAGTCGTTTATGACGTCATGGTCAACTTGATTGAAAGCAGGATCAGAATCATTTTTGAACTTGAAAATTATGTTTTCCAAAAAGTATCTATTCTATTTCCATCCCGTCTCTGACTTTGCCCATAGTGAGGAGCTTTGCGTTATAAAAATGTTTACCTGGCGGAAGAGGGAGCGGAACCGAACCCACATATGAAAAATAAAAATCTGAAGGAATCTGAATCACTTTCTATTGGTCACCATTTCAATTCTGACTCCGAGCCCACTTCTTATTAGGAGAGTGTTCATTCCAATTTCGACTCCGATTCCAGCAGTGTGTTAAAAGAGATTGTTTAGAATATGTTTTTGCCTGGTTCCGCCTCTGATGTATACATAAAAGGTGTCATTTTAAAGCATTTTTTATGATGATATTCAAGGATCTAACTAGAAATTTTGTTGCAGGAAATCTAAGAAGATGTCAGGAACATCAGGAGAAGCTTCTCAAAGAAATTGACCTGCATGAACATCAAAGGCAGCGCCTAAACCAAAGAAAAACAAGGCTAAACAATTGCCTTATACCTTGAGGTATAATCACATGAAACCTGTTATTAAAGTTAGTAAAGTGGAATCTGACTGGTCAGACATCATTGACACAAACTTGGGCCAATACAACTTTGAGGAGGCATATGCTGAAACATTCAATGAGGATGCAACACCTTGAATGAAGAGGATTGTTGAGTCTAGTTTGGCTCATATCACTTTGTTTCCTTTGTTGATCCAATGCTCAGAGTTGATCTTAACAATAGCAAGTGCCTACAATCCTGCTACAAGACTATGCATGGATTCACAAAACAATGTGATCATTGATCTTACTCCTCAAGCATTTCAAGATATATTCAGTGTCCCGGATCCTAAGAAGTTGGTGCAATTGGATGAGGCAGAGGACTTGGAGAAATATAGTCAGTATAAGGACTCCAATAAGTCTCATTTGAACAAGAAGTGGTTGAAGACAAAAAATAAATCCTTGAGCAAGCTTGCAAACCAGCCAAAGAGGGTAGATTTCTACAAAGAGGTATCAGAGATAATTATGATGCTGTCGAGAGTTTTTGGGAAAAGAGATACATTTCAGTTCAAGGAGTGGATGTTTCCTTTCATCTAGACAATCTTAAATGGAGCCCAACAGTTTGATTGGCCAATGATTGTGTCAAGTGCTATTCATGATCAACTGACCAACATCAGGCAGACTAAGTGTTTCTTTATGACCTCTTATGTTTTGTATGCAGCAACAAGGTTGGGTATCTTCCCATGTTTAAATAGAGTAGGGATAGTGGGAGTCTTGGATGGACAGATGAAAGTGTGGGAGCACTATGACCAGTTGTCTCTACAAGTTTCTGAGACTCAATTCAGAAGAGTCAATGATGCATTTATATAGGTAGTCATTAATCAATTGAATGGAGATGTGGGGTATAGGTTGAGTCAAGAAGCCATGTCATTCATTGCGGAATGGGGATGTTGGTACATTCAATACCCCAAATTTACATATTTTAGGTTAGCTGGTTTTGAAGGCCATCCACATCTGCTTCCAAGGTGTTGCAATAATATGATAGTGCTGATGGAGTTTGTATATGAGGCTCTTGGAGTTAATGCTCGGTTTGGAATAAAGCATAAAACAGGATGTCACAAGTTCCCCATGAAGTTGGGTGAGTATGGTTGTCAACACTTGGTAGCAACAAAGGTGGTCTGTAGTGAATTGATACAATTGAAGTTAGGTTTATACACAACTTGTAGGAACTTTGATCCAAATGGTAAGATGTATGCTTTGTTACCTTCGGTATTTGACAAGCATTTTAATTTTTTAGAAGACTTTTGGAGTAACCGACAATATGAGTATGATCTAAGAAAGAAGAATTATGAAAGATTATCTATCTCACTCATGTCAGAGCTTGGTGTTAAAGATAATATTCCTGACACTTTGGTGGATGATGGAATTGTATTGGATCCATCCTATGAAGCTTTGAACATTGGCACCAAGAGCCTGGATCCAATTGACTGGGATGCTGAAGAAACCATTGAGATTAAGTAGATTGGAAGGACAGTCTTGGATCGAACTGTTAACTGGTTGGTGTTAAGAACCAAAGTGCCTCAAGGACCAGCCCCTAAAAAGGGTAAGGGATACAAAAGGATAAAAAGGAAGACACCTCCTAAAGAGCCATTGGAGTTCTTTCCCCTAGACATTGAAGAGATAGAACTTGAGGCGATAGATGATGAAGAGGAAATACAAGAAGAGGATGTACAAAAGGGATTAACTATTTCAACACCTACATTAGGTGAATCATCTGCACAAGTCCCACTTACAAGGAAGAAGAGTAAAGAAGTTCAAAAGGGAGCTCTTCATAGTATGGCTGAAGCTGGAAAGGGAAAAGAAACCTTAGAGAAGGAAATTCATGAGGTTGGGAAAAATTTAGATGAGACCATGTCAGAAAAATATATGCAAGAGAATGTGTCTCTAGAGGAGGATACTGAGCAGGTTTTGACACAAGAAGATAAATGGAAGCTGTTTGAAGAGGCGAAAAAGGATTCTGATGCAAGAGCTTTAGCCTTACAAAAACAAAAGGAAATTGATGCCAAGGTACAAGTTGATGCTACACTGCACCAGCAACAATTGAAAGGCAAAAAAATTTAAGCTAAGGTAGCAGCTGATGAAGTAGAGAGACAGAAAAGGCAACAAGAATATGAACTCAAGGTTAAAGAAGAGAATGACAAGTTGGAACTAATAAAAAATATTCATGACCTTGAAGAAGAGAAGGAAAGAAACTGAAGGGAGAAAGAAGTCTTGGTTGCTAAGTTGAAACTTGTAGAGGAAGCTCGCCAAAAGGATGAAGAAGTAGAAAGATTGGAAAAGGGAAAGAATGCCAAAGAGCTGGTTGAGAAGCAACAAGAAGAAGAAGCAAAGGAAGAAAAACTTAAGGCTCTAGAGGTGGAAAGGCTAGAGAAAGAAAGACTAGAGGCTTTAGAAAAAGAGAAACAAGAAAAAGAAGCTCTAGAGAAGGATAGATTGGAAAAGGAAAGAATGGAAAGGGAAAAAGTGGAGAGAGATCAATTGCAGGAAGAGAGGTTAAAGAAAGAAGAGGAAGATAAAAAGATACAAGAAGAAAAAGATAGGGAAGAGGCTGAAAGGCTTGTGCAGATGCATACAATGAAAGAACAACAAGAGAAATCAAGGGTTGATTCTCAACCTCAAGTAAGTGTGTAGCCACCTTATACTACTATTGCCTCTTCTTCTTCTATGATGACTACTGCTCCATGTGCTCCCACTTGGTTAAAACTGGACCTGTAGAAAAGTTCAATAACACCTTCACAACCTCTCAATTGGGAGGATATGATGGAGGATATTGAACAAGAGAGGCCTAAAAAGAAGGCCAAACTCCTACACTCTACCAGACTCACAGACAAATGAGAGATTATTGCTGAGTGTGCCATGCCAATGACAGAAAAGGAGGTAGGGGACATGCAGCTAACAGATTATCAGTTGAATATTGTAAACTTGGGAAGGCCCACTAGGAATCAGTAGATGAACCTAATTGATGTGGTGGCTTCAATAGCCAAGTCAAGAATGATAAAGGACAAACAAAAGAAAGATGAGTTGAAGGCTCAGTTGGATCAATTACATTCATTTTTGAAAAGTGTTTCCTCTCCGAGATCACAATTGGTAACGACCATTGAGACTCCAATTTTGTTAAGCAAAAAGGAGGTAGATGATTTGGTGTAAGTAAGAGGTAAAGCAGAGATGGTAGATAGATGGATAGACAAGTTGAATCAGGAAGTAGGTGAATTTTTGGTTGAAGGTTTTGAGGTTATTAAAGGGACAGAAGAGTTAATAGGAGAAATGCAATAATATATTGAAGCATCAGAGAAACAAGAAGAAGAGTATAAAGAGTATAGTCAAAATTAGAGAAGGTTAGTATATTGCCTTTGCCTACTCTACATGAAAAATCAATACTTGAGGAGGATAATAAGGATTTTGTGGAGAAGACTTCTTGTATACTCTGATTCAGGACAAATTTCTTGTGTAAACATAGGAATGAGGTTCAAGAGGCTGCTAATAATCTCATCGAACAGTTTGAGGAGCTGGAAGCAGTCATTGCTATCATTATGGATGTAAATGTATTAACAAAAGAAGGCATGTCTTTGAGTCAGATAAAAGAGAAATGGGATGAAAGATTTAGAGGACTCATGCAGAAAGGAGATGATGGAGAAGATCTGATAGATCGATTAATGGATGCCAAAGAAGAGATGAAAGCTGCTAGAAGAGAGTTGGTAAAGATAAAAGATATGAGAGGGTTTACTGCAACAAAGTTGGAGTGAATCAAATTTGAAGATACCTGGGTTGATGGGCATAAATTAGATGTGTTACAGCAAGTCTTCACCAGTTATGATGAGTTCATTATAGATCTAGCTTCACATGCGTAAATCTCTTGCATGCATGACTTTCTTCTTCTTTGCATGTTGCATGCAACATTGAAAGTTAGAAGCGCATGACCTTATTTCTCTTCTATTTTCTTTTCTCCAATCGAACTGAATGTCTAATGTAAGAACTCAAGATCAAATCGATTTGAGTTTCCAAGAAAGTTTTTGTTTCTAAAAGGGTGGAGGACTTAAAATAGAAGTGGAGTTCAAATTTTTGTATATCTATAAATACCCTATGGGTATCATATTGTAAGGGTCGGCTAATTGAGAAAAGAATTGGCTTACCTGATATTAGGAGATAGAATTTTGTAGTGATTACAGAAATACATTTTTACTAGATACTTTACAGTTAATAAAATTAAAAGTTTATGCAATATGGTGTTAGAATGGAGTTTTACTTGATAAGGCTGATAAGTTATAATCTATCTGAATGCTAGTGATTGTGCTGAAGCATGCTAGTTTCTTATGTGATGAAAGTCATTAGAAGAAACCAGATTTAAGGATTATCTTGTTAGATTATCATTGAATTAAATTTATTGAAGTCCGTTGATCTATAATCTTGATGATGAATGAATGTGTGTTGTTTTGAAATCCTTGAAATATTTGTGATGTGTAATTGTGAAGTTAATTAAGCACCTAAAATGTATGCAATGGTATAGGTTATTCTATAGATTGTGTCATCTTATGGTTTTCTTGATCTGATTGGAAAAAATTCATTATTGAAGATATATGTCCAGATGCTAGATAAGTGTTGTTTATTTTTACTGATTTACCCTATGATCCATCTTTTTCTTTTGTTTGAAACCCCATTGATTTACTAAAACAGTTCGATAAAATGAGTAATTGCTTAAATCTTTTGTTACCAACCTAGGCCCCTTGAATATTACAGTTGCATGAACCGATTGAGTGAAACCAGACAATTGAGAACCAACTACCAGGACCTTGGGAGTTAGGCTACTACATGTCATCTTTCTTTTTTTCAAGAGAAACAGAGTAGAAATATTCTGTTTTAACATTGTTTGTGTCATTTTCACCATCAACAGAAATTGGCGCTTGAAGGAGGGCCTAAAAAGACAAGCTGGCTCGCATAGTGTCTTTCTCACCGGAGAAATATGGAAGGATTCTAAGATTCTCTATCAACCCTGAACCTTTACAAGAATTACAAACTCCGGTCAGACCTAGACCCCGTGCTCGTAGGGTAGAGATACCTACCTTGCCACCACCACTTACTCCACCTGGATTTCCTCCAAATCCACCTACACCACCACTAGTTCAAACTACATCGCCACCTCCAATTAGGCTTGTGTCTCCACCAATTTGACCTATATCACCACCTACCCAACTAATCCCACTGATGGATTACTTTGTGAATAATCCCTCCCTATTAGAGACTATTCCTAGGGGATTCCATGATTTACCAAAGAACCCAGAGAAGTTCTGTCCAAAATACATGCATGGAGAATCGAGAAGTGCTGAGGAACATATACAAGCATTCAAAGATGCTTGCACACGAGTTCAAGTTGCTCATCAAGATGTGGTATGTAGATTGTTTCCCTACTATTTAGGAGATATGGCATATAATTGGTATTTAAATCTGCCCCAGGGATCTATTCTGGGTTGGATAGATTTAGAAAATGCTTTTATTAATCAATTCAAGGTTTATGTAGACCCTACAATATTATATCACCGGTTTGCCACCATAAGAAATGAACATCATGAACCACTGCCCTTGTTCAACACTAGGTTCCAAAGGATGTATCGTAGGCTACAAGAGCCTTACTTAGTGCCAAAGGGTATGGCCATACAGGCCTATTTGAGAGCTATTGATCCTTTGATTGGCCTATTCTTGCAAAGAACTTATCAACCTAATGAGATAGACTCTCTGTCTAAAATTTATCATCTAGCTATCAAATTGCAACAACAGATAAGTCTGCAATCCAGAGGTTTAGGAGCGGCTCTTCCTCCCATGAATTATTAGATGCCTAATCCACCCTTATACACCACTGTCCTTGGGATGTCTTATTCCCAATATGGGCCTGCATCTGAGTTACAAGCTCCACCTACTATGTCTTTCTTCGGCAATGGCATGCAAGATCACTCCCATCAAACTCAACATCAGCCTCAAAATCAACCACAACAAATAGGAGGATCAACCCATGTCCATTCCCCATCCATAGTCCAAAATGTATAGAATGAACAAACTGTTCAACTCACAAGTGAGTTAGAGACTCTCAAGAAGACTCTCTCTCAGATGTTAAATGACATGGCATAGCTTAGGAAAAACCCTCCTCCCAACCAAAACCAAAATTATAACAATCAGGGAGGG